>BSBM01000123.1:4882500-6082500 GCA_027924585.1 Larix kaempferi
CTTGAGGTACCTACATGAATTTGCTTTAATCTCCAAGTGGAATCACATCAATCAATCATTAAACGAAAAAGTTATGCTTAAAATAATGATTGTTGGTCTAGGCAAAAATTCACAAGAGCTTGACAAGTAGGTTGTGTTGCCACCGGATATGCACCTCGGGGGAAAGGGGTTAGCGTGGCAAAAATCTTCAAGCCACTGGGTGCGTCCTTGGGGACAAGCAAAGAGTTGAGATACTATCACTCAACACTCAACTCCCCCATCTAGACCAACTCCTAGCGAAGCCAAGGGGGGTGGTCCCTAAGAAAGAAAAACCATGGCTTTTATGCTAAGTTAAACAATGGAAATGAATCTAGGAGTTTGAATACAAATTAATACTGAACCAGAGATTGCAACATGAATTAAATTAACAACATGAAAAAGATAAACCCATCTAACACATTGATATCATTTAATTGAATAAAATTATAAATATGATTGTTGCAAATTGTACCAATGCCAAATGGAGTCACATAAGTTATTGGAGTGTTGTTGTGTCGTGAAGGTGTTGCAAGAGTCTCGTTGGCCAATTTTAATTGATTTTATTATATGCGTGGATTAAGGAGTGGGTTAGTTCTTGGTTTGGCCCAATTCCAACTTAATCCTTCGAACTGAGCGTAATGACACTAACAACTATACCAAGGGTCCGATTGGGCAAGGCATAACCTGCTTAAAGTAGCCCACTGACTCTGTAGTTAGTTTCATGTGACCTCCCGAGTTCTAGTGATTACGTTATTATTGGATTTCTCTATTCAACTAGTCACTCAAGTCCCTTTCTGATTGGCCAATTGTTCAAACTGAGCTGCAGCAGTCAAGAGCATACTTGGAACTTAAGCCTTGGTAAATTTTATTAATTTAAAAGTGAAGTTGCTTAACTAAACTAAAACCCAAGAGTGTCTTTTCCAAACACCAATGATTGGTGCAGTACTTCGGGGAAAGCAAGGTCATTTATTTTTAGAAATTGTAAGCAGTAAATGTCAAAGCAAAACAAAAGATGAAGTAAAGATAATCTATAAAATCCTTAAGGATGGATTGTGTGCATGTGTTATTTTAATCTAATTCTTGCATAAGGAAACTAATATAAACCAATAAAAAAGACAAAAGTACCAAACCACAAAAGGCGCAGATCCCCCCTGGGCACTGGATAGCCCGCTTGCTCTTATTAATTTATTACAATTTTAACTCTCCAATAGAGAGCGCTCTTGATCCCTTAAAATGGAATTCAAGAGACTTTAATAAACTTAAAAAAAACTAAGAAAATGCAAGGAGTTGATGTAATGTCCTCTTCTGCTTAAGCATTGAGGACCATCCCACTAACCTATATGATTTCGATAGGTTCGAGCGGGCACTAACAGTCAGGGAATCAGCTGAGGATTGATGCCATATAAGAAGATCTAGGGCATTGATATTATATCATCAGTAAGTAGACAGGGGCCACCAGAGCCAAAGGCCACCTGCATGCATGACATCTGAGCATTATTTCATGATGCATGCACCTGATTGAGTCTCCAGGCACCTGCATGCAAGTCAACTATGAATTAGAAGGTAAAGTGACCTAATTAGGTCAAAAGTTAGGTTATTTGCAGTTGAAAGTTATAAAAGAGAGGTCAAGCGAATGGAGAAGTACGCTTATATGATTATTGATTTGAGGATTCGAATTGGAGAGCTCGGCGAGCTAAGTTGGGGTTGAGTGCATGCTCAGCTAACTGGTGTATTTCGGCAGCGAAATCTATCTGCCCTAGTTCATCATCAAGTTGGATCATCCAGATTCAGCATTGCTTCATCATCATGTTCCATTCATCCGTTGCTTCAGGAGTGAGTTATTTACTGGTTTGGGGGGATTTTCCTTCCTTGCTTGGGCGCATTGCTCACAAGCATACTCATTCGTATTTCAGTCTACAGGGAGCCAAACTCTTGCATGCTAGCTCCATCCTTCTCAAAGCAGCACTATTAACATTCCTCTGGAAGAAGGGCCTCTCAGCTTGACTCTCAAGCTATCTCTCAGCATATCACTCCTCAGAAGGACGTCTTTATATGCTTGGGCGAGTTTCCTTGGGAGGACATTCACGTATTGGGCTTATGAGCCATCTTTTTATCTGCATGCTCCTTCCATCTTCACTGGAGGGGCACTATAACCCTATTGCACATTATCCGAAGCTTCATCAATGATCTATTATTTATTGAGAAGCATTCTAAGCTTGGAGGAGGGCACATTCCTCATCTGGAGGACGACTTGACTTAGCATACTATTTATCCGGCATAATTTCCGCATGCGGGGATCATCCTCATCAACATCAGCAGATCTACATGTTATCACACAAACTCTAGTTGCCAAAGAGGAATGTCCCAACAGGGATGGTAGAGGATGAGCAACTAGGAAGGTGTAACCTGCAATAGCCAGGTCCTCCGTTCAGGGAACGGAAGTCACACCGGACAAGGCTACTGTCGCTTCAGACGAGGCACTTAGCCAAGTCAGGGGGGAGACCCCGCTCGACCAGGTAATGGTCGAGAGACAAAAACACACCCAAATCCAAAAGATAGAAAGAAATAGAGACAGGAAATGAGTGTAAATGGGTCCTAAGCTTAATCTCAGCCACAGATTGAACACACAAAAGAGGTAGGTGAGTATATAATGTGTGACCAGCGATAGATTATGATAAAAGAAATAGATTAGATGGCTGAAATTAACTGAGGATGTGAATGATGCAAGAAGTGAAGTGCTAAAATAAAACTATCCAAGGAAGTGGTTAAACAGGGGGTCAAATGGACCTAGGGCAGTGGGAAATTTACGTTTATATTCACTTCTAGCTAACGAAACTTGATTCCCTAAAGTAAAATGACTTTTAAATAAGAATCAAGACTACCCAGAACCCCCAAATGACCCAACTCAGCTGAAAGAGAAAAACGCCCTAGAGGGGCGTTTTTGGCAAAATGACCAGTGCTAGACCTATGGGTAAATGGAGTCGAAATTGTACCAAACTTGAGATATAGGCTATTAGGCTCAGATAAGAAGCGGGTTTGCAATAAAAACAAAGTTCTAATGGTGGGAAATTTAATTTTTGTATTTTAGGGTTTATTAAGTGTTTTCCAACTTAGCAAGACAATGAAAATGACAAAGAAGAGACAAGGAGATGAAGAGTACCTAAGGAAATGGTGAAATGGAGAACTTTGAGTGAATACTAGCCCGGAAGATCAAGTGTGGAGAAGCCTGCGTGTTTCCTTGAGCATGAGAAGCAACTGGACACCAATGGCGACCTGGGTACCTGCCACAAGCAAGATATAATCAGTAACTGCAGCAAATAATCAAGTATAACAGCAAACAAATGGCTGAAAGATAAATGGATTGAATAGCTGAAAGCAAATGACAACTCCCTTGTAAATAACTTTGAAGAAAATCGCTAGAGTGGAGCTCCCACTCTAAGTATAGTGCCCTCCTTCAAATGGCCACCAACGCTGCAATTTTAAACCAGCAAACAAGTATGGAAAGACAACACAAACTATCTCCACAATGCATCCAAACACTAGCTATCAATCACCACAAAATTTGCTCCACAACACCAAATATCAAGCTGCAAATGGAATGTCTCTCTCTATCAAGTGCAAGTCGAAAATGCCAAGAAGAAGTGTATAATGGGTGAGTGCCTTCTCTTATAGAGAAAGGCAGCTCTCAAAACCTATTCCCTCCAAAATGGAGGGCTAGGATCAATCCTCCATCCATCAAAACGAGTGGAGGAGATCTCTAGTGGGGGTGCAAATTGCCCAAGTGGAGCGCACAAGTGGAGTGGGGGTGCCTCATAGGGCCCATACAAAACATCAACATTAAGCTAGGGGGTGTCTATATGATGTTTTATCCCCCTAGCTAATACATCATGGTCCCACAAACAATGAACCATGCAAATCGAATTTCCCTAAGTGGAGAAAAACGCCCCCCATGGGCCAATTCGACCTCTAGAGTTAGTTGTCCAATAGAGGGCCCCACCATGCCCAAATACAATGTCAAACATTACCAATTTACCTTAGGAATCACCTTTTCATTTGCCATCCATTGATTTTTGCCATTTCCAATAGTTGCCTTAGTCAAATTTTGATTTTCCATGAAATTTTTGCTGGTTTTTATTGCTGAAGATTAAATTTGGGCTTTTGACCCACCTAGAGTGCCCGGATTGTTGAACCGTCTGCTGCAATGTGATCGTGGACCCCAAAAATAGTAGGAATGACCACTCGAACGACCCCGATCCATCACTTAGGCGTTATTTGCCCAAAATCCATGATTCTTAATTAAAACAGGTCATTAATGACCAATAATAATTATAAATCTCACAAATGCCTCGATCTTTTTGCATTCTGTAACTTGGAAGCTCATATGGGTCCCCTGTAGATAATAATTGACCAAAATTGAAATTCCGGTCGCAACATTTTTTCGGGCCCATTTTTTGCCTGGTCAACCTAATTTGACCAAGTCAAATCTGGTCAACACTGGTGCTAGCGGAATACCTGTATGCAATCATCAAGAGAAAGGCTTCCTTATACAAGTTAGTACATTACTAAACATCATGATAATAATATGGTGATCAAAAACTGCATTAAATCCCGGAAAGCACAAGGCCCCAGGTGAGGTGGGCCCACCACATCCAAAAGACTCAACCGCTATGCACAACCTATAGACTTGACCACCTAGCTGACATTGGGTGATGTGGAATACATGGCGAGGATAAGGGATGACAAGGATGAGGACCATGTGACCTTTTGGATAACTCGAGGAAGTAGGGTCCACTAAGATAAGTATACCATGACAAAACACGGGGAAGGGCGATGCCTCACAAATGGGTATAGTGCAGGGAAACCACCACTGGTAATCTGACAAGTATCTCACAACTCACATCCGTGCCCGAAGACTCTGTGAAGTTCTTTTCTAGAGCCACCAAACTGGGTGTCCGGCAAACCGTAACTTGAGACTCTAGGGGACAATCTTGAGCTTGTCCCTTGCTCCCTCTCACCTCCTTGCCCTACAGGACTAAGTGAGGAATAACCACTACAAATGCTGACATGTATGGCTGACCTGTGTCCATGTGTGTTTATAAACACATTGCATGGATTTTACAATGAGTTTCATACTTGGCCCTTTTTTGGCTAGATTTACATTTACAAAAAGCCCTTTTTGGCTTGCTTTACATTTCTTCATTTCTTCAATTTACATCAAGGCCCTTTTGGGCTACATACATATCTCAATAGATATAATCATGGTGCTCATACTGCAAAGTAATGGGGGTGAGCAATACATGCTTCGATGACCAATGAGGAACACCCAGTGAGGCTACACAATCCTAACTGCATTGCAACATCGGGGGCAACCGACAGGAGCAAATCCCAGGTTTGAGAGTGCATCTCACACACTAAAGAGCCGAGGCACAATAAATAGGGAATCATGGCATACTCAGAGACCAGTGGGGAAAGGGATCCTCAAGGTCACAAATCAGAATCCAAGTCAGGAAAGATCAATCATGAATGAATCGGATGGGTGAAGAAAGTGAATGTGGATCCAAAGTCAGCTGCCTAAGGGGACTAAATGATCAAGTCTATACTAGGAATAGGGGTGTAACCCGGTGTGCATATAACAGGAGCCTACTAGGAAGGGGTGGACTGACATCACCAAGGGCCCAACCACATATCATAAAACTAGATCACCACATCAATCATCACATGTAGAGTTAGTGTACTATCATGTATAAACAAGTCTAAGCAACAATCATGAGCAATATATATATATATCAAATGCAATACCTGCCGCACCATATAGCTGCTACTGAGGCTATCTCTGAACTGGATCTCTGCTGAATCCGGGCACAAATAGTAAACCAACAATACTCTGTGATAGTCTCAATCAAAACGAGACTAGGCAACTGTCTCAATGGGCTTATATCAAAGACTGGTATGGAAGGGTGACCCTGCAGTAAATGCTAAGTGACATGTCTAGACCACTGTACAACCAACTGTCCCCTCTGATATAACCGCTCGGGGCAATCTGAACAAAACTGTGTGCCTCCTCTAAAGGCATCGGATCTCTGATCTGGAAAAAAAAAGTACTGTGCAGTCCTCGACCGCACAGTCTGCAGTATGGTAGCTCCAGCTAACATAGATGTGATAACACTACATACTGGTATGTACGTGCATTAATTCCTCCTACTTTCTAGCATTTCAGTATTATTTGGGTTACAGATCTGCATGCATGCAGAGATTAGGATTTACTTTCATATTCTATTGAGACATAAGCCTACTAGCCATCTACAGTACAACAACAAAAAAAGAAAAATATCAGTTTGGCATATTACAGTGGTATCAGAGCATGTTCCTTGCCAGCTGTGGGCATGCAAAATTGTAAATGAATTCAGAAGACCCATGCAACATTACTTACCAAAGACAGAGGTTTAGAAACAGTGATAGAGGAGAAGAAGAATTGGAGGATATAGAACTAGGGGATAGAGAGTATCAGTTTGGAAAGGGCAAAGAAACAATGGCCGAGGATGATAAAACAGCTTTCATTAGTCTCATCGCAGCTATAAAAGATCTCACTACTGGACAGAAAGAGATGATGAGTACCTTCAAACAAATGACAGAGAAAAATGGGCCCACCCCACACAGCCCTTTGTTTCCCAATAGTTATAGGGTATCCACCAGTAGTAGTGGAGAACACTTACATACCAACATGCAGAGCCATCCCCATATATACAACAAGCCATCTCGACCTACCATGCCTCACTTCTTAGATATCCCAGCTGCAGTGCCTCTAGCACAAGTAGAACCAGAAGAATCCATGAGTGCCTATTTGAGAGAGTATAGAGCTTTAGGAGATGACTTCCAGTCAGCCATGACCTTCACTGACTTCTGCCACTTTAAAAGCAAGAACAGACCTAGAGCTTACAATAGGCCATTCACCCAGAACTATGAGTTACAGCGCACAGTAGGGAAGCTGACTATTCCTACCTTTGAGGGTACCCGGGGTGGCCCAGCCCGGAATTGGGTACAGAAGTTGGATAAATACTTCCATCTCAACCCCATGATTGAGACAGATGCCATTAAATTGGCTACCTTGCATTTGGAAGGAGAGGCCCATGAGTGGTGGTACCACGGGTTGATGACATTAGGTCACAACACCATCACCTCATACTCTGATTTTACACAGAGGCTCATTGAGCAATTTGACAAGAAGGACCCTGAGGTGCATTTTAGAGAGCTGGCACAGCTCAAGCAAACAAGTAGTGCAGATGCTTTCATTTCAAAGTTCCAGAGGGTGGCAGTCATGGTGACAGATATCTCAAAGAGTAGATTGATTATGTTGTTTACAGAGGCCCTCATTGAACCTTTGCGTGGATGGGTCAAGTCCTATAGACCCACCACCCTATCCGATGCCATCAGTCGGACTAGAGATTTGCAAGATACAGTACCAAAAAATAGATTTCCTCCCAGAACTAATTTCCCTATTAAAGAAAAAGAGAGGAAACCCTTCCAGAAAGAGTGGCCCAAGAAAGAATGGATGGATAAAGATACCAGCCAGGACCTTAGAAGAAAAAAGTTATGTTTCACTTGTCATGAACCATGGGAACCAGGTCACAGATGTTCAGGTAAGGGAAAGGCCTACTACATAGAGGCCTATTCAGACAGTGGGGAGGATGAGGATTATCAGGATCAAGAGCAGGGAGAGACACAAGAGACAGCTGAGGAGGGACAGCCATCAAGAGGTACCATTGCTACCATGACAAGGGTCCCTAGATTCCACACTCTCCATATCAGAGGTACCGTACAAGGCCACAGAGTGGGAGTGCTGATAGATGGTGGGGCATCCCACAACTTTATTGATGCTGCATGGGTTAAAAGGAAAGGCATTCAGACTGAGAGTTTTGATGATTTTTCAGTAGCTGCAGCAGGTCACACCATGGAGTGTAGTCAGAGGATTCCTAAATTAAAAGTAACACTTGGGAATTATACAGTGATTGAGACATTCTATTGGTAGATGTACCTGACATGAATGTGGTATTAGGAGTTCAGTGGCTGTATTCCAGAGGGAAGTATTCCACGAACTACCAGACCATGGAGATGGAGTTCACAGGGGCAGAGGGATAGAAGGTAGTATTGAGAGGGATGAATACCTACCCTCCCGCAGCAGTGACATCACATAGGATGGAGGCAGTACTCCGACAGGGAGATATTGAGTGGGATGCAGAGTGCATGGTTACCTTCAGGAAACCACCAGATAAAGCCACATAGCATCCAACAAATATAGAGGCTTTACTGCAGAAGAACAACGCAGTATTTGGAGACCTTCCAGCAGGTCGACCTCCAGATAAGGGACTTGAGCATATTATTGAGTTAGAGGAGGGGACTCAAGCAGTTATCACCACTCCTTACAGACATCCCAAGAGGTACAAAGATGAGATAGAGAACACAATTAAAGAACTGCTCAAACTAGGGTACATTAAACCTAGCTCCAATCCATTTGCATCTTCAGTAGTGCTAGTGAAGAAAAAGAATGGAACCTTACGCATGTGCATCGATTACAGAGCGCTCAACAAGAAGACCATAGAGAACGGGTATCCCATCCCCAGGATTGATGAGTTGATGGATGAACTACAGGGGGCAAAGTACTTTTCCAAGATTGACCTCCGCTCAGGTTACCATCAGATTCGGGTTAGAGAACAGGATGTTCCAAAGACCGCTTTCTGTTGCCACTACGGACATTATGAGTTTCTAGTGATGCCATTTGGGCTCATTAATTCCCCAGCTACTTTCCAGTCATGCATGAACAACATCTTCAAAGCTCAGTTACGTAAGCATCATCTGGTATTCTTCGACGATATATTGATATACAGTAGAACTTGGGAACAACATTTGAGACATCTAGACGAAGTACTTGGCATTTTACAGGAGCAGTCACTATATGCCAAAATGTCCAAGTGTGAGTTCGGCATGCAGGAGATGTTATATTTAGGGCATGTGATAGGGGCCAACGGGGTCCAGGTGCACCTTGAGAAGATTCGGGCCATATTGGATTGGCCTACACCTAAGAATGTGACGGAACTGAAGGGCTTTTTGGGCCTTTGCACCTACTACAGGAGGTACGTCAGTGGATTCTCACAGATGACCGCACCCCTCACCAATCTTACCAAGAAGGGGGCATTCAGTTGGTCGGAGACAGCACGACAGACATTCGAGAAAATGAAAAAGGTAATGAGTTCATGCCCAGTATTAGCTCTACCAAACTTTTCTCAACCCTTCGTGTTAGAATGTGATGCTTCAGGAGAGGGAATTGGGGCAGTATTGATGCAGAACAACCACCCCATTGCATTTCAGAGCAGGAAGCTCAAAGACTATGAGTGCCACTATTCGATATATGACAAAGAGATGTTAGCCATTCTCCATGCACTAACCAAGTTCAAGCAATACTTAGTGGGTGGCAGATTAAAAGTTAAGACAGATCACAACAGCTTGAAATACTTCCTAGAGCAGAAAGAGCTAAACGAGAGGCAGCAGAAATGGGTGAGCAAAATTCAGGCCTATGACTTCGAGATTGAGTAAGTAAAGGGAAAGAACAATGTAGTGGTCGATGCACTTTCTAGACGACCAGCTGCTTTGTCCCTTATGAGCATCTCATCAGATTGGAGAACTCATCTTTTGGTTGAGTATTCCAAAGATAAGTTTGCTTGCGAGCTATTGGATGGACAGATTCAGGATGACAGGTACCAGGTAATTGATGACATCATATACTACAAGAACAGAATCTTCTTAGTTCCAGAGTCTTCCCTCAAGAAGAAGATTTTGCAGGCATCGCATGATTCACCATTAGCAGGGCATCAGGGGTTTCTCAAGACCTACAAACCGATTAGAGAGCGGTTCTCATGGAAGGGCCTCAAGAATGATGTGATACAACATGTGAGAGAGTGTAGCTTGTGCCAACAGAACAAAATAGAGCACACCCACCCGGCTGGTTTACTACAACCCTTTCCTATTCCCAAGCAGAAGTGGGAGAGCATCTCCATGGACTTCATTACTGGGATGCCCAAGGTTTAGGGCAGAGACTGCTTGTACATAGTGGTGGACAGACTGACCAAGTTCGCTCACTTCTTTGCCATTTCTTCAGATTATTCAGTAGCACAGGTAGCAGAACTTATTTTCAGAGAGTTATTTAGACTCCACGGGTTACCCAAGACCATTATCAATGACAGGGACAGCACATTCATGGGAGCCTTTTGGCAAGAGCTTTTCCGGTTAGTGGGGACCGAGTTAGCCATGAGCACAAGTTATCATCCACAAAGTGACGGACAGACTGAGATTGTCAACAAGTGGATTGAGAGATACTTGAGAAATTACGTAGCAGGTCAACAGAGGACATGGATCAAATGGCTACACTTGGGTAAACATTGTTACAACACCACCCACCATATGACCATTGGGATGACCCCTTTCCGAGCTGTGTATGGGTATGTTGCTTCGACTTTCGCAGACTGGATATTCAGCGATAGCAGGGCCCCCAAGGCCAAAGAGTGGATTCAGGAGGGTCAAGATATCCTTGAGATACTCAGGGAGAACATACAGGCTGCTCAGAATCAGCAGAAGATATATGCGGATAGGCACGAGGTTGAGCGCAGTTTTGAGGTAGGAGACTTCGTTTATTTACGCCTCCAACCTTACCGACAGTCATCTCTTAAAAAGAAACGAGCAGAAAAACTCAAACCTCGCTTCTATGGTCCATATAAGATAATCTGGAAGGTCGGAGAGGTAGCATATGAGCTAGAACTACCCCCAGAGAACAAGATTCACAATGTATTTCATGTCTCCAACCTCAAGAAGGCAGTCGATCAACAGATTGTTACATATTCCGAGTTGCCCCCCTGGATGATGAGGGGCAATTGATTCTCATTCCCGAGCGCATCCTAGAGGTGCGAGAGCGGAAACTGAGGAACAGAATCATCAGAGACTACTTGGTTCAGTGGAGAGATCTGCCTATAGAGGAGGCCACTTGGGAGAGAGAACAGGTATTACAGCACCCGGCTTTACAGTTGCTTGAGGACAAGCAAATTCGAGCGGGGAGGACTGTAATGTCCTCTTCTGCTTAAGCATTGAGGACCATCCCTCTAACCTATATGATTCCGATAGGTTCAAGCGGGCACTGACAATCAGGGAATCAGCTGAGGATTGATGCCATATAAGAAGATCTAGGGCATTGATATTATATCATCAGTAAGTAGACAGGGGCCACCAGAGCCAAAGGCCACCTGCATGCATGACATCTGAGCATTATTTCATGATGCATGCACCTGATTGAGTCTCCAGGCACCTGCATGCAAGTCAACTGCGAATTAGAAGGTAAAGTGACCTAATTAGGTCAACAGTTAGGTTATTTGCAGTTGAAAGTTATAAAAGAGAGGTCAAGCGAATGGAGAAGTACGCTTATATGATTATTGATTTGAGGATTCGAATTGGAGAGCTCAGCGAGCTAAGTTGGGGTTGAGTGCATGCTCAGCTAATTGGTGTATTTCGGCAGCGAAATCTATCTGCCCTAGTTCATCATCAGGTTGGATCATCCAGATTCAGCATTGCTTCATCATCAGGTTCCATTCATCCGTTGCTTCAGGAGTGAGTTATTTACTGGTTTGGGGGGATTTTCCTTCCTTGCTTGGGCGCATTGCTCACAAGCATACTCATTCATATTTCAATCTACAGGGAGCCAAACTCTTGCATGCTAGCTCCATCCTTCTTAGAGCAGCACTATTACCCTTCCTCTAGAAGAAGGGCCTCTCAGCTTGACTCTCAAGCTATTTCTCAGCATATCACTCCTCAGAAGGACGTCTTTATATGCTTGGGCGAGTTTCCTTGGGAGGACATTCACGTATTGGGCTTCTGAGCCATCTTTTTATCTGCATGTTGCTTCCATCTTCACCGGAGGGGCACTATAACCCTATTGCACATTATCTGGAGCTTCATCAGTGATCTATTATTTATTGAGGAGCATTCTAAGCTTGGAGGAGGGCACGTTCCTCATCTGGAGGACGACTTGACTTAGCGTACTATTTATCCGGCATAATTTCCGCATGCGGGGATCATCCTCATCGACATCAGCAGATCTACATACTGGTATGTACATGCATTAATTCCTCCTACTTTCTAGCATTTCAGTATTATTTGGGTTACAGATATGCATGCATGCAGAGATCAGGGTTTACTTTCATATTCTATTGAGACATAAGCCTACTAGCCATCTACAGTACAACAAAAAAAAGAAAAATATCAGTTTGGGATATTACAGTTGAAATGGGTCTTCTTTAGAGGTTCAAATCTCCCGAATTCACTTAACTCCTTCGCTTTTCTATGACAAAAGACAAAAAAACAGCAAACTCAAGAAAGATTGTTAGTGGATTAATACATATAATTACATACAAATTCTACAATCTAGTACTTGGAAAATAATTCAAAGAATTATGAGCGCAAGTACTAATAAAGCAAGGCTAGATCTAAGCTTATGATAAGAATCTAGATGCTTCTAGATCTAGCTAATGCATGCAAAATAAGAGAGACATATGATGAAACTTTTATATCAGATCTACTTATTAAGCATTAAAGAAATAAAGTAACCGAAAAAGGAGAAATTTGAGTTTAAAGGGATGGACGGAAGACTTCAAGCCCCGAGCTCAATCTTCAACGAAGACTTTGGAATGCCTGCAAACAAAAGTATTAGAGGATGCAACCTGCACAACTATAAGAAAAACTTACCAATAATGGATTAGATCTAGTGTGCATGCAAAAAAGAGATCAAGAGAGCCTCAGTACAACCAAATATAGTTGGCTACTCCTGTGTCTCTTGAAAACAAAACACAAATAAATATATTTACAACCGTAAATGTTTACTCTATGATTATGAACAACCTTCTAAGCTAGATCTATCACCAATATTGAGGCAAGAGAAAACAAGCGGTACAACATCACCTCAATAACATAGCATTCATCAAATGGCACAAGCATGGACCCCCAAAGTCTTTCAATATTATTCATCAGATATAACAGTGGTACAATGGGCAAAGGTTCCACCATCCATCTGGAAAGAGTGACGAAGCCTCGCTTTTATAGAGTATGAAGAGAGAGAAGCGAGTTCATGGCTCAATTACGGCAAGGAGGGCGCAACTCTCAATCATGGGAGTGATTTGTGCTTAATCTAAACATTACCTGATCCTTGGTTGGTTGTAAATGGAAGAGGTGGCAAACACCTCACAAGAGGGGCGCCCCTCTTCACATTGTTATCTCCTCCACCCAATACACAAGTACCATCTCATAAAGTCTCCCATGCTAAGAAGAAGGGCGCATTCCTTGAAGAGGATACACTTGTAGTGCTCTGAACCTGAACTGAAAGCTCCCGGATTTGATTGGAATCATCTCCGATATTGATTGCCAACACAACTAGCACTTTATTTGGTTGAAGGAAATTTGATTTTCTCCATATCTTTATTTTTGAATTAAATAATTCTCTTTTATTAATTTCGAGAGAATTTTTATTTAAGTGAAAAATATACACTTAGAACTTAGGAAAAACTGGGTTTAGGGGTTTAACGGGTGCTCTGGGTTAGAAAACAAGCACCCCCATGGCAAATTTCAGCTCCTAACCACACTTTTATCATATTTTGGGATTTTTTTAATTAAAATATTAAAAAAAAACGTTTTATGAGAAAAAATCATTTTCTCGGAATTGACCGAAAATCCTAGGGGACCTAGTGCATGTTCATAATAACTCAATTTGATGTCTAGCATGCTCATAAACATTGACACTTGAGCTTTAATAACTTCCTAAGGCCTGACCATCAAGACGACCATTCCAGCTTTGGAGGAGCGGGCAAAAAACTCGTCGATTATACATCGCTTATTCAATAGTGCATAATTGACAAGGGAAAAAACACCATGGAATGATCGCATTTGATGCCTAATTCCTAGGAGGCCAAGCTCTTTACAAAAGACCGTCATGCTAGCACATTTTACAATATCCCCAAGTGGTATGAACATGCAATTATTATTTTTAAAAAGGCCAAAATTTGGCCTGATGGATCACGGAACACTGATGATGAACAATTTGACTGTTCAAGTCTTCGACGGTTCACTCGAAATCCACTAAGTGCAATTTTAGTGGATAACAAGTTGTTCATAAGTATGTTTGATACATCGTTTAAACTCGCTTTGCAAACCTGTTTCCACCGGAGATAGCCCTATGAATCTACTTAAATATATCTTTGGAATAACTCTAATTGGACATAAACGAAGAAGTTATCAACGAAATATTGTCAGAAGGTCTAGGCTGGCCACCACTCCTCAACAGGTAAAAAATGATTTTTTCTTCATTTATCTTTCCTTGGATCTGTTTTATTTACATTGTTTGTAGTTGTTTTGCATATTTCTTAGAAGAAGAAAGACTGATCACCTTTCTTCCTCCATCATATCATGTTTTATTGCAAGCAAGTGCTATGTTTTTTGCAGGTCCCGAAAGGATCTAGAAGGCTAAAATCTATGGATGGGTGATTTTCAAAACCAAATTTTGAAGATCTATGAATGAGGGTGTGACATCCAAAAATTCAAGTCAAGAAAGTGCAGCATCATGTGATGTTGAATTCATAAAGAAGCTCAAAATCCTTGGAGATCGCTGCAAGAACACTTCAGTCGCTGACAAACAATACCAAAATTTTTCAAGATGGATCAAGATCAAGGTGAACAACGAAATGCTATGAAGACCAATATCAAAGAGAAGTCAAGTTCCATACCATGTAAAGTCACATTCACCATACCATTGGTATAGATGAAGTCTTCTAACAAGATCCATTATTCGTTCTACTTATTCACCATGGTATGCCCATATATTTCCTTCTTCCGAGCTTAACAACCCATGCATGTTGAAGTCTAAATTTTCATTTGCTTATGTAGTCAACCTTAAATTTTTCATGATACTACTACTACCACATTATGACTTCAATTTATTTTTGCTTCACAAATTTTCCATACTATCCTGCTCTACCCATCCCTAACCCATGTAATAATGTCGCTCAAATCACTTACAATGCTGAGTTACTGTGTGTTCCTCATTTCTTTTTCCAAATAAAATTTGATGGTGAAAACCCGTCTCAAGCACCATCAAACTGTGGAATGCTTGAAAACCAGCTTGCTATCGAGCATTCCTCGGGTATAATAATTTATGGCTGCGAAAACCCTTTGAGCACAGTTAGACAAATCTTGTTTGAAAACCAGCTTGTTGGCGGACAAGATTTGCAAATATTGATAGTGAAATAAAAATTCCATCCAAGTTCAATTTCTCTTTACATCACGGATTTACAAACTTGTTGCTCCATCAAAACATTATTTCAGATCTCAGAAGGTGGTTGCTCCAAATACAACTCATCATGCTATAAGATCCAAGTTCCACATGATCTAGGTTCCACGTTATTTTTAGCAGCATTTGACAACATTGTGGACCAGCTCAGCTTCCCTGCCTCTCAGGATGTCATGTACTTGTTGCAGATCTCATGGACTTCTCATGTAGGAGCAGGTATGTTTCTTCTTTCTCGTATTTAATTGAAGATTCATTGAATGCTATAGGAAGTGTACTTGAAAACTACCTTATGCTTACCGTGATCTTTTTGCTGATCTCCTGCACCCTTCTTACTTGCCCTTTTTCCGAAGACAAAAAAGACCTTCAGTGGGGGGGGGGGGGGGGAAGTCATTCATGAAACCTTTTAAACCATATCTCATGCTCTCTATTACCACTCAAAGTAGCACCAACAATAAAGTCAGGGATCACGGTGCGATGAGCGGCAAGCACGAGAGAAGCTAGAGCCCACTGTCACCACAGGCTAGCTCCTTGAACACTTTAGGTCAACTCCTAATACCAAGAGGGAGTCCCTAGAACTTGGTGAATGATAATTGTGATTCCCTAGACAATACACAAACATGTTTCCCAAGAAACCTCTCGGCAAAGATCAATGCCTTATGGAGTCAAAACAATATCGCATAAATATCATTGAAAGAGAGGTAGGACTCAGGAGGTAAAGAGCTTTATTACGGATCCCGAGAAATATAACATCAAATTGCTACTGCTGTTATAAGATTGCAGCAGAGAATATATCTCAGAAAACTTGATAAAAAGCAGTCAAAACAATGTCAACCTTACCATATGAGATGTACCTTGCAATGTTGCAAATATCATGCCGAGGAATATATCGCCGAGGGTCTGGAAAGAAACTTATCAGAAATATCAGGGAAAATATCGGGAATTACCGGAAAATATAGTCAAAAATCAACTTAGACCTGAAGAATTATGAAAATATCGAACAAATCGAAAATAGGAAAAACTCGGGAGAAATCGGATATATTTGCAACACTAGTACCTTGAGTTTGATTAATAACACCAAGCAATGACTCTGTTGCTTAGTTATCCTTATTTTGGATTTATGAACAGTTTTGCATATCAGGTTCAGCAACCTAAAGAAGAAGATTTTACTTGACTTCTTTTATACCCATTGTAAAAAAATCTCTTGAACTGCATTTGGTGTTAAGTGGAACTGGACACTAATGGCTATATTACAAGATTCATCTTGTCATAAAAATTGTACACTGTTTTCAAAATAAAATAAATTTCTGATCGTGCTAATGTCACATGACTCAGTTTATGATAACAAATAGTTATCCTGAAAACTCCAAAACAAAAATACAAGCACGTTTCCGACTGTCCACCATGATTTACATTGACTCCAGAATGGAGGCAGCTTGCAAAGAAACTGCAGATATCAACTTAAGAGTTTTAAAGGTAAATAAATTAGTTAAGTTCTTTTAGAAAAAGAGTAAATCTTACCTGTCATTTCAGCACCACCCCATCTTTCCTTAAGAAAACATGTTGCCAAGATGGCAGTGAAAACAGGCATGGTAAAGTTAAGCACTGTTGCATCCCTCAAAGCTAATAACTGTATACTGCACATCACTACAAGGAATAATCAATCAGTAAGTAGAATATATCGTCTCCAAATAACATAAATAAAAGGAAAATATTTTCTGCAACATGAAATTGCAATAAACTAGATGAGAAAGCAGTAGACAATACAGATTTTGTTATACCACGTATATATGCATGCCTCTCTAAAAGGTTAAAACATATTGACCTATGAATTTAGCATGTGTGGTATGCTTTGGAAAGATTGACTCATAATGAAAAGAGAGTTAATAGTTAATGTGTTCATAGGTACGGAAAGGGATTAAGAGTAATAATAGAGCATAGGGATAGAAAAAGCCTCTCTATGGGATAAGGGAATTTTTGCAACCCCTCCACTTAAATAAAAGAAAGGGAAGAAAGAGATGCTTTACACTTTGAAGATCGTGGAGACAGATCAGCAAGAAAAAGAGCAAAGTTTATTCTCTAGTTGTTAAGGTGTGATCATCTTCACCACTCAAAAATATAGCCATGTTGAAGGACCATGCTTTGTGCATTTAATGGGCTGTAATATGAAAAGCCTTGAATACGTTAGTTAAAGATTACTAGGGAAAAAATTCCACTGTTGAAATTTGATTAGTATTATGTTCTGGAGGCTTAATAGTAATTTTTTTTTTAAACTGAACTGAGATAGGGATTTGATGGTGATTCCATAGTTCTTAGGGAAAGTTGGGTTACATATGAGATATTGGAAAGTTGTTTCAATCCTCTAAAAAAACCTCAGAAGATATTGATAATGCAGATGGAAAGTTTGTTAAGATAGTGAATAGTGAATACGACTAAGGAAAGAATTGCCATTTATTTAACTGTGTAAATGTTGATCCAAAGGCAAGCATCCCAGTGGAAGTGAATACAGATATTCTGGGATCTATACGGAAACAACATTTGGACCATAAAAACATCCCATCCAAACGTAGATGCTTCTTTGAGTATGGTCAATTTTAAGTTGTCCAAAAGGAGAGAATGATTAATTTCAGGGAGAAAAGGACAAATATTGCACCCCAAATTAGGAGAGCTGTTGGATAGAGTAAGCAATATTATCCAAGTATCCTTGATGTGCTAAATGATAGCCTAAAATCACAAAAAGGAAGAAATTGGTGTGTGAAATGTAGGCTGACTTGAGTCCACAAGTGCGATGCGGGCCCATGACAAGCCCAGAATAAATTATATACAAGGCAGCTTGAATTAAACTATCAGGAAACCTCAGCAAGGACTACTAAACTAGCATAAACAGGGGTCAAGTAGGCCTCATTTTCACACATCATCACATGACTTTTCATTTATTGCACACTTCTTCAATTCTAAAGAAATTCGAAAATCACTAGGGGTTTCAACCCATAGCTTTCATATATGGAGTCAAACATGCCATATGATATGACCCGTGATCTTGGGGTCCTGCAAAATATCTTATCAATTGCACAGATAGAATTCAAATTTGGCCCCTATGCTAAATTATACAACACTCCATCCTATATACAAATACTCCATCATCTCTGTGGTTTTGAAAAATAATAATTCAACATGATTACATTTATAATAATTATTTGTAAAAGAAATGATTGTATTCATAAATGGACCATTATAAGCCATAGTTTGACCTTGAAAACAGTGATCACAAGTAATCTGAGTGTATGATATTCTGAATTTGCAAGGTGGTAGAGACCCTAAGAAATCTTGACAAAAGTTGTGATGTGGAAAATGTTTGGAACTCGCAAGGGTGGGGTTGAGGACCCAAGAAAGCTCTCAATCTAATGTCATGAAATGTATAATGTGGTATGCAGAGCAAGATACTAGGAAGGAGGTTATCAAATCAATGTTCGACAAGATAGTGGCATATGTTAATTTTTGAGCAAATATGATGAGCTTTGAACTTTAAAACTTTAAGTGCGGAAATATTGAATACTTGAATCAATGAACCATTCAATCACATGAACATTCAACCATAACACAAGATGTACCCTGGGGAAAACCCTAAAAACAATGAGGATGAAAAACCCTAGCAAATCTTCAAAGTATAATTCTGATAGATAGCAGAGAATGTCTTTTACAAAATAGCAGATTGCTTTCGGCACCCCAGGTGGTAGATAAGAAAGAATACTGAGCAATAGAGAATAGAGATCAACTGTAACAACTTGCCAGGTGTCCAGCACATTAATAACAAGCAAGAATCACTGCCACGCTGACGCAAATGGTTGCATGGGTAATGGTGCATCACATGCAAAAACTGCATATTGCCTTCATGGAGAATTATACTGTGCCTCAATTTCTTCAATCCTGCATAAAGAGAAGCGTCTTGCCTTCAAGGGAGAAGAGAACTTGCTTCACATTGAATTCATCAATCTATTTATATATTCTTCACATGCATCAGCTTCTATTTTTATCCTCTAAGTTCATGATGAACTCGCCCTCCATCTGGATGTATCAATCTTGCATGAAGAACAGCGCCCCACTTCTCATGCAGTGCATTAACTCATTGAATTGAGTCTTAGGATGAACTCGCCCCTTAACTGAAAGCTTGTCCACTTAGTTAGGTGGCTAAGTGTTAACTGAAGTGTCATCTTTTGGTTAACTTAAGTGTCGTCTTTTAGTCTAACTAAAGTGTAATCAATGCAAAACACTTTAGTTAACTAGTCCTTCTTTATTAACACTTGGTTAACTATTATTAACTGAAATCATGCAGATTGATTTACTTGTAGTGACTGTTGTCACATCCATAGTAGCCGAGCTACCATGATTGCAGATCAGTTGCCAGTATATTTTTGAGCTAGTCCTTTGCACATTTGGATGAGATCAATTGATGATGAGCGGCATATTGATGATCACTCTTATGCATTCAGTGGATCCAGAGCTTGTACATTTGACAGTTGCATGCCAGGGCTGAGCCCCATGACCCCAGGTCGGTGACATAGTTAGCCATTCTTCTATCATCTAGAGCAGATTGATGTCAGTGAAGATGATATATTCAGATGCAGTGCTTCAATATGATTCAAGTTGTTCAGATCAGGGACTCATGTATATGATCCAAGAGGTATATGATTGATGCATTTGGATTGATGATGTGCTCTTTCCTTTAACTAGGTAGTTTATGACTGGGTATGTGATTATTGTTTACTGGCTATATTTTATATTATGCTTACTTGTTGTTTAGAGTAGAAGTGGTCAGTTACTTTGAGTAGAAGGTTCCTCTGTATACTCATTGGTCATGCCCTTACTTTATAAGTACAAACTTGGTCATTTCCTTTTTCCAAGGCTTTTGCTATCCATGGCATCATCAGTCACTTCCCCATCCATCTGTTATCTTCCAGTCTTGGTTTCATCCCGACTTACACCTTAACTAGTGATCTCGAGGACTTCCCCCACATAGACCTCTGTGTTGGATAGACTCCTTGTCTGCATTGTGTCTTGGCTCTGGAGTGTGTGATTCTAGTCACAGTGATTTTTCTCGTCTAGTCCTCGAAACCTAGTTTCCTATTAATAGTGTTGCTAAACACTAAAGCATCATAACTCAAATGCCATATCTAAAGGGATGCTAAGTCAGCAAAACCAATGTTGTTAAACACTACTACATGTATCTATATTAGCTAGTCAGTGGCCAAAGAGCGAGCACTGATCCTTGTTTGATGTAAGGTCGTTTGTCCCCACAGAGCAACAGGGTGGTCACTCCATCGCACCTATGGACGGTGGCGGGCAATGGAGGTCATACCGAGTCATATCTGAAGCCCATAAGGCTTTCAGGGCACCTGCCTTTGGAGATTGGCTAGTGAAAATCTATAAAGTGAATTAAATGCTAAATCTTAAGTGTGAAAAGCTGACAATGACTTGCTAAAAGGTTGCTTGTCTAGAGTCTAGTGGAAGTAGTCTCATCACTTTACCCATTTGTGAGACACTGCCATCCCCCATGTTATTCTCTATTCAGCATATGTGTAGGTGGTCCCCTTGGTTCTCTTATCCGAGAGATTACAGTGTTGAGGTTGTTAAGTCTTTCCCCTTAGCGGCGCCTTGTTTTTCCACCCTCACCCATGGTTAGCAAATTGGCCTAGTCTGTAAACGAGTATACACTTGAGGTTCATGTTTATAGTGGTTGGTTACTTTGATCTGAGCTTATTATTATTATATTTACATGCTTATGTCAGCTAAAAATCATTTTATACTTTAGTCTAGCTATTGATATAATTAAAAGAGCATACTTCATCCATTTGCACTTGCAACAGCAGTTATTTGTGGTATGGATCATTATTTTTTATCATTCTTGACCTAATCAACCCAGTTTGACCAAGTCAACCGCGGGGTCCAGAATGAGTTTGGGCACACAGTGTTCGAGATGGATTATTCATGGCCCATATGTGTCCATTAGATGGTTCCATGCTTCAGACGATAGTTTCAAATGATGGTTTGATGGATTTTTATCATTATTATTATTTACAGGCCATTATTTTATTCTTTTGGGCATGGATGAGCTTACAGATGTATCTCTTGATGGTCACATGGTGTATGACTACTCATTCCTAGTGGATTTGAGCATTCTCAGTCCATTGGTGCACTCAATTATCAGTTTCGAGCAGTTTTAGAGGATGATATGGTCAAACTACCACTTTATTGCATTTTGGCCCTGCAAAAATGGCCTATCAGCACTTTTATTGATCATTTTTACTCTCCTAGGGCGCTACAGAGGAGATATGGGGTCCATCCAGTCGTTATTACCATATTACCCCATCCCCAGACATTTTGGTGCAGTCATATTTGTGTCTGGGACACCTGGCAGAGAGTTACAGGCATTTTTGTACTTTCAGAGGTGGTTTTCCGACAGTAGCATGGCCAGCAAAGAAAATTGATTTGCCTAAGTGGGGCAAGGAAATAGCATGAGGTTGGTCTGAGACGTCATGATAATATTTTCCACACCTTTCAGCATTGGTTCTGGCATCAGTGGGGTCCACACGTCATCCCATTTAGCATTTTGGGAGTTTTATTATGTATTTTTGGACACACATCCTAGTGTCTTTTGACACTTTGTCACATGATGTATTATTTTTTATGTAGTTGACGCATTAGTCTAGTGAAGATGTATTCTCCTAGACCCCCCAACCATGTTATGGCATTATGTTGTGTCCCCTAGTCATGTTGTGAGGCTCACGTCCCCCCTTGGGTGTCATTGAGGGAGGACGTCCCCCTTAGTTTGAGTGATCCATGTTTTATTATTCCGGCTCATCTTGGTCGTTGATCATCATTATTGTATCTTATGATCTCAACCACTCATTTAGAAAGTGGTTAGGGTTTTGGTCTCTTTCATTCCTATTTAAAGGAGAGACTCCCCTCATTGTAATGGGGGACTTTGGCTCTTCAAATTTTCATAATAAAGAGAAATTTTGCAGAGACTTGGATTTTCTTTGTGGGATGTTCTTAGATTGTGATTGTAAAGTCTATTTCTCCTAGCATTTGTGATATTTCTGTGGATCCAAAATATTTTCATGGAAACATTGTTTTACTGCAGGAGGGCGATTTCATCTTGGGCGTTTTTGCAGGGACTCCTCAACTCGCTCCACTTGAAGTGGCTTTGTATCAAGGGGTTTTCAATTGTATCTTTGATCATTGATATGCTTCTTGATATTTCTCTTGTTGTTATAGTCTTTTTCTTCTGAGCATCAAATCTTACTTGTGTAGTTTGCATGTGCAGGAGAGGGGCGCATTGGCTTCCTTGGGCAAATTGATTTCACTTGGAAACACAGCTAAATCGTCTCAAATTGATCAGGTAGGGATAGATCATCATCTTCAAGACATATACAAGATTTTGCGGGTAAGATCTACACTTGATCTCTTTGTTTGAATTTCTAAACCATTGGCCATTTGAATTTACTGTTAAAACCCTAACTATAAAAATTTATAAAAAATCTCTAGGATTAATTATTTGGTTTACTGGAAAACCATTTTTGGGTTTTCATTCTTAGGCCTAGCCCCAAGTGGGTCCTCAAGGGCGTCTTGCTCTATGGATTCCATCAACCCCATTCCCTGGCACTGATCTCTCCATGCTTGCGCCCTCCTTGGTTTGTTGGTCTCCTAAGTGGTTAAATCCCCTTTTTCAAGCTTGTGACCTTTGATACTGTCAGATCTATTGCCAAGCCATGATAGGAAGCCCTAAACTTGTCAAATCTACTACTTGAGACCATTTTTCTTGTTCTAAGTACACGTTTCCCCGAGGCAGTTGATTTTGATCTTTTACCTTAGCACCTACATCCTAGATCTATTTTTAATCCTTGATTCATTATGCCTAATTAATCTAGTTCAAGATCTCATCTTCCCTAAGCCTCCACAGTGACTTCATTCCTTAAATCTAGGGTTCATTATCCTTCACCTTACATACCTTGTTGAATAACTTGATCTGGTGATTGGGTTAGATATCTCCTATTGGGAGTAGATCAAGGTCTCGCCCTTTGCTATCTGGGGCTTGGATAGCAAGAAGCAAAGAGTGCCTCAATTGGCATGACAACCAATCCATCTTGGGAATCAAGGCCCTCTTGGGTCACCTCTTTAGTTGCCTAGCTCCTCTACCGTCCTGGATAGGATCACCATTAGGCGAAACTACAAGTTGTGTGATAACAGTGACCACTGGGAATTCTTTAATTAATTGAGGCATACATTGTGGCTTTAACTGAAGCTTAACAATTCGAGTTCACTTAGTCATCTCATGAGCAATTTGAATTGTCTTTTTCTCTATGCATTTATCTTTATCTATTATATTTACTGCATGGTCAATATGTGTTAACATTAATTATCTATCATATCAGAATCTCAGATTATACTCAAAAACTTTGTCAAATGCTCTAATCATATTATATTATTCTCGGACCAAATGATCATATCCTAAAGTAATTTACTCTAGAGGTGGCCAGTCTCTAAAGGAGACTCAATAGCAATCGGTGACCATGGTTAGTAATACATCACACAACATTAACGCTTCAACATGCAAAGCATCTACCTCTATAACTGGAAGTCCACCCCATGGATACCTACTATAACTGGAGGTCCACATGAGAATCTAACTTGACACACAAGGCCTGAGCCTTGTCCAACAAGACTTTACAACATCATCACTTTGATACATCAAAGCATTCACCACAACACATGAGGAATAACCTTTTTCAACTGAAGGCTTAGTCATTCTTGAGTCCAACTCAAGAATCTACTCCAAGTTCCTAAGTCCAACTCAGGCTCCCTACCTCAACACATGAGGCCCAATCCTAGATGCACAAGATTGGCTTAGAGAACGACTCGTGATGTTGTATATTTAACAGCATATGCTATGGGCTAACGTGCAAGAAGAACCATGCAAAGTAAAGTCGAGGAGAGCTTGCAATTGGACCAAACTCACCTTCAAAGCACAAAAGACATCTGTGTATCCAATTATCGATCTTGCAAAGTAGTATAAAGAGAAGTAGAGGAAACAAGATATTTTTTTTGGTGCACGGACACTAAGCATAAGAGGTTTAGGAGGTCATTGTTCACTGATACACAAGGTTTGCAAGAGTTGCAATCCTTGACATCACTAAGTTCCCCAAAAACTATGGTGTGTGTTTGTTGATAAACCTTTATCAATCAAAGATCCTTCATAATGTTATAACATGCATGTTACCTCCCATTTTGCATAGGTGTCCACTTGTGATTTTTATCACAATCTTCCACTGGCAATGGCATGGGAGATCTAATGCCTTGGGTTCTTGATGGTAGAGATTTGATTCATGGATGATGATGCGCTAGAGGATTTGCTTGATGGATCTTGTGGTGCTAGTAGATATGACATGAGTTTTCTCCATAGTGATTGGATGCTTTTGTGTTCTCATCTAAGTAGCATGGGTACCCATAACTAGGGGTAGGGTACATGTGCCCGTACCCACGTATTAGATACCTCGTATCCACGTACTCGAAACTTGGCCGAAGTACACGAGACGTTTGTCACAGATTCAAGGGACGTTGATTGCAGAGGGGATGGGGTACCCCTATTTTGGGGATGCCTAGGGACGCCCATGGACCAGATTTGTACAAGTTACCCTTGTTTTGGGGATGCCTGGGGACGCCGAGGGACTAGTTTAGTACAAGCCCAGCGAGTTTTGTACAAGTGACATTAAAGTCAACAATATTAAATGGTAATATTAAATTCTTAAAGTAAAAGTGGCATTCTCCTTATCTTTCATTTTCTATACTTAGTGTTTCCCAAAGTTGTAAGTGTTAGATGAAGTGTTTCCTATGGTTGCTTATGGAAGTATGAGGCTCCTAGCTTTAGAATAATGTATACTTCATTCATGCATTGATGGTTCATGACATGTGGTTCACCTGTGGATGGAGCACCCTATCACTTGGGGTTACCTTGTATCTCTACATGGCATAGATCTTCATATTTTGTAGAGCACTCTTGCTCATTGGCTATTATTGGAGTGCTTTGGCATGCTCATGCACCTTGTTTGCTTGCTGTTTTGGAGTAAATTTTGCAGTTTCGATGGTCTGACTTGGGGGCCCTAGATCTCTAATGCTGTAGGTCATTTGGAGGTGTATGATATATGGATGGAAAGCTTGTTTCCTGAGCTATCTCATGGTGGTGAATGCTCTCCTTGTTTCCGCAGGGCATTGAAACATTTTGGCATTCTTTCTGAAGAGTGAATTCTGGTTTATGAGCTGTTTTCTGCAGTTTTGGTGGCCTGTCTTCAGGAGGGTCGTTCTCAAACAGCCTAGCTCAGAACGAGGAGTGCAATATATGGATGGAAAGTTGTTTTCATGATCTTTCCAGTGGTATAAAACCTTCCCCTTAGTTCCGAAGGGCATTGGAGCTATAGCAGCTTCTTTCTGGGCGTCCTATTTTGGTTTGTGAGCAGTTTTCAGCAGTTTGGTAGCCTGTCTTCAAGAGGGTCGTTCTCTAACATCCTAGATCTGATGGAGGAGTGTGATATATGGCTGGAAATCTTACCTCAAGGGCGTTCAGTAGTGTAAAACGGTCCCCTTAGTTCCCAAGGGCGTTGGAGCTATAGCAACTTTCTGGGAGTTCATTTCTGGTTTTGCAGCCATTTTCAGCACATGCTTGGCCTATTTTTATGGTATTTGGAGAGTCGTCTATGAGAATACCCTTACACCTTGGTTCATGGATCTATCTTACATACATTGATGAGAAAGTTGTGGAGGTTGACGATTTGGTTGCTATGTGGACAACAATTGGTTGAGGGAGTGGTTGGACCCTTGACATGGTCAATAAAGATAGCGTCCACTTATGGTGAGTTAGTTGAGTTAGTTGAGTTAGTTGGACTCTTGGAGGTTAAGACTTGGTCCTTATTTTGCTCTCTCATAGAGGTGCCCTCCTTCTTGGGTCTTATGCATCTTGGATAGTGTACTTGTGGCTTTGACCAGCTTATTTCATGGATATTGCTAGAGTTGGTTAGGGTTTGTTGGAGGATTTTTTATTTGTTTACTTTTCCTTAGGATGGATCTATGGTTTCAGTATACCTATTACTTTTCTATTGTAAAGGAGCTTGAACTCATCTCCTATATAAGAAAGTATCTTCCTCTTTTGCAATCATGTTTGGATTGGGAGAGAAATCCCACTAGACTTAATGAAATATCTCTTGGCTCTTATGGATGGTTAGTGCTAGTGCTTCATTGAACGTTTCTCATACTTATTATGCTTGGATGGTGGATGGATCTACAAATTGTCAATGGCTTTGAGGTAATAAAAGATTAGGCTCTCTATCTTTTATGGGTTGTTATCAAATGGAAGTGTAGTTTAGGTGCACCTTTTCTGCTCTAAATCATGTGTTTTTCGTGCCTTCCATGATAGTTTTCCTCCTTAGTGTTCATTTGAAATTTTTGCTCTAGAACTTTCCCTTTGTTTAATCTTGAAATCAGCCATTAGAGAGCAGCTAGGTTTTTGCACTACAATCCTAGCCCTTTCTAATCATTCCTAGAAACCATCATGCGATCCTTGGTTGACCCCATCTACCTATTTGATAAGACACTAGCCTCCAATCCCTTCATCACCTTTATCTTTTACTTTTACAAACACATATTGTTTTGCTAGGTTTACTCTTCAAATTCACCTTGTGCTTCATTGTTGAACTCTAGTAATCCTATCCTAGGGATTCCTCCTTTGAGCTAGAGAAGAGTTAGCCTAAAGAGCAGAAAAGGGCTAGGTGTGGTGACATCGGCCTCCCTCTTAGTTATCCATAAGCTATCATTGATTTTAGGGCTTCAATCTTGAGATTCTAATTTATGTGGTAACAAGGCACAATTAGTTATGTGGGAAGCCGACACCTAAGGACTATTGGGTTCCATACTTACAACACTCGTTGGGAGAGCGAATTTCCATGAGTTAATGAGTATAATCAATTGAGTCAAGTGCCAATGTCTTTTGATAAGGACTACTCAACTCTGAGATCAGCACTCTCCGAGAGAGTAAGTGCCCTTGAATTATCAAGTACATAAAGACAAGCCATAACTTTCTCAAAACTCGAGTATGTCGGCACCGACAAGAGGCACCACCTCCAACACCTCCTTGGTGGCCAACCCTAGATGATCAACCACTTAATTCCCTGATCCAACAATAGAACACCATGCATCCATGGATGGCTTTTCCACAATTTTAAATAAACCTGATTGCACAACATCAGTGTGTGGAGGACGTCAAAGAATCATAATATCCTTGTAACAAGAAATGTTACAACTATTGGCATACCAACTTCAATAGCTACTGAGATTCCAATCCAACATGTACAAATTTCGACAAATTTATAATTGAACAAAAGAATCTATCGAGGAGACGATGGTGAGGAGTTAATTGAGATTTTTGTCTAGGAGAAAAGTGTAAAAGCTATGGTACTTTGTAAAATAAGCTTGTAGCATAAGTACCTTTTACGGGACGTTTGAGTAGTAGTATGAAGGTTTGCACTATATTGTTTTTATATCTTCACATTTACTCTATGTTAGTTCTATGGAAGTTTGTGCATAATGGAGCTCAATTATGTAACAATTTATGAAACCCTTTACAGCCATGAGCTAAAAGCAGTTGTAGTAGCAAAGCCACAAGTCTAAAGAGGATAGGCATGCATTACAATTACAACACAATTTTGGTAATAAAGCCACAATAGAAGTTCATGGGGGACAAGACAAATCCACAATGAAAGGATGCGATACGAAGCCACAGTTATAAAGTTGCAACACATAAGGCCAATTTAGATCAAATTTAGTATCAAAACAAATTTTGGTGTCATGAAAATTTTTGGATCAATTTGGTGTCAGATCCTCAATCTAAACACAATAGGAGAATGTCCCATAAAAATTTAGATCATTGTGTTATACTAGATCTACCTCCATACTAAATGTTATTGGTTGCACTAGGGTAAATCACCTTTCAATAGGTACCACCTTTTATACATACAACACCATTTATTATTTATTATCTATGTTGGGGTTAATAACAATACAACAAGTATTGTCTTCGAGTATTCAATAACATTTATTATTTATTGTCTAAACTACGATGAATACCCTTATAGTGGGCACCACCCTCAAGTGATCAAATAGATTTACTAGTTCATGGCTAAACTAGTTTGAATAACTTGAATGGGTAGCACCTTTTAGTTTTCAACAACATTTACTATTTATTAGTTGCATCATGGTGAATAACCTTATTATGTGTACCACCTTCAATCGGTAGCATTTACTATTTATTGGCTTCACTAGGATCAATAACCTTAGAATAGATGCTACCTTCAAATTGTTATGTTCAACATCTACTATTTACTATTGACAACAGGTATCACCTTTAGTGGTCAGCAAAATTTATTACTTTTTCACTATATTATGAGTGATGATAGATATGGCAAGGCAATAGCTAATCTAATTTGCTATTTCGGAAGCCTAAAATCATGGTTCTAAATTTATCCTTACTTGACTTATTTTTGGAATTTAGGTTATCTTTAAACCATGCGCTTTAGTGAGGAAATAGTCTTCCTATTTTTAAGTTCCTGATGAGTATAATTGGAACATTATCTCTTGGCCTGTTTTCAAGGGATCACATGAGCCATTCATGGGAATATTATTGGAGTTTATCCTCTCTTGAGAATTCGACCTAGCTTGGGTTATTTTTCACCACTCATGCACCTAGATTCAGGGAGATTCAATCCATTCCATGGTAGATGTATCCAGAGTTATTATTGCATGCAGCTATTATTGAAAAAGAGGTCGCTATGCTTGGAGAAGGTTGTTCTTATCTTCTCTCATTCTTCTATATATTGTATGAAGCAAAGAAAAAAAGGGTTTGAATTGGTATTATGAAGATGTTGAGCTAGTGTTATTCCCCTTTCCCTTGCTTCTTCTTCCTAGAGAGATCGAGATTGGTGGCTAGCGTGGAGTACCAGTGGTGGAGAGTTGGATTTGCTAGGTTGTGACAAATACTGTCCCATCCAGCAGAGTGTTTTATACCTTGGAATGTTGTTGTCTGAAGCTATCATGACTTTGTTTTTCCTATAGCTCTTAATAATAAAGACATAACCTTCTTTGGCGACTACTACAAGTTCTTCATGTATTGAAACTTCTATTGTCTTAGGCTTTCATGTGTTACTAATATTGATCATAATAGGGTTTGAATGAATAGGCCTCAGATTTTCTTCTGCCCAATTCACTTTCTTTCTTCTTCTGCTCTTTTGACTCCATAAAGGCACTGGTTCACTGACTTTCAACTTCTATTTCGTACTAAAAACGAACTTTCACACATAATATTCAATATCTTGCATCTTAGGCATAATTAGGTAGGCATTTAAGGCTTCTTTCGTTCTGTTTTTAGGAACATTACTGCGAGATTATCTTGCTGAAATTTGCATTTTTCACAGAAATAGAGAGAAACTATACGTTTTTCTTGGTTTCTGTGCACAAAAAAATCATAAAAACCTAAAGAAAATAAAAAAACAGCATTAAAATCATCAAAAAAGTCATAATTAGTTGCTGTTATTTCTGTTTTCACATTAAAATTGGTGTGTTTTCTTCATATAGTTGCATTGGGTTGTGTGTCATAAACTATAGTAATTTTCTACCTCGATTTCTATGCATTTTTCAGCTCTAAATCATCTATTAGCTCGTTTTTTTTTCATCCTAATGCACAGATCTGTTTTTGGCAGCAAGTTCTCATCTAGATTCGAGTGTTACTTACGGAGTGTTTTATTGTAGTTTGACTCATAAAGTCATCTAGGTATTCCCCCTTGTCAATAGTAGGCACCTATGTTGCACAAGTTTCCGGAACGTGGGTACAAGTATTGGATACGTCTAGAAGTTTCCCCCAAATTTACAGGGAACGGCAGGTTGGAAACGGCAATAATATATATTAAAAAAATATAAAAAATATAAAAATAAAATATCTAAAAAAACATGAGAAGAGGAGAAACATAAAGATGAAAAGAAATATTAACACAAACCAAATGACTTAGCTCATCCCTTATATTAACTACAGTTGTAACTAGAACCTCTTAGCAGATGGAAATGGCAACAAAATCAAGATTACCATCCACGTCATTGATTATATAAGGTAGACTCTTTCTAAAGTGGGGAATTAAGTTATAGTCCCTATATTTGTGGCTATATGTATAGTGTAAGTTTTCAGTTTTGTGTCAACTGTGATTAAAATGTATTAGAATATTATATGTTTACAAGACATTCTATGCCAATGTATTTGCAAAGGTGTATAAATAATCAAATTTAAATTATTTTAAAATTAAAATCAAGATAATTTTTATTTAAATATAATATATGAATTTAGTTTTAAAGTAAGATTTAAAGCTACTTCCAATTAATTAAAAGTTTTTTTCTTCATAAAGTAAATAGTAAAATATATAAATTTACTTTATTTTATTTAATATATAAAAAGTCAAAATAGATTTAGAATACTCTAGCACGGGTGATAGAAGAGATCAGTGCACCAACTCGATAAGGTAGCATGAAATAAACTTTTAATAGAACTTATTTTTCTAGAGAAAAAATTCTAAGTCAACCATGTATATGTATGGTAGTGAGGAAATAGGAATGTCATTAACAACCCACATGACGATCATGAATGCGTGGAAGCTCCCAGTGAAGGAAACGCGCAAGAAGAAGTCCCCAAGTTCCCGATTTTAGAGGGTAAAAGTTCCCAGTAAGGTCCCAACCGTCCAGAATGGTTCCTGTTGGATTTGGAAAGTTCCCTACAAGTTCCCAAGTTCCCTAGAACGTTGGAACTTCGGGAACGAGTTTCCTAGAAGCTGGGAATGCTTCCCATGCTACATAGGTAGGCACTAACCAAAAGTGCAAGAAAATAATGTGGGGTGACAGTGCACTATTTCTAGTTGCCATGGAACTAGACAGTTTCAAGCATTAACAAGGATGATTCTTGTCATGCTCATCTTACAAGTGCAAAGTTCAAACCTAATAAGAAAAGTTCTTAAAGACATGCTTCAATCAGATTTTAGAATAGTTTTATGTCTAAGGAGCACAATGACCAAGAATAAAGTACATTGGGACATAACAAGATAAAAACATCGCCCAAAGGGTTAGCCCAACTGGTTGTTGCCAATGTTGCTAGGCATTTGGCTACTTCCGTGTTGTCAAAGGCTTGGTTCAAATCCCCTTGGGTGAGGTGCACTAGTCTATGCCATCCATTAATGTGGAGAAATACCCCTTGGATTCCCCACAAGGTTTTACTTGGAAAAAGAAACAGGAAAAAACATTATCTTCTATAAGAAGAAAAGATGAAATGAGATGTACATACCTGTAGAAATATGTTGAGAGGGCAAAAAAACCAAGAATTGCCCGAACAATGATCAATTTCCTTACTTTTTTGGACCCTAAAAGAGGGTAGTTCATATGTTGCAATCCAAGTCCCGAAAGAATGGAAATGATACCACAGCGAGCCATTACTATTTGAGAGGAGGGAACTGCACGCCCTGGTTAAAGATGGAAAAAAGTCCTGAATTAAATTTAGAAATCCTTTGCATGTCATCTAAAATTAAAAGAGAACTGCCTTACATTGCATCTCCTGATCATCTCTATCCTAGCCTTAAATTGAATACTTGCCAAAACAACCCATTAAGCATTTAATGCATCCAAGAAATAAACAACTTAATATGCATAGGTTTATCCAACATGACACTACCCTCTTGAATAATTTTGCTCCCAAAAACTAGAATCTAAGCATTTAATGCAAAGAAAAAGGTGAAACCACTTGATGTGCATAGGTTTTTCCAATATGATATTACCCTTTGAATGGATTTTGTTCCCAAAAGCTAGAAGCTAACAAATCGATAATTGATAAATTTATGGATTAACGACTGCCACCTATCATTACCTATTATGCTTTCCAAAATATGTCAATCTATATGCAAACATTACATAAACTTAACCTTGCAGATTTCTATCATGAAAAGAGACCATCTCCAAACAACTACAGAATTATGGACATCTGGGTGCAGTGTATCTAAATATTCCCAAATAAAACAAGCAATTCAGCTTCTTGGCAGTTAACATATATGACACAACGGAGTCATTATCAAGCCATTGTCTAACTATATCAACATTTGGCATGGAGAGCATTAACTATTTAGTTTTCAAGCGGCAAGGTAAAGCTACAAATCCATCCGCTACTTTTATCATTTTTGTTTGTGGACATACTTTACTAGCTTGCATTTGCCATCATATTTTTTATAAATATTGTACATACACAGAAAAGTTGCAGAAACAGGAAAGAAACTTGATATCTTATTCAATAATGTGATACAAAAAAACTGTCTCCTCAGAGAGATGTAAGTTGGTGGCAACAACCATCATGTAACTGAAAGGGACATGTGACTTAATTAAAAAGACTTAAGTCACTTTATTTTAACCACTAACACAAAAATTACTATTCTAAGTAAAATACAATATAATATGAACATTATAATACATATTTTCTATCACCCTCCCCTAATGATCACATGTGAAATTGCACCAATCTTATCTCTAAACTTTACAAACTTATCTACGCCGAGAGGCTTGGTGGTGATGTCTGCAGTGTGCTCCTTGTAAATTTTTCTGTGTTTTGCAGCTAGCTGGTTTATGTCAACATTTCAGTGTGTTTCATTTACAGCCGGTTTTGCATTGGCTGTAAATTACTTATGAAAAATCTCAGACAATTAAACACGCTGTAAATTCACTTTAACGGGCAGAAATTTAATTTTAACATGCACACCATTAAAAAATCAGACTCAGAATTTTCGGCCAATAGCCCTGGAAAACCCCCCACGGGGAAAACCAGTCACAGAGAGAGAGAGATTTTATTATTTCTTCAGTAATTTTCAGTACAGGAAAATTTTACAGTCAAAATGTACTTATCTCAACCAACCACAGTAACCCAGAAAGCTGCCTCGATTTCTGTGTCAAATCAGTCTCGATTTCAGTGCTGTACCTTGCCTCGAAATCAGTGCTATCTCAGTCTCGATTTCAGTGCTCTACCTTGCCTCGAAAACTGTGCCAACTCAACCTTGGAAATCGTGCTGTACCCTATCTCGAAATCTGTGCCAAAGCTGCACCGATTTCTGTGCTGTATGGTCTGCTGCCTCGGGTTTTGTGCCACAGTACAGCAGCAATAAATGCTGCCTCGGGAAAAGTGCCCAGATTTCCTGCCTCGAAATTTGTGCCTGTCTTGGAAAATGTGCCCCAGAACTCCCTCAAAAACCATGCTGATATTTTCGGGAAGTGTGCCCAGAAATCCTACCTCAATTTTTGTGCTGCTGTTCTAGGAAAATGTGCCCAGGACAGTCCTTGAAATCTGTGCCAGAATGTTGCTGTACGGTCTCTCGGGAAATGTACCCAGCTGAAGATCTCCTCAAAATGTGTGCTGCTCAGAAAAATGCTCAAGAAAGCTCCTCGATTTCTGTGCCCTCTCTCTGCAGTCTCTTCTCTTCACTCTTTCCTCAAAAGTGATGTTTGCTTGCCTCCCTTGCCTTTTTGTTCAAACCCTAGGGTTCTCTCAAATCAACGGATGAGATTAGATTAGATCAATGGTTGAGATTAAATGCTCCTATTTAATTCGCATGAATATTAAATTCATTCACCCACTTAAATTTATCAAAAAGTGACTTTATGTTCTAAAGTCAAATTAAATGCTTTTCTCAAGTCATTTAATGCAAGGGTCACTTTTTCCCCACTTAAGTGACTTAGGCAAAAAGTCACCTAGGGGACACTTCCTAGGTACAAAAACTAACACTCCCTCTTACCAAGGAAGGTGTTCTGCACCACTCCCAACTTGTCTCTGAAGAAAACAAACTTGCCCCTCCCCAAAGATTTTGTCAGTATATCTGCTACCTGCTCATCAGTGGATATGTACTGCAACTCTACAGCTCCTCTCTGAATGTAGTCACGGATGAAATGGTACTTGATCTCAATATGCTTTGACCTGTCATGGAACACTGGATTCTCAGAGAGATGAATGCAACTCTGATTGTCACAATAGATCACCGTAGGCCTAAGCTCTTGATCAAATAAGTCTACCAACAGCTTGCGAAGCCACAGTGCTTCACAAGTAGCCTGACTGGCTGCCATATACTCAGCCTCAGCGGAACTCAATGCAACGGACTTATGTTTCTAACTGAACCACGACATTGCTGCCGAGCCCAAACTGAAACAACAACCGGAAGTGCTCTTCCGATCCCTCACACTGCCTGCCCAATCTGAATCTGTGAAACCAACCAAACTGACTCCACCCAAACCCCTATAATCCAAACCATAATCCACTGTACCTGCAAGATATCTCAGCACATGTTTTGCGGCAGTCCAATGTACACTCCTAGGCTCCACCATGAACTGGCTAACAGTGTTCACCGCAAAACACAAGTATGGCCTGGTGTTGACCAGATACATCAACGACCCAATGAGTTGACGATAAAGTGTAGGATCCACCAACTTACCCTCATAAGCATGAAGTTGCTTCCAGTTGGTGATCATAGGTGTAGACATCGGCCTGCAATCCTCCATCCGAAATCTCTTCAGAATATCAACTGCATACTTCCCCTGTCCCAAGAAAATATGTCCAGGCTCCTGCCAAACCTCCATCCCCAGATAATAATGCATCAACCCAATGTCAGTCATCTCATACTCCGCAGCAAGGTCTCTCTTGGAATGTGCAATGAGACGCTCCTCTCCAGTGATAAACAAGTCATCAACATATAACAAAAGAATGAGCGGATCTCCACCAACCACAATGTAGTAAAGGTTTGGATCAGCCTCACTCTTCTGAAAACCCATCGAAGTCAAGTACGCATCGATCCTGGAGTACCAAGCTCTAGGAGCTTGCTTCAATCTATACAAGGCTTTCCTCAGCCTACACACATGAGAATCTCTCCCATGAATCTCGAATCCTTGTGGCTTCTCTAAGTACACCTCCTCCTGCAGAAGACCATTGAGAAATGCGGTCTTCACATCCATCTGGTGGATCTTCCAACCCATCTCTGCTGCTATAGAAATCACTGCTCTGATGGAAGAATACCGAGCAACTGGCGCAAAAGTCTCATCATAGTCAACTCCCTCAACCTGTGAAAACCCCCGAGCCACAAACCAAGCCTTGTACTTCTCCACACTGCCATCCGTAGCATGCTTCACCTTGTAGATCCACTTGGAAGTAACAACAGACTTCCCCTCTGGTCTCGGCACTATCTCCCAAGCATCATTCTTCATGATGGAATGGTACTCTTCCATCATGGCGCCTCTCCAAACCTGATGCTGAGAAGCCTCCTCAAATGTGGAAGGCTCTGAATCACGAAGACTCACAACAAGAGCCATACCCAATCTATCTGGCATCACTACTGTCCTAATCTCCTCCTAGGGTCTACCAAATGCCTCTGCTTCCTTCAAGGTGTCTTGAACTACGCTGTTGGGAGCGCGGAGCGAAGCGGGGAGCGGGAGCGGGGAGCGGGAGCGGGAGCGAGAGCGGGAGCAAAAAGCGAAATTTTCAAAAGCTTCCGTTTTGGGAGTGTTTTTTATATAATATATATTTTAATATATTTTGATGCATATATATTAAAAAAAACATGTATTATGCCAAATTAGCTATAGAAAACATGAAAACATAGATATTCATATAACCATTTAATACACATTGATATAACATCAATCATCTAAGAGCTATAAATGATCATCATCAAATCATCAATCATCAACAACATCAACCTTCAAATTTCAACATATAATATTTGCCATCAAACTAGGCCCTAATGTTTACAAAATAGGCATCATTAGATGCATGTGTTTTTATGTAGTCTCATGATAGTGTTTGGGGTCAAATAGCTCATCTCTATTTTGTATATTTCTTATCAGTGGTTAACTATTAAAATTTTACCCTTGTCGATCTTGATCCTTGATTAACAGGGAGAAAACATCAATGCCTTGTAACTATAACATTTTGTGTTATCATAATTTAGGTGACTCGTTGCAATAAAAAGAAAAACAATTATGGTTCATTCTTTCTTCAAGTCCTGGAGCAAATCTACAACAGCAGAGAGGACAATGGAGAGGGCAGGCATGATCTCACACCCAAACTCAACACAATAATGAAATGCAGATAAGAGTAGAGTATATGTGGATGCTGCCTATTGTATGCAAAAGTAAGTGTACACTCCAAATGCCGTAACTTCCTCCTGCTACTAGCATGTAGATAAATGAGATTAGGAATGCTTGATTATTAAACCCATAGGTTAATGATGATAAATATGGAATGTAATGCATGTGGTAGGAAATATGTCGATCAACATAGTAGAAAAGTACTATGCATTATGCTCTGCATAAGGTAGCCCAAACGTAGATACTCAGTTTTTGGCTGCAATTGCACAGCTTGTTGCCTACTATGGATCTCGATTGAACTGCATGTATCTATTCTTTGGATAAAAATGAACAAATACATGTTGATGTTATTGCAGCTGCCACCTTAATATTTAACCTCCTTATTGGTTTCTAAATAGTGACTAGCATGAATTAGAAAATTTCAGTTCTGAGTTCTTTATGAGAACCGAGAATTACAATTTTTTATATAAGAGCTTAGTCTGCCATGCTCTTTATTATATATGTCACTCAAATGGTGGATAGAGGACTTGCATTTAGACAAGTATAGTTTAAATCCGCCCCCAAACCTAAAAAATACACTAGACCTTTGTACCATGGCCCACAGTACACATTTTACTTCTATCATTTACTCATCATTACCGACAACTTTGTTAGCAATGACCGCGTAGAGATAAATCATAACAGAGAAGCCTCAATAATTATTTCTACCTGCTCATAGTTTGAGAAGGATTTACACCAATTCACTGGACTGTAGATTGTTGGACATCATTTGGTGCCAATTCCGTAGATGGGTGTACATAATCATATATGGAAGGCTCATCAAAGTCATTTGGCAAGGACTCCCAATGTAAATTTGGAACCCAACTAGCATTCTTCAATACCTTATTTTCAAAAGCTCCTCAAGCAGAATTTGATTGCCAACAGGGCTCAAATGGAACCCATCACTGCAATTTTTTTAGAAATTCATGTATATTAACAGAAAAACATCAAGGGCATGGCATGCAAAATTCAGAGAACAAAAGTTCCTAATTATTCCTTCAGTTAATGCTATGATATCAGGGCCCATTGCCTTTAAATGCCCAAATTAACCCTAAAAAACCAAAAAAAATGCAAAATTGAAAAAATTCCGAGAATCGGTCAGGGAGCAATTTCGGGAGCATTTTTTTTTGCCTCGGAATCGCTCAGGAATTGATGAGGAATCGTCAATTCCGGATCGATTCCGGATTTTCCAAGGAGCGTTTTTTACCCCCCCGGAATCGCGAATTACCAAATCGCTCCCGGAAGGAATCGATGAGGAATCGCAATTCCGAGATCGATTCCTCCCGGATCGCGAATTGGGAGCGAACACCGGGAGGGTGTAGAGCGATTCCCCGCTGCTCAGGTCTTGAAGCCATTTAGGCTTCCTCTTCCTTGAAGGCTCCTCCCATACTGGTCTATCCTCATCTGAAGAACTCCCAGAAGTAGAAGGTCCAACACCCTGAGGACCAGTGACTGATGAACCAGTCCCTGAAGAACCTGTAACCTGAGAACCAGAACCTGAACCTGTACCTGAAGTACCTGTCACCTGAACCACTCAACCTGTAGAAGCTGTGCCTGTACTCTGTGATCTAGTCACTCCGAAAACCTGTGGACCTGAAATCTGTATCGAAGAAGCCTGAGTCACCTGAGGTGTGGAAGCCGGTGGCTCCCCCTGCTCTATCTCTCTGGGCTTCCTGAAGGCTCTCTCCTCATCAAACTTCACCTCCCGCCTAACAACAACTCTCTTCTGGCCAGGAAGGTAGAGCCGATAGGCCTTCGAGTCTCATCATATCCCACAAAGATGCCTCTCTCTGCAGTGGGATCAAACTTCGTTCTCTTCTCAGAAGGAACGTGAGAGTAAGTCAAAGAACCAAATATACGAAAGTGGCTCACCTCAGGTTTCTTGCCTGTGTATATCTCCTCAGGAGTCTTCCTCCCCAAAGCACGGTGAGGACTCCTGTTCTGCAGATAAACTGCAATGCTGCATGCCTCTGCCCATAGAAAGAACGGTAAACCCTGATCATGGAGCGTCGCTCTCGCTGCTCCCACAATCGACCTGTTCTTCCTCTCTGCTCAGGAGTGTAGGGAACTATCAGTTGTCTCTATATACCCTCATGTGTGCAAAATGCATCGAACTCCTTGGAGGTATACTCACCCCCATTGTCCGATCTCAACATCTGAATCTTCCTCCCTGTCTACTTCTCCACAAGGGCTTTGAACCCTTGGAAGACACTCAATACTAAGGGTGACTTCTTGCTCCTCAAGAAGTAGATCCAGGTCTTCCTGGAGTAGTCATCAATGAAGATGATGTAGTACTCAAATCCAGTCAAAGAGACTGATGACATAGGACCACAAATATCAGAATGGATCAAGTCAAGTACTCTTGCTGCTCTGGTGTCATTGCTTGGAAAAGCAGTCTTGGTGTACTTTCCCAAAGCACACCCCCTGCACACATCACTCTGCTCAGTGCTGAACTCGGGTAAACCTGTAACCATGCTCCTCAACAATCTCAGAGCTGGGTGATGTAAGTGGGCCATCCTCCGATGGCATAACTCACATACAAGGTGGAAACTGATACAAGGTTCTTCTTCAGCCCAGGGACATATAACACATCCCTCAGATTCATGGGACTCATAGACTCCCTCTGAAATGTAATGGTCCCCCAACCAACTGCTCTAACAATGGTGTCGTCGCCTAGTACAACCTCCACATCTGTACCTGTCTGTGACAGCTCGGAGAACATCTCTCGAGCTCCTATCATGTGGCTTGAGGCTCCGCTGTCAATATACCAAGTGCCAGTGGTGGAAGCACTCATATGATGCCCAATCAATAAGGAATACTCAATCTCCATATCCACATCAATGTTGGTAACTAAAGAGGCTCTCTCTCTCTCAATCTGTCCAGCACACAAAGAAAACTCTCTTTAAAATCTGTCTCCAAAGTCATCAACCTCCGCTGAAGCTGCAGTCTGTTGTCCCTTCCTCTTCCTGTTTGGACACTGTGAAGCATAGTGCCCAAATGTCTGACAACCATAGCACTTGATTTTACTCAAGTCCTTCTTCTACCCACCCTGCTGCTGCTGCTTGGCCCCACCCTTCTTGGGACCCTTCTTCTTCTTCTCCTTTGCTATCAAAGCCACATTCTCCTCATCTTCCCTACCCTGTGATGAACTGCCCTGTACGAGACCTCTCCTAGTCTCCTCCTCCACAAAATCATCCCACAGTCTCTCCCATGAAGGTAGGTTCTTTCTGCCCACTATAGCCTGCACAAATGTACCCCAGGGCTTGGAAGCCCCATTCACTGCTGTACGCACAAGCTCAGTAGCAGTGACCACCTCCCCAACTGCTGCTAACTCATCTCTAACTGCAGATATCCTGGTAAGGTAAGCTGTCACTCCCTCTCCGCCATTCATCTTTATACTCTTCAGTTTCTCCTTGAGAACCATCTTTCGGCTCTCATTGGTACTCTCGTACAAACTGGTCAAAGCACTCCACATCAAATGTGCCCTAGCTTTGCCTAAAATGTGAGGGATGATATGATCTTTAACTGCATCAAGGATTATTCTTCTAGCCTTAAAGTCCTTCTTGTTGAAGGCTGATAATGCTGCTGCATCTGTAGCAGCGGGAATCTGAACGGGGTTTGCTGTAGTGTTTCTAACCACCTCCTCCCACATCTCATTTTCCTCTAAAACCAGCAAAATCCTAGCCTTCCATGGCACAAAGTTACCTGTCCCATCCAACCTATCCTCCAACCTAAGTCCTGTAACCATCTCTACTGTCAACCCAACAAGGTGTTGTTCACTAACAGAAGAAAATACTGAAAACACTGAATTCTAGAAATTTCTGCGTGTCTGCAAATTTTACTGTTTTCTGCCCCCAAGCTCTGATACCATGTAAATTTTTCTGTGTTTTGCAGCTTGCTGGTTTATGTCAACATTTCAATGTGTTTCATTTCCAACCGGTTTTGCATTGGCTGGAAATTACTTATGAAAAATCTCAGACAATTAAACACGCTGTAAATTCACTTTAACAGGCAAAAATTTAATTTTAACATGCACACCATTAAAAAATCAGACTCAGAATTTTCGGCCAATAGCCCTGGAAAAACCCCCACGGGGAAAACCAGTCAGAGAGAGAGAAAGATTTTATTATTTCGTCAGTAATCTTCAGTACAAGAAAATTTTACAGTCAAAATGTACTTATCTCAACCAACCACAGTCACCCAGAAAGCTGCCTCAATTTCTGTGTCAAATCAGTCTCGATTTCAGTGTTGTACCTTGCCTCGAAATCAGTGCTATCTCTGTCTCGATTTTAGTGTTGTACCTTGCCTTGAAAATAGTGCCAACTCAACCTTGAAAATCGTGTTGTACCCTATCTCGAAATCTGTGCCAAAGCTGCACCGATTTCTGTGTTGTACGGTCTGTTGCCTCGGGTTTTGTGCCACAGTACAGCAGCAATAAATGCTGCCTTGGGAAAAGGCCCAAATTTCCTGCCTCGAAATTTGTTCCCCTGTCTTGGAAAATGTGCCCCAGAACTCCCTCAAAAACCGTGTTGATATTTTCGGGAAGTGTGCCCAGAAATCCTACCTCAATTTCTGTGCTACTATTCTAGGAAAATGTGCCCAGAACAGTCCTCGAAATCTGTGTGCCAGAATGTTGTTGTACAGTGTCTCGGGAAATGTGCCCAGCTAAAGATCTCCTCGAAATGCGTGCTGCTCAGAAAAATGCTCAGGAAAGCTCCTCGATTTCTGTACCCTCTCTCTGCAGTCTCTTCTCTTCACTCTTTCCTCAAAAGTGATGTTTGCTTGCCTCCCTTGCCTTTTTGTTCAAACCCTAGGGTTCTCTCAAATCAACGGATGAGATTAGATTAGATCAATGGTTGAGATTAAATGCTCCTATTTAATTCTCATGAATATTAAATTCACTCACCCACTTAAATTTATCAAAAAGTGACTTTATGTTCTAAAGTCAAATTAAATGCTTTTCTCAAGTCATTTAATGCAAGGGTCACTTTTTCCTCACTTAAGTGACTCAGGCAAAAAGTCACCTAGGGTACACTTCCTAGGTACAAAAACTAACACTCCTTAGTTACACAATTGCAACTCTATATCTCCATTCTCCACGACCGACGTCTAATATAGTGACAATGGACATACACATGATTCGTTCACTCATGAAACACCAGATTTATCACCAACTTCAATACATGTTGAATGTCACAAGAAAGTATAGTTGTACCATCTTGTTATACTTACAAATCAGCAAGTACTCTCTACAACCATACTCACAAGCTATGATTACTGCTGCCCTATACTTTGCTTCAAAATATGGGTTATATTGCATGTTGCATTTTATTCAACCAAGAAATAAGACTTGTCCAAAGTGTGAAAACATGACCTATAGTGGACTTCCATCATCAACCAAACCTATGCAATTTGAATCTATGTGACCTGTCAATCAAAAATCCCCCCCTCTACCATACAAGATGACATACTCCAAATTCCCTGTACATACTATTTCCCCACATTCTGTAGGGGTGACCAGATGATTCTTGCACTTGTGATTTTTATCACAAACACCAGTTCCACAGAGGAGACTGATGGACCTGTTATCACATATATAGTAGCCGGGCTACCATACATTATTTTTCTCATTCCAGTACACTATTCAGCCAGTTCCCTTGCATTTGAGATGCTGAGATGAGCATCTATATTGGATCACTATCAGATTGTGGACAGCGGTTATACTCCCCATGCCATGACTGAGTTTCAGGACACTCAGAGAGATGCCCGATATAGCCATTATACCATTGGTACAGAGCAGTCAGTAGTGCCCAGAGTTACAGCAGCAGTTCCAGAGGACAGATGATGGTACAGGTTGATGTGCATTCAGGTATATGACTCAGCAGGTACATTATTGTGTTATGGTTAGATTGCTTTTATACTTATTCTTATAGCATGTCTTAGCACTTAGTGTCATGATCTGGCGATCATATAGATACATGGACCTGGTTGACCTATTATTTATATTATATTGTCCCTACTCAGACTTAGAAGTTCACTATTCATACTCATTGGTACATACCCTCCTTAGGGAGAATAGAGGTGATCATTACACCATACTCTGGCTTGCTAGTGTTGGCTCCATCATTTCATTGTCTTCATCCATCCATGGCCTACCTTTTAGATTATTACCCTGATTTGCTACTTGACTAGTGACATGGAGGACCTTTCCCCACTGTAGCCTCTGTATTGGATGAGCTTCCCTGTTTATTGTGTCTCGGCTCTGAGTTGGTGACAAAACTTACCTATGGTGAGTTGGAGTTCCTTGAGAATTCCCCCTAGTCACTAAAGTTGTGTTGGCTAAACCTGAAACTTTTAGTGCTGCCATCAATACAAAATCTGGAAAAATCAAATGCTATATCTTGTATATGAAAGAAATGCCAAATGAAAATGGCCATGAAAAATAAAATGTTATATCTTTTGGAAAAATAAATACCTAGGTAAACAAGTTGTCCATGACACACCTAGAAGTGCTCAGGTAAACAAGTGCCTTAAAAACACACCTGCAGCAGAAAGCCTAAAAATAAATGTAAATCTATGCAATGTGTTTGTAAACACACATAGATCAAGGCTGTGGAAACCTCAGGCCCAAAAAGCAATGGAACTTAAATGTTATATCTAAACAATTGCTGGCCTTGTTTGTATTATGGATTGTGCGCATCTGTGAAGGTGAATAAACCCTCTTTAAACAACTCATCCATTTGTGAGACACCGCCATTCCCTGTGTTATTGCTCATTCAGTATATACTATGGTGTACATTCCCTTTCCCTTGCCGAAGTGTCACAAAGTCAAGTCAGTCAAGTCATCCCTTAGCCTAGCCAGTTATTTCAGCCTTCACCCTTCACTAGCAAATTGATCACAACTATGAAGTGAGTATGGTCCTGAAAGTCTAGTCTGAGTAATAATAATAATTAACGACACTATATATTTGGATTTAGATCGCCAGTCATGATTACTCTGTGTTTTAGTAGCTATTTGAATAAATTGTAAAGCATGTATTAACCTTGACACCTTGCAGCAGTTATGGATGATAGTCTGAGTTGTATTTGGTCTTGGTTAGACCTAGTTTGACCATGGAGGACCATGAGACATGAGATGTTGGACCTTATGATGATATGGATAGATGATATATGGTCTATGTACACATACAGGATGATTCTATGCAGCAGCTACAGGGTTATGATGATGATTCTTGGGATACAGCAGTGTTTGGTCATTTACAGATCATTATTATTGGCCTTGTTCCGGTACATTGGATATTTATTTTGATCATGCAGAGATTCATATGGTGTATGAGTACACATCTTGGATGGATTTGGACCTTCTGAGTCCAATGGGACAGTTTGTTTTCAGTTCCGGGCACTTACAGTGATGATTTAGCCTCAGTAGGCTGTCCTAGTGCAGTTTTGGTCTATTGGAGGTCCTGTCGGAGCAGAGATGACTTTTATCCGGTTGACCTAGGGCGCTGATGATGGAGGGGGTGGTCCAGCCACTTGTTTTTACCATATTACCCCCCTCCCGGACACATTGGTACCCTCACCTTGACAGCGCCATCACTCCAGGAGGCAGTTTGGACAGTTTCACGTTTCCCGAGGCATTTCAGGATTGGTAGAAATGGCTATTGAGGAAATCGATTTGGGCTACTGAGGCAAAGTTATGGCATGGGATGATCAGTGATGATAGATCGGGACCTTCCACACCTCCTCCTGCAGTTTCAGCTTCATCGGGGCCCGCATCCATCACTTATGGCACTTTCTGTGGATTTTTGAGGTCTTTTGAGGACCACGACTTCACCTTGGAGGCACGATTTGGTATATTCATGATTAAAATTGGTTATTGTGCCATGGGGATTGACCAAGGAGGGATAAAATTACCCCTTGGACCCACCATGAGCCTCTTATGATATTTTGTCATCATGATTTGGTGGGACTCCCCTCTCCTAGGGCGACTTTGTCCACTTATGTTATATTTTATGTGTGATCCATGTATTATATTGTTGAGCTCATCTCAACCATTGATTAGACATTTGTATCTTTTAATCTTAGCCACTCATTCAAAAAGTGGTTAGGGTTTTGGTGCCTCTCCTTCCTATTTAAAGGAGAGAGCCTCTCATTGTAAAGGGTCTTTGGCTCTTGGATTATTGGTATAGAAAAATATTCTTGTGGAAATTCTTGTGGTCTCCTTTGCATCTGGTGTTCTTAGATGGTGATTGGAAAGTCTATTGCAACCTAGCATTTGGAAATTGTGGTAAGATCTATCTTTTTTTTGGAAATCATTGTTTGTCTACAGGAGGGCGACTTCAACAAGGGCGATTTTGCAAGGCTTCTTCAAATCGACTTTCTTGGCATTCGCTTGTATCAGGGGGTTATCATTAGTATCATTGTGATCTATGCTATCTTTCTGTTACTTCTTTTGTGGCATTAGTCTTATCTCTTGATGCATCAAATCTGATATTGTTGACGTTTGTTGTGCAGGAGAGAGGGCGCATTGGCTTCTTGGACAAAATCGATTTGCATAGAGACTATCTCAAAGCTTCCAAATTGATCGGGTTTGCATAGATCATCATCATCAAGGCATCTACAAGGTTATCCAGGTAAGATCCACAGGTTTGTTTCTCTTTCCTTTATCCAATCCATTGACATAATTCATAAATTGTTAAAACCCTAAATACTTCAAAACCCCCATTTTACATTTTGTCAGATCTACTTAGATCTAGTGGGTTGTTGGGCATGATATTGAAAACCCACCTCTATAGCATCCACGGCATCCCGGATCTATAGTTAGGTGTGGATTGGCTTCCATTTGACCCCTCTCCCAAGCCAACTTAGCTTCTCCCAAGGAAGGCGCACTTCACCATTTGAGCAAGTTGACCTAGATCTAGTTGATGGGTGTTTGAGATTTCACTTGATTTGACATCTACACATCAAATAACATACACCCAGGTTGTCCCTTTCTTGAAATTCACCTTGTGGGTCCCATTCCACATTTTAAGGGATTTAATCCCCATTTTGGACCACTTGGAATACTTAAACTCAGATCTACAAAGATCTAACCGGTGGATTGCCACGAAATTATAGATCCATACCCCTACTTGACTGATCTACCCGGATCTAAAGTTTGGATGCCATCCGACATGATTTGACCCACCTAAACCCAAATTGAAGCCTCCTTAGGGAAAGTCGCACCACCTTGGAGAAGTGAGTTCACTCACTTCGAGGAACTGGGTACTTGAGATTTTTGCAGATCCGGAATCAGAATAATTCAAAACCTAGGTCTAGACTGTCACTTTGTCAAATCTTGCCTTGGGGACTGCATTCCTTGTTTTAAGGGATTGTGGTCCACTTGGGTTAAACCTAGATCTATACACATTCAACCATCAAAACCTACATTGCCCACTTATCTCATGTTGTTGGAGTTCTAAACCACAAGTCAACCCTACTTTGACTCCACTTCCCAATTCCCAAGGCACTGGTTTCTCTCCAAGTTAGTTCAACCTTCCTAGATTGTTGGATTGACTTGTGGATTGACTTATGCAAGGTAGACTATACCTTTGAAGACATCATGAACCATGGTCAAGCTTGTCTCATGTACTAGTTAGCCCCAATACAACCCTTAACTACCCTGCATTGGACACGGTTCCCAAGGCAGTGGATCTTTTGACATTGAACTAGTACACTAGCCCTAGATCTCACTAAAAACATTATAAGTCACCCTTACATTCAACTATGAACCAAAGCTATACCTATTGAACCCCTCACTTGGCTTGTGACTTTACCCTTAGGTCTAGGATAAACCATACACCTAACTTCACTTAGAAATACCCTGATTTGGTGTCTTGGTTTTGATCTCTCCTGTTGGGAGTAGATCGGGTCTCCCCCTTTGTTGTCTGGGCTAGATAACATAAAGCGAAGGTTGCCTCGACTGGCGTGACAACCATACATATTGGAGGTCGAGGTGATCGTGGTTGCACCTTTTGAGTTGCCCTTCCCTATTGCCATCCATGACTGGATCCATCCATAGGGGTAACTACAGTTTAGGTGATAACATTTTGGCGCCGTTGCCGGGGAGGCAATAGCTTGCCCTAGTCCTTCCCGCATATACAAACGACACATATCTTGGTAGAAGAGTTAAATCTACCTGGCGACTCCCAATCGTGACTCCGCTGAGGAGCGAGCTCATTTACATCCTTATAACACAAGAAGTAAAGTAAACTTAGATCAAGTTGAAGGAACCCCAATCACATATCGTAAAAGAGATCCTAAAGCACAACCATCGAACTTCCTTTGGAAATTGGTTAACGATTCTCCAAACAGAACTTCAGGATCCCCTTTGATTAAGTCGGTTCCTCCCTCATCTCCTAGTTCAAACTTAAACACAAACTTACTAAGTCCAATGGCCGGAACAAACCCGGGAAACCAGAATGTTCCTCCACCACAAGCTCCTAGGATTTTTGGAAGAAAAGCAAAACCATCTCCTTTAGACTTTTCCCAAATCCAGGGTGCATCCCATGACATGCCTGAAAAGTATTTTGAAAAGGTTCCCAGATTTGATGGAGTATCCGCTATATCAATTGAAGACCACATTGATAAAGTTTGGGAACACATGGAAGCATATGGAGCATCTGAGGAAGATGTGTTCATGAGGGGTCTCCTGGCATCCTTGGAAGGAGATGTTAGGAAGTGGTTTGACAGGTTGCCTGCCTCGTCTATTGATGGGTATGATAACTTTGTCAACAAGCTAAATAGTGAATGGTCCCGAAAGTTAGATGGGAAATTTCTCTTACACCAACTTTTTGACATCAAGAAAAGAGAAAATGAAACAGTTCATGAGTTTAACATAAGATTTGACAAGACTGTAGCTGTTATCCCTGAAGAAATTAGACCAAAAGATCAAGCAGTTGTCATTCACTACTTGAATGCTTTTGAGGGATGGGTTGGTTATCAGCTAAAGGACAAAAACCCCAATGACTTAAAGACCGCTCAATCAAATGCTAAGATGGCTGAGCAAAATGTAGCATCCATGGGGAAACAAAACTTTTTCGATCAATTTACCCCATCCACTTCCAGATCTGACCCTAGACTCCGAAAACCAAAGGAACCTGTGAGTGTGCCAAAGGAATCCAAGGACACTTTAGAAGTCATGCAAGAAATGATGAAACAATTAACTGTCCTAACTAAGAATGTGGCAAGTTTGAATGACCCTGAGAGACACAGGAATCCTTATGGCCCTAAACCTTATTGGAATAATAATAGAAGGCCTGATGGGGATAGGGATAGACGACGACCTGAGTACCCAGAAAATTCTGAAAAGAAAGAAGTCAATTGGTGTGATGAAGAAGAAGAAATACCCTCTGACACCATTGACCATGATGACCAACCAGAAAACATCAACTTTATAAATGACTTATCTTATGATGAAGACTTTGGAAGAATCCTTTTAGAAGAAGAGCCATGGGAGCAAGAAGATGATATTATTGAAGAACCTAGCTCCACATGTTGTACCTTAGAACTCCCAAAACCTAAAGAGCAACCAAAGTATCAAATCTACAAACGAGGAACTACCTCCCAGCCTTCTTTCCTTGATAAACATAAAAAGATTGATGAAGATAAAAAGGAAGAAGAAGATCTTGCCATAGATGATTATGATCTTAAGATTGATATGAAGAAAGAGTTAAGCAAGATAATGTGTAATATCCCTGTCACTGAGTTAATGAAGGTGCCCTCTGTTAGATGCCAAGTAGAGGAATTTTTCAATGGTATTGGCCAAGAGAAAAATCCTGAACCGGTCTTAGAATCATGTCATATCCAAAAGCTTAGTGGAACACAACCTAGTGAAACAGAAAAGGATCCACCAATAAACATCCATTCAGCCATTTATGAAAGAAAGAGCGGTGGTCACTCTCCCTTTTACCTTACCTTACATATTCAAAACATGCTCCTCCATAACTGTATGTTGGATTCTGGAGCAGCAATGAACGTTATGCCTTTACAAGTTATGAAGGAAATGGGACTTGAAGTGACTAGGCCTTATGGAAATGTTTGTGGTATAGACTCCCGACGAGTACCGTCTTATGGCTTGATTAAAAACCTTAGGGCTGATCTTTTCGCATGTTCAGACATTTCTACTATGATGGATGTAGTTGTCATTGACTTACCCCCAGCATATGGAATGCTTTTATCTAGAAAATGGGCAGCTGGTCTAGGTGGATACCTCATGATGGATTTATCATTTATTTGTGTTCCCAACCCTGATGGAGCTTTGATTCGGGTTAACAGAGAACCTTGTTACAATGAGCATGTTGAGTCTTTTGATGAAGGGTTAAAAAACACATACGGGGATGAATTGTTAAATAATGCCAAAACTAACCTTGTTGAAGATGAGGATGAATTATATGAAGTTGATCAAAATATGTGTATGGTCATGGAAGATTCTGATTCTTTCTGGGAAGACAAGCAAATGATTGAAATAATTAGAAATGATTTTGTTGAGGAAATAGATGAATGGAGAGGACATGAAAATCAACCCCAAGATCACGAACAAAACAATGAAACCATTCAAGAACCTGCTATAGAAAATCACACACTTGAAGGGGTTGAGGATGGCATAAGAAATCTAGGAAGAGATGAGAGTCTGCTTGATGATCAAAGCATGGAACAAATTCCCCCAATAGAAAACCTCCATGAACAAACACACAATGAGGAGAACATTGAAAACCCAATACATGAAGATGAGTTTGATGATATTAGGAGGGGAGAAAGAATTCCTTTCACTGTTAGGGAGTGGTTTGCCTTGACCGATCACAATAGAGAGAGAGAAAGACAAGGGCTTGCACCTATTTACCCATGGGAAAACAATCTTGCAACATCTACTAGGGTTGAAACAAATGAAGAGCCTGAAGCCACTTATTATTCCGATACAGAAGATTCTTTATCTCATTTATCTCTAGAAGACGGTAGCCTTATTCAAGTCCATGATAACTCTCTAGGTTGGGAAGAGGATGCCCTAATTAATGATGCTCCTGAAGGGGACTATAATTTAAATAACCTTGCTATTTTTCAAACTCCTTCAGAGCCTCAAAGCCATGCTTTATCTACATATCCGCATATCCCTAGTTTCCTCCTACCATCTGAGTCATCTAGTCAGCATACTCATGATCTTTCTCACATTCCTACTTCCTCCACATTTCATTCTGAGTCATTTTCTCCCAGACTGGAAAACATGGTCATTCCTGTTCCTTCAGGGGAAGGTTCTAGTCACAACACTGTCATATTTAGAGAGCCACCTCCCTTGGAAGAACATAGAGACTTCTTGACTGTAGGCGAGATTGTTAAAAGAATTGTGTCTCCCCATGGGGAAGAGCCAAATGAGGAAATCCAAGAAACAAGAAGGGAAGTTAGGGAAATCCTTGTTGGCACAGTTGTTATTTCCTTAGATGGTGGTCCACCCAGAATTGATGCAGTTCCTTCTAGAAGAAACTCGAGGATTGTCACACCTCAACCGCAAAACCCTGCTGAAATCCATCCCATGCCTATTCGTAACATTGGAGTTATTCCTGAGTCAGTCAATAGAAATAATTTTCATGCAGGAAGTCAAGTCATCATTCCCAACCACTTATTGCATATAAGATCGGGACAAGCTGATGACTTATGGGTTGGACCTTTCACAGTAGAGCGATGCATTGATGGCATGTGCTTTCTGACCACTGGTAGCGGACGACGTATCTTATATCCTGTCCATCAGAGGGACTTGAGGGATCACATCCCTGATCCCACATAGTTGGGATTTCTCCGCCTGCATTGCCTGGTAGTTTAGGGTAGGTAGGAAAACAAATAAGCCTACTTGGGCAGTAGTTAGTCTTTTCAGCCATTGAGTCTGGCACTTTTTAGTCTCTAAGCTCCTTTGTAAGCTCCTAGTTTAACTGAGTACCTGTCACCTTTTCTTTTCCTGCACAATAAATTTCAAATTTTGCAAATTATGTTAGTAGTTTAATTTACTTTCTGCATTTATACTTTATTGCATTTATATTTCTGACATAGAGTAGATTTTATTTCAGTTGATTTTATATTTTTCCCACACATGCGGCATGAGGTATTTTGTTAGATGTTTGTGAATGCAGAAAATAGGTCGCAAGAATAAAAGCTGGAAATAAAATGGTAGAGTGCTGGATCGTGGATTCGAGTAGCAGAGTTCGAGGACCAGAGATTCTGAGGTTCTCAAGCGCTCATTTCAGCAGAGCACTTGTCCCAGCCGGAGCCAGATGTTATCACATATATAGTAGCCGGGCTACCATACATTATTTTTCTCATTCCAGTACACTATTCAGCCAATTCCCTTGCATTTGAGATGCTGATATGAGCATCTATATTGGATCACTATCAGATTGTGGACAGCGGTTATACTCCCCATGCCATGACTGAGTTTTAGGACACTCAGAGAGATGCCCGATATAGCCATTATACCATTGGTACAGAGCAGTCAGTAGTGCCCAGAGTTACAGCAGCAGTTCCAGAGGACAGATGATGGTACAGGTTGATGTGCATTCAGGTATATGACTCAGCAGGTACATTATTGTGTTATGGTTAGATTGCTTTTATACTTATTCTTATAGCATGTCTTAGCACTTAGTGTCATGATCTGGCGATCATATAGATACATGGACCTGGTTGACCTATTATTTATATTATATTGTCCCTACTCAGACTTAGAAGTTCACTATTCATACTCATTGGTACATACCCTCCTTAGGGAGAATAGAGGTGATCATTACACCATACTCTGGCTTGCTAGTGTTGGCTCCATCATTTCATTGTCTTCATCCATCCGTGGCCTACCTTTTAGATTATTACCCTGATTTGCTACTTGACTAGTGACATGGAGGACCTTTCCCCACTGTAGCCTCTGTATTGGATGAGCTTCCCTGTTTATTGTGTCTCGGCTCTGAGTTGGTGACAAAACTTACCTATGGTGAGTTGGAGTTCCTTGAGAATTCCCCCTAGTCACTAAAGTTGTGTTGGCTAAACCTGAAACTTTTAGTGCTGCCATCAATACAAAATCTGGAAAAATCAAATGCTATATCTTGTATATGAAAGAAATGCCAAATGAAAATGGCCATGAAAAATAAAATGTTATATCTTTTGGAAAAATAAATACCTAGGTAAACAAGTTGTCCATGACACACCTAGAAGTGCTCAGGTAAACAAGTGCCTTAAAAACACACCTGCAGCAGAAAGCCTAAAAATAAATGTAAATCTATGCAATGTGTTTGTAAACACACATAGATCAAGGCTGTGGAAACCTCAGGCCCAAAAAGCAATGGAACTTAAATGTTATATCTAAACAATTGCTGGCCTTGTTTGTATTATGGATTGTGCGCATCTGTGAAGGTGAATAAACCCTCTTTAAACAACTCATCCATTTGTGAGACACCGCCATTCCCTGTGTTATTGCTCATTCAGTATATACTATGGTGTACATTCCCTTTCCCTTGCCGAAGTGTCACAAAGTCAAGTCAGTCAAGTCATCCCTTAGCCTAGCCAGTTATTTCAGCCTTCACCCTTCACTAGCAAATTGATCACAACTATGAAGTGAGTATGGTCCTGAAAGTCTAGTCTGAGTAATAATAATAATTAACGACACTATATATTTGGATTTAGATCGCCAGTCATGATTACTCTGTGTTTTAGTAGCTATTTGAATAAATTGTAAAGCATGTATTAACCTTGACACCTTGCAGCAGCTATGGATGATAGTCTGAGTTGTATTTGGTCTTGGTTAGACCTAGTTTGACCATGGAGGACCATGAGACATGAGATGTTGGACCTTATGATGATATGGATAGATGATATATGGTCTATGTACACATACAGGATGATTCTATGCAGCAGCTACAGGGTTATGATGATGATTCTTGGGATACAGCAGTGTTTGGTCATTTACAGATCATTATTATTGGCCTTGTTCCGGTACATTGGATATTTATTTTGATCATGCAGAGATTCATATGGTGTATGAGTACACATCTTGGATGGATTTGGACCTTCTGAGTCCAATGGGACAGTTTGTTTTCAGTTCCGGGCACTTACAGTGATGATTTAGCCTCAGTAGGCTGTCCTAGTGCAGTTTTGGTCTATTGGAGGTCCTGTCGGAGCAGAGATGACTTTTATCCGGTTGACCTAGGGCGCTGATGATGGAGGGGGTGGTCCAGCCACTTGTTTTTACCATATTACCCCCCTCCCGGACACATTGGTACCCTCACCTTGACAGCGCCATCACTCCAGGAGGCAGTTTGGACAGTTTCACGTTTCCCGAGGCATTTCAGGATTGGTAGAAATGGCTATTGAGGAAATCGATTTGGGCTACTGAGGCAAAGTTATGGCATGGGATGATCAGTGATGATAGATCGGGACCTTCCACACCTCCTCCTGCAGTTTCAGCTTCATCGGGGCCCACATCCATCACTTATGGCACTTTCTGTGGATTTTTGAGGTCTTTTGAGGACCACGACTTCACCTTGGAGGCACGATTTGGTATATTCATGATTAAAATTGGTTATTGTGCCATGGGGATTGACCAAGGAGGGATAAAATTACCCCTTGGACCCACCATGAGCCTCTTATGATATTTTGTCATCATGATTTGGTGGGACTCCCCTCTCCTAGGGCGACTTTGTCCACTTATGTTATATTTTATGTGTGATCCATGTATTATATTGTTGAGCTCATCTCAACCATTGATTAGACATTTGTATCTTTTAATCTTAGCCACTCATTCAAAAAGTGGTTAGGGTTTTGGTGCCTCTCCTTCCTATTTAAAGGAGAGAGCCTCTCATTGTAAAGGGTCTTTGGCTCTTGGATTATTGGTATAGAAAAATATTCTTGTGGAAATTCTTGTGGTCTCCTTTGCATCTGGTGTTCTTAGATGGTGATTGGAAAGTCTATTGCAACCTAGCATTTGGAAATTGTGGTAAGATCTATCTTTTTTTTGGAAATCATTGTTTGTCTACAGGAGGGCGACTTCAACAAGGGCGATTTTGCAAGGCTTCTTCAAATCGACTTTCTTGGCATTCGCTTGTATCAGGGGGTTATCATTAGTATCATTGTGATCTATGCTATCTTTCTGTTACTTCTTTTGTGGCATTAGTCTTATCTCTTGATGCATCAAATCTGATATTGTTGACGTTTGTTGTGCAGGAGAGAGGGTGCATTGGCTTCTTGGACAAAATCGATTTGCATAGAGACTATCTCAAAGCTTCCAAATTGATCGGGTTTGCATAGATCATCATCATCAAGGCATCTACAAGGTTATCCAGGTAAGATCCACAGGTTTGTTTCTCTTTCCTTTATCCAATCCATTGACATAATTCATAAATTGTTAAAACCCTAAATACTTCAAAACCCCCATTTTACATTTTGTCAGATCTACTTAGATCTAGTGGGTTGTTGGGCATGATATTGAAAACCCACCTCTATAGCATCCACGGCATCCCAGATCTATAGTTTGGTGTGGATTGGCTTCCATTTGACCCCTCTCCCAAGCCAACTTAGCTTCTCCCAAGGAAGGCGCACTTCACCATTTGAGCAAGTTGACCTAGATCTAGTTGATGGGTGTTTGAGATTTCACTTGATTTGACATCTACACATCAAATAACATACACCCAGGTTGTCCCTTTCTTGAAATTCACCTTGTGGGTCCCATTCCACATTTTAAGGGATTTAATCCCCATTTTGGACCACTTGGAATACTTAAACTCAGATCTACAAAGATCTAACCGGTGGATTGCCACGAAATTATAGATCCATACCCCTACTTGACTGATCTACCCGGATCTAAAGTTTGGATGCCATCCGACATGATTTGACCCACCTAAACCCAAATTGAAGCCTCCTTAGGGAAAGTCGCACCACCTTGGAGAAGTGAGTTCACTCACTTCGAGGAACTGGGTACTTGAGATTTTTGCAGATCCGGAATCAGAATAATTCAAAACCTAGGTCTAGACTGTCACTTTGTCAAATCTTGCCTTGGGGACTGCATTCCTTGTTTTAAGGGATTGTGGTCCACTTGGGTTAAACCTAGATCTATACACATTCAACCATCAAAACCTACATTGCCCACTTATCTCATGTTGTTGGAGTTCTAAACCACAAGTCAACCCTACTTTGACTCCACTTCCCAATTCCCAAGGCACTGGTTTCTCTCCAAGTTAGTTCAACCTTCCTAGATTGTTGGATTGACTTGTGGATTGACTTATGCAAGGTAGACTATACCTTTGAAGACATCATGAACCATGGTCAAGCTTGTCTCATGTACTAGTTAGCCCCAATACAACCCTTAACTACCCTGCATTGGACACGGTTCCCAAGGCAGTGGATCTTTTGACATTGAACTAGTACACTAGCCCTAGATCTCACTACAAACATTATAAGTCACCCTTACATTCAACTATGAACCAAAGCTATACCTATTGAACCCCTCACTTGGCTTGTGACTTTACCCTTAGGTCTAGGATAAACCATACACCTAACTTCACTTAGAAATACCCTGATTTGGTGTCTTGGTTTTGATCTCTCCTGTTGGGAGTAGATCGGGTCTCCCCCTTTGTTGTCTGGGCTAGATAACATAAAGCGAAGGTTGCCTCGACTGGCGTGACAACCATACATATTGGAGGTCGAGGTGATCGTGGTTGCACCTTTTGAGTTGCCCTTCCCTATTGCCATCCATGACTGGATCCATCCATAGGGGTAACTACAGTTTAGGTGATAACAGGACCTTTGCATCAAATACACTTCTATTATTTTTCAGCTAACAAATCAAGGTGAATTGATGACAGATGTGCTCCAGTGCTATGCCATGTACCTTCTCCATATGCCTGATGATTTTTCTCTAGTTTAGATCATGGTTTTGTTGGTGGATGGTGTTACTCTATAATGGCTCATAACACTCTAAATTGGTCTCTTACTAGGTCGATTACATGGTGCGTTCATAACTTACCTTTAGATAAGTGTGTCATTCTGTCGGTTGGGGCATGTCTCTAGCGGCTTTTCTTTTCAAGCAGAAAAAACCGAGTCCCTTGATATTCATTAAGAATCAAAGAGAACAAAAATCGTTACATAGAGGACCAACATATATAGCATAACATACCTCCGCATCTCAGAAGAAGTACTTCAAGGCTAATACTTCCTTACATACAAAAAAGAACTGATCACATAGTGGTCACAAACAGAAGCTATACAAAAACCAAAAGGCCTCTGAGCTTACAAGGGAGGAAACCTCCAGATCTGTAATGAAAACGACCTCAAATAACTGACAAAGACTAGAAGACATAAACAGAGCCTTCATTGGTGAGCTCATTCTCCACATATTCTTCAAAATGTAAAATTCCTCAGTCTTCCCAATGGCCTTTTTAGAAAGAACAGCAACAGAATTGTATTCATGGAAAACATGATTGATACTAAGCTTATCAAAGGATGCAAAAAGAAGATTGGCTTTGTTGCACCACTATTCCAATGAAAGCACCTGATGATTTGATAATCTGTTTTCCCAATTCACAATAATTTTCGAATCTCCAAAGGCCTGCAGAGTTGGAATACCAATACTGAAAGCAAAATGGAGCAGACCCCAGAGAGCCAGGAGTTCAGATCTCGTATTGGATCCCCTACCACAATTCAACCAAAGCCTGAAATTATGATTCTCACTCAACTGTATAAACATATCAGCACCGCTATCATCATTCTGAGCAGCACCATCAAAGTATCCAACAGCAAAGAAAGTGACAGGAGGGTCAGGTATCTGACTGTACCTTTTGGGTTTTTCACCTGTGTAGAATTCATGTTTCTAGTGGCTTAGATGGGTATTATCTGAGTCATATCATTTCCATTATTTCCCTTATCCATTTTTCATTCCTTATCATTTCAACACATTTCCATTCATTTTCATCATGTCCTATTTTGTGACTAGCTTATCATATGTCATGTTGCCAGGTCTAGCAATTCCCGTGTATAAAATGCCAAAGCCAAATAACAAAAAAAAAACTCTAGATAGAAGCTGCCTTACATTATATTACATAGCTGAGTCATGTTGATGTTTGGGGCAGTTTCGGGCAGACATCCTCTTGGACATAGCCATCGTGATTGGACCTATGGAGGGTGATGATGGTTCACTCAGTGGTGTATGTGAGGCCCCTGGATGTAGCCTTTCTTGGTCATGGTGCTTGGCCAACTGGTAGAAGGCTTGGATGCTTGCAGATCTACTCCCTGGTTATGAGAGGCCCTGGTATAGTCTTTCTTGATCATGGTACTTGATCAAGTGGTATAGGACTTGGGTTGCCCATCACATGCCTACCTGGCTCTGGTATTCCTTGTCATAATAGAGTGGATTTGACTTGCCCATTCTTGGGGATTAGCTACCCTTGTTGGAATGGTCAAGTCTACTCTAGTGTGGGTGACACATACTAGATCTCTTCTGATATGGATAGACGTGCATGTGAAGCAAGCTCATGGAAATCCTTCTTGGGATATGAAGACTAAATTTCTAGATCTTGTTACGTACATTAAAGAATAAGTTGAGGGTATGTGCAAATAAATAAATATAAATAATATAAATAAGAGAATATGAAAAGATAAAGAAATAAAATACCATGGGCAAATACCATGGTTTTATGAAACCATGGGAGAGGCGATAATAAAAATATGATATAATAATTAATTAATTAAGCATCTTAAATAAAGAGTGAAAGGACATGCCTTTTACATTTGAAAAGGCATGATAAGACCTATTTAATGGTCCATGTATTGTATTGTATTGTATTCATCATTTTATTTATTTATCAATCATTCATTTTATTTAAAGTGTAACATATGGTTGAATCTTTCAGTCTATAATTATTTTATGAAGAATTTGCTGCATAAAATTCACAAAATTCATAAGGGGAATAATTATCAGATCTGAAAGTGATAAAATCAACATGGTATCAGAGCAGTAAGGTTTCAAATCTCAGTTTTGAAGACATATCAGGCTGACACAGTCCTAAACAGTGTACCAGAACAACTTTATTTGCAGCTATTAAGCATCCGTGGTTGAGCGCTAGGGTCAAGATGATGACCACGCTCAGGGTTGAAGACAGACTTGACAGTGCTATGAACTTCAGATCATGAAAAAACAGAATACAGTTCATCCTGGAAGAAAATGAGGTTGATGATTATGTAAGCAAAGTTATTCCTGAACCCACAGATGATGATGAGAAAGCTAAGCAAACGAAAAATGAATCTAAGGCAAAAAGGATTCTGGTTGACTCAGTAAAAGATCACTTGATCCCACAGATTGCACAATTGAAGACAGCTAAAGAAATGTATGATGCTTTGATAGGTCTATTTGAAACCAATAATCCTAATAGAAAGTTCGCATTGAAGAATAAACTTTGTGACATCAAGATGACAAAGTCAGATACTGTTGCTACATACTTTATGAAGATTACTCAGACAAGGGATCAGCTCATAGCTATTGGAGAAAAAGTTGATGATGAAGAGCTTGTCTCATCAGCTCTCAATGGTCTTCCCACTTCATAGGAACCTTTCATTCATGGTGTTTGTGCCAAGGAGGCACTACCATCACTTGACCGGTTGTGGACTGATTGTGTCCAAGAAGAAGGAAGAATTATGTCTCAAAGTGGTCCTCGAAAATCTCAAGATGAAGAAAATTTAGCCCTTGCAGCTCAAGCAAGGAAAGGGAAAGGAAGGAAATTTCCTTATAGAAAAAACAAAGGGAAAATACATGCTCCAGCTCATGAACATAAGACAAAGGATCTCTCTCATATCAGGTGCTATAACTGTCAGAAGTTTGGCCATTTTGCTAACAAATGTCCTAAGAAGAAAAGAATAGGGAAGCAACATGCATTTGTTGCTGAAGCAGAGGACCAATCACAGAAGAGGACCAACGAATCATAGTTTGATGAGCTTGCTGATGGTATTAGGAAGGAGTACTACTTTATCTCTGCTCTTTTAGGATCCATTACCAACAGCAGTAAGATTTGTTTGGTAGATAGTGGTGCTTCCAGACATATGACAGGATGTCAAAGTGCTCTCACAGATTTGTCAGAGGAAAATTCTTCACTACATGTGGAACTTGGGGACAATTCCAGACATGCAATGAAGGGTGTTGGATCTACATCCTTCCAATTAGATTCAGGAGACACTACATATGAATGACATACTGTTTGTACCAGGACTAAAGAAGAACCCCTTATCTATTTCAGTCTTGGAGAACAAAGGCTTTAGAGTTGCCTTCGTGGATAGTCGGGTTCTAGTATGAAATAAGGACTCAAGCATAGATTCAACTAAAGTGATTGGTGTTCGAGAGGGAAGCTTGTATAGGTTAACAAGATGCCCATTTCAAGCATTGATCCATGACAGCATCAGTCTATCTGAGCTATGGCATCAGAGATTTGCTCACCTCCACTACAGAGCTCTTCCCGGGTTAAGGAAGATGGTCACAAGTTTACCAAAGTTTCAGATGGAGCATGACGGTGTTTGCAAAGGATGTGCATTTGGTAAGAATACCAAGGGATCTTTTCCAAGTAGTGACAGTCGAACCAAGGGAATCTTGGATCAGGTACATTCTGATGTTTGTGGACCGATGACAGTTCATTACTTGAGTGGATACCTATACTATATGATATTCATTGATGACTACTCTCGAAAGACTTGGATATATTTCATGATGACCAAGGATGAAGTATTCAACATATTTCAGGAGTTCAGGGCTCTGGTTGAGAACTTGACAAGGAGGCATATTCGAGTCTTGAGGACAGATAATGGAGGAGAGCATACCTCTAATGACTTCAATAACTTCTACAAGGATGCAGGGAACAAGAGGGAGCTGACAGTTCCTTACAATCCACAGCAGAATGGGGTAGCAGAAAGGAAAAACAGGGCTATCTGTGAGATAGCCAAAGCAATGATCCATGATCAAGGCTTACCCATGGCTTTATGGGAAGAGGCATCCAATAATGTGGTTTAGGTTCAGAACAGGAGCCCTCATCAGATATTGGGGGACAAGACTCCAAAGGAGGGATTCACGGGTATGAAACCTAAAGTCAGTCATCTGAGGATCTTTGGTTTCCCGGTGTACATTCATGTGCCCAAGGAGAAGAGATCGAAGCTGAAACCTTCAGGAAAGAAGGGGACCTTTGTGGGATACAGTGAAACATCAAAGGCTTTCCGGATATACATCCTTGGTCAGAGACAGATTGAGGTCAGTCGGGATGTCACCTTTGATGAGGAGGTAGCTTTCAGGAGATCTAGAGAATCTCACATGGAGATTGACTATGAGAAGCAAGAGGCTCCTAGAGATATAGATCACTCTACTCCAGATATTCATCCTTCGGATGACCAAAGGGAGGAGCCAATAGAGCCAATAGAGCCTGTGAATAGGCTGAAAGATATTGCAATGGCCAAGAAAAGACCATCCTGGCTTCGTATCAATCTGCAAAGAAGCATTCGGCTCCTAGTGGTACCTTCAGGGAAATTAAGAGACCTCAGAGATTCTCAAGTTACATGGCACTTATGAGTCACGTCATTGATACTGAGCCTTCCATTTATGAGGAAGCTATTGATTAGCAGGTTTGGAGAGATGCCATGATGGAGGAGTATCAGTCCATCATGAAGAATGATGTGTGGAAGATTGTTCTAACTTCTGAGACCTAAGGGGAAGTCTGTGGTGACTTCCAAATGGATCTACAAGATCAAGCATAAAGTAGATGGTAGCATCGAGAAACACAAAGCAAGGTTCGTGGCCCGAGGATTCTCTCAGAAAGAGGGAGTGGACTATGAGGAGACGTTTTCTCCAACGGCCAGGTACACTACTATCAAAACTACCATTTCACTTACTTCAGTGATGGGTTGAAGATTACATCAGATGGATGTAAAGACCGCGTTTCTCAATGGTGAAATTGAGGAAGAGTTCTACAAAGAGCAACCTTTGGGCTTTGTGATACATGGGAAGGAGTCCCATGTCTGCAAATTGAAGAAAGCACTATATGGACTCAAGTAGGCCCCCAGGGCTTGGTATTCCAGGATTGACGGATATCTGATGAGTTTGGGATTCACCAAGAGTGTTGCAGATCCCAACCTTAACTACAAGGTTGTCAACGGTGATCCTCTGGTCTTGGTACTATATGTTGATGACCTGTTTCTTACCGCAGCAGAGCAGCTCATAGTTGATTGCAAGAGGGAGATAGCCTCTGAGTTAGCCTCTAACCAAAGTGGACCTTCTTGCCCACATTTCTATGGTATTTCTTGAGAGACAAATTGGCTATTGCATTGGAGAGAATGGTTTAATTAACATTCCTATTTGGTATGTTGTTGGTTTCTTGAGGTTGTTATTGGCACATTTATTGAGGAGATCTAACCACCTTCAACATTCTCCTAGGTCACTCCACTCTTGTGGTCATTGGTTTAAGGAGTTGGTTATTGCATTGAAGGAAGTGTAACTGAACTTATCATCTTTGGCATGGTTATGGCAATTCAAGGTTGTTGACCACTTCATCTAGGGGAATGTTCCACTCTTCAAGGCTCTTGGCACATTTATTTATGTAAGCATAGCTACCTTTGGCCACATCCTCCTAGGGCACACTCTATTTGGGGGATTATTATATTGTTTGTTGATGTGAGGCTATAACTACTCTTGCACACTCTCCAAGGGCACAACCTCCATGGAAATTTCTTTGTTATCTTGGCGCATGGTCAATGTGGTCACATAGCCACCTTATTGCACACTTCTCAAGGGGGCATATCTTCTCATGGATTATTTTATTCTTTTGGCTGGTCCTAGATCCAAGAGGAATCACTAACATGACAAACTTCTCAAGGGTGTACCTCTTCCTTGAGTATTTTGTATTATTGTTGGTAAAAGTGGATTTCTTGGAGAGTACCCTCATTATTGAAAGCACACTTGGCATATTTCACCCCTTTTGGAGAGGGCACCCCCTTTTTATTTGACTTTGCAAATACACTTTTTATTGGAGGATGGCTAATGAGCGTGTTATCACACAAACTCTAGCTGTTTGGAAGTGGGTGTCCCAATAGGGATGGCAGAGGTGAACAGCTAGGGAGGTGTAACCAACAGTAGCCAGGTCCTCCATCCAAGGGATAGAAGTCACACCGGACAAGGCTACAATCACTTTAGACGAGGCACGTAGCCAAGTCAGGGGGGAGACCCCACTCAACCAGTTATGGTTGAGACTCAACAGTCAGACACCCAGCCCAAAAGATAAGTAAAACAAAATGTAAAATGGATGACTAATTGTGAGATTTCTTCCAGCCTAGTGAGATTGGGATTCTGAAATGAAAGAATAGGCAATGTGAGATGAAATCAGATCCGATTATGAAAGTAAATGATAAATGAGTTGAAGAATTATAAGGCTGGAAACTAAATCAGCAAACAGAAATTGATAAGAAGAGCGATTGGGAACCCTGCCTATGGGGGATGAAGCTTGTTATGATTTTTTCATACATGGCAGCAATGGATCAAGCAATTGAAACACATCTTCCAACAATTATAAACTGATTATTTGGCTGATTTAGAGCAAAACAACAGATCAGCAAGAAGTGAAGTGAAACTGCCCTAGGGGGGATGAGTTAAATAGTGGACAAACGAACCTAGGGCATCGAAAAATAGGCATTTATATTCACTTCCAGCCAACGATACTTGATATTCTAAGGTAAAATGACGTTTTAAAACCAATTATCAAGTACCCATAACCCAAAAATCTACCAGATCGCGTGATTGGCCAGTTTGCCCAAGTGGGGCGAATTCAGTGGGAGACTAGTGCCTGGTTTAGTGGGTAAATGGAGTCGTAATCAAATGAAATTTGGAATATAAGCTTTTAAGCACATTTCATTAGTGGGTTTACAAAATAAACAAATTCTAATGGCTATTTTTGTAGATTTTAATTTTTAGGGGTTTTTAAGTGAGTTTTCTGCTCAACACACACATATTTAAATTTAAAATGTTAGAAACCAGCAAGAAGGACCTACTTGGGAGTGAATAGATGGACAAGGTTGCTGAAGACTAGCCCTCCAAACTCAGTTGCCGAGCAGCGGCGTGTTCCCTTCACGTTTTGAGCTTCCAATGGCCAAATTCGCCCTAGGTACCTGCCACAAACAAGATCAAGTCAGTGATGCAGCAAATAATAAGAGAAACCAGCAAATAAAATGACATAAAATGAGAGAATTGAAAGGCGAAAGTGTAATAATAACTCCCTAGTTGATACTCTGAAGAATTCGAGCAGTTGGGGGGTTCCCACTCCCAAAACTGCGCCCTCCTCCAGTTGAGCTCTTCACCTACAAATCGTTGACCAAGGACAATATGGAAACAACGTACTAGCAACTCAACAAAGCTATGAAAGACTAGATATCAGTCAAGCAACACATAATCCATCCATAAAACTCTCAACAATAGTGGAAGAATGGCTCTATATCATCAAAACTCAAGTGTACAAATGTGCCAAGAGAGGGAGAAATGAGGTGAGTGTCTTCTCTTATAGAGAAGGACCACTCTCAAACCAAATTCCCCCCAAAACTAAGGGCTGAGATTAACTCTCTCTCAAGCCCAACGAATGGTGGAGAATGCTCTCAAGAGGGGGGGTGAATTACCCTCAAAAACGCCCATGTGGAGTGAGGGGCCCATGGTGGGGCCATACAACAATCAAATGAGTGGTTGGGGGGTGCCTATGGACTGTTTTAGCCCCCCATACCACTTAGCCAAAGTCTTAATACATTATATTTGCAAAATGTGAAGTTCTACATAGTGAAAAATGTCCAAAAATGGGCCAATTCGCCCCTTGTGATGAGTTGGGCCAAATGAGGGCCCCACAACATAAATAGAATGTCCAAACATAACCAATATTACCTTAGGAGACCCCCTTATGTTAGCCAACCTTTGCATTTTCCATTTTTCAATAGTTACATTTGCCATATTTGATTTTCCATTTAATTTATTGCTGAAGATGTAATTTGGGCTTTTGACCCACTTATAGTGCCCGGATTGTCGAACCGTCTGTTACAATGCGATCATGGACCCCAAAAATAGTAGATATGGTCACTTGAACGACCCCGATCCATCACTTAGGCACTGTTTGCCCAAAATCCATGATTTTTAATTAAAACAGGTCATTAATGACCAATAATAATTAAAAATCTCATTGCTGCCTCAACTTTTCCAAAATTTGATGCTTGGAGGTTCATATGGGACCCCAATAGAATACAAGTGACCAAAATAGAAATTTCGATCGCAATATTTTTTCGGGCCCATTTTTGGCCTAGTTAACCTAGTTTGACCAAGTCAAATCTGGTCAACATGGTGCTGGTTGAATACCTGTATGCAATATGAAGCGATAGGCTTCCTTATACAAGTTAGTACATTACCAAACAATAAAATGTCAATATGGTGATCAAAAATACATAATCTCTCAAAATACGAGGCCCATGGTGAGGTGGGCCCACCACATCCAAAAGACTCAAACTGGTATGCACAACTTATAGACTTGACCACCTAGCTGACTTTGGGTGAGGTGGAAAATAAGGTGAAGGATAAGGGATGACAAGGACTAAGATCACGTGACCCTTTGGATAACTCGGGAAAGTAGGGTCCACTAAGATAAGTATACCATGACAAAACATAGGGAAGGGCGGTGCCTCACAAATGAGTATAGTGCAGGGAAACCACCACTAGTCATCTAACAAGTATCTCACAACTCACATCCGTGCCCAAAGACTCTGTGAGGTTCTTTTCTAGAGCCTGCAAACTGGGTGTCCGGCAAACCGTAACTTGAGACTCTAGGGGACAATCTTGAGCTTGTCCCTTACGCCCTCTCACCTCCTTGCCCCGCAGGACTAGGTGAGGAAATAACCACTACAAATGCTGACATGTATGGCTGACCTGTGTCCATGTGTGTTTACAAACACATTGCATGGATTTTACAATGAATTTCATACTTAGCCCTTTTCTGGCTAGATTTACATTTACAAAAAACCTTTTTTGGTTTGCTTTACATTTCTTCATTTCTTCAATTTACATCAAGGCCCTTTTGGGCTACATACATATCTCAATAGATATAATCATGGTGCTCATACTGCAAAGTAATGGGGGTGAGCAATACATGCTTCGATGACCAATGAGGAACACCCGGTGAGGCTACACAATCCTAATTGCATTGCAACATCGGGGGCAACCAACAGGAGCAAATCCCAGGTTTGAGAGTGCATCTCACACACTAAAGAGCCAAGGCACAATAGACAGGGAATCATGGCATACTCAGAGATCAGTGGGGAAAGGGATCCTCAAGGTCACAAATCAGAATCCAAGTCGGGAAAGATCAATCATGAATGAGTCGGATGGGTGGAGAAAGTGAATGTGGATCCAAAGTCAGCTGCCTAGGGGGACAAAGTGACCAAGTCTATACCAATAGTGGGAATGTGATCCGGTGTGCATAGACAGGAGCCTACTGAAACGGGTGGACTAACATCACCAAGGGCCAAACACATCATAATAACAACTAGATCACCACATCAACATAATATGTAAAGTCGGTGTACTATCATATATAAACAAGTCTAATCAACAACATAAGCAATAGAACATCAAATGCTATACCTGCTGCACCATATACCTGCTGCTGAAGCTGACTCTGAAACTGGAACTCAACTGAATTCGGGCAATAAGTGGTAAACCAGTAATACTCTGTAGCACTCTATCAAAATATCGCTAGGCAACTGTCTCAATGGGCTTATGCAAAGCCTGGCAAAGAAGGGTGCCTCTGTAGGCAATAAAGTATACATGTCTGGACTATACCATAAAACCATCTGTCCCCACTGATATGTCTGCTCGGGGCAATCTGAACAAAACTGTGTGCCTCCTCTGAAGGCATCCGATCTCTGATCTGGAAAAAAAAGTATAGTATGGTCCCTGACCACACAATCTGCAGCATGGTAGCTCCAGCTAACACGGATGTGATAACAGAGCGCTCCATAGAGGAACAAGAAAAATGGCATGAAGTACTCACTTGGTTGGTCAAAGAGGCCTAATCAAGGAGGCATTTTGTATGGAGAGAAAGATATACAACATCTCAACCATGTGGTTTCTCTATTTCGTTATTGTAAGGCCATTTTTATTTTGGAAAGTCCTCTTATGTAATAATTTAGTCATTTTCTAGTTTTTTACTTGGAAAGAAGTGTGTGTTAAAGTTAATGCAGTTGCGAGAGCCATTCTCTAGGAGGATGGCACCCTAGTTAGTTAACCAGGGTTCCTGGTCGGTTAAGTAGGCAAAGTAAGTCCCTAGAAGGTACACTAGGGCCCCCAGCAATCTACTAGGGTTCTTGGTCTGGGACCAAGCAGGTTGATGCCATGGAAAAGTCCCTAGCATGTGGCTAGGGACCCTATCTGTCTCTAGGGTATTCTACTCTAGGACCAGACAGTTTCTTGTCAAGAGGACCAAGCAGATCCTGCAGGCTAAGACAGAGACATCCTAGTCTGGGACCAGGCAGATTCTTGTAAATTTCCTTAAAATCCAATCTTAAGTTAAAGTATGCCAGTTTATTTTAATTAAACCCAAATATTACTTTTAACCACAAATGGATTTCTTCACAATGCAGCAGAAAATAAAACACTAAGAGAAATATAACATCAATAGAGACACCAATATTTTTGGGTATAAACCCCCGGAAAAACCCAAGATGGGAAAATCGATGCAGCAGTCCGAGAAGATACTTTATTATGAAGATATAGAACAATACAATCTAGAAAATCGATTTTACCCAACCTGGCAAAATCGAACCACCGAGAATCACTGAGACAACCCCACAATCCTTACGGCCTCCCTGTGCAGTTGTACGGCCCCTGCGTCACTCATACGGAATCCGTACAGCCCTGCATCAATTGTACGACCGATCCGTACGGCCCTGCGTCACACGTGCGGACCCCTCTGCGAGCTGTTGTACGACCAACCTGCGTACGGCCTCTCTGCGAATCCGTACGGCCTCTGTCTCCTCTACCAAATAGCCCTATCAACTCTCCGGATGAATGCTCCTCTATCTTTTTCTCTGTAAAATTCTTCTGCAAACTTGTCTTTCTCACTCTCCGACTGAAAGTTGTGAGTAAGAAATCTCTTTGTATGTATGTGTGTCCTCTCCACCAAATCAATCCTCCTTTGAACTCAATGGCCAAGTGAAAACCCTAACATCTCACTATGGATCAATGGATTAGATCCGCCGGTAAGATCAATGGCCAAGATTAGATTAGCCATCACTTAAATTATTTTCACTTGAACTTTATAAAAGTGACACCATTAAGTCAATTAATAATTAGATCACTTAATGCACTTTTCCTAAGTCCAAACTTTGGAAAATTACCTTAATACATTTGGCTTCATGTTTTATGTCTTCTAGCATGCAAGGACACATGCAATGATAGAAGACCTTCCTTGTTGCCACTTTCTAACACTCCCTCTCAACGAGGAAGGGATTCGATAGCAACCCCAACTTGTCTCTGAACTTCACAAACTTGAGTTGCAAAGTGCCTTGGTGAATATGTCCGCCACCTGCTCATCTGTCTGAATGTACTCCAACTGAATGGTTCCTCTGTGAACACAATCTCCGAGGAAGTGATACCGGATGTCTATGTGTTTGCTCCTGTCATGGAACACTGGATTCTCAGAAAGGTTACCAGTGAACTATATTAGTCTCCAACTCACTCTCGAATAATCTTGAGAGCAACTTCCTCAGCCACATCCCCTCACATGTTTCCATACTGGCTGCCATGTACTCAGCCTCTGTCGAGCTCAATGTAACTGACTTCTGCTTCCTGCTGAACCAAGAGACAACCCCTGACCCAATGCTGAAACATCAACCTAAAGTGCTCTTCCGGTCTTCTACACATCCTGCCCAATCAGCATCTGTGAAGCCTGCTAACTGTATACTTCCATTGCGCTCATACACCAATCCATACTCCACTGTGCCTATGATATAGCGAAGTATGTGCTTCGCAGTTGTCCAATGCACTCTTCGAGGGTTCACCATGAATTGACTCAAAGAGTTAACTGCAAAGCTAATGTCTGGTAGAGTGTTGACCAGATACATAAGTGACTAGATAAGCTGACGATACAATGTAGGATCAAACTCCTCTGACCCTGATGCATCAATCTTCCTCCAGTTGGTAACTAGAGGCGTGGACATAAATCTACAGTCCTCCATCCTGAATCTCCTCAAGATCTCCACTGCATACTTCCCCTGACCAATGAAGAAGCACCCATCTCTCTACCAAACCTCCAGACCTAGGAAGTAATGCATCAACCCAAGGTCTTTCATCTCAAACTCCACTGCAAGATTGGACTTGCAGTCCCTAATCAGCCTCTCATCTCCTGTAAGAAAGAGATCATTTACATACAACACCAGTATGACAAGTACCTCACCTGACAAGAAGTACAGGTTGTGGTCTACCTCACTCCGCTGGAATCCCATATACCGTAGATAGCTATCAATCCTCGAGGACCATGCTCGAGGTGCCTGCTTGAGCCCGTAAAGAGATCTCTGCAACTTGCATACATGTGACTCCTTGCTCTCCACTTCAAACCCTTATGGCTGCTCAATATACACCTCTTCCTCTATAACTCCGTTGAGGAAGGCAGTCTTCACGTCCATCTGATGAAGCGCCAACCCATCTCTGCTGCCAATAATAGGATAGTCCAAATAGAAGAGTATCTGGCAACGGGAACGAAGGTCTCCTCATAGTCAATGCCCTCCTTCTATGAATACCACTTTGCCACGAAGCGTGCCTTATACTTCTCCACACTTCCGTATGATGCATGTTTTACCTTGTAGATCCACCTGGATCCTACCACCTTTTTACCTTCAGGCCTCGGCACAACCTCCCATACCTGATTCTTCATGATTGAGTCATACTCCTCAACCATAGCCTCTTGCCACACATCATGTTGTGCAGCCTCCTCGAAACTGGAAGGCTTGGAGTTAATCAACTCTGTCATCAGTGCCAAATAGCTAAGTCTATCTGGTGGTTTGCTCCGCCTCATGGAGCTCTGTGGAAGACTCACCTGCCTAGAATCCTGAACTATGGACCTGTACCACTTAGGCTGTGGCCTAGTGTCTACCTGCTGCGGCTGCTGGATATCCTCCTCCTACTGTTTCTCATCCTCCACATCAATGATAGGAAGATCTTGTCCACCTGACTCCCTCTGACTACCAGAACCTGTGCCCTTTGTATGTACCTGTAGCTCCTCCAACTTGACTCCTGAGTCCTCTACTGGTTGCTCCTGTGCTGGTAAGTCCATAGATCTTCTTAAGGCTCTGTCCTCATCAAACTGGACATCCCTGCTCACAATGATCCTCTTGCGAGTCGGAACATAAACTCTGTATGCCTTAGAAGTCTCGCTGTAACCAACTAGAAGCCCCTTCTCACCAGAAGGGTCCAGCTTCTTCCTAGTGTCAACACGAATGTGACAATAGCAGATACTCCCAAATATGCGCAATGACTCACATGAACATCTGGTCTAGTACCTGTGAATACCTCCTCAGGTGTTTTCCTCCCCAAAGCTGGGTGAGGACACCTGTTTTGGACATATACTGCAGCCTGAAATGCCTCGGCCATAGGAATAGTGGTAATCCCTAATCAAATAGCATGGCCTTGGTTGCACTCACCAGTGTCCTATTCTTCCTCTCCGCCACTCCATTCTGCTGCGGGGAGTGAGGAACAGTGTGTTCCTTCTTGATCCCCTCTGATGAACAGAACTCCAAGAAATCCTTGGAGGTATACTCACCCCCATTGTCCGTCCTCAATATATGGATCCTCCTCCCTGTCTAGTTCTCCACGAGAGTCTTGAACTCTCGGAAACGCTCGAAGACCTCTGACTTGGCCTTCAGGAAATAGATCCAGGTCTTCTTGGAATAGTCATCAATGAATGTGACGCAATAATTGTAACCACTGAAAGAATGAACACTCATCGGTCCACAAACATCCAAATGCACTAAGTCCAAGGTCCCCTTAGACTTGTGCTCACTCTGTGGGAAAGGTCTCTTGATGTTCTTCCCGACGCACAACCCTTGCAGTGGTTATGCTTCTCAACCTGTACTGGAGGAAGTCCAATGATTGCCTGTCCCAGATGCCTCAGTGCTCCATGATGTAAGTGTCCCATCCTCCTATGCCACAACTCACTCTCACTACTGCTGCTACTAACCAGAGCCTTTGCAAGCTCGAACTGTAATCTTTAAACCTTCCCGCTCTAGACCCCAATCATCCGATCCAACCTCTAATTTGACCCCCGTGGCCTGATATATACTTTCCTATCCCGAAAAGTCACTAGAAAACCCTTGTCTTCCAGTGTGGAAATAGATATGAGATTCTTCGTCATCCTCGGAACATATAATACATTAGCAAAACTGATGGGCTTGCCAGACTCCCTCTGAAACGAAACAGTACCAACTCCTTGCGCCTGATACCACGCATCATCTCCCAACTCAATGTGGAGATTTACTCCACCCTCCTGCAAGCTCTTGAAGAAGGATCTATGTCCTGTCATATGACAAGATGCACCGCTGTCAAAGTACGAGATGTTGTTGTTGATGGAACTTGCCATGCAAGCTATCAAACAAAAGTCCTCATCAAAACTCTTGCTGAACTCATCCACCTCTGCTGAACTTGCCATCTGTGTGTTGTTCTTCTTCTTCTTATATGGGCACTGGGAGGCAGAGTGTCCATGCTTGTGGCAAATGAAACACTTGACCTTTGACATGTCAATGTTCTTCTTACCACCCTTTTTCTTCTTTTCCTTACCCTTGCCTTTGCTTGTTAGGGCTAGAGCCTCTTCATCCACGATCTGTGGGGCACCGCTGGATGAACCTGAACCTTGACCCATACGGATCTCTTCCTGTACAAAGTCCACCCACAATCTCTGCCAATCAGGGAGCTTCTCCATAGCTACCACGCCTTTAACAAAGACGTCCCATGGCTTAGAAAAGCCATTGAGAGCTATACGAACTAGCTCCTCATCCTCAGTCTTAGAGCTCATTGCTCCAAGCTCATCTCTGATCTGTCTCAGCCTTGTGAGATAAGGCACCACTCCTTCACCCTTGGCCATCTTGGTACTACGTAACCTTTCTTGCAGCACCATCTTCCGGTTTTCATTCTTGCTCTGGTAATGGCTTTCCAAAGCTTTCCACATTTCCAATGAGGACTTCTTCCCAAAAAGGTGAGGGACTATGTGGTCCTTCACCCCATCCAAGATGATCAAAATAGCTCTAGAATCTACCTTCTTCCATCTTTCCAAATCTGTCGGATCTGTGGGAGCAACCTTCTGGTCGTCAATGTGCTCCTCTGCATCACTAACATCCAGGATCCTGGTGATCCTCTCTTTCCAAGTAGGAAAGTTTTGAACCCCCTGGAGTCTATCCTCGACTCTCAACTGTATGGCCATAATGAAGTGTCCCTGTAAACCCTGGAATAGATATGCCCCTGATCTATTCAACAACTGTTGCTTTCTCTCAGATCTGCTCAGAAGAGCTCTGATACCATGTAGATTTCCTTAAAATCCAATCTTGAATTAAAGTATGCCAGTTTATTTTAATTAAACCCAAATATTACTTTTAACCACAAATGGATTTCTTCACAATGCAGCAGAAAATAAAACACTAAGAGAAATATAACATTAATCACATCAATAGAGACACCAATCTTTTTGGGTATAAACCCCCGGAAAAACCCAAGATGGGAAAACCAGTGCAGCAATCTGAGAAGATATTTTATTATGAAGATATAGAACAATACAATCCAGAAAATCGATTTTACCCATCCTGGCAAAATCGAACCACCGAGAATCATTGAGACAACCCCACAAACCTGTACGGCGTCCTGTGCAGTTGTACAGCCCCTGCGTCACTCGTACGAAATCCGTACGGCCCTACGTCAGCTGTACAAACTGATCCGTACAGCCCTACGTCACACGTGCGGCCCCCTCTACGAGTTGTTGTACGGTTGATCTACATACAGCCTCTGCAAATCAGTATGGCCTCTCTGCGAATCCATACAGCCTCTGTCTCCTCTGCCAAATCGCCCTGTCAACTCTCCGGATGAATGCTCCTCTGTCTTCTTCTCTGTAAAATTCTTTTGCAAACTTGTCTTTCTCACTCTCCGACTGAAAGCTATGAGTAAGAAATCTCTTTGTATGTTTGTGTGTCCTCTCCACCAAATCAATCCTCCTTTTAACTCAATGGCCAAGCGAAAACCCTAACATCTCACTATGGATCAATGGATGAGATCCTCCGGTGAGATCAATGGCCAAGATCAGATTAGCCATCACTTAAATTATTTTCACTTGAACTTTATAAAAGTGACTTCATTAAGCCAATTAATAATTAGATCACTTAATACACTTTTCCTAAGTCCAAACTTTGGAAAATTACATTAATACATTTGGCTTCTTGTTTTATGTCTTCTAGCATGCAAGGACACATGAAATGATAGAAGACCTTCCTTGTTGCCACTTTCTAACAATTCTTGGACTAGGACCAAGCAGGTCCTATAAGTACATACCTGGTCAGTTAACTAGGTGGATCTTGGTCAGTTAACCAAGATGATGATGTGTGATGACCTCCTCTCCTAGGTCTTCGAGATGGTTGAGCTAGGTTGTTTCATCAAGGGACTGGCCACCCCTTGATGAAGTCAATAGCACTTGACCTCAGGAATAGTCAGGAGGACCACATAATCACATCATCCAGTGTGGACCTTCCTTATATGGTGATGATAGAACTTCCAGTTAGTGTATGGAACACTTGTACATTTGAGAGAGAGATAAATGGGTTGCATCCCCACCTTGCCATTATACCCTTGGTCTTGTGGTTAGAAAGGTTGTCTTCCCATCTTGTTGTTCTTGGTCTTGTGGGTAAAAGGGTTGTCTTCCCACCTTTGGTCTTGTGGTGTGAGGGATGTTTACCCATCCTTGATTTATGATGGTTAGCCTTGCCTTGTGTTGACCTTTACTTATTGGTTCTATGTGCTAGCGCCCACCTTTGTCTTGACCCTAGTACCCTCTCCTAAGGACGTCATAATAAGTTATAATTTTATAATGGGTAACTTTCATTATTTAAATGATGTCTTAACCTAATTTTTAGAAACCCTAAGTCAATGAAGAATTAGAAGGGGATCCTTCTTGAAGCCACTAAGAGGCTATAAATATAAGTCTAATTCTTCATTGTGATATCATCCAAAAGACATAATTCAGCTCTGATTTCTTATGGTGACAATTCAGATTTGATTACCTGTGACTGTCCTCGGGTTTGATGCTTTGTATGAAGGTGACGTCAAAGGTTTTCAAGCTATCTTGGGCTGTCATTTTGCTGGTGAAGACTTCCTAGGGTTGTTGCCACCTTATTATGGTCTGTCTTGTCTTCCTAGGGCTGCTGCATACTCCCTGAGGGTTTCAACTGCTGTTATAAGCCTGTTTTGACTGTTGAGAGGGCAGTCGTTGTCACTGCGGACTCTCCTAGGGCTGCCATTTGTCATTTGAGTATGCCATCACCTGTTTTGAGGGTATTACATCCATTCTAGGCTGCCTGGGGGTGACCACTGCCTGTTTAGGGCTGCCTGCTGCCCACCGTGGACTGTTTGGGTAGGCCGCTCCCCTTTGAGGACTGTTCTGTTGCCCACCGCAGACTGTTTGTGTAGGCCGCTGACCATGTGGACTGTTTAGGGTTGTCATTTGTCATGTGAACCTGCCATTTGTCATGGGGACTGTTTAGGGCTGCCACTGTGGACTGTCTTGGACTGTTAAGAAGGCAGCCGCTGCCTGTTGTGACTGTTTTATGACTGCTGCCAACTAGTTTGTGGGTGCCACTTGGAGTATTGAGACTGTCTCTGCTTGTCGTGGGTTCAATGAGATTGCTGCCCTCTATTAGGGCTTTTTTCTTTGTATTTTCCCAGCCCTGTGTAAGGCTGTTTGGGACAGCCATCAACTACTGTGTAGTTTTTGGGGGCAGCCATCCACCTATGTGAAGGTTTTGTGGTTACCATTCATTGTTGGGCACTTGTTGATCATTTTGATTAAAGTCTTGGGATTGATCTTGGATATACAGTAAGTTGCCATACTGTAACTGTCTAACCCTACCCTACAGCACTTTATCTCTCTCTCTCAGGTATGTACAAACCCTCAGGTAAGGGTCAATTTTGTTCCAGTTGTTGACTTGCCTCTAAGAGGCAAAGTCTGTTCTGAAAGTTAAATTTCTAAGTATAAGGAAGATCCTAATTCACCAAGTAAGTTATCAGACTTGTTTTTTTTTCTCGTGTTGTTAGTTAGATCTCTGATTAGTCTTACTACTGCTGCTGCTCTATATATGCAATTGTTAACTGTGTGCTTCAACTTTAACACAGTGATCTTTGTGAGTGTTAAAGTTGAAAGAGATGAAAATTATGTCTTAATTTATTAGATCTAAATTTGTCTTGTTACAGCTGTACTATTTTTGTCTTCAGTACTAGTTTAGAAATTTATTTTTGCATGAAAGTATAAAAATAATAATTTTCTGCTTCAAACCCTAATCTAACCCTAATTTTAACAGTGTGGATCTAGACCCCACTTATTTTATTGCAAGGGAGATTGAACTCAAATCTATATAAGGATTTGCTCTCTCCATTTTGATCATGGTTAGATTTGGGGAATTTCCCCCTTGGAGCTTAGTTGAACATCCTTTTGAAGGTAAATAAGCAAGCTTAAGGATTTTCTTTTGTGAGGCATAATGTTTAGGAGCCAATAATGCTGAATGCTAATGATGGAAATTTCTTGCATCAAATATGTTATGAAGGGCTAAAATTCTGGTAACGTCGTTTCTTTTTTTAGACGAGTTTTATAGTGGGTTATCTCCCTATAATTATCTTTGTGCTTATGGATGGAAATGATAATGATGTATCATTATAATTCTATCCTTATCTCATAAGAAAACAGCCTTCCAAGTTTACCCTTTCACTCCATGGGCCCAAGAATGGATTGGCCAAAAGTGAGACAGGGAACTACTATGGTGACAGTGCGTAGCCCCTCTTAACTCCTCGAAGTTCTTACTTGTGCTTTAGGGCTTTATCACAATAAGTGAGGGTTTGGGTAGTAACACTATCCATTGCAAATGTTGATAAGGTTTTCTACCCAATCAATTTCTAATGCAAAAACCAGCTTCCCAACATGTCTCCTTTTCACACATTTATTAAATCCTCAAAAACACTTCAAGTACAGGTGCAAAAATCGAGTAGAGAGCTTTGATTCTGTAGAAAACCCTCTTTTGAAAAAGTCAGCACAGAAAATGACGAAGAATGAAGATTTTCGCTATTGTTTTCTCATATAATTTACAGCAGCTCACTATTTGATTGAACTCTGCAAGTACTAAGAAACTCATCAAGTACTCATGGATCTAATCGAACTCACCAAGCTGACCAATCCAAGTAAACTCAGCTCATTTTGGGGCTGAACCTTCAACTGAGATGACGTGGCAGATATATTGATTACTTTCAAAGTCTTGTAACAAAAGTATTAGCTAAAAACGGGATTTTCCAACCAAATCAATATAAAAGGAGTTGCAGTAGCACTCAACAATGTTGTACATGTATTTCTCAAACACTAGCTGTATAGTGTTAAAGAGGCATCCAATTGAACATATTCAAAAGACATTGATGATCATAGTTATAAATCACATTCCATTTCTCTTGACTTATAATGATATTTGTCAGTTCAGCTTCCCCAATAATTTTTCACTGGAAAATGCATTTCTGTAGTGACCTTTTAAAGTTATAAAAAACAGCAATAGTTGGGGTTAAATTTTAGTGCACCTAGGAGCAAGCAATGGAGCAAAGCAAGGACACTGTCTAGAGATTTTTGTTAGTATTTGTATAAAGCAAAGCCTTGGGGTATTTGCCCTTCAAATCCTGCTATTGAATTTCACTATGCAATTTGACAAGCTTTCTCAAAAGCATAGCTAAGTGTGCCAGCTTGTGGTCTTTAACCAAAAAGTTTGATTTCAAATTGGATTCTGATGGTCCATGTAAATAAATAAGTGTACTAGATTCATTGTCAATAATAAAAAGATATAAAGTTAGATATGATTGGTTCCTGTGAAAGAATTCTAGGAAATAACTGAAATGGTTTGATCTTCATAAAGTCCTCAAACATCGGGTTCACATGCAATGAGAAAGTCAGTCACATACTAATTTCTGAGGTTAGAATTTTGTTACCATGGGAAACATACAAACAGCATAGCTGTTTTTGAGACTTCAGCCCCTAGTTAAGGGACTGTTTCCAAGCCGATATGGACCTCCTAACTTCTAAGCCACCATGAGAAAATGAGTGCCTAATAAACATGGAGTTATGTTTGAATCCTAAGCTTTGCCAGCTCAAAACAAATAAATAAAATCGAAACATGTAACCTTATTCTAATAAGGCTGGTCGATTTTTGTCAATGGAGTTGTGGTTTAGCAGAGAAGACAGTGGCATCTTAGGCCACCCACCAAGGTTCAGTTCCCTTCAGTGACATGAATAACAAGCGGATGGGGCAGTCTTGGGGGATTTTGACAGAATAGTACCCTGTCACAGGGTATTAGTTAAACAGAAGTCCTTGTATTCAGTGGTTCACCTGTCAAGGGCCATTTTGTTTGCCGTTTGTGGTGCCCAACCTCTTTGGGCTAATTGTAACGCTTCAGGAAGCACTTTCAAAAAAAAATGGTGCATTTTGGACTTTTCTAGGGGGCAAATATATAGTCCAATAAGGGTAGGTTTTAGCCCAGACCAATCAAAATATATGAGCATGCCATGAAGCGACAGGGATCCAGGTTCATGAAGTGTTGCAATCTGCTAGTGAGAAATTGAGGCCTAAATACATGTCCGGGCTATCAAGTCACTGATTTATGAAAAGTGACTGGTTTGGGATGATTCCATGGAACCTAGATCTGGTTAATGGTCTTCCTAACCATTAACCCAACCCAAAACTCGTGTCAATTCAGAAATCAATTAGCACGCTGGAAGGACTTTAATTGGGATGCAGAGAGATCTATTTTAGATTAATGTTACCTGTAAGGACCTTGACTAAGAGTCCCATGATACTGTAGGCTGCTGAGGATAGCACCATGCAAAGCACTCCTGCATGCTTTCCATTCCAGATCTTCTGATAAACTTTATCAAACAATTTAATGCCGAAAAGCTTCACAGTTTCGGATGATTCGAGTTCTTTCCTGTACTCTGCACTCGTTGGGTTTTCCAAATCCATATTTTCGATTAAACGAGGAATTCGTGTAATGCAATTTGGTCGTTTGAGCGGATAGGTGTGATGCGTGTAACTGCAAATCTAATTCTGTCAGCCCGGGTTGAAATATTTGTAGTTATATATTCTGTTGAAAGCGTGTTTGAGGATAGAAAATTTTAATTTCCTAAAACGAGTTTTAGGATATAAATATATATTGTGTATTTGGTTTAGAGTTTCTATTTTTTAAAATTGTTTTTGATTGGTGAATAATTTTTTTAGGCGTAAGGAATTAAAAAAAAAACAGCTAATTGATATTCGATTAAGAGATTTTTTTCTTGAAACTGATTTTTGATTGTTTAAGGTTTCAAGATATAAATATATATTATGTCTTTGGTTAAGAATTTGTCTTTTTAAAATTGTTTTTATTAGTTAGGATTCTTTTAGAAATAAAGAATTAAAAAAAATTGGTTAACATGTTTTTAGATGTAAAGATGTAAGCTATATTTTCTTATGGAAAAAGATGTAAAGAAAGAGGTGAAACTTTAAGAACTCCATGGTTTTTTTAATAATGATGATGAATTAATTAATATTTAATATAACACCTATAATTACTAATCAAAATCTATGAGCATTCCATGAAGCGACAGGGATCCAGGTTCATGAAGTGTTGCAATCTGCTAGTGAAAAATTGAAGCCTAAATACATGTCTGGGCTATCAAGTCACTGATTTATGAAAAGTGACTGGTTTGGGATGATTCCATGGAACCTAGATCTGGTTAATGGTCTTCCTAACCATTAACCCAACCCAAAACTCTTGTGTTAATTTAGAAATCAATTAGCAGAGAGATCTATTTTAGATTAATGTTACCTGTAAGGACTTTGACTCTAAGAAGTCGGTTACTTGTTTTTTTAATAATGATGATGAATTAATTAGTATTTAACATAATATTTTTTTTAATAATGATGATGAATTAATTAGCATTTAACATAATACCTATAATACTTAGTAATAACTATCTTCAATACCATTATCACAATCAATTATATTAAATTTTATCATTTTCAAATTAAAATAAATCTTTATATAAAAAATAAAAAAAAATAAAAAAATAAAATATATATATATATATATACCAAAAAATAATAAATATCTTTCATGTTATTCATTTATATGTATTATGCTTTGTTATAGAGCAAGGATTTTTATTAAGAATACTTATAAAGAGAAATAGCATATTGATTAGCTAATTATAATCCAATTTTATTTTATTTTAATTGTAATTATTTTAACAAAGATGATAATTTGTGTTTATATAATTTTATTTTTTTTATAGTTGTAAATAGTTTTTATAAATATAAATTATATTTTAAAAAATATATATACTTGAATTAATGCAATTTATTTTAAATTTGTATTATTTTAGTTTAAATTAAAATTCTATATATTTAGAATAGGGTATCTATTTTAAATTAATGTTTTCATTAAAGTTTTATTAATTTATAAAATTTGAAAAAGTTTTTATTATTAGTCCTTAAGGCAGGGATTATAGCAATGAGTCCATTGTCAAAATTAATTTGACTTTTTCTTAATTTTCTTAATTCAATGGTTATTTTACAATGTTATGTAAAAAATAATTTTTATTTTTTATTTTTTTAAATAATAAAATGTATTTTTTATTTTTGAAATTATGAAATACTATTTTCTTATTGGTTGTAAGGGTTGATTTGACTAAATACCCCTACTTGGAGGTGACAAGTAGTTTTTAAAAAATATTTTATTCAGAAAATTTTCTCAAATTAACACATAACCATAGTCTAAAAACTTGATATAACAATTTTCACCTCATTTTAATTCTATTAAACAATATATAAAATAATTAAAAATTAAAAAAAATAATAAAACATATATTTGACATTTGTAATATAAAAATTCATTAATTATATATATATATTTCCAGTACATACATAAAAATATTTATCCAATATTATTCATCCAATAAGAAAATATATTAAATTGAGATTTCTTTATTCTTATTAGTAGGTTTTAAAGTATCATTTTTCAAGATTGATGTAGAGGACACCATATGGATCACGATTATCCATACAAAAAGGTAACAATATTTTATTTCTTACTTCTTAATTGATGCATCTCCTTGAACCTGATTTACACACTTAAAATATAAAATCTGTTCAATTGATTGTACAAAGGATTGTCCCGCCAAATTTAATGCTTCTCCTGCCATAAACTATATCCCATCCTTGACGATGCAATTTATCGTTGTTGAACTTGCTTTTCATTTAATTGCAAAGCTTTATTACTAGGTACTATCTTATAGGATGTCATTTCATATTTTTAGTGCTGGGAAAGAAAAACTAAATAAAGTTAGAGAAAATTAAGTGAAAGTAAAATAGTTTATATAAATTATAATAAAGTTACATAAATTTACTTTAATTTGGAAGAAAGGTCTATACTTTTAATATTTATTTATTTCCGATTGGATTGTGTGAATATTAATAATATATATACATTTTTTATTTTAAAGTTATAATCATTTTTTTGAATTTATAAATTAAATTAATTTGTTTATTTTATTTATTTGTTTTTATGATAAAATATTTTAAATTAATTTAAAGTAAAATTTAAAATTATTTTTAATTGAGTAATAGTAATGTAAGGAAAGGAGATTAACCACCCAAGACATAAAGGTATTTGATAAGACAAAAAGTCTGATGGATTATTTTAAATAGATGGTTTTCATTAAATAATTCTTATTTTTGCTACCAATTTGAACTTTGAATTATTATAAATTTAATCATTTTAAAATATTAAAAATAAATAAATTTTATCAATTAATTAACTATAAAAAATTCATAATAATTAATTTTCAAATCACTATTACTCATAATATGATTGATTAATTTTTATTTAAATTAATTATCAATAATTAATGAACAAATACTCTTAATCACTATATTTCATCTTTATATTTACCGTGTATGTATACTCATTGCCAAGCATCAACAAAACGATTATGTTTGTTAATGAACCAAATACTAGCTTGGTTACAAGAGTTTGTGATGTCGTTTCCAACAAATTCAGGCAAGCAAATACGGGGTGTTGTCTCTCTGTTGTGATTTTTTTGATGGAGTAATCTGAGGTGGTCGTACCTTTTGTAGAATCTGTGCCAAATGAATTTAACACTTAATACAAAGCTGTGTATGGCATTATCAAATTATTCACATACTTCTAAAAACAAATAATATATAAAGACTTTTAAAAGAAAATATATATTAATTTATTTTATAGTATCATGTTACATAAGATGCAGGTATTAATCAACTATGTTGCTTATTTTATTAATCAACTATATCTCAACTATTAACATACGTTTATGGCAGGGACTAGCTGCCTTGCAGCTATTTGACTTGTTTATGAAATAGTTCTATATGATAAAAATTTAAATTATGTTTCAACCACTAAAATATGATGCTTTTCATTTGTATTAATTTGTTAAATTTAATAAATATTAAAATATTTTTTTACTTTAATATTTAAAATGTATGATGATAATGACAATGGTAATTATACAACAATGCCACCATCCATTGAGACCACCATTTATGTATCATGCAAGATGGAGGATTGGCAAGTGGATTATGAGAAAGGAGCAAAACATATTCTAAAGTCTATATTTAGCACTAAAGAGGAGTTAATGGAGACATGGAAAGGCATTAGGGCATTCAATGATGAGTTGAACTTTGGACATGGAGTTGATTTTCAAGTTGACAAAATAGTAGCAAAAGTGTGCGAAGGTAAAGATACCCCACAAGCATTGGAAGTACAAATCCATTATAGTAAAAAGGACAAGAATTTAACATTTAAGTACCATGACAAGGAACAGTAAGGATAGCTCGCAAACATATTAGAGCTGAGAGACAGAGAGTATCCAAGTTGGGAACCTTTGGAAGGTCATGGAAACAAAGATTTCCAAAGCCATGTATTGGAAGGAGAGGAGGAGTCCTATAGAATTATGAAGAATGGAAATTGTTTCTCCACAACAATCCATTTTTTTTTATTCATAAGGCAATCTAGGACATGGTTTCAAAGAGTTGACTTAGGCCAAATATGCAAGAGAGAAGGTGGTTTATAGTACAAAGGAGTTAAGCCTTGGATACACAAAGAGCAATAAAAGGAAGAAATGTATTTGACTGTGGAAGGCTAGGGTTAGCATAGTATTAGGAGAGGGCATGGCTATGGAAGAGATCCAAGCCTTGTCAAAAAGAGGGCTTACAAGAAAATCGATGAGGAAATTTTTTGAAGTAGGGCCATTGGTGATATGGTTGGAGAAGAATTGGAATAAAACTATTGGATACATTTCAAAATTCCACTCCTTGATATGCGGCTAGCTATCATTTAAATTCAATATGGCTAGAAATGCAAAGGAAATTATGGCAAAGAAACGGTATTGGGACCCATGTATTTTTTACCTCAAATCCTAGAGGCCAAGGTTCAACCCTATAATAGAAACAATATGCAACTAAACGATATGGGTAATAATGAATGGACTTCTTATGGAGCTCTCAAACCATAACAAATTGGAGATGATAGGGAACAAAATAGGTAAATTCATTGATTTTGAATAGGACTTGCATTCAAAAATAGACAAAAATAATAAATAAATAAATCCCAACAGAAATGGATTTTAAGGGAGGGCTTGCCTATGAAGGTTGAGATAGTGGGGGGGTCATGGAAATCTGTACAACCTTCATACTATTGTAAGCCTCCATTTGGATGTTTAAAAAGTCACAAGTGGGGCATGTTTGAAAAGAATGCCCAAAGAAGGATCACTAGTGGATTTGGAAGAAAGAGGGCCAAGTAATCCAAGAGTCGTCAATATCTTGAAGCAAAGAGCATTGTGGACGAACAAAAAAGGGAAGTGTGGAAACCTTAGAAATGGTTGCACAAGAAGTCTTAAATCGGGGAGCATAAGATATAGAAAGAAAGTCTCTAGTTTAGGATAAGGGTACCAATTCCCAATCTTCATGGTAGGAAAAGAAGAGGGACTTGGATCAGCCAGAAGTTGAAGGCAATGAAGAGTAAGACTCATCATGCATGTGTTCAGAAAAGTCATGTCTTCTATGAATCATCAACCTTTATGTAGTTTTAAATGAGTAAAGGATAAAGAATTGTTATCATAAGACACAGGCCAAATCTTTTAGAGTTTAGAGAGAGACTCGAGATTCCCTATGTCTATCAACCTTGAAGTGAAAGAAGAAAATCCTAGAAGGCATATATTGAAGTCTTCAGAGCCTCAAATTTCATTAAATCTCAATCTCGTTAGAACATTTGATTTTAGAAGTGGTAGATTCTATACTAGAGATAGAAAGGAAATGTCGGCATAGATACAAACTCAGATCTAAGAAAGAGCCTATCTAGGAGAAGGAGCTAGATATTGAAAGTGGCATGGGATCAATGCGTGTTATACCACTAATAGTAGGTAAAAAACCGTACTTGTCCTTAGCTAAAAAAATGAGCCAAAAAAGGTCAAGAAAGGTAAACAAATGACCATAAAAGAATCCCTTGGAGTAGGAAGGGCCTCAAACAAGTTGCTCCCATGATAGTAGGGGTAGGGGATACCACAAGAAACTATCCCTTAATATGTTGTTCAATAAATTTAAACATGATATAATTCTTCTCCAAGAAACCATGTGTGAGGGGATAAAATAGCTACTATTATAGCTTCCTATTTAAAATATCTATCATTATACTCATTAGATTATGAAGGAAAATATGGGTTTTAATAATAAGGTAGAAGAACTCCCTTGAAATTGTTTCTTGATCTCTTCTAAATGAAGGAATCCATATTCAATTTAAGGTCTAAAGAATTGGGAAAGGTATTCAACATTATCAAACTTTATGGCCCTTATAGAGAAAGAAAATCCTACTAGAATGGTTTCAGAAGTTTAGGTTGGGAAAGAAGTGATAATGTGATTATAGGAGGTGATCTTAATCCAACTATGAAATCAAGAGAAGGGCTAGAATGGGTCCCCAAATGGATTATGGTGTTCATCTATTTGACAAGGATGGTTGTAGGTGATTTCTTGAGCATTGAACAATTAAACAAATCCCAACATATGCATCATTTGATATTTTATAGTATACACATCAAATGTATATAAATCACTAAAACAAAGAATACATAGTAATGAGCAATTTGTTTGACAGTGGATCTCGAGCCTTTGGTGAACTTGAGAGAGACTTCTTCCATTTTCATATGGAATCACAATCATCTAGCCTCATATCACATGGAGTTTATTCTCCTCTGTTGGATGCTTGCTTGGAACAAGATCCTCTACAAGAACAAATGTGAACATAGAAACAACTCATGCCAGCTTTGCGATGAAGATGAGAACTGTGAAGATGATTGGCACATTTCTTCTACTATAAATTGTAGATCTATATGTTTATTTTGAGATTAGATCATGGCCATATCAAAATTTAACCCCAATTCTCAGTGTTAATGTTAAGCAAACAAACCAAGATCTACACGTTTAGGTTGTGGTCAATTGCAACGGTCCATGCTTTCATAATCAATTGAAGCATAAATGGATTGAAATGGTTGAAGATAAATGGATTGAAATAGACAAGGTATATAGAAATAACCTAGATATCACCTGTAGATATTTTTTCACTAGGCTATCTTTCATTGAATTTCTTGCACGAACTTGAAAGCAGTGGCTGACTTTTATTTTTCCCATTGAGCTGAATTTTTATTAGCGTTTGAGGATTTATATCTGTGATCAAGGCACTAGATCACATATTGTACAATATCAGGTCACTTCAGATCACAAACATGACTGGTGTCAAATACATCGGTTGCATGGAGGCTAGATACTCGAGTTTATACTCAATTGAAAGGGTTGCACCCATACTTTCCAGCTTGAGTTGAGATCACAACCATACATAGCTCTTCATGTTGATGTATATGTAACTTCGGAATGTATTTCACATATATGTATATTGTATTCCTATAGATATGTTATTATTCCTCTATACGGAAGTGTTTGTATTCCTATAGAGATGTTATTATTCCTCTATACGGAAGTGTCGTTATTTATATTGTAAGTATCGTAACTTATACTTGATGGGTTATTAGACCACCTTGTTGGGGTCGGCCCTGTATAAGTCATGTGGGTCAAAGGGTTATTAGAACACCCTATTGGGGGTCAGCCCAGTCATATTTATGTTGTGTGGTTAGGTTAAGGCCGACCTAGTAAAGGTTATTAGGCAAGTCAAGTCAAGTATAAATAGAGTATGGGAGGCACTCTATTTCATCATTCTATTCTCTCTCACACTCTTGGGAGAGTGGCGCACTTGTGGAGGAGGAGAAGCTGCTGCTAGGAGATGTCTATCTCTTATGCTTGGGTTGTATCATTGCTCTATCTATCTCTAAGGAAGTTATTGGGGTTTTTCACCTTTATGGTTTTCCCCAAGTAAACTCTGTGTGTCTTGTGTGCTTGCATTATTGTGTCCATGATTGATATGCTATAGATATGATGTACATGTTGTTCTCTCAGTTAAGATCCTAGATCAGATTGAAGTAAATTCTGAAAAACTAACATGGTATCAGAGCTAGCCTGAAAGAAGGCATGGTATGGCATGCATGACACTTGTTGCACTTGCGATGCTAGGGCTTGATATAGCAAAAACTAGTCATCGTAGCACTTTCGCTATAAATCCATTTTGGCGAAGTTTTCAGATCTGAAACTTTTACAGGTGGATAATCAGATCCCCATGTACCTTGTGTCCAAAGGAAAACTTCTAATTCGTTGTACTTTGTTTTTTATGATCTGTACAATCTAGGGTTTCTGCCTCTTCTTGATCTGAGTCATAAACAAGTGACCTAGGAAAAAAGGTCATAAATTGGGCTAGGAAGCTCCAAATGAAATTTCGTAAAAAGTGACAGGTAGTGCACGGACTACACTTTCTTAGGTAACTTTTTCAGAGGCCGAAACTAAACCAATGACACGGGGCACGCCATACAAGTTTTCTCTCCTGTTTTATCCCATAAACAGGTCACGTTGCGACACTTGGCATAAATCTCTCTCAGAGAATCCAATTGAGGTCAGACCTGTGGGGTTGGAAAGATGACAGGTCGAGCTACCACAGGTAGAAGTTTCAAACCCTATGGATCGGAAAGTTCGGATTTACACCAGAAACAATTAGGTACATATTTCTGTCAAAACAGAATTATTTTTTAGCACCTTCATTCATGGCTTTGGGAATTTAGGGTTTCGGAGAAAGTTTGAATTTTTGTAATCGAAGACCATGAATGAATGCTACTCATCAAAATCAAAATTTAGAGACAAAGATTAGAATTTTTGGTTGGGTAGAAGGTCGGGCTTGATCAGACCCTAGTTCGGGACTTTGATCGGAAAAGTGGAAAATTAGGGCTTCTGCAAAAATGAGAATTTTTTAAATCTGTGACCACGGCTGGAGTCTCCTCAGAAAAATAGAAGCTTAGAGCTTTGGATCGAACCTTTTGATTGGGAACAAGGGTGGGATTTATCAAACCCTAGTTCGGGGTCATGTCCAGTGAATCCGGAAGTTTCAAAGGCAAATTTGAGGGGTGAAACTTTGCAGTTTTCAAATTATGAGTATACCAGGTTGATCAACTCATCAAGGCACATATTTCTATCCTTTTAGAAGCTTGAAATTCAAAGTTTGAATTTTTAGGGTTTCCCTGACAAACCCTAATCCAGCTCAAGATCCAGTTTTTGCAAATCAAGTGGATTGGGTTAATCCTAGAAGAGAATGGATTGGTCACCTGCATAAGTGAAGAAGTTCTTGTTTCATAGGGAGATGAGGCTAAGGCCTTACATAAGAATATTACGAGCAATCTTGACAGGTATGACTTATCTAGGTATGTTTCGAGATTTGTTCATGATTAAGTTGATGGTATGTTTGTCTTCATATTATTACATTTAATACAATCTTGATTAAATTTAGACTTGTCGTATCACCTTAATAAAATTCTGAATGCATGATAGAAGATATTCATTGATTAGGGTGTTGACACTTATGATTGTACTAATGCATTATGGTGTTGTATGAGGTTTATGTTGTCCGCTAACATGAAAGGTACACCAAGAAAGACAAATCATGTTCTAGTTCAAGAACATATGATCATGGTGACATGAAGACAAAGATTCATCCATTGTCATGGATCACATAGAAGATCTATTTATGAGGTATGTATAACTTGGTTCTATAATGGTTAACCTATGAGATATGCAGGTTACTAGCACAAGTCATTGAAGAGAACAAGAAGACATCATGTGGGTATGTTAGACATAACTAGCTAACATACTAATCCAGGTATGTTTTTCCTGTATCAAGTTAGAATCCTACCTTGTGATAGGATCTCTTATATAAGTATACATGGCATTATTGATAATGATTATTCATAGGTTTGAATAATCATGGGTTTAGGCATATTATGTTTCTTACCTTAATTGATGATATGACTAACCAGAAGAGTCATGAAAGTATAGGTTTGAGTAATCACGGGTTTAGGCATATTATGTTTCTTACTTTAATTTATGATATGACTAACCATAAGAGTCCTTGAATACTAATGCTTATTATTTCTGTTTGAAATGATCATGACTATACATGCTTAAGATTATTGTGTTTTGATAGTATTGAGAATATACTAATAAATGTATGATTATGTATGAGATCTCGAGGATATCACAATAATGATACTTGTAAGCATGCATAGTGATTGAGGATGGATATAAGTTCAAGGACAGGCAATCTAGGAAGTAAAGATCAAGAGGGAGCACACTCCAGTAGTTTCTGCAAGGATGCAGATATTCAGAGGGAGTCGACCACTTCTCACAATCCACATCATAATGGAGTTGCAAAGATTCAGAGGGAGTCCACCCAACAACCAAACAAAGATAAGTATTTGAATTGTCATTTCTTACATATTTGTTTGTTTAAATAATGTTGTTCAATGATGTATATGCTTATGTTCCTAGACTTAGGTTGTGTATTATGCATATTAGAATAATTGCATTAATGAACAGTATACTACTAATATGCATGTGATGGGTAAGTGGCCTATGACACTGTACAACATTCCATTGCTACTTATCTAGAATGAAACCTCTTTGCTGACATGTTGGGAGTTGTGCACACTCTTAACAATGTTCTGGTAGAGATTGGAAGGCATCTAGAAAGTTACAGGATATGGATAAATGTTGTATTGAAGCATTGGCTAAGATAATTGCATGACTATATGACATATTTATTTATGTGTAAAGAATTTGTTCTGAAAACTATGAGATGTTTTCTAATCATGCAATTTAACTTGTTTTGTAGGAAAGATCGTATACCATCACCTACAAAAGAAGGACTACAACATTTGTTCAACAACAAAGTTATCTATTGAAGATATTAAAAATATTGAAGTTCCCAAGATTCGGAAAGAATGCCATGATCGAGGAGTACCAGTCGATCATGAAGAATGATGGTTGGGATGCAGTCCCAAGACCTCTAGGGAAGTCTGTTGTGACTTCCAAATGGATCTATAAGATCAAGCATGCTGCAGATGGTAGCATAGAGAAATACAAAGTGAGATTTATATCTCGTGGCTTCTCCCAGAAAGAGGAATTGATTATGCTCCTATAGCCAGATACACTTCCATTAGTACTTGCTCTAACTTCAGTGATAAAATGGAAGATACACCAGATGGATTTCAAAACATCTTTCTTGAATGGTGTAGTCGAAGAGGAAGTGTATGTGGAGCAGCCACTCGGGTTTGAGTCATATATGTGCAGAACTTGGTATGGTAGGATAGACAGCTTTCTATCTAGTTTGGGATTTACCAAGAGTAAAGCAGATTCCAACCTTTACTAAAAGGTTGAGGAAGGCAATCCAGTGATACTACTTTTGTATGCGGATAACCTGTTTGTTACAGGTGAGGATAGATTGATTGCCGATACGAAGAGGAAGCTTTCTGTCGAGTTCGAGATGAAGGACTTGGGTATGATGCACCACTTTCTTGGTATGGAGGTGTGGCAGAGTGCATATGGAATCTTCCTTGGACAAGGGAAGTATGGAGTAGAGATCCTGAAGAGGTTCGGGATGATGGACTGCAAGGCCATGGCCACACCTATGGCATCGAACCTGAAGCTTCTGTGTGATGCTTCATCTGAGCCGGTTGATGCTACAATGTATCGTCAGATGATTGGGTCCTTGATGTACCTGATGAACACGAGACCAGATATTTGCTTTGCGGTGAACACATTGAGCCAGTTCTTGACGGATCTGAGGAGTGTTCACCTAGTTGCTATAAAGCATATTCTGAGGTACCTGAAGGGTACAGTTGATTATGGGCTCAAGGATGATGCGAATCAAAAGTTTAACCTACAGGGTTATGTTGATTTAGATTGGGCAAGCAGTGCTGCAGATAGGAAGAGCACATTTGGGATATGATCAGTTGGATCATTTATGTATGTATGCATCGTGTTGGATGCTGGATATGATCAGTTGGATCATTTATGTATGTATGCATCATGTTGGATGCTAGATATGATCAGTTGGATCATTTATATGTATGTATATATGCATCATGTTGGATGCTTGGACCATGTATCTGTATATATATCAGGTGGATACGATTGTATGATCAGGTAGGTCATGTATGTTGATATATATCAGGTGGATACATTGTATGATCAGGTGGATCATGTATCTGTGTATGTATCAGGTAGATACATTATATGATCAGGTGGATCATGTATGATGATATGTATCAGGTAGATACTTGGTATGCATCAAGTGGATGCATTATATGATCAGGATGATCATGGATGACGAGCTTCAGGATGTTGCTCCAGATGACATGCATCAGGACGATGCAGTGATGATGATCAGGATGATCATATGTGATGACATGTATCAGGTGGATACATTACATAATCAGTTGGATTATGTGTGATGAGTTCCGAAGACACAGATGCACATGAGCTTTTCGGACATGGTTGTAGATGTGTTATCCCATGGTCGCGATGTAATTGTTGGGCTTTTCTGACATGGTGGCAGATGTGTTCTCCCATGGTTGTGATGTAATTACCAGGACCATTCGAGCATGGTTGTAGATGTGTTCTCCCATGGCTGCGATATAAGTGCTGGGGCCATTCGAGCATGGTTGTAGATGTATTCTCCCATGGCTGAGATATAAGTGCTAGGGCCATTTGAGCATGGTTGTATATGTGTTCTCCCATGGCTGCAATATAAGTGCTGTGCCATTCCGACATGGTCGTAGGTTGGTCCTCCCATGGTCGTTGATGTAAGTGCTATGAGCCTTTCACGGATGGTGGTAGGTTGGTCCTCCCATGTCGGTGAGTGTAAATGTTGTGTGTGTGCATCTAGGTTATGCTTCGTGATACTCTGTGGCCGTGGACAGGTTGTGCAGTAGCATGTAAAAGGTCCTAGGAGATCTGATAGGTTGAGCTGTGTGCTCGTAATCAGTCCTGGGATGCTCTTTCGAGGTTTTGTGATGCACGTAATAAGTCCTGAGGATTCCAGAGTATGGCTAGTGATGATGAAGACCTGCAGGTGGTGGGCCTACATCCAGTATGAAAATGGACTGGCTCTGTAGAACGTCCTATGATGAGTAGATTCAGAGATTGATTGAGATAGCAGCAGCAGTAATGATGACGATGATTCGATGACGATGATCTAGAGAAGAAGACTTGTGCTAGAAGACCTATGTCGAGAAATACCTTCCCAGTTAAGAGGGAGTGTTGATGTATATGTAACTTCGGAATGTATTTCACATATATGTATATTGTATTCCAATAGAGATGTTATTATTCCTCTATACGGAAGTATTTGTATTCCTATATAGATGTTATTATTCCTCTATACGGAAGTGTTTGTATTCTTATAGAGATGTTATTATTCCTCTATACGGAAGTGTCGTCATTTATATTGTAAGTATCGTAACTTATACTTGATGGGTTATTAGACCACCTTGTTGGGGTCGGCCCTGTATAAGTCACGTGGGTCAAAGGGTTATTAGACCACCCTATTGGGGGTCGGCCCAGTCAGCTTTATGTTACGCGGTTAAGTTAAGGCCGACCTAGTAAAGGTTATTAAGCAAGTCAAGTCAAGTATAAATAGAGTGCGGGAGGCACTCTATTTCATCATTCTATTCTCTCTCACACTCTTGGGAGAGTGGCGCACTTGTGGAGGAGGAGAAGCTGCTGCTAGGAGATGTCTATCTCTTATGCTTGGGTTGTATCATTGCTCTATCTATCTCTGAGGAAGTTATTGGGGTTTTTCACCTTTATGGTTTTCCCCAAGTAAACTCTGTGTCTCTTGTGTGCTTGCATTATTGTGTCCATGATTGATATGTTGTAGATATGTTGTACATGCTGTTCTCTTAGTTAAGATCCTAGATCAGATTGAAGTAAATTCTGAAAAACTAACACTTCAATGGCATTCCATGAAATGTTATCATGGAATTATCAAGCCCTTAAAACCAAAAGCGCTTTGATACCATGTTAAAAATAAGCATGGATAGAATAAGACAGAAAAGGCTAAAGCTCCAATCAATTGTATTCACACAAAGAGTACCAATATATTGTATAAAGGATGATTCCACCTCATGGAGAGATTTGACTAGATCCTAACACCTTGCATGGTGACTAGGCTAGGCAATCTTATCCAAATCACTAAGTCATCATTTAGGATAAATGACTAATATCATAAATAATAAATATTGTCAAATAAAGGAGCAAATCATAAATATGTTCAACAATAATGATATAGGTTTTTCAATGAGGAAGAAAAAAATAAACTAAAGAAGCTAGAAAGTATCAAAAGAAAGATTCTAGAGAAAGGGGAGACTGAGTAGAGGTTGAAAAGTAGAGCAATTTGGCTTGCAAAAGGTGATGAAAACACTATTTTTTCCAAACATTATGCCAGAAATAAATAAATAAATATAAATCACTATATGGGAAATAAGAAAGCAGGAGGGAAACAAGGTTAATTAACAGATTCTCATAAATTACAAAATAATGCATAAAGCATTTCAAAACTTTGTTTCCAAAACCATGTAAGACTAACATTACGGAGGTCCTAAAAGTGGTCGCTTTCCTTCCATGAATGATTGAAGACCAACAAAATGAGGAGCCTAAAGCAGAGGTGTCAAAACAGGAACTCAAAGCAATGTTATTTTCCTTCAAAAAGGCAAAGAGCCTAAGGCTAGATGAATGGACAATAGAATGTTATGACTTATTGAAGGAAGAGTTGTTAAGGGTAATATAGGAGTCTAGGGCTTCTTGGAAAGTGTTGGGGAACCAAATGCAACTTGTATTGCCTTGGTCCCAAAAAAGAATGATTGAAAAACCTTTGATTATTACAAGCCAATCTCTTTGTAAAATTCTCTTTACAAAATCATTTCCAAGTTACTTGCTAAAAAAAAATGAAGAATAGTCCTTTAGGGTTTGTATTAGAAGAATGATTTGAGATCCTCTTCAATAGGTAGATTCATGAAGTAGTCAATACAACACAGAAAGGGATCCATTAAATAAAATTCAAGAAAATACCAACTCTAATCATGAAAATAAACCTATCAAAGGCCTATGATAAAGTGAGTTGGCCATACTTGAGGCTACTAATGATATGAATAGGGGTGAGCAATCTAGTGGTCAATTGGATAATGGATTGTTTGGCATCAACATAATTTGTAGTTTTGAAATTGATCACCATCAAAATTATTCCATGCAGTGGGAGGACTCGGGAAAGGATGCCCAATGTCCCCATTCTGATTTATGTTGGTGACGAAAGGATTGAGCATAATGATTTGAGCAACAAAAAGGGAAGGATAAATAAAGAGAATATAAGAATGTGAGAATTTATATCCTTAATGCATTTTTGTTTGTGGTTGGTGTAATGTTGTTTGGATTGGGAATATAAATTGAGGCAAGGAAATATAAATAGAATATAGACCTTTATTGCAAGGAAGCATGGATGGAAATCAATGTGCATAAGTCATCATTCCTTTTTAGTGGATTGGAGGAGGTTGTAGAAAGGCATATTTCTCCAACTCTTCCTTCTAGCCTAATGTCTTTTAACAATGGAATAAAATATTTGGGTTTAATCTAAAACCAAATTATTAAAAGTAAAAGGATTGATATTGGTTGTATGAGAAGATAGAAGGAAGAGTATATAGTTGTATTTATAGATGGTTTTCTAGAGGAAGTAGATTGACATTAGTAAAATCAGTTCTATAAGGGATAATGGTATATTGGTTATCCTTAGCTTATATTCCAAAGGGAATTCTAGAAAATATAAGAAGAACTTGCTTTAGATTCTTATGCACGAGGAAAGGAGAGAAGGAGAGTATTCCCTTTGTGAGGAGGAAATTGTCAAAGCCCAAAGAAGAAGGAGGATGGGTCTTGAAAATATATCCACCTTTGGGCAAGACTTGGTAGCAAAAATTTTGCGGAGAATGCTACACCATGGAGGTTTGTAGGGAAAGGTGATGGTGGTGAAATACATTCCCAAAATTTTGTTGAGGTTTGGATTAGAAAGGAGATCAAAAACTACAATGGAGCTTTAGTGATTTGGAATGCTTTGGTGAAGACCTTCCCTTTGGTGCAAAAATGGATGGCATGGAAAATAGGGAAAGGTAATAAAGTTAGAATTATGGAAGGCCTGTGGATGGGTAGCTCAAGAAATTTTAGACTTTCAAAACCATTAAAAATTGAACTTAATAACAAGGGTGTCTTTCACTTAGTTGATGCAGTTGATCTAGGGACTAGTACTATAAGGAAGTAAGGGTGGAAACCTACCTTACAAATGGAATTGCAAGGAGATATTGTAGTAGAATGGAACTGGTTTATGCATAGTTTAAATCATACTGCAATAAGAGTCAAGGATGAAGATGACATTCTAGTATGGTCCAAGAATACAATTGTTGTTAATTATATAGCTAAATTATGGTATAAGGCAAATGTGGAAGAATAAGTATATCATGATAAAAAATTGTGGTGGAAATCCATATGGAAGCTAGGTAGTCCTCTAAAAAAAAGGATTTGTATATGGTGGATCTTATCCAATAAAATCCTTACTTGGGATAACTGCTAGAAGACAACATGACATGTGACGAACATATGCATAATGTGTAAGGTATAAGAGGAAACCACAACTTATTTCTTAGTCCATTATCTTTATGCGAGATAAGTATGGATAGCTGCAATGAAGATGATTAAAGGAAAGGAGAAGTGGGCACGAAGTGGGAAGGTGAGTCATTTAATGATTTCTTTGAAAGGTGGTACAAATACAAATTAGTGAAAGAACATTACCATGAATTATTGGCTATTTGGATTACAAGAAACGACATGATTTTCTAAGATACAGAAATTCTCCCTATACAAATTTGTAGGAATTTGGAAACCAATTAAAGAAGCCAATATCTTCGATAGAGTAAATAATGTTCTCTATATGAAGAAAAATCATTATCTCAAATTCAATCATGCATTTGGATCAAGGATTAATAATAGGGAAAAAAATGACACGTTATGGATTCTCCTAAAAATAGCTATAAGAAGAGGACTTTTTAATTTATAGGTTATGAGGGATTTAATTCTTATTATTGAGTGGAAAAAATAGAGAAATAAGATAAAAAAAATTATTGTTATTTCTAATCATGTCAAGAGTCTTTGAGGTAAAATCCAAATTTACGAATATTTCCTTTAAACATGTATATAGCGAATTCAACAAAAAAACATGCAGACTCTCTAATAAAGATTTGAATTTGCAGGAGGACATGCTTTATGAAACATGATATAATGAGAAATAAATGCTTTCAAAATTCACTAAAGCATGATATAATGAAGATTTGAATTTGTAGGAGGACATGCTTTATGAAGCATGATATAATGAGAAATAAATGCTTTCAAAATTCACTAAAGCATGATATAATGAGAAAGAAATGCTTTCAAAATTCACTCAATCTCTTCTTTGACGACAATATGTCTTAGATATTCTTATTCATTGAAGAATCAAGGAAAGATATTTGTATGTTAGTCATTCGTCTTAGTTTGAATGTATGTTTTTGAATTGAAAGAGATTAGGTAATTTAAACAAAAAAAACCATTGAAGAATTATATTAGTCATAGACTTTGACTTTTTTATAGGATAGAGAAATAGAGAACTTACGTTATGATAGTGTTATGAAACCTCACATATATATTTAAATTTGTGCAAAAATAAATATTTAATAATTAATTAATGTTTATTATGTAATTAACATTACACAGAATTAATAATTAACATTATAATACATTTAATTAAGGAATTAATATTTATTTATTAATAACATTATATTAGAGAGTGGCCATAAAGTGTCCATAATAATCCGCTGGAAAAAAAACTTGTCCATAATAATACTTTCACTACATTGTTAAAGTTTTCAAGTAAAATATTAAAAAGGGTATGCGAGTATTTTTTAGTTTTTGGTAATTTAGTTAGCGTTATAAGAAAGTTTGACCGTTTTTAGTAATTTGTTATTGGGTGTATAAGAATTTATTCAAAAAAATAATATTTTTTTTTTATATATTTTATAATTATAAGTCTATATAAACCTATTCTAAAAACAAATTTTACTTTAGAAAGCTACAATTGAGCCTCAAATTGGCATAAACAAATGAAATTGCTACCTAAAAAACAATTGTATGGTGCCTTTATCAACACTAAACATGTTGTTAATAACATTGCCCTAGACACTCAATTTAACTTGTTAAGGGACAAGGAAGCTTGTAAAATAAAAGGCTAAAGACATAGAAGGCTATCAAAATAAAATTATTAAGATAGATAACTTTGTCCTTATTCCTCACATCCAAATTATATTTATAATTTGGCTAAATAAAGGATTTATTAAACAAGGGACAAAAAGTTCCACCCTACCTATTTATAAAGTTAAAGACAAAAACAATCCTTATAATTATACAACTATTACAATATACTATTTATTGCCAAGTTTTTCAAAACTATTTTAGAAAAGAAAAATAGTAGTTGGCTAGACAAAGACAAGCATTGATAAAACCAAAATCATGATTATGGAATCCAAAAAATCAATAAACTTTGAACATTATTTCATAATCAACCTTTAGAGACAGTCCACTTCTATAAATACTTAGATATCAATCTCAAGCATAAGATTAATTTGAACCATGGTATCAAAGAAATATTTCGTGCATATAATAACTTGAAAAAACACTATAAAAATGCTAGTGCTCCTAGGGGTGGCAAGTGCGGGAGGGAGGGGGCACTTTATGACCCTGAAGGAAATTCAAAATTGACTTATGCTTGGGGACTAGGCTCAAAAAACAATAATCATGCAAAAACCCATGCACCATCTTGGCTTGATATTACTTTGAGATAAAAAAAAAAATTAAGAAAGTTTTGGTGTGTGGAGATTCATCACTAATTATTGGTTAAGGAAAAAAGGGCAAGGTCATAAGAAAATTCACTTTGTCATAAATGGTGGAGAGAAACATTGTGCTTCTTCTCTCCTTTGATTTGATGGACTTCTCCCATATACGAAGAAAGAACAATGCTCAAGTAGATCATCTAGAAAATCAACCAGTTTTGTTGGATAGAAGGAGGCTTGTTAAAAATGAGGGCTCCCCTAAGACTTTATTGTTACCTTTTAAGGCATTAAGATACACCTTGCATCATAGGAATAACCCACTGGGAGCAATGTGTACAATTAGGGATATCATGGTTGAAGACATAATTACATCTAGTGCCCTCACCAACCTCCCACATTTGAACACATTTGTCATGAGTATAACTCTTAAATCAACTTTGATGAGATGTAATAGAGAAGGCATGATATATCCCAAGCAAGCCGGGGTTTTACGCATGCAGTTTGGGTTTTTTCTTTCCCAAGGGCCTCTTATTGGCCTACAAGTGGTTTGACCGGAAGATTATAATGGGCATATTAGTGGAAAAAGCATGTTTTCGATGTAGAGATCCTTGGCCAATACTGGGTGACAATGCATACAACTTAGAAAGGGGACAAAGAAAGGTATCCCTAAGTGTTTCCTTCTATGGCATTGTAATGTTAATTACTCGTGTCAAGATCATGGTTTGGGACTTCTCCTCTAGTCACTCATCGACTATATCTCTCCTTCGCGGAGGTAGTTTAATTTTTTGCATTAATTAGAGACGTTGGCAATTGGTTATCCTTGGATTTAGACATACCATGGCTAGTATTCCCTCCTCTATGAGAAATTCTAGAGATGGAATTTATGAGGTAAATAAGGCACTGAGAAACATGGCCGATCAATTAGAGGACCTACATAATGATATGGCGTATATAATTATGAGATGGAGGTTCAAATGCAGAGGGAGGAAGATTTAGAATCTCATATTAGTCAGTAGAGGTAGAGGATAGATTGTTGGTGTAAAAGCACTATTTTTTGCTCACTTGAGCCTCTTTTCCTTGTTCTTAGGACCTCATGCACCCTAATCCACCATTTTAGGGATAAAAATACCCCTCCTCTTTTCTAGGTATTAGTACACATTTCATTCATGTTTCCCCCCAGTTGACTAGATAAGTGCACCTAATTTGCATGTTATGGAGTAGTTAAATATCCTTGCTCATGCATGCCAAGTTAACTTTCGTTGCTCAGCAATTATGAGCTAGTTGACACCTCTTGAATTGTCAAAGCCTAGTTAACCAACTTCTCACTTGACAGTTGTGATCTAGTTGACATTGCTTGGCCAGTTAAACCTTGGTCAACTCCATCATGAGAGCCACATGGCCATGCAAGGGAACACTCTCTCTGAGTCATGCATGCAGGGCACATTCATTGGAGTGTTTCACTCAATTAATCCTAGCTAAGGCACATTTTCTCAAGGAGGCGAATTCTCTCTTTTATTCCAATGCACATTGAATTTAACTCTCATCTCTGATGAGCATTGTAACTCTATTATTTGATAGTTAATGAAGATTATGTTATTGTAATTCTTTTGTCTCTTCTTCAATAGATTTGTAACTATATTGCAACTCCATTTAGCTTCTAGATCCATTAATTCCCTAAAATATCACATGGTATCAAAGTATCAGGGATTCTAAATAATTTTTATACATGTTTGCATGTAGAAGACACAAAGCAGAGTGCATCTGTCAGGATGGATCTTTCTCCTGAGGCAATCCTTACTCCATTCAATTGCTACAAATGGAACCAGAGGTTGAAATGCTATTGCACATGAAGGGCATTCGCATGACCACAATGCAAACAAACATTGAGCCAAATTCAGTCGTGGAAAAAGTAAGATATCTTAACAGGATGGGTGAATATTTTGGATTTCCTTATTACTCAATATCCAAACCTCTTTTATCACATTGAAGCTGAAACAACTACAAATGGAGTATGGACCAATTGGATAGAATTTTCAAGAAGCAAGAGAGATGAGATGACATCAATTGGAGATTGAGCTGCTTAGTTTGAGCCCAATTAATTTCGAATCTATCCAATTCTTCTTCACTAAATTCAAGTCTTTATTACTTTGTCTCAAAATGTAAACAATAAACAAAAAGGATGATCAACTAATTCTATTAATCCTATCAAATTTTAGTCCAAAATATTCAGTTTTTGTCTCCACATTCCATGCAACAAGATTGGCACTTGATGCTACCTGGAAAATGCCTACATTGGATAATTTTTCAACCTCACTTCTCCAAGAACAAGATAAGATCATTCTAATGTGATCCCTAAAGAAAACAAAGGCGCATGTCCTTGCAAATTAGGGAAACAAGAACATGATCAAGCATAAGCAACAATCCAAAGGCAAGAAGTAGCAAAATGCCACTAGATCTACATAGGAGACTTCCTCCTCCAGAGTTGGGAAGACAAAGATGGAGAAGAAAACATGTGCATATTGCAAGAAGTTCAACTATGAAGAACAAAGTTGCATGAGGAAAACAATTAATCAACTGAGCCACCTTCTTGAGCAAAAAAACATCAATGTTCCTAACAACAACAACTAGAAGATCAAAAAAGCTAAAAGACCACAAAATGGTAGAGGCCGTGTGCTTGTTTCCATTTCCTCCTCATCATACTCCTCATGGGTTCTTGACTCACGAGCTTTGAATCACATGGCCTCATCAGATGACATTTTTTCTTCCATGGATCCATGAACCAATCCTACAATCTTGATGGGATATTACACACTAGTTCAAGTATGTGGAAATGAGTTATTAACTAAGAGCATGGACAATTTTAGGATGTACTTTATGTGCCTTCCTTGTCCATGAATCTCCTTTCTATTTATCAGATCACTCATTCAAGCTCTAGAAAACAAGTAGAATTCACACTGTTGTCCACTAAGTTTCGCTTAGGTGGACTCCTTGTGAACCTCGTAAGACTTGAACAACTTACATTTTTCATTGCCAGAGTTTAGAAGTTCATCAGGCCAAATTTTTGGCCCTTTGTAAAATTTGCATGTTCAGACCCCATGGGGGAATTATAATAAGTTGGTCTAAGCATGATACTTTTGTAAAAGGCTTGGCCTACCTTAGGTTTAGCTATCAAGGGGATACTCTCGAGTGTTTTTTCCTTAGGAATTATGCATTGTGTTTCAGTGGCGTATAATTCCTGAGTTTTTCACTCACACCTCCAAAGATGGAGTATTTTCCATGGTGTTCGAACCTAGGGAGGTTATTAAAGCCTATGTGTCTATGTATTTTTCACATTCTAGCCATCAATATTGAGTCATATGGACATGCACTAGGTCCCTAGGATTTTCAGTTAATTCGGACAAAAATATTTTTTCCCGTTTAACGAGATTTTTTAATAGTTTAATTAACTAAATAAATAAAAAAGTGATAAAAGTGTGGTTAGGAGTTGAAATTTTCCATGGGGTGGCTCATTTTCTATCCCATAGCACCCACAAAACCCCTAAACCCACTTTTCCTAAGTTCTAAGTGATTATTATTCACTTAAATAAATATTCTCTTAAAATTAATTTTGGGGAATTATTTAATTAAAAAAATAAAGATATGAGAGAAAATCAAATTCCTATTTCAGTGGAATTTCGTCCAGTGAAGGCCCAATTGAGTTGGCATTGGCATTTAAGGCAAATCCCAATCAAATTTGGAGTGAATCAATCAAGGATTGGTTAGCTATGAATTGTCCTCTTGAGGAGGATGTGCCCTCTCTCCCTCTTGGGAAAATTCATCATGTGGTATTTCGTGGATGGATGGAGAAGAAAACAAGGAAGAAGGTGGGATTCCTCCCTTATGTGGCATCCACATCCCTTCAATCCCTTCATTCATGCTTCAATCAAGCTCAATCAAAGATTTGGCATCCCCCTCTCAAGGAATGCACCCCCCTTCTCCATGAATGTGCCCTCCCTCTCTCATTATCCTATAAAAGCAAGGCCAATGCTTCTCATTTGCATATGATAGAAAGCATAGAACCTTTGGTCCTGTAATGCTTGCAATTTTTCTGAGTAATATATTTCAAAAGGCTTTGGAGGTCTTCATGCTTGCTGTTGGTCCATTCTTATGCATACATCTTGGTTGAGGTATATCTAGTGTAGTTTCATTTATGCTCTTATAATCATAAACTATGGATTGATCTAGCTTAGAAAGGACTTCGAGCCTGTAGGGTAAGCATTCATTGGATTTGACTTGCTTACTTATATTTGGTTATTTAGATATTTAGAAGCAGCATGTGTATTCGGTTATACTATTGCCCTTCTTGTTTCTTTTAATTAATATACTAGATTTAATCACTTTTTGTGTATTAGTGTTCTTGAGATTGTGCAGGATAGAGTGCCGAGGAAGGAAGTTGATCTAGCTTGAATCCTCTTCCGAACTTAGCAGCTGGTTATATCATTTTGTTAACATCCTTTGTGTTGCAGGCATCATTGATCTTCCAATCCCTCAAACTAAATGCTTTGGTTTTTCTTCCACCATCCTCCTTAAATAAAAATCACTTCTTTCCCTTTCTGTTTGAAGCAAGTAGTGTAGATCCAAAGAATATTTTAAAGCTCCTTGTTTCTCAAATGGATCTAGAAAGTCTTAATTTTAAAGCTAAATTTGTAGATCTAGATCTAGTCTTTCCATACTTGTAATTGCTCAAAGTTTCCATAATTTTTTGCAAGTATAAATTTTGTAAATTTTTGTGTATTCATGTATGTTTAACCCACTAACTTTCCATTTTTAGTTCGCTGGTTTTTAGCAGGTCCAAGAGAAAAGAGAAGAAATTTATGACAATTGTTTGTCAGAAAATGCCAAAAAGACTCTCCGTGGACCCCCTTTTACTTGTATATCACTTTGTTAAATTGTAAGCCCTTAGATCCAATTTTAAATGGACTAAGAGGCAATTCTTTGAGAAAGCATTGTAAAAAATTTAAACGAGATCAAGTGGGATACACAATGCCCACACCGCATCCCCCTTGGGGGGATTTGCAGTGTCAATTTTGTGGTGTGATATATATATATTTTTTTTGACAAAGCACAAACACACAAAACATGTTTAAATGTAGGGTTGTATACTTATAAATAAATCATTTATGCTTTTATTTTATTTTCATTTTGCAAAGTAGAATAAAAAAAATAAATTTGGCATTGCTTTCCCAAAGTATGCTCTCGCCATCACATAAAGGGATTTGCCTAAGTACATGATTGGATGATCATAAAAGAGACTCTTTGCCCGTATTAATTAGAATAACATTTATGTTTTCATTTGTTAATCTTTTACAAGTAAAGCAACATAAATATTTGGTCTACAATTCAAAGTATGCTATTTCCCCTTGCGGGCATTTGCCTGGTCCTGTGGGAAATCAAAAAGAGTTGTAACCATTCTCTATGTTCTCACATTTTAATTAATAAATCATATTAATAAAAGAAACAACCCCTCACATAGTGAAAATCCGACACTAAGTTTATTGAGTTTTGTGTAGGCAAATTTCTCAGAAGAAGCGGGAACAACTGGGAGGCGACCTCAGGGCACAATTAGGCTACACCCTTGTTGGTGTAGTGTTGAAAACCGCCCTAGAGACTCCATTCCATCCCACACATCTTCATGAGGAGCCACCTCCACTCAATTTCCAGACATTGCTCCTTGTACCTCACGGTATCTCTAGAGTTTCCCTTGTTCCCTTAACAACTTTGAACTTTTAATAATTTAAAATCAACCAAGAGACATTTGCAAAACTTTCCCTTTCAACATCATATTTTATGTATTCACTCCATTTGACACTGGTCCACAACAACAATCATTTCATATTTTGCTTAATACCAGTAAACTATTGTTATAGCTTTATATATTGGTGGTCTTGTATTTTCTACTGTTGAAATCATCTCTTTAAAACATTTTTGCAAACGAACTTGGACTTTTGTAATCAATCCCCCTAAAAGTCCTAAAAAACATCCATAATTAATTTTCCAAAACATCTTAATTAACCTTAGAAACATTCCATAGGGACTACCCCCCTTGGCTTCGGTTAGGAGTTGGCCTAAACAGAGGAGTCAAGATCAGGTGACAGCCTTGACATGAGACTTGTCCCCAAGGGTGCACCGAGAATTATCATAGATTTCTGTTGTGTTAACCAGGCGTGCGATCCAGCAGAAACACACACCAAATTGCGCATCATTGAAATGACTAATGGGTCAAATTTTGTTGTTGGGAAATCTAATCACAAATCTAGATTGTGTGTCTTTTCTAACTTTATTCACAAATATTCTTCCTAAGTATAGTTGGTTATGGAGCTTGATTATCTTCCTAATTCATAGGTCTTGTTTCATCCACATTTGGATCCCAGTTCTTGACGTGTGTGGGGGGGGGGGGGGGGGGTCCCCCTCATTGTAATAAACATTGTTTAGGTTATAATAATAATAATAATAAGTATAAGTATAAGTATAAAAAATAATATACTAATAGATTAAAATAAGTGGAGAGGAGTATTATTATTGCATTGAGAGGAGTGAGGTGCTCTACATTCCAGTATGGGGGAGATGTTGTCACGTAACGTAGCATTATGTTACTAGAAATAACAAGTAATTAAAAAAAAATCATGTTGGATCATAAAATAAAAAAAATTAAAACCAAATGAAAAGTAATTAAGTGTGATTTTTTTGGATGTGTAAAAAATTTAAGTTAAAAAAAATTATACCTCAAGAAATTGGATCCCTCTTAGTGCTTGATAGATTCAGGTTTAGGATGGATCTATGTTGGATTAACTAAAAGACATACCCTTTCATATGAAGAGGTTCTAAAGAACCTATATAAAGGTTCCACATTCTTTGTAATATTATCTTGTATCATATATATATATATATATAAACCATGGATTCATGGATATAACATAGAATAGGAACTGTTTTATTTGTATATTGGTATTAGGGCTAGGTTCTTGTCTTAATTTTTACCAATCCGGTATTTTTTTACAAAATATAGTAAAAACAATTACCAACCTGGTCAATTTTTTTTACCAATCCAATCAAATAATTTACCAACCCAACAATTTTTTTTACCAATATGGTAAAAAAAAATTACCAGGGCTTCGTAAAGAATTTTACCAACCCAGTAAAAATTTAGCCTATACGCATTTGCCATGGACTCAATTTTTTAGGAGATAATTTCCATTCTTGAGGAATCAAAGAGAAAGGCAGATGAAATTTTTGAGGAACCAAAAGAAAGGATAGATGAAATGTGCAATTAAATGGACAAAACTTTCAATAAAATAATATATAAAAAAATACAAGACAATAGAAACAACAACGCCATATGTATGCACTTGCCAATAGGAAGGAGGAGCAAGTTTGGTTTTTCCGGTATCAACTTTCCCTGAGTCAACGTTGAACTATAGCAAGGAGTTTCTAGATAACTGAGAACTCTTAGGAATAAAACAACTTGAGGCACCAACAATTTCAGGACCATGTGGTGTTTGGGGTGGTATTCACTAAATATAAAATGGAGGAGGTTATTTCTTATTTACAGGATGCCCTTACACAATCCATCTTCCCTCCTTCTGGTTCTCAAGGTTATGAGACTACATCATTGTTAGGCTTAGTGTAGAAGAGTGGTGGCTCAATTGAAGTTTCAGAGTGCTCATACAATAAGAGTAAATCCTCTAGAGTTGTGGTTGATTGGATAAAACCAGAGTTGTATCCTTACAAGCATGAAGTGGTACAACAGTTGGAACATAACAATATTCTTGATGTTTTTGGTTTACTGCAAAACAATCCTACTGTTCAAGAGATGGTCATTTCACTAGCATAATATTTACCATCGAAAATGTCTCAAAAAAGAAAATTATACAATGTTGAACCAAAAAATGGTTATAACCCATCAACGTGGAAGGATGCAAACAACAACTATGAATATGATGATGATTTTGATAATCACATATCAGAGGTCATGACCGATACAATTTGTGCAAGTACAATCACAATGAAACCAGATGCAATCTACAAGTCGTGTAGTTCGGTGGAAAACAAGGAGAAATGTGCACCCTTGACAACTAAAGTTTTAAGGATTGTTGATGAGACATTGGACGCTTGTTTTGAATTACCATTGCCTCAACATTCAGATCTACTCCCATCTCTTGTGGTTGGACTTGACAGAGCCCTACAATGCTATATTTCCTAAACTAAATATGGATACCATGACACTTCTCCTTTGACAACACTTACTAGATGCTCGACCAAGTCAAATTTTTACTGGAGGAAAAAGGAAAAATCATCAAGCAATCATAAAAGGAAGTCTCAGATAGTCTAACTAAATGGTTCCAAGTTTTTGGTATTGCCACAATTGTGTGTTCAAATTAACACCTTACATCACGTTCGAACAGAAATGGAGCAAGTGGGAAAAGTAATATCCTATGGTTGGAACATGGATTTTTTAGTCAAAGAAAATGAGAAACGTTATGTTATATAGCTTGTTGGATTTATTCTGAGTTTGCAAGCTAGAGCATGCAATCCCATTGTGACAAAACCATGAGTTTCATTAAATATTGCTCCAGTTGATAATCCTCGCCAGTATAGACCCATGAACATGGATGTAATCGAATTAGAGGCAGGGGTCAATCTAGGTGGCAAAGATGTCAAGCATGGAATCAGTGTATTTAGATTTGCGAACTCCACTCCAATTTTTTTTGAGCTGTTAAAATTCAATATGCTAAGACAGAAAATAGCAGCATTACATTCCATTTCACAATGATAGCATATACAGGATCACTGAAGAAACAACAAGCATAGCATAAACACAAGAGACACAGATTTATCCTGGGAAACCCTCATGGGGTAGAAAACCCAGTAAAGCTTCCTCAATATAGATGACCAGCAATATACAAAGATGCAAACCAAAGACATGATGTCCTTCTCCACCATAGCAGACCTCTCCTCCACAAGTGCGCCTCTCTTAAGTGAGTGAGTGTATCAAATGAGGAACATACCTCCTCTATTTATACACTACACTGACATGTATTTTACACAAGTACATGTAGGCTCGTATTTAACCATTAGGTTAAATACCCTATTATAACTGACTGGGCCGACCCCCACATGGTGGGTCTAATAACCCTAGTTACCACAACCAATTCGGAGGAATAAACATCTCCGGATTCATAGTATAATCACATCGGAGGTATGGAACATCTCCGGAATAAATAATATACAAATATAATATTCTTAGAAGTTACAATATTCAACACTCCCCCTTAACGAGAAGGATATTATAACAACATCCGCAGGAGCAATGAGTCATACATCATACATGATACATCTATAAATCATTGGAAGCTTTCTCAACATCATCAGTAACTCAACCAGTTACTGGAACATCTTCAATACTGGAACATCAACATCTTCAGTACTGAGTCTTTATCTTCTGCAGTACTCAAACAGCTACAGCAACATCAATATCTGAATCCTCACGATCGTCAGCATCGTCATCACAAGATCATCAGCATCGTCATCACACGATCATCATCATTGTCATCACACGATCATCAGCATCGTCATCATACAAATATCAGCATCGTCATCATACGATCAACAACATCGTCATCAGCATCATCATCACACGATCATCAGCATCGTCATCACACGATCATCAGCATCGCCATCACATGATCAGCATCGTCATCACATGATCATCAGCATCGACATCACACGATCAGCATCGTCATCACACAATCATCAGCATCGATCATCAGCATCATCATCACACGATCATATTACAGGATGATCAATCCTGCTCTCTTTAGGACATAGGTCCATGGATGATACAATCCAGATCAAGTTCCAGGATGATCAATCCTTATCTCTTTAAGACAAGTCTCATGTCTAGGGACGATCTAATCCCAACCACAGTGCCAGTCCTTTTTCATACTGGATGTGACCTAGATCAGATCTAGGATTTACCGCCACAGAGCCAGTCCTCTTTCATACTGGATGTGTCACGTCTACAGAGCCAGCCCTGTTTCATGCTGGATGTATCACATCTACAGAGCCAGCCCTGTTTCATGCTGGATGTATCACATCTACAGAGCCAGCCCTGTTTCATGCTGGATGTATCACATCTACAGAGCCAGCCCTGTTTCATGCTGGATGTATCACATCTACAGAGCCAACCCTGTTTCATGGTGGATGTAACATATCTACAGAGCCAGCCCTGTTTCATGCTGGATGTAACCTAGAACAATTCTAGGATTTGTCACGTACATTTTGAACCGAGGTCCAGGGACGATCCAGTCCTATCATGTACCTTTTGAACCGAAGTCCAGGGACGATCCAGTCCTATCATGTACCTTTTGAACCGAAGTCCAGGGACGATCCATGTTAATTTTTCTGAATTTACTTCAATATGATCTAGGATCTTAACTGAGAGAACAACATGTACAGCATATCTACAGCATATCAATCATGGAGACAATAATGCAAGCACACAAGAGACACAAAGATTTACTTGGGGAAAACCATAAAGGTGAAAAACCCCAATAACTTCCTCAGAGATAGATAGAGCAATGATACAACCAATCAAGAGAGATAGACATAACCTAGCAGCAGATCCTCCTCCTCCATAAGTGCGCCTCTCCTCCATAAGTGCGCCTCTCCTCCTTGAGTGCATGTGTGAGAAGTGAGTGAGTAAATAGAGTGCCTCCCGCACTCTATTTATACTTGACTTGACTTGCCTTTTTACCTAACTCATGTAGGCTCGAACTTAACCACATAACATAATGCTGAGTGGGCCGACCCCCAATAGGGTGGTCTAATAACCCTTTGACCCACATGGCCGACCCCCAATAGGGTGGTCTAATAACCCTTTGACCCACATGACTTATACAGGGCCGACCCCAAATAAGGTGGTCTAATAACCCATCAAGTATAAGTTACGACACTTACAATATAAATGACGACACTTCCTTATAGAGGAATAATACCATCTCTATAGGAATACAATATAAATATATGTGAAATACATTCCGAAGTTACATATACATCAACACTCCCTCTTAACTAGGAAGGTATTTCTCAACACAGTTCTTCTAGCACAAGTCATCTTCTCTGGATCATCGTCACTGGATAATCGTCATCGAGTCATCATCATCATCGTCACTGCTGCTGCTATCTCAATCAATCTCTGAATCTACTCGTCATAGGAAGTTCTACAGAGCCAGTCCTTTTTCATACTGGATGTAGGCCTACCACCTGCAGGTCTTCGTCATCACTGGCCATACTGTGGAATCCTCAGGACTTTTACGTGCGTCACAAAACCTCGCAAGAGCATCCCAGGCTGTTACGAGCACACAGCTCTACCTATAGGATCTCCCAGGGCAATGAATTACATGTGACCTCACCACAAAACCTCGCAAGAGCATCCCAGGCTGTTACGAGCACACAGCTCTACCTATAGGATCTCCCAGGGCAACGAATTACATGTGGTCATGGCAAAACCTCGCAAGAGCATCCCAGGACTGATTACGGGCACACAGCCCAACCTATCGGATCTCCCAGGGAAACGAATTACATGCCATAGGATAAAACCTCGCAAGAGCATCTGCCAGATATCCCAGGGCAACGAATTACATGCCATAGGCAAAACCTCGCAAGACTATCTGCAGATCTCCCAGGGCAACGAATTACATGTCCTCCCAGAGCAAAACCTCGAAAGAGCATTTGCCAGATGTCCCAGGGCAACGAATTACATGCCATAGGCAAAACCTTGCAAGACCATCTGCAAATCTCCCAGGGCAACGAATTACATGCTCATCTGCACAACCTGATCCATGGCCACAGAGTATCAACCTGATACTCACCATACATCATCCTGATGTATCCATGATCATCCTGATCATCATCACTGCAACATCCTGCTGCATGTCATCTGGAGCAACATCCTGAAGCTCGTCATCTATGATCATCCTGATCATCGCTGCAACATCCTGCTGCATGTCATCTGGAGCAACATCCTGAAGCTCGTCATCTATGATCATCCTGATCATCACTGCAACATCCTGCTGCATGTCATCTGGAGCAACATCCTGAAGCTCGTCATCTACGATCATCCTGATCATCAATGCAACATCCTGCTGCATACCAAGTATCTACCTGATACATATCATCATACATGATCCTCCTGATCATCAATGCAACATCCTGCTGCATACCAAGTATCTACCTGATACATATCATCATACATGATCCTCCTGATCATCAATGCAACATCCTGCTGCATGCCAAGTATCTACCTGATACATATCATCATACATGATCCTCCTGATCATCAATGCAACATCCTGCTGCATACCAAGTATCTACCTGATACATATCATCATACATGATCCTCCTGATCATACAATGTATCCACCTGATACATATATAGATACATGGTCCAAGCATCCAACATGATGCATATAAAATACATACACATGATCCAACTGATCATATCCAGCATCCAACATGATGCGTACATACATACATAAAATGATCCAACTGATCATATCCAGCAGAAACTAGAACATCATCCTGATGTTCATCATCCAGCGCTTACATCCACAGCCATGTGAAGGATCCTCCTTCCAACATGCTTGGAATGGCTTCAGCAAATGTGTCCATCACTTCTTCCTCGAAGTGTCCTCGATCTGAATAACGCCAAGCCTCTCTCTGAAGTACTCGAACTTCACCCTGGCTAGTGGCTTCGTCAGCACATCTGCAATCTGCTCGTCCGTCGCAACATACAGGAGCTTCACAGCTCCTCTCTGCACCATATCCCTGATATAGTGGTATTTGATCTCTATGTGTTTCGACCTGTCATGAAACACTGGGTTCTCGGACAGCTTCACACAACTCTGGTTATCACAGAAGATACCAGTAGCTTCCAACGGGAGATCAAATAACTCAGACAGTAGCTTCCGTAGCCATACTGCCTCACAACTAGCTGAACAGGCTGCAACATACTCTGCCTCAGCTGTACTCAGTGCTACGCAGAATTGCTTCCTGCTAAACCAAGAGATCACACCTGATCCCATACTGAAGCAACACCCAGATGTGCTCTTCCTATCTGCAGCACTGCCAGCCCAATCTGAATCAACATAACCCTGCAGGTTAAACTTTTGATTCGCCTCATATCTGAGCCCATAATCCACTGTACCCTTCAGGTACCTCAGAACATGCTTTACAGCAACCAGGTGAACACTCCTCGGATCCGTCAGGAACTGGCTCAATGTGTTCACAGCAAAGCAAATATCTGGTCTCGTGTTCGTCAGGTACATCAAGGACCCAATAATCTGACGATACATAGAAACATCAACTGGCTCAGATGAAGTATCACAAAGAAGCTTTAGATTCAATGCCATAGGTGTGGCCATAGCCTTGCAGTCCATCATCCCGAACCTCTTCAGGATCTCTATTGCATACTTCCCTTGTCCAAGGAAGATTCCACCACTCTGCCACACCTCCATGCCAAAAACAAATAGTGCATCATCCCCAAGTTCTTCATCTCGAACTTGGTAGTAAGCTTCTGCTGCGTGTCGGCAATCAAACTATTTTCACGTGTAACAAACAAGTTATCTGCATACAAAAGTAGTATCACTGGATTGCCTTCCTCAACCTTGTAGTAAAGGTTGGAATCCGCTTTACTCTTGATAAAGTCCAAACTGGATAGAAAGCTGTCTATCCTACCATACCAAGTTCTGCACATATATGTGACTACACCATGCTGTCTTGAAATCCATCTGGTGCATCTTCTATTTCATCACTTTTATATTTCTCAATGTTGCCATCTGCAACATGCTTGATCTGATAATTCCATTTGAAAGTCATAGCAAACTTCCCTTCATGTCTTGGGATTACATCCCAAACATCATTCTTCATGATCGACGGATCATGGCATTTCATTTCTTCATCCCAGATCCTGGGAACTTCAATATCTTCAATATCTTCAATATATATCTTTGTTGCTGGAACAAATGTTGTAGTTCTTCTTTTGTAGGAGATGGCATACGATCTTTCCTACACAACAAGTTAAATTGCATGATTAGAAAACATCTCATAGTTTTCAGAACAAATTCTTACACATAAAGAAATATGCCATACAGTCATGCAATTATCTTAGCCAATGCTTCAATACAACATTTATCCATATTCCGTAACTTTCTAGATGCCTTCCAATCTCTACCAGAACATTGTTAAGAGTGTGCACAACTCCCAACATGTCAGCAAAGAGGTTTCATTCTAGATAAGTAGCAATGGAATGTTGTACAGTGCCATAGGCCACTTACCCATGCATATTAGGAGTATACTGTTAATCAATGCAATTATTCTAATATGCATAATACACAACCTAATTCTAGGAACATCAGTATATACATTTATTGAACAGTATTATTTAAGAAATGACAATTCAAATACTTATCTTTGTTTGTTCGTTGGGTGGACTCCCTCTGAGTCTTCGCTTCCTTGCAGGAGCTGCTGGAGTCCTAATCTGAAGTAGCTTCTTCTACACCTTTCTGTTGTGGGATGTAGAGAGATGGTCAACTCCCTCTGAATATCTGCATCCTTGCATAAACCACTGGAGTGTACTCCCTCTTGATCTTTGCTTCCTGGATTACCTGTCCTTGAACTTACATTCATCCTTGGTTCCTATGCATGCTTATTAGTATCATGATTGTGATATCCTTGTGATCTCATATAAAATCATACATTCATTAGTATACTATTAAAACAAAATAATCTCAAACATGTATAGTCATGATCATTTCAAACAGAAATAATAAGCATTAGCATTCAAGGTTTATGTAGGATTCTTATGGTTAGTCAAATCATAAGAAACATAACATGTCTAAACCTGTAATTACTCAAACATATGACTCTTCAGATTAGTTGAATCATCAATAAAGATAAGATATATAAAATGCATAAAACCTGTGATTATTCAAACCTATACCATCATGATTCTTCTGGTTAGTCATATCATCAATTAAGGTAAGAAACATAATATGCATACAACCATGATTATTCAAACCTATGACTTCATGAATAATCATTATCAACAACAGTATAAGATCCTAACACAAGGTAGGATTCTATCTTGATATAGGAAAAACATACCTGGATTAGCATGCTAGCTATTTATGTCTAACATACTCACATGATGTCTTCTTGTTCTTCTTCAATGACTTGTGCTAGTAACCTGTATATCTCATAGGTTAACTATTACAAAACCAAGTTATACATACCTCGTAAATGGATCTTCTATGAGATCCATGACAATGGATGAATCTTTGTCCTCATGATCATATGTTCTTGGACCAGAACATGATTTGTCTTTCTTGGTGTACCTTTCATGTTAGTAGACAACATAAACCTCATACAACACCATAATGCATTAGTACAATCATAAGTGTCAACACCCTAACCAATGAATATCTTCTATCATGCATTCATAATTTTGTTAAGGTGATACGACAAATCTAAAATCAACATTGTACTGACCGTAATAACATGAAGACAAACATACCATAAACTTAATCATGGACAAATATCGAAACATACCTCGATGAGTCATACCTGTTGAGATCGCTTGTAATCTTCTTATGTAAGGCCTTAGCCTCATCTCCCTCTGAAACAGGAACTTCTTCACTCATGCAGATGATCAATCCATCTTCTTCTGGGATTAACCCAATCCACTTGATTTGCAAGTACTGGACCTGGAGCTGGATATGGGTTTGTCAGAGAAACCCCAAAAATTCAAACTTTGAATTTCAACCTTCTGACAGGATAGAAATATGTGTCTTGATGAGCTGATCAATTTGGTATATTCAAAATTTGAAGACTGCAAAGTTTCACTCCTCAATTTTGCCTTTGAAACTTCCGGATTCATTGGATGTGACCCTGAACTGAGGTTTGATGAAGCCCACTCTTCTTCCCAATCAAAATGTTTGATCCAAAGCTCTAAGCTTCTATTTTTCTGAGGAGCTTCCAGCCGTGGTCACAGATTTCAAAAATTCCCATTTTTACAGAAGCCCTAATTTTCCACTTTTCTGATCAAAGTCCCGAACTAGGGTCTAATCAAGCCCGGCCTTCTGCCCAACCAAAAATTCTGATCTTGGTCTCTAAATTTCTATTTTGATGAGTAGCATCCAGCCGTGGTCTCCGATTACAAAAATTCCAACTTTCTTCAAAGCCCTAAATTCTGGAAGCCATGAATGAAGGTACCAAAAAATAATTCTGTTTTGACAGAAATATGTACCTGATTGTTTCTGGTGTAACTCTGAAATTTTTGATCCACAAGGTCTGAAAAAGTTTCCTGAGATAGCATGACCTGTTATCTTTCCATCCTGATAGGTCTGACCTCAATTGGATTCTCTGAGAGAGAGTTATGCCAAATGTCGCAACGTGACCTGTTTTGGGATAAAACAGGAGAGCGAACTTGTACGGCGTGCCACGTGTCACTGTTTTAACTTCGGCCTCTGAAAAAGTTTTTTGAGATAGCTCGGCCTGTTACCTTTCCATCCTGACAGGTCTGACCTCAATTGGACTCTCTGAGAGAGAGTTATGCCAAATGTCGCAACGTGACCTGTTTATGGGATAATACAGGAGAGCGCACTTGTACGGCGTGCCACGTGTCACTGGTTCAACTTCGGCCTCTGAAAAAGTTTTCTGAGATAGTACAGACTGTGTACTACCTGTCACTTTTTACGAAATTTCATTTGGAGCTTCCTAGCCCAAGATATGACCTTTTTCCCAAGGTCACCTGATTTTGACTCAGATCTGGAGATCTTAGCTTCGGCCTGTAACAATTTCAGGTCCGAAAACTTCGCCAAAACGGATTTATAGCGAAAGTGCTACGATGACTGGTTTTTGCTATATCAAGCCCTAGCATCGTAAGTGAAACAAGTGTCATACATGCCATATCATGCCTTCTTTCAGGCTATCTCTGATACCATGTTAATTTTTCTGAATTTACTTCAATATGATCTAGGATCTTAACTGAGAGAACAACATGTACAGCATATCTACAGCATATCAATCATGGAGACAATAATGCAAGCACACAAGAGACACAAAGATTTACTTGGGGAAAACCATAAAGGTGAAAAACCCCAATAACTTCCTCAGAGATAGATAGAGCAATGATACAACCAATCAAGAGAGATAGACATAACCTAGCAACAGATCCTCCTCCTCCATAAGTGCGCCTCTCCTCCTTGAGTGCATGTGTGAGAAGTGAGTGAGTAAATAGAGTGCCTCCCGCACTCTATTTATACTTGACTTGACTTGCCTTTTTACCTAACTCATGTAGGCTCGAACTTAACCACATAACATAATGCTGAGTGGGCCGACCCCCAATAGGGTGGTCTAATAACCCTTTGACCCACATGGCCGACCCCCAATAGGGTGGTCTAATAACCCTTTGACCCACATGACTTATACAGGGCCGACCCCAAATAAGGTGGTCTAATAACCCATCAAGTATAAGTTACGACACTTACAATATAAATGACGACACTTCCTTATAGAGGAATAATACCATCTCTATAGGAATACAATATAAATATATGTGAAATACATTCCGAAGTTACATATACATCAACAATCCAATCCTATCATGTACCTTTTGAACCGAAGTCTAGGGACGATCCAGTCCTATCATGTACCTTTTGAACCGAAGTCCAGGGACGATCCAGTCCTATCATGTACGTTTTGAACCGAAGTCCAGGGACGATCCAGTCCTATCATGTACCTTTTGAACCGAAGTCCAGGGACGATCCAGTCCTATCATTCAATTCTCGGAGACCTCATGTCTACGGCTCAATTCAAAGGACCATAGTTCGAGGACGATCCAATCCCCTTACCTGTTCATTCAGGATTTAGTTCTCAGAGACATCATGTCTACGCCTCAATTCAAAGGACTAAAGTCCGAGGACGATCCAATCCCCTTACCTGTTCATTCAGGATTTTGTTCTCGAAGACATATGTCTACGACTCTCTTTAGGACTGAAGTCCAGGGATGATCCAATCCCCTCAAGTCCACCAAGGACTTCATTCTCGAAGACATACGTCTACGGCTCTCTTTAGGACTGAAGTCCAGGGATGATCCAATCTCGTCAAGTCCACCAAGGACTTCATTCTCGAAGACATACGTCTACGGCTCTCTTTAGGACTGAAGTCCAGGGATGATCCAATCCCCTCAAGTCCACCAAGGACTTCATTTTCGAAGACATACGTCTACGGCTCTCTTTAGGACTGAAGTCCAGGGATGATCCAATCCCCTCAAGTCCACCAAGGACTTCATTCTCGAAGACATACGTCTACGGCTCTCTTTAGGACTGAAGTCCAGGGATGATCCAATCCCCTCAAGTCCACCAAGGACTTCATTCTCGAAGACATACGTCTATGGCTCTCTTTAGGACTGAAGTCCAGGGATGATCCAATCCCCTCGTATGTCAATCATGGGTACAAGTATCTTCATCCATACAAGTACATCAAGGCATCATGTATCCTCATCATCAAAACATGTATATCAAAACATGTATCCTCATCAATAGCATCAAATACATATATCATTAAAGGCATGTATACATCTATCATCAAAAGGATGTATTCTCACTAATACATCTATCATCAAAAGCATGTATACTCACTAATACATCTATCATCAAAAGTATGTATACATCTATCATCAAAAGCATGTATACTCACTAATACATCTATCATCAAAAGTATGTATACATCTATCATCAAAAGCATGTATTCTTACTAATACATCTATCATCAAAAGTAAAAATATAAGGGTCCTAAAAATAATTCTAAGTAACTAAGTGCAGTAAATAGGTAACCTCATCATTGATGAGACAGACTTGTTATCAGATACTATGCTACTCCCCCTTTCGAGGAGAGTTCTTTTGAACTATACCAAGCTTGTCTCGAAAGTATTCAAACTTCACTCGAGACAGAGGTTTAGTCAAGATATCAGCAATTTGATCCTCAGTGCTTATATATTCGAGCTTGATAACACCTCTTTGCACCATATCTCGTATATAGAAGTATCGGATCTCTATGTGTTTTTGCTTATCATGGAATACAAGATTTTCTATCTTGATGCAGTTTTGAATGTCACACATAATCATAGTGGAATTCATTTCTAAGTCAAACACTCCATATAAAAGCTTCTGAAGCCATACTGCTTCACATCTGGCAGAGCAGACAGCTATATATATATTCTGCTTCAGCAGTACTGAGAGCCACACTAGATTGTTCCTTGCTGAACCATGAGATCATGGAAGATTCAAGACTATAACATCCACCTGATGTACTCTTTTTGTCTGAGGCACTTCCTGCCCAATCAGAATCTGAGTAACCATGTAAACGGAGTTCATGACCTCCAAGATAATATAGACCAAAAATCTAATGTACCTTTTAGGTACCTCACTACATGCTTTGTAGCTATTAAGTGCACCTTTCTAGGTTCTACTAGATACTGACTTAGGGTATTTACAACAAAGCATATATCTGGCCTAGTATTTGTTAAATACATCAATGACCCAATGATTTGTCTATATAGGGTTAGGTCCACTAAATACGATGAGTCATTAACTAATAACTTCAAGTTGGAGTCCATGGGAGTGGCCATGGATTTATACTCCAACATATCAAATCTTTTTAGAAACTTCACAACAAACTTACCTTGATTTAAAAGATTCCTTTTGGATCTTGCCATACTTCTAGACCTAAGGAGTAGTGCATTAATCCGAGATCTTTCATTTTCATTTCTGCAGCCATTTTCATGACCTGTGTCTCATTCCTTGTCAGAAAGAGATCATCGTCATACAATAATGGTATGATAGGTTCATCATCCACAACCTTAAGGTAAAGGTTAGGAACAACTTTACTTTTGGTAAAGCCCAAGCTTTGTCATGAAGCTGTCAATTGTCCATTATTCACACTCAGCATTGAGTGATCTTCTGCATATCTATCTGTGCTATCTCTCGTCAGATGGGTCTACTAAAATGAGCCTCAAAATCATTCGAACTCTATGGTGAGTTCCTTCTTGCATCCATTTCATATGTGTATAGAACCCATATTCAACCTTGTAGCAAAGGTTGAGATCCACATCACTCATGATGATCATTAATCTCATCAATTGACTACCGATCCTGGGAACCCATACAGAACCTGATTACATTATTAAGAGAATGGTCTTATCTAGTCCCTTGGAGCAAAAAATCTCATCATGATTCTCTTCCTCTTTCTAAGAGAATCTCTTAACCACAAGATTTCTATAGTGTGTTTGATTTGTAAATCTTTTGTTGAACATCCATCGCTTGTTCAGAGTTCGCCATTCATCATGATCTTTCCTACAAATCAAAATTAAGTACATGATTAGTAATACTTCATAATCATCAAATCATATTGACATGATAACCTATTATGCATACAGATATCATTTACATAGTTATGCAACTATTTTGACCAATACTTTGGCACAACACTTTCCCATATCCTGTATGCATACAGTGGCTATCTAGATGCCTTCCATCTCTACCAGAACATACTATCGAGAGTGTGCACAACTCTCAGCATATCAGCAAAGAGGTTTCATTCTAGACAAGCAATAATGGAATGTTTGTCCAATTTACCAATCATATGCATATTAGTAGTATACTATTTAATGCTTTATGAATGTTTATACTTAGCATGATATATTCTAGGAATACAAATATGCATACAAGCAATATCATTTACTATTTCTAATAACAACCCAAATACTTATCTTTTATGTTTGTGTGGTTGCCTCCCGCTTGATCTTCTGTATGTCTTCTGAGCTTCTATTCATTCTGTACCACTGTGCATGCTCAAGTGTACACTAGTGTCATCCTCATGATCTCATACACAAACATACATTCATTAGTATATTCTCAATATTATCAAAACATTCTAATTCTAAATAATCTTGAATATGTACAGTCATGATCATTAGTATTCAGGGTTTCAAGGAAGTCTTCTTTTACTCATGCATATTCTTGTTTGATCTAGTTAGTTAAATCATCAACCAAGATAAGAGACATAATATGCATAAACCCTTGATTACTAACCAATCATACCAAGTATACTTACACAAGGTAATATTCTAACATGACACAGGAAAACATACCTGGATTAGTATACCTGTTTAGTTATGTACAACATACCTAAACAATCTCTTCAATGATTTAGAGATCCTGAGCTAGAACCTGCATGTCTCGTAGGTTAAACATGATATAACAAAGTCATACATACCTCGTGAGTCTTTGTCTTCATGTTGTCATGGTCATGGAACTTGATTTGTCTTTTGTGATGTACCTGTGTCTTGTTAGCAGACAACATCAATCTCACACAACACCATAATGCATAAGTACAATCATATAGCCCTAATCAATGAATGTCTTCGATCATTCACATGCATTCATATTGTTACTAGGGTGATAAGACAATTAATAACATTAATCAAGATTGTACTAATAAATAACATGAAGACAAACACATTATGAACTTAATCAAGAATCAGATTTCAAGGCATACCTGAACCTCCTTAAGTCATACCTGTCGAGACTTTTTGTAGTCTTCTTATGTAAGGCCTTAGCCTCAACTCCCCCTGAAACTTGATCTGGAGCTTGATTAGGGTTTGCTAGAGAAACCCTAAAAATTCAATCTTTGACTTTCACACTTCTGAATGGATGGAAGAATGTGTCTTGCTGAGCTGATCAACCTAGCATTCTTCAATTTTGAAATCTCCAAAATTTGACCCCTCAAAATTGCCTTCGAAACTTCTGGATCTTCTGGACAGGAACCCGAACTAGGGTTTGATGAAGCCCACCCTTTTGTCCAATCAAAAGGTTTGATCCAAGGCTCTAAACTCTTATTTTTCTGAGGAGCTTCCAGTCGTGGACTCTGATTCCAAAAATTCTAACTTTCTCTGAAACCCTAAATTTCGGAAGCCATGAATAAAGGTGCTCCAAAAATAATTCTGTTTTGACAGAAATATGCACCTGATTGTTTCTGCTATAACTCTGAAATTTCTGCTCCACAGGGTCTGAAAACCTTTTTTGCAGTAGCCTGACCTGTCATCTTTCCATCCTGACAGGTCTGACCTCAATTGGATTTTCTGAGAGAGAGTTATGCCAAGTGTCACAACGTGACCTGTTTATGGGATAAAACAGGAGAGCGAACTTGTACGGCGTGCCACGTGTCACTGTTTGAACTTCGGCCTCTGAAAACTTTTCCTGAGATAGCTCGCCCTGTTGTCTTTCCATCCTGATAGGTCTGACCTCAATTGGACTCTCTGAGAGAGAGTTATGCCAAGTGTCGCAACGTGACCTGTTTATGGGATAAAATAGGAGAGCAAACTTGTACGGCGTGCCACGTGTCACTGGTTCACCTTCGGCCTCTGAAAAAGTTTACTAGGATATTACAGTCTGTGTACTACCTGACACTTTTTACGAAATTTAATTTGGAGCTTCCTAGCCCAAGTTATGACCTTTTTTCCAAGGTCACCTGATTTTGACTGAGATCTGGAAGAGGCAGAAACCCTAACTTGTACTGATCATAACTCATAAAGTACAATGAATCTGAGGGTTCCCTTTGGACACAAGGTACCTGGGGATGTTATCTACGACCTGTAAACTTTTCAGATCCTGAAACTTCACATAAATGGATTTATAGAGAAAGTTCCACGATGACTGGTTTTTGCGATATAAAACCCTAACCTTCAAATTGTCGCAAGAGAAGCAAGTGTCGTAAGTGCCATACATTGCCTTCCTTCAGGTTAGCTCTGATACCATGTTAAAATTCAATATTCTAAGACAGAAAATAGCAACATTACATTCCATTTCACAATGATAGCATATACAGGATCACTGAAGAAACAACAAGCATAGCATAAACACAAGAGACACAGATTTATCCTGGGAAACCCTCATGGGGTAGAAAACCCAGTAAAGCTTCCTCAATATAGATGACCAGCAATATACAAAGATGCAAACCAAAGACATGATCTCCTTCTCCACCATAACAGACCTCTCCTCCACAAGTGCGCCTCTCTTAAGTGAGTGAGTGTATCAAATGAGGAACATACCTCCTCTATTTATACACTACATTGACATGTATTTTACACAAGTACATGTAGGCTCGTATTTAACCATTAGGTTAAATACCCTATTATAACTGACTGGGCCGACCCCCACATGGTGGGTCTAATAACCCTAGTTACCACAACCAATTCGGAGGAATAAACATCTCCGGATTCATAGTATAATCACATCGGAGGTATGGAACATCTTCGGAATAAATAATATACAAATATAATATTCTTAGAAGTTACAATATTCAACAAAGGGGAAGATGGCATCATAGAGAATGCTACGAAGCATATCAGTTGGAACAACTATACGATTAATTAGACCAAAGATAAGATTGGTGTTTTTGCGAGCATTGTAAGTACAAAGATCCCTTTCAAAGGAACTGACACATAATATATTGGGGATGACATCACGAAAATAATTACTTCTATCAAGTCAACTATCCAATAATGTTGTTCGGTTGAAGTAAAAATTAGTTAGAAAACAAGAAGCATGCGAACGGAAAGAGCGTAAAGGAAACTTGATGACGTACATACCTAATGCGTCACATGCTATATATAAGGTTGTATATGTTGGCATACAAATTGGTGTGAAGAATATTTTCATCAAGATGATTAATTGAGAGCGCGAGGGAGAGAAAATTGATAGGGCCTTGTTGAAGAATAATATGTACATTTTTGTTGAAGTATTTGGATGGAAACACCATACTCGTTTATTGATAGTATACCTAACACGAGAAATGATCAATATATTTGTGGAGATCACAATGCAAAGACACATTTATCTAAAAAATGATGTAAGTTCATAAATGACTAAGTTCAAGAGGTGGTTAAACAATTCAATGATGTTTTGAGGATGAAACATTTTTAAGGGGGCGACAATGTAACAAACATTTTTTAGGTTATATAAATAATAATACTAATAAAGTAATAAGTATAAAAATTAGTATAATAATAGATTAAAATAAGTGGAGGGGGTTGTTATTATTTAACTAAAAGACACACGCTTTCATATGAAGAGGTACTAAAGAACCTATATAAAGGTTCTGCATTCTTTGTAGTATTATCTTCCATCATCTTATCTATTCAGTATGCGTGTGTGTGTATGATATTTTGATGAGATTTTTCCCCTAGGAGCGCACGAACCCTAGCACTATGCGCTCCACGTGAGCCCTGCCCGAGCTCGGCCCCTGCAAGCTTCTCCTGCCCCCTGCGGGCTTCCCCTGCGATGGCAGATCTGGACCTGCTGCCCCCTTCTCCCGAGGAACGTCGGTGCCTGTTGGACGTCACCTTTCGTGCCCTGGTTGATTCCACTCCCCCTCTCCCTGCTACCTCGGACCCGACGGATCTCAGTTTCATCAAACGTGTCGCCGCCCCTCGCATCCAGATCCTGTCCGAAGATTCCAAGCTAAAATCTCTTGTGCTGAATGAACGCGGATTGATTGGACAATTCACTGGAATTTGGCCATCACCAAAGTCCATGGATGCTTGGATCAATAAGAACTGGATGCCTCTGATCTCCGGTGGTTTGTAACACTGCTTTTGTGGTAAGGGTTTCTTTACTTTTCTTTTTGAGAACAAGGTTGATAGGGATCTCATATTTCGAAGCGACCCTTACTTGATGGGGCCTCGTGGTCTCTATTTGAATCGTTGGAGCTTATCCTTTGATCCGGAGAAGGATGTCCCTTCAGTTGTTCCTGTCTGGGTTTGTCTTCCCCACTTGCCGCTACACTGCTGGAACGATGAAACCCTCCAAGCCATTGGAAACTCTCTCGAAAAATACATTGATAAAGCCGAACCAAAAGGACCTCTCTTCTCTTGTGCCAGAATCTGTGTGGAAGTCGATATGGAAAAAGGTTTACTAGAGGAAGTAAATATATTGGATGGATGGGAGAGTCTCCAGAAGGTGGACTATGAACAATTGCCCTTCTAGTGTACAAAATGCCATTAATATGGTCACTTCATCAAAAAATGCCCTAAGACAGTGCAAGAAACCCCTGAGAAAGTTCTCGAAGATGGATGGCAACAAGCTAAAAAAGGGAAAAAAAGCAATTAGATCCACCCTCCCATGAATGGATCCTAGCCAAAAATCTCACAAGGAACCACGTCTAAGCCTCGAGAGGCTGCTGCAGTCAACAAGTTCCAATATTTTCCCATTGAATAAGGTGAAATAGACATTCCTGAGGAAACATTAGAACCCAGAAGGGAAGAAACTAGCACCCCCATCCCTCCCCTCACTGATGAAACGACCAATTCAAATGCTGGGATCTCCACCACCCCCGACGGCTCTTGGGAGGACAAGGTAAAAAGTAAATTTATCCCATCCTCCTCGTCTCTAGATATTTCATCGGAATCCATGGAGGAAACAGAAGAGGTGAAACCGCCCAACACCAGAGGAAGGAAGTCGCATAGGTATCATAGAGAACTTGAAGCCAAAAGAGAATTAGAACTGGGCAGGCAAAAAATCCTGGAAGATATGAAGCTGCTACAAAACACAAAAAATCAAAATGGTGCTAAAGAGGGAAGGTCCCGAGCAGGACCTCAGATCACAAAGAAGTAATGTTAATCGTCTCTTGGAACTGCAGGGGCATGGGCAGACTAAATAAAATTGAAGCGCTAAAAAGCATGATTAGATCCGACAAACCAAACCTTATGCTAATCCAAGAGACCAAGATGCAAGACGTGGAGATATTGGCTCTCACACGTTCTTTGTGGAAATACTGCCAAGGTTCTGCTCTCAATGCTTGAGGGGCCTCCGGTGGTATTGCTACATTGTTTTCACATAAATTTTCACTTATTTCAACCTCTTTGAATCCCCACTGGCTTCTAACAGAAATAAAAGACAACGACAGTAATGACTCCTTTTTCATCTGCAATGTCTATGGACCGAATCATTACAGGGACAAGATCAGTTTCTGGAATGACCTTAGCAACCTCAAAGACAATATGAATGGAAAGAATCTCATTGTCGCTGGCGACTTCAATGTCACCAAATCTTGACAAGAGAAGAGAGGAGGCAGCATAGTCCGAGATCCCTTTGGAGAAAAGCTCAAGGACCTCCTTACTGATCTGTATCTCATTGATATCCCACTCAAAAATGAAAAATTTACCTGGAATAATAGAAGATGTGGAGTTGGTCACATAGCTGCAAGATTGGATCGTTTTCTGGTAAGATCCTCTTATTTTAACTCTAATCTTTTGATTTCTGCTTTCTCCATCCCTTGTGCCTCCTCTGATCACAAGCCCATTTTCCTTTCTATCTCCACTCCTGAGAATCTTGGCCCAATACCCTTTCGCCTCAACCCTCTCTGGATCCAATACCCTGGCTTCCTTGACGTAGTCTCTCAAGCATGGTCTCTGAAGTTCACTGGTTCCCCCAGCTTCATTTGGGAATCTAAGCTCCGTGCTGTAAATATGGCCCTCGAGCGTTGGGCTAAGTCCTCCTTTCAAAATCACAGCCACTCCAAAATGTGTTGTCATGCTGAGCTCTCCACTCTTCAACAAAGGATGGAGTCCGAAGAGATCTCTCCCTCCCTCTTAAGTCATGAAAGTGCTCTAGAACAAGAAATCCCAACTGTAGCTAAACATGAAGAGGAAACTTGGAGAATAAATTCAAGGCAACTTTGGCTCAAAGGGGGGGACAGTAACACGAAATACTTCCACAACCAAGCCAAATCTTGTCGCAATCACAATGCAATACGAGAACTGAAGAATAGTAATGGAGATAAAATTAGAGGTCAAGAGAACCCTCAAATACATGCCTTTAATCACTTTAAAGAGCTCTTCATGGACAGTGGAGAAACAGACCCTAAAGCTCAGGATGATCTTCTCGAAGGCATTCCCATATGATATCGGCCAATACCAACAGAGAGTTATCTAAACCAATCCTGGAATATGAAATTGTCAACGCCATTTGGTCCTTGAAGCTTGACAAAGCTCCAGGGCCTGATGGATTCACCATTAATTTTTACAAAGCTGCATGGGGAATCATAAAAGAGGATCTCAAAAGAATGCTCAACTGGACCAGGAAAAAAGATAAAATTGGAGGGGCAACCAACTCATCCTTTCTCGCTCTCATCCCTAAAGGAAAAGCCCCCTGCTCCCTTGGTCGTTTCAGAGCGATCTCTCTCTGCAACTCTTCTTACAAAATCCTCTCCAAAATCCTTGCTACCAGAATGAAAAAAATCATGGGGAAGCTTGTCTCTGAATCCCAAGGGGGCTTCCTCGCTGGACGTCAAATCCTAGAAAATATTATCATGGTTCAAGAAGCTATCCATTCAAGCACAGAGAAGAAGCATCAAGGTATGGCCATCGAACTTGACATGGCCAATGCTTTTGACAGAGTGAACCACAATTTTCTTTTCGACATCATGCTCAAGTTCGGCTTCTCCAATAGATTTGTTAGATGGGTCAAAGCCTGCATTCATAACCCTTGGATTGCACCGCTCGTCAATGGTAGACCTACTGATTTTTCGATGGCATCTAGAGGCTTGCGTCAAGGTTGCCCCCTATCGCCCTTCCTCTACCTTCTTGTTGCTGAATCTATGAGTAGGAAGCTTCAAGCACTCCAAGTCTCGGGAGATCTCAAAGGAATTCGGGTGGTCCGAGCAGTAAAATTGGTCAATCACTCACAGTTTTTCGATGATACTATATTTATAACCGAGCGTTTTAACCTAGTCCTCTCTTCCTTTCTTAGGGCTTCTGACGGCAAGGTAAATTCTGATAAGTCAAAAATTTATGGTTGGAACTGCTCCCTGGGAACCCTGGCGAGAATCTCTCGGATTCTAGGTTTTGATGGAATGGAGGATTGGAGCTCCTTGATTTACCTTGGCATCCCCATCTTCAAAGGGAAAAATAAAGTGGCTGATTGGCATGGGTTAATCAAAAAACTTAAAACCAAAATCAATGCTTGGGGTTCTAGATGGATCAACCCAGCTAGAAAACTTGTCCTCATCACGTCCATACTCTCTGCATATCCTCTTTATGCTTGCTCCATTTCGCTCGCTCCTAAGTCGATGATGATGGGAATCACAAAAGAACTCAGAAAATTTTTATGGCAAGGAGGAAAAAACAACAATGCCAAAAAATTCCACCTAATCAACTGGGAGACTGTCTATAGACCTACAATGTATGGAGGAACTGGAATCAAATATCCCGCTCAGATGAATTTAGCACTAGGTGCTAAAATCCTATGGAGACTCATCTTTGGTAAGAACGCCCGGTGGAAGGAAATTTTATAAAAAAAAAATGTGCCGGGAACAAGAAAAAGATGTGTGGAAAACATTGATTTAGAAAGATAGGGTACTCCCATATGGAACCTTTGTAAGCGTGCAACTTTCATTATCCAAAATAACTTCTCTTGGACCCCCGGCAATGGAAAACAGATCAAAATTTGGAAAGATAAGTTTTTCCCAAGCCCTCCAACAAACTTTCCTCATGCGTTCAGTGAACTAAAATGCTAGATGGAGCAAGCAGAGATCCGCACTCTTCATGACTTGTCCACGTGGTCTGACCACAGAATGTGGACGGGCTGGAAGTCTCTTGATCTCCGGGACCACCTTACCTAGGATTTCAATATTCTCCTTTCTCTTTTCCATGGGGCTCTCCCAATATAGCTGGCCATGAAAGACTATCGCAGCTGGGGGAAAACTGGTTCTTACTCAATTAAGGAAGGTTACAACTATCTGGATTCAATAAGCAATCAGTGCAGAAAGGATAAGAAGTGGGAAAGAGTATGGAACATGGATGGGCTACCAAAAGTCAATCTCTTCAACTGGTTACTGGCACACAGAAATATTCTCACAGCGGATAATTTAAGGAAGAGGGGTATTTCCAGTCTAGCTAGATGTATTCTTTGTAAGAACGCTGAGGAGACTATTGATCATCTCTTTTTGGATTGAAGTTTTGACAAAGAGGTTTGACATAAGGCCTTTCTCATCATTCAACCAGACCTTATCCTCCCCACCAACTGGTATGATCTATTTTCCAACTGGCATCTTTTCTATTCCATTTCGCTTTCCAGGAAACCTGACTTCAAACGAGCTTGGGTGGCCTTTCCAAAATTTCTCTGCTGGAAGCTCTGGAATGTCAGGAACAAAGAAATTTTTGAGGAAAGTAGGACCTCCCCTGACTTGGTGCTTGCATCAGCCAAAGTTATTTGGGCCGACTCCCTCAAGACGCGAGGGTTGAAGAATTTGGCCAAAGAACCACTAAGTGTAGAAGAGAAAATTTGGGTTGCTAATATCCTGGTCCCACACATCTCTCCCACACCCATCCTCACCAAATGCCAAAAGAATCAAAATTGGCAGATCAGATTAGAGCCTCCTGAATTCCAGAATTGGAAGAGAAACTGTACAAATCATACTCTCTTCTTTGATGGCGCCTCAAAGGGAAATCCAGGGTTGGCAGGTGCGGGGGGAGTTCTTATGGACTCCGAAGGAAACAAGCTGACTGACTACGCATGGGGGATTGGAAGGCAGACAAACAATGATGCGGAGTGGCTTGCCTTACTCAAAGGCATTGATATAGCTAAGGAAAATAATGTTCAGGATCTTGCAACCATTGGGGACTCCCTCCTAGTGATTCAAGAAGCTAGGGCCTTAGCTAAAAAATTCCGTAAACCCTCTTCCAAGTATCACTACCATTTCTTCCACATGATCAAAGAATTAAGATCTATCTCCCTCTACCACGTTCTAAGGAACAACAACAAACAAGCTGAATCCATGGAAAATATTGGAGCAGGGTTAAACTACGGTATTATGGTTAGAAATGGACAAAACATTGCAAATAATTGGGTTCCTTAATGTTATGGATCACCCTGGCTATCCTAGCATCCTTACCTTACATCCAACTTTCCATAGTTCCATTGGGCCAACATTGGCCTCCACAAAAGTTTGGATGAATTTATTAAGGGTCAAGCTCAAGATCAATCCACGATCTCGTCTTCCGTTCCCAAGACACAAGCAACAGTGCTCCCTGTCTGGCCCCTACTGTCTGGCATGCGAGAATTTATTGCACGCAGATGGAAGGGATGCCTGCTCCTATTGCAAGACTCTGGGCGACGACATATCTCATACACTCCTTCTCTGCATACTCTGGAATATATAGTGGTTTTGGTTCAGGCGCTTTGAATTACAGTGCAACATGGATTGTGGAAATACAGGTGGTAACTCTAGGCTCTTCGTCCCAGCACTGCAATGCCGCCAATGCAAGAATCACATAGAGGTTAATTATGAAGGATTTGGTCTGAAGCGTTACTTCTCTGCCCTTGAGGTGGTGCAGGGGAATGGGCTCAGTGAGAAATACACTTAAGGCCCCCTTGCCAATAAGATGAAGCATGTCCGTCGTGGGCAGCCTAAAAACATTGAGTTCGACAGAGGGTGGTTGCAGCAGGACATTGGATAGGGAATTGGGAACCTTGCTAACGGTGTTCAAAATGGTTATGAGCTCGGTTATGGGAAGAATTGGCGTCCCATAGATGCTGGTACCAATCCAAATTTTGGTGCTCCTTTGCAACATGGTTCTCTGCAGCAAATGTGCGGCAGCAATGGGGAGACAAGAACTGGCAAGCTCTGGAATTTGGTTGAAGAAACGACGGGTATTGTGAATCTGGACTCACCTCGTGGGCCGGAAATTTCTCCCCCTGGCATGCTTTCTCATCTGCAAGACATCAAATCTCAGGTATGCTGGTTGAGAGGTGAAAACAAGGATCTGAAAAAAGCTCTCTCTCACCTTGCCACCCTTGTTGAAATTTCAATCTCTGATGTTAGAAACACTAGCAGCAAAATTAAGGAACAATTTGATAGTATGGTTGGCAAAATGGAGTCTATGAACAACTGTCTCAGGATTGTCGAAGCCAAGGTGGATTGTATCAGAACCAACAAGAGAAATAGCCCTTCTGTGATCCCGGGCATGGAAGATAACGAGAATTTGGTTGCAGGTAGCAAGAAAAAAGCTCGTCGCTCAGCAGACAACTCAGCACTGGATTATCTATGTTATGTTTATATTTTTATTCTAAATATGTAATCGGCTGATATAGCAGACTGTCTTCTTTCCTTGTTCGGTTAGTTGTTTCTCTGAAATGTAAAGACTGGTTATGAGGTGTCTTCATCCCTCTTTTTGTCGGGTTCAGTCTTCCCAATTTTTGTATCAGTCCTTCCTTTTTTAATATAAAGCTTCTTACTCGTTACTGTAAAAAAAAAGTATGCGTGCGTGTGTGTGTGTGTGTGTGTGTGTGCATCTGTGTATTTAAACCATGGATACGTTGATATAACATAGAACGAGAATTGTTTTATTTTTAGACTCACTAGTGTTTCTAGGGTGTCTAGGGGGTGGCGACAAGTTTTGGATTCCCCCTTGGAAGGACTTCAGGGGCAACACCCTTGAAGAGAAATTTTGAAAAATCCTTGTAAAATATTGTAATTTCATAGTCAATATGGATCGTTCATCATTAGGTCGCAAATCTGCCGGAAGAAGTTTTGTTGGCATCTTTTTCACCCTAGAAGGAAACCCTCTTTTTTTTATGAGGGAATTGTATTACGACTGTGTATTTTGAAAGAGGAGACTATGAGATAATGAATACGAGGTTGCAACATATGTGTTTTAGGTTGTATCTCTTCATTTTGTCGACTTCCTGTTTATCCATGGACGTAGCCCATGTTGGGTGAACCATGTATATCGGTGTTTCAATTGTATTATATTCTTTTGTATTTTATTTCTTCATTCATTTTGTGTTATTGCTCCACGATCCTAAGATATGAGGAATTAATCACTTTACAACTCTACAACTCTCTGGAGACTTGACGCACCTTGCTATCCCTAGCTGCATGCACCTGCGACCATGGATCCAATCTAGGGGACCCTATCCTAGTTGACACGTTTCACCATTTGGTCAATTCGACCCAACCCTCAGCTATGTCAAGCTTAAATGCTCTGCCCTCCATGTATCTTGTAAAGAGGGCTTCCACCCTAGAAGTCAAGATCTCCTCTTTTTCAACGAAAATGATTACACTGGTCCTGTCAAAAAGAGGATTGGTGGGAATATTTATCGGTTTCTGGCTATCACCGAGGGATATGGATATCTGGTTAAATAAAAATTGGAGGCCTCTTCGGTAAAAAAAGATGCAACATCATTTTTGCGGGAGGGGATACTATTCCTTTTTCTTTGAGAACAAGGAATATCAAGATATGATATTTCAAAATGGGCCATATTTTATGGGACCAAGAGAATAGTGGGAGTATGTCTTTTGATCCTAAATGTGATATCCCTTTGGTTATCCCTATTTAAGTAAAACTACATCATCTTCCCCTGTATTGTTGGTTTTATGAAGTTTTGGTAGCTATAGGAAATTCCATAGGGTGATATATAGACAAATCTGATCCCAAACCCCTAATTTTTTCATGCGCCTAGATTTACGTGGGGGTGGATCTGGACAGAGGGTCATCGAAGGTCATCAATATCACTATGGATATCTGGAATCATGCTCAAAAGGTAGATTACGACCAACTACCTTTCAAATGAAAACCATGCCACGATTATGGACATTTTGCAAGAGCTTGTCCAAATAAAATGAATAATGAAACAAAGAAAGAGCAAGGACATGGTTGGCACCAGGTAACGAAGAAAGGAAAACAAGTCCTAACAAACTCAACACTATCCAAGCCTACAAATCCTTCTCCATCAAATCAGTTTCAAGTCCTAATTAATGTCGAGGAAGGAGATAGCGTAGAGGAGCAAGAAAATCCATCAAGAGAGTAGGAACCAGACACAACCATCCAAATACCCCAATCAACGCTGGAGGAGATAAGTATTGAATATTACACCTCAATACTACCATCAAAGCTGGAACAAGAAATCAATTCACATCCAATCATTGAGAAAGATGAATCCATTGGAGTCATCACCAAACAAAATTCAAAGTAGATGTAGGATGAATCCTCATAAGATACAGAAGAAGACAAGTCCATACACAAGAAAGCAGGTAGAAGGACCCACAAGCAAGTTAAAGAAGAATAAACAAATAGAGAAAAGCATCTAATCAAGCATGCCTTATTACATAAACACGTAAAGGTAACCACATCCAATCAGAATGCATGGAGAAAAAGTATGATGCCAGAGATGAATCTAGAACTCCTTTAAAAAATGAATATAGTCTCTTGGAACTGTAGAGGTCTGGGAGGAAAACGAAAGATAGAAGTAGTAAAAAAAATGGTATACAAGGAAACAATCTCCCTTCTTTTTATCCAAGAGACTAACATGGAGGCAAATGATGCTTGCACTCTCCTCCAAAAAATGTGGAGACATGGAACATGAATTGCAGTAAGTGTAAGAGGATCCTCGGGAGGATTGGAAACGTACTGAGATGTAAGGAAGCATAATATCCATCACATTAAAGAAAACAACAACTGGATTATGGCAGAGATGGAAGATCTAGCAACCCAAGAGATAGTTAAAATATGTGATGTTTATGGCCTAGTACAACATGGTAGCAAATATGAATTTTGGCATTCTTTGAACTCTCTTAGAGAAAATCACTGCACTATTGTGGAAGGAGACTTCAATACCACCATATCACACAAATAAAGAAGAGGAGGTAGTCTAGTATGAGACACCTAAGGAGAAAGTGTGGATGACTTAATAAGAGACTTCAACTTGGTAGACATAGCACCAAAAAGAGGAACCTATACTTGGACAAATAAAAGAATTAATCCAAGCCACATTTCTTCCAGGCTGGACATATTTCTGGTTCATAGCTCCCTTATTCAAAAGGGGTATATGCTTCGGACATCTATCCTCGCTAACATAGTCTCATATAACAAACCAATCATGCTCACTATAGATTGTATGGAGGAGCAAGTACTTATCCCTTTATGCGTCAATCCACTCTGGCTAAAATAGGAAGAGTCCCATACTCTCATCAAAAAAGTGTGGGGATCATAGATTGATGGATTTCCCACCTTTATTTGGGAAACAAAGCTTTGACATGTTAAAATAGAGCTAAACAATTGGGATAAAAATAAGTATCAATATCCTGACAAGAGAAGGGTTGAGATGCATAAATATTTAGGACAACTTCAGAATGACATGGAGACAATATAAGTAACCCATGAACTTCTCCAAAAAGAGCAACAATTAAATAGGAAACTAATTGAAGCCTATAGACAGGAAGAGGTGTGAGATTTTGTGAAATTCTCCTAGAGATCTAGAGATAAAGATAAAATTCACATGAAGTCTAACAAACATCAAAAGAATTGAGCTAGAAAAATAGAGAAGGAAAAACTATGTTACAACACAAGAGAATGATGAACAATTGGAAAAACTTCCATTACCTCTATTATTCAGTAAAATGTGTACATAAATAATACATCTCCAAAGGAGTAATTCATGAACCCAAAGAGGCAGTTGGAATCCACACATGTGTCAGGCTTAGTTTGCATTGAAACCATCTCCCAATAAGGTCTAGTTGCCACCGATGATGAATGAATAGTCAACTGGGGTGGACTGGATCATAACTGAGTCATTGGGGCTAGAGATTAGGGGATGAGACTCCAAGGAGGCGCAACACTGACTTGTAGTGGTCAAAATAGGCGCTCCTACACTCAGTAGCAATGAAACTAGGTGTAATAGTCAGTTAACTGAGTAATCAAGAGGTCAAGGCGACCTAAATCATGGAACTAACTGTACTAACTCCTAAAATCATGCACGAGGGCGCCTTTGGACTTCAGTGATGTAACCAAGGCGCTTTGAGTGGATAAGAGAAGGGTATTTTTTAAGGATTATAATATTATACTTAAGTATAGTATTCTAGGCGATTATTTTGGATTTAAAGAAACATATATATAGATAGGTAGGTGAATAATAAATATGAAAAATACAGTTTACTACTAAAACATGTAAATTTTGGCAAATATTATGATAAAAAAAAACATATTTTATGTAAATATAGGCGATATTAGGGATTAAAAATGACCAAATAGTGAATTTATTTTTTGAAAGAAAACCCCAAAAATAGCTAATTGGCGAAATTTCGCCCTTAAAAATTACCCTAATTTAGTCTCATCATAAGAGGGCTAATGATGAACAAATTTAAGCTCTAGGGGGCCTAAATTAAGGAATAGGTACTAGGAGACACAAATACCAATGCATGGATGCATGGAGTGCTGCATGGAATGCATGCATGCAAAGCATGTAAAACCAAGATGAGATGGTTAGAATATTCCAACAAGAAGAGACTTGGAGATTCAAATCCATATCCTTTGGAAAAATATAGAAATATAAACACATCTTCTTCCATAAACAAACAAATATCTGTCTAAACAAAAGTGTGATTTGAGAAATCCAAGACTTAGAAGGGGCAAATGTCACAGGCAGAACTGCAATATGGGGGGAGGATTATCAACATTACAAGTATCTCTATATTGAACAAGGCACACCATCTAGAAGAGCAAAGGAGGAAATGCTAACTAACATCATGATCTTAATATCAGAAAAGGAAAATTAGATGCCTGATAAGCCTATAAGTGAAGAAGAAGTGTTAGCAGCCATAATGGGGCAAATTCTAGACAAATCACTTGGACTAGATGGATTCACTGTCCATTTTTACCGAACATTCTACTCTACAGTTAAAAAGGAACTCTATAATACGCTAAACACGATGAAAGGAAGAGACAAGATCATAGGGGGCACAAATTCCTCCTTCATGGCCTTAATCCCAAAAGATACAAACCCAAATTCATTTCCAAGATTTAGACCAATATCACCATGCAACTCATATTATAAAATTCTAACAATATTTTTTGCAAACCATGTAAAAAAGTTGCTACATAGTATCATTCCTGGAGGGCATGGGGAATTTGTTAAATTTTCAGAATTTACTTCAATCTGATCTAGGATCTTAACTGAGAGAACAACATGTACAACAAATCTACAGCATATCAATCATGGACACAATAATGCAAGCATACAAGAGACACAGATTTTACTTGAGGAAAACCATAAAGGTGAAAAAACCCCAATAACTTCCTCAGAGATAGATAGAGAAATGATACAACCAGAATACAAGAGATAGTCTTCTCCTAGCAGCAGAGCCTCCTCCTCCACAAGTGCACCACTCTCCAAAGTGTGAGTGAGAGAATAGAGTGTGTAAAATGAGAGAGACACACTCTCTATTTATACACTAACTTGACTTGACCTTTACTCAACTAGGTCGGCCTCAACTTAACCACTTAACATAATGTTGACTGGGTCGACCCCCACTAGGGTGGTCTAATAACCCTTTGACCCACATGGCCGACCCCCAATAGGGTGGTCTAATAACCCTTTGACCCACATGACTTATACAGGGCCGACCCCAACAAGGTGGTCTAATAACCCATCAAGTATAAGTTACGACACTTACAATATAAATGACGACACTTTCGTATAGAGGAATAATAACATCTCTATAGGAATACAATATACATATATGTGAAATACATTTCGAAGTTACATATACATCAACACTCCCTCTTAACTAGGAAGGTATTTCTCGACACAGGTCTTCTAGCACAAGTCTTCTTCTTTGGATCATCGTCACTGGATAATCATCATCAAGTCATCATCATCGTCATTGCTGCTGCTATTTCAATCAATCTTTGAATCTACTCATCATAGGAAGTTCTACAGAGCCAGTCCTTTTTCATACTGGATGTAGGCCCACCACCTACAGGTCTTCGTCATCACTGGCCATACTGTGGAAACATCAGGACTTATTACGTGCGTCACAAAACCTCGAAAGAGCATCCCAGGCTGTTACGAGCACACGACTCTACCTATAGGATCTCCCAGGGCCATATTATATGTGACCTCACCACAAAACCTCGCAAGAGAATCCCAGGCTGTTACGAGCACACAGCTCTACCTATAGGATCTCCCAGGGACAGATTATATGTGGTCACCACAAAACCTCGCAAGAGCATCCCAGGATGTTACGAGCACACAACTCTACCTATAGGATCTCCCAGGGACAGATTATATGTGGTCATGGCAAAACCTCGCAAGAGCATCCCAAGACTTATTACAGGCACACAACCCAACCTATCGGATCTCCCAGGGACATATTATATGCCATAGGACAAAACCTTGAAAGAGCATCTGCCAGATATCCTAGGGCCAGATTATATGCCATAGGAAAAACCTCGAAAGACTATCTGCAGATCTCCCAGGGCCAAATTATATGTCCTCCCAGAGCAAAACCTCGAAAGAGCATTTGCCAGATATCCCAGGGCCAGATTACATGCCATAGGCAAAACCTCGAAAGACTATCTACAAATCTCCCAGGGCCAAATTATATGCTCATCTGCACAACCTGATCCACGGCCATAGAGTATCAACCTGATACTCACCATACATCATCCTAATGTACACATGATCATCCTGATCATCATCACTGCAACATCCTGCTGCATATCATCTGGAGTAACATCCTGAAGCTCGTCATCCATGATCATCCTGATCATACAATGCATCTACCTGATGCATACCAAGTATCTACTTGATACATATCATCATACATGCAATGTATCCACCTGATACAAATACAAATACATGATCCACCTGATCATACATGATACATATCGACATACATGATCTACCTGATCATACAATGTATCCACCTGATACATATACAGATACATGGTCCAAGCATCCAACATGATGCTTATACAAAATACATACAAATGATCCAACCAATCATATCCAACATCCAACATGATGCGTACATACATATACATATAAATGATCCAACTGATCATACCCAACATCCAACATGATGCGTACATACATATACATGATCCAACTGATCATATCCAACATCCTCCTGATGCATATATAGAGCAGTAACTGGAGCATCGTCCTGATGCTCATCATCCAGCGCTTACATCCACAGCTATGTGAAGGATCCTCCTTCCAACATGCTTGGAATGGATTCTGCAAATGTGTCCATCACTTTTTCCTCGAAGTGTCATTAATCTGAAGAACACCAAGCCTCTCCCTGAAGTACTCGAACTTCACCCTGGCTAGTGGCTTCGTCAGCACATCTGCAATCTGCTCGTCCATCGCAATATACAGGAGATTCACGGCTCCTCTCTGCACCATATCCCTGATATAGTGATATTTGATCTCTATGTGTTTCGACCTGTCATGAAACACTGGGTTCTCGGACAGCTTCACACAATTATGGTTATCACAAAAGATACCAGTAGCATCCAACGAGAGATCAAATAACTCAGACAGTAGCTTCTGTAGCCATACTGCCTCACAACTACCTGAATAGGCTACAACATACTCTGCCTCAACTGTACTCAGTGCTACGCAGGACTGCTTCCTACTAAACCAAGAGATCACACCTAATCCCATACTGAAGCAGCACCCAGATGTGCTCTTCCTATCTGCAGCACTGCCAACCCAATCTGAATCAACATAACCCTGCAGGTTAAACTTTTGATTCACTTCATACTTGAGCCCATAATCCACTGTACCCTTCAGGTACCTCAGAACATGCTTTACAGCAACCAGGTGAACACTCCTCGGATCCGTCAGGAACTAGCTCAATGTGTTCACCGCAAAGCAAATATCTGGTCTCGTGTTTGTTAGGTACATCAAGGACCCAATCATCTGACGATACATAGAGACATCAATTGTCTCAGATGAAGCATCACAAAGAAGCTTCAGATTCGATGCCATAGGTGTGGCCATAGCCTTGCATTCCATCATCCTGAACCTCTTCAGGATCTCTACTGCATACTTCCCTTGTCCAAGGAAGATTCCATCTGCACTCTGCCACACCTCCATGCCAAAAAAAACAAATAGTGCAGCATCCCCAAGTTCTTCATCTCTAACTCGGCAGTAAGCTTCCGCTGTGTGTCGGTAATCAATCTGTCATCTCCTGTTACAAACAGGTCATCCACATACAGGAGTAGAATCATAGGATTCCCTTCCTCAACCTTGTAGTAAAGGTTGGAATCCGCTTTACTCTTGGTAAAGCCCAAACTGGATAGAAAGCTGTCTATCCTACCATACCAAGTTCTGCACATATATGACTCCCTGTCATGTGTCTCAGAACCAAGTGGCCGCTCCATGTACACTTCTTCTTCAACTACACCATTCAAGAAAGCTGTCTTGAAATCCATATGGTGTATCTTCCCTATCATCACTGCAGCCGGAGCAAGTACTGATCTAATGGAAGTGTATCTGGCTACAAGAGAAAAAGTCTCTATGCTACCACCTGCAGCATGCTTGATATTGTAGCTTCTCTTGGAAGTCACTACAGACTCCCCTCCAGGTCTTGGGATTGCATCCCAAACATCTTCGTGATCGACTGGTACTCCTCGATCATGGCATTCTTCCCAGATCCTGGGAACTTCAATATCTTCAATATTTTCAATAGATAACTTTGTTGCTGAACAAATGTTGTAGTCCTTCTTTTGTAGGTGATGGTATACGAACTTTCCTACACAACAAGTTAAATTGCATGATTAGAAAACATCTCATAGTTTTCAGAACAAATTCTTACATAAAGAAACATGTCATACAGTCATGCAATTATCTTAGCCAATGCTTCAATACAACATTTATCCATATCCTGTAACTTTCTAGATGCCTTCCAATCTCTACCAGAACATTGTTAAGAGTGTGCACAACTCCCAACATGTCAACAAAGAGGTTTCATTCTAGAGAAGTAGCAATGGAATGTTGTACAGTGCCATAGTCCACTTACCCATGTATATTATTAGTATACTGTTCATCAATGCAACTATTCTAATATGCATAATACACAACCTAATTCTAGGAACATAAGCATATACATCATTGAATAACATTATGTAAGAAATGACAATTCAAATACTTATCTTTGTTTGGTTGCTGGGTGGACTCCCTCTGAGTCTTTGCTTCCTTGCAGGAGCTGCTAAAGTAGCTTCTTCTACACCTTTCTGTTGTGGAATGTAGAAAGATGGTCAACTCCCTTTGAATATCTGCATCCTTGTAGAAACTACTGAAGTGTGCTCCTTTGCTTTCTTGCAGGAACAACTGGAGTGTGCTCCCTCTTGATCTTTGCTTCCTGGATTACCTATTCTTGAACTTACATCCATCCTTAATCACTATGAATGCTTATCAGTATCATCACTGTGTTATCCTTGAGGTCTCATACATAATCACGCATTTATTAGTATAATCTTAATACTATCAAAACACAATAATCTTAAACATGTATAGTCATGATCATTCACAGATAATAAACATTAGTATTCAAGGTTTCAGGGAAGTCTTCTTTTACTCATGCATATTCTTATTTGATCATAGGACTCTTCTGATTAGTTAAATCATCAATGCATAAACCTGTGATTACTCAAACCTATACCTTCATGATTCTTTTGGTTAGTCATATCATCAATTATGGTAAGAAACATAATATGCATACAACCATGACTATTCAAACCTATGACTTCATGAATAATCATTATCAACAACACAACAGTATAAGATCCTAACACAAGGTAGGATTCTAGCTTGATATAGGAAAAACATACCTAGATTAGCATGCTAGCTAGTTATGTCTAACATACCCGCATAATGTCTTCTGGTTCTCTTTAGTGACTTGTGCTAGTAACCTGCATGTCTCATAGGTTAACCATTGTACGACCAAGTTATACATACCTCGAAAGTAGATCTTCTATGTGATCCATGACAATGGATGAATCTTTGTCTTCATGTCACCATGATCATATGCTCTTGAAGTAGAACATGATTTGTCTTTCTTGGTGTACCTTTTATGTTAGCAAACAACATAAACCTCATACAACATCACAATACATTAGTACATTTATAAGTGTCAAAACCTTAATCAATGAATATCTTCTATTAAGGTGATACGACAAGTCTAGTAATTAATCAAGATTGTACTGTAATGATATGAAGACAAACATATGATAAAATTAACCATGAAACATACCTGTAAGCCATACTTGTCAAGATTGCTTGTAATCTTCTTATGTAAGGCCTTAGCCTCATCTCCCTCTGAAACATGAACTTCTTCACTTATGCAGGTGACCAATCCATCTTCTTCTAGGATTAACCCAATCCACTTGATTTGCAAGAACTGGACCTGGAGCTGGATTAGGGTTTGTCAGAGAAACCCCAAAAATTCAAACTTTGAATTTCAAACTTCCGAATGGATAGAAATATGCGCCTTGATGAGTTGATCAAGTTGGTATATTCAAAATTTGAAAACTGCAAAGTTTCACTCCTCAATTTTGCCTTTGAAACTTTCGGATTCACTAGGGGGGACCATGAATTAGGGTTTGAGTTTCCCAGAAGTTCACCTAACCAAAATATTTGATTCAAAGCTCTAAGCTTTGATTTTTCTGAGGAGCTTCCAACCGTGGTCACAGATTTCCAAAATTTCAATTTTTGCAGAAGCCCTAATTTTCTATCTTTCCGATCAAAGTCCCGAACTGGGGTTTGATCAAGCCCGGCCTTTTGCCCAACCAAAAAATATGATCTTGGTCTCTAAATTTCTATTTTGATGAGCTGCATCCAGTCGTGGTCTCTGATTACAAAAATTCCAACTTTCTCCGAAGCCCTAAATTCCGGAAGCCATGAATGAAGGTGCTAAAAAATAATTATGTTTTGACAGAAATATGTACCTGATTGTTTCTGGTGCAAATCTGAACTTTTCGATCCATAGGGTCTGACAAATTTTCTTGAGATAGATTGACCTGTTATCTTTCCATCCCAACAGGTCTGAACTCAATTGGATTCTCTGAGAGAGAGTTATGCCAAGTGTCGCAACGTGACCTGTTTATGGGATAATACAGGAGAACAAACTTGTATGGCGTACCACGTGTCACTGGTTCAACTTCGGCCTCTAAATTTTTTTCCTGAGATAGTAAAGTCTGTGTACTACCTGTCACGTTTTACGAAATTTAATTTGGAGCTTCCTAGCCCAAGTTATGACCTTTTTCCCAAGGTCACCTGATTTTGACTCAGATCTGGAAGAGGCAGAAACCCTATATTGTACAGATCATAAATCACAAAGTACAATGAATTAGAGGTTTTCCTTTGGACACAAGGTACATGGGGATCTGATCTACGACCTGTAAAAGTTTTAGATCCGAAAACTTCACCAGAATGGATTTATAGTGAAAGTTCTACGATGACTGGTTTTTGCTATATCAAGCCCTAGCATCGTAAGTGCAACAAGTGTCATACATGCCATATCATGCCTTCTTTTAGGATAGCTCTGATACCATGTTAAATTTTCAGAATTTACTTCAATATGATCTAGGATCTTAACTGAGAGAACAACATGTACAACAAATCTACAGCATATCAATCATGGACACAATAATGCAAGCATACAAGAGACACAGAGTTTACTTGGGGAAAACCATAAAGGTGAAAAAACCCCAATAACTTCCTTAGAGATAGATAGAGAAATGATACAACCAAAATACAAGAGATAGTCTTCTCCTAGTAGGAGAGCCTCCTCCTCCACAAGTGCACCACTCTCCAAAGTGTGAGTGAGAGAATAGAATGTGTAAAATGAGAGAGACACACTCTCTATTTATACACTAACTTGACTTGACCTTTACTCAACTAGGTCGGCCTCAACTTAACCACTTAACATAATGCTGACTGGGTCGAACCCCACTAGGGTGGTCTAATAACCCTTTGACCCACATGGCCGACCCCCATTAGGGTGGTCTAATAACCCTTTGACCCACATGACTTATATACAGGGCCGACCCCAACAAGGTGGTCTAATAACCCATCAAGTATAAGTTACGACACTTACAATATAAATGACGACACTTTCGTATAGAGGAATAATAACATCTCTATAAGAATACAATATACATATATGTGAAATACATTCCGAAGTTACATATACATCAACAGAATTTGTTTCTAAAAAACAGATAGTAGACAACATTGTGCTTGTATAAGAAGCAAATAACTCGAGTTCCTTGTGAAAAGAATCAGGGATGGAATCAAGTTGGACTTGGAAAATGCATTCGATTGGGTCAAAAATAGTTCTCTTTGTAGTATTGGAGCGCTTTGGTTTCTCCCCTCTCTTTATCAAGTGGATCAAAGAATGCATTAGCCAATATTGGATCGCTCCCTTGGTTAATGGAAAACTAATAGAATTCTTTCAAGCTTCATTTGGTCTATGGCGGGGATGTCCCCTCTCCTCCTTCCTTTACATCATGATGGATGAAACTTTAAGCAAATGTCTTGTGAAGGAGGAGGAGGAAGGCAATCTACATGGGATAACCATCGATAGGGGAGTAAAAGTCATCAATTGTGCGCAGTTTTCATATGATACAATGCTTCTTCGAGGAGCCTTGGTGATCTATGCTAGAAGATAGAAATGCTCCCTAGATTTATTTATTGAGGCATCGAGCAGTAAAATTAATGAAGATAAGAGCATAATATTTGGATGGAACATTTTCCCATTCTCTTTCAAAATATATCCCATGTCTTTGCTTTCGTGGGATTTGGAAACTGGTCTTCTTTCAAATATCTAGGCATTCATATTTCATATAAGAGAATACGATCCTCATAATGGGGAAAAATTGATAAAAAAATCAAAGATTTTTCTTAGATTTGGGGATGAGGTGGTTAAACCCAACATGAAAACTCGTACCAATCATGTATGTTATAACCTCTTTCCCTTTATTTCAATGTTCCTCTCTCCTTGCTCCTATAGGTGTAATGAAAAATAAAAATAAAAACATTAGAAATTTTCTCTAGCAAGGAGGGAAATAAAACCAAAAAAAGTTTCACTAAGTCAAATGGGAGATTATAAAAGGCCTAAAAAGCAACGAAGGCATTGGCATACAAGATTTGAAGCTAATGAACTTGGATATGGGATCCAAACTGCTATGGCGCATGGTTTGAGGGGAAAAAACTTAGTGTAAGGAAATGCTTCGCAAAAAATACTTTATAATCTCAAGACTCAAATGTTTAGATAATTGTGAATGGGAAGGAGAAGGATATGAAATTTGGTGATTATGCAAACTAGCAAAAAAATTAATCCAGGAAGGACTGTATTGGATTCTCGGAAATGGAAAGAGAATTATCTCGTGGAAAGATAGCATAATGGGAAGGGATGCTCTCGCAAATAAGGCATGATTCTTAGATATAAAGGAGTGGCTTCAGGGTAAAGGAATTACGAGCATATTTGACCTGTCAGATTGGGACAATGAAGGAAAATGGTTGAAATGGTAGACTATGGATATGTCAGATCAATTTGATACTTAAATATAATAGAGGATGGGGAAGGCATGGAATGTATAATGTTAAGGAAGTATACTAAAATCTACATCTAGAACAACAACATCCACTATCCTCCAGAATTTGGGAAAAGATATGGCACTGGATGGGGCTGACCAAGGTAAATGCTTTTTGTTGGGTACTTATCCAAGGAAAAGTTCATACAACTTAAAACCTTAAGAAACAACAAATATATGGTCCATCTTGATGTGTCCTTTGAAAAGAAGAAAAATAAACATCAAAGCATCTCTTCTTCAATTGTAAAGTCACAAAGCAAGTGTGGTATCATATAGTAAAGGATCTTAATCAAACAATCACCCACCCAAATAACTGGAGCGGATTCTTTCTAAACTGGAAAGATTCCTATTAAGTGACCCTTTCAAGTAAGCCTATGCTATTTCAGTTTTGGGATGCTCTACCAAAATATGTGTGTTGGAAATTTTGGACCACTAGAAACAAGGAAATATTCGAGTCAAAGTCCAACCCTCTAGCCAGGATCACTACAATTTCTAAGGCTGTACTCTGCGAGGCAATCATGGTCATAAGCTTTCCAAATATACATAAAGAACCTTTGAAAAAAGTTGAGAGACATTGGATTCTATATTCTTTTCTTCAAATCATTTATTAATATAATGCTCTTAAAGACACGCCTACATCTAAACTTCCTGGAAATTGGATTTGATAGTTAGGGAATTCCAAAGATGGCCCTCAAAAATTCATTATCATGTGCTCTTTTTTTACGGCTCTTCAAAAGGAAATACTGGGGAGGCAGGCACAGAGGGGGATCATTCTCGATCTCAACAAAAGTACAATATTAACCTATGAATGAAATCTAGGAAGAGCAACTAACAATCAAGTAAAACGTCATGCTCTCTATCTTAGATTAGATCTCATTATTTCTCTAGAGATTCAAAAGGGTCTCATTCTTGGAGACACCATTTTGTTTATCTTTCAAGTCAGAAAACAAATGGAATTAGAGGATAGGATTCTCGGGAGGCTTCATAAGCACATTATAGGTCTCCTCCACCATATCCCTAATTCCCATTTGATGTATATTGGATGTGACAATAATACGATGGTGTCACATCCCCTCCCATCAATACGACCGTCGATGGGAACATGACCGAATTGAGGGGATTCTAAATTTTTCCCCACGTCCATATTACAAAATTCATGAATATTTAAATGCGTGTGCAGATGCATAAATATAAACACAACGGAAATAAATATAACCACACACACATCATGCTTAAATCAACATATTCATCACATGCATAACAATAAAAATCAAGCACATTTAACACATCAGTAAATTAATAATAAAACTTATCTTTTAATTGAAGTCATCTCAGCAACTGGATAGAGAAGAGAAACGTTCCACCCAACCATAGGCACCCTATCTAGCACTTTATCTTTCTTGCTGAGAGGCAACCCTCGAGCTGGGCTATGTATCCACTAGGGAGGAACTACACAGACTCGCTCATAACCATAGAGACATATACTCATGCTAAGCCAGCGCATTGCTGGGTTTATCAAGAAAACACAGAGACGAAGGAGGTGGATGCTAATCCAGTGAGCTCAACCACAGAGCTGCAGGCATCTCAATTGGTCTTATCCAACCTTGGCACCCACAATACCTACCATACCCAAAAAAAGGAAGGCAACCTTCTCTAATACACAGTCCCTCAGGCGCCCCTTCCCTGCAGTGCCGTTCAAGATGGGAATAGAAAGGTCTAAGAGGCTAAACCTTTAGAGATATTTTCCTACACTGGGTTTATCAAACCATTCCAACCTCTCATCTCTCTCAGACTTCAATGATCTATTGGATTTTATGATTTATGGCCACACAAAATTGTAGCCACGAAATTATACTTTCAGGCTTCCAAATCTGGGTTCTCCCATGGATTTTCGGTCTTTTGACACTCTCAAATTCGCCCCAGGGGTAGGGTCTATGGATCACCCACTTGATTTCACGACCAACACGAGTTTCTGGGCAATTTTAACAGTCTAAAACAGGGCATTTTCTCAAGTGGCGATTTCTACAATTTTTGCTTGCTGGGAATGCATAACTTGCTCAGAATTGCTCTCTGGTTGTCCAACAATGGAATGGGAATGATAGGAAACCAATTCCCAAGAGGAAAATTGACTTCTGGGCCAAGTAAACTAATCCCATAACCTGTCATACAAATTTCTGCAGTCATCCCATGCTCCATTAAATTCATGAGATGATTTCTCAGCTATCTTCTTCCAGTAGAATTAAAGATCAACAAGGAAGTCAAGATGGATTCTCAAGATGACACTTGGAGTCAAAGGATTGGATCCCACACCCATCACCTTTCCCTAGTGGATAAACACAACCCCCTCATTTTTGGTTGCTTCCATAGCCAGCTCTTAGACATTTTATTTATATTATAAATTTTTACACGTTGTTACATTTTTCCATGGCCGACTAACACATGTTCACTATTTATAAAATACTTGTCTTTATAAGCTGATCATTCACTAGCGGGGCCTTAGCCTTGAGATCCACGCTAGGAAGCATACATCGCGTATTTACATATCAAGCCAATAATTCCAAGGGTCAAAATAGGGACATTACATCCCCCCCCTTAGAATAACACTATCCTCGGTGTTTTCATGATTTCACTGCCTTTATAAATTATTTCTTTAGCTTCCAGTTGCTCACCTGATGCCTTTCTTTCTCTTCATTAGCATCCCTTGGATTTCTTTCCAATCTTTAGCTGCTCATGTTGGGACTTTTAGGACAACCACATCTCCAATTGCATCCTTAAGATGCCTTCAAGGTCCTTGCATCCAGTAATACCTATGCTCAAACAATAAGTAAATTCACATGTCAAATTTGTTATCATAGGTTCAATCCCCTAACACTATTTTTAGAACCATAGCCGAAGCACGAAGCATATACACATGTATATTCACATTAAATCAACAAGAAGATGCAAAATAAACCAAATACTTATCTGCATAAGCATCTTCTTTCGGCTCCATAGGTATCCCATTTTTTACTTCAGACAACTATGTCACCCACAAGTCCTGCCCCACCCAACACAAGGATGGTACCTCTTCTCTGCTATACAGTCCCTCGAGCGTACCCACCCCTTCCAGTGCTCTTCAGGGTTTGCATCGAAAGGTAACCAAGTTTCTGCAAGCCTCATATCACCTATGCATACATATAATACAAATGTTGATCTAGCACGCTGGCTATTCCACAACATTCAAATAGCCAATGCCAAGCCAATATGCAGACTGGGTTTATCATGCATTTCATTAACGAGTATGCTAATCCAGTTATCCGACTAGGTTTATCAAGCATAGAACAACCATTTCCAATCCAACACCTCTATTGGGTTTATCAGGCAATAAATGCCACTACATGGCTCCTTCTCCTATGCAAACCAATGGTTCCCTCAAGGAAATCCATAGGTAACTCATTTGAATACAGGCTAGCACAACCCCACAATACCCACTCACACAACACAAGGATGGTATCCCTCCAATGCTCTTCAGTCTGAGTGTGGAAATGTTACCAATACCCATGCAAGCCTCTTGAGTACCCATGCTCTTACTGGATTTAAAGCACTGCAGAGAGACAAGCACATGCAAGGAATCTTACATGGTTCCTCAAACCCAAGCCACTCTTGGAATTCTTTTACATTTTTAGCTTTAGCAACAAACATTTCCCCAATGGCATACTTTCACCATCCCACCTGCATTACATACAAGCATGCAGTTCACATGAGATATCATAAAAAAATTTAAACAAATTTTAAAGCTGAAGCAATACATGTTCTATCTCATTGCCATGAGATATCAATAATAATAATTTCATTTAGAAATCCTCAATTTCTTGTTTATACGAAAACTAGATTTTCCCAAACATGAGGTCCTTCTCATAATGTTTAACTCTTGCAAGCCATATATCACATGGTCTTTTTGCAATGTGTCTTCCTGACATACTTCACAAACAACCAACCAGTCAATAATATTAATAATCAAATTAAAATCTGAATTTACAATTATGTCTCCTACATAATTTATATTTATTTAACTATGAGGCCATCTTGATATTGTTTGGTGCTTGTAAGTGGAATCACTATGTCCCTTATGGTATTACACTTGATGCCATAACATGGACACCCACCTACAATATATCATCTTGACACAATTTAGATCAGCCAAACAATCATTAGCAAAATTTTAAATCTGAAATTTACAAATTCGTTCCCTATATAAATCGTATTTCGCAAACCTAAGATCCTTCTCATAAATTTAAATTGAAAATTTCAAATCTGTTTCATACATAAATCAGATTTCACATCCATGAGATCCTTCTCACAATGTGTGGCTTTTGCACATGGTAGATTCCATCCTTTATTATGGACTCACACACATTGCCATGTCCAAGACAATTCTACTTGAGATATGAATTTTTCAATCAGCTAAACAAGTTGTGATTACCCACGCATATAATCTTTTCATTTCAACATTTACAACAACGATGAAAGCGATCCCAAAATTATAACACACTATAATTCAAACACTATCAAGTGTTAACATCTTAAAGGAAATGAAATGCATTTACTTTATATGAGTCATTATCACAATAAAATTGCACGATACAAGCACATTATCTATGCAATCAAATAAAAAATTTCAATACTCATGATTACACAATCAAGTCCTTTCATGAAACTCTGTCCTCCTAATAGAGCATTCTAGTAAACCATGAAACATGGCTACTTTCTTCATGCAATTATTTATCCTGCATCCATAGAAGCTCATGAAAGGGATCTTAGGATTGTCAATAATTCTATCATTTCATCTATTGGGGATTTACAATGACATATATATCACAACCATGCATTCACACAATGCATCTTAACATATATACACGCATATATGCATGTATAATTAACAAGATTTACAATTTTTTTAATGAACATTCAATCAATGCACTCCATCATTTCTCTAACATTTTTGTGCCTATACATGTGTCTTACCATGGTAAGTTGAACATCCTATCTAATGTTTCAACAAAATACCCATCCATCTCCCCAATCACTTGGCTACCATCTAGGTGCCTTCCTTCTTCACCCGAACACAACATCGGGAGTTCACTCACTCCCTTTGTGTTGGAAAAGAGGTTTCATCCCAGATTAACACCAACAAGGGGTTCATGGGATACTTGTTGAGCACTACATGCTTCACAACCCAACATCCTCATGGTCTCACACATGGCATGCTCTTATTTCTTATGAATGCATTCAAAATTTTAAACAGTCACATGGTATAAGGCTCCTTGCCCTTACTATCCCATACCTCACCATACTAGGTGGGATATCATTCACATAAATGTTTTCATTATCACATACATACAAATTCATGATGATTAAAATATGGTTGAAGGGATTCTTACCCATCCTCTTTCAACACTTATACAATCAACATAAATAAAACATTACCTGCATGGCCGCCATTAACATATATAATGTTACTTGATCAATTTGGCCTCTTACCAAGGACTACACAGTCCTTCCACCAACCTCTTGATCATAGATTTGTTTCTCCAGCCTTTCTTCACAAGGTTGTTGGTCACATGCAACAATCTCATCAACATCTTCAACCATGTTCATGTTGTCTTTGGTCCTACAACCAATGCCAACATAATAATTATTATCAACCACAATAATTATCATAAGTGGCCCATTGCATATGTAAAACCTCACTACTTTTTATCAATATGAAATATCGTAGGCAAGCACACACAAGTTCACATGCACTATGCATTATCTCTTAATATGTCCACCAGTGCATAAGCATTCCATCTACCTAATCTCTTGCATTTTCAACATTCCTATGCCATAATTTTCTATATATAAACTCAAAATTTATAAATACAACAGCAAGAGAAGAGTTGAGGAATTCTCTTTCCAATTCCTTATCATAGCATGGAATTTCCTCTTCCATACCATAGTTGATCCACTTTATGGCCTCTCTATCAAGCACACAAGGGATCATTAGCTATGAGTTTCTCACCAAGTAGCAATTCAATACATATACACATGTATGCCATTTATACTTGCTACTTTCCAAGCATGTAATTATTATGCTATAAACAAGGATAATTTAAGGTGAGAAATTTCCCTTGTTATCAATGTTGTCTCATGGAGATCATTCTCCAATTTATGCTACGGTCATCTACCAGCTGTATGTAGCATTCCTTGGTCATTACAACAATCCTCATTGCACTCTGCTCACATTGCCTTGCTGCTCCAATTGCTTTGGGAAATTATAGTCATGTCTATTGTTCTCTTTCATGGACTTCCTAGCACTTAACAATGATGCAATTTATTCCATTCCAACTCCATATGAACTCCTTTCAAGGTCCATCATAGGTCCTTACGCCTCATTCAAATATGAAACTTGCTTTCCTTTCTCATGGAAATATTTTCCACAATTTTGAACCACACAACACTTCACATACACAGGAATACCCCATTCCCTAATTCGCACCATCCATTCTCATTTCTTACACATAAGTTGTTGGTTCATATCCTGCAACTTCTTTTAGAATACATGCACTTGCTCACAAGGTTGATTCACCCATCACATTTACAACTTGCATGTCCTTTACCTGCTAGCCTATGCCATACCTTGCTGAGCATTTTCTTATACAATATACATATTCAATAATCAAGAGATTCAATGACTCTTCCATGCAATTCAAATTGCACATATTAGCCACAATAATACCTCAGATGCATTCTTATCCAAGTCACCAATATCCATTATTGGTCTCTTTTGTTCTTTCATCATTAGACATGGTGGTCACTCCTCACTACTGCAGGTTTTCAAAATATGCCTCCACATTATTGTGAGAGCACCATTACATTCTGAGAATTACACAAAATTAATTTTCAGATGTTATGGAAACTACCCATCGGGCCTTGGGACACAGATATTTAAAAATCGATATTTTGAAATTTCGGCCCAATCGAAGTAGGATGTGCTCAGGACTCTCACTGATGTTTCTGTGAAATTCATCAATGGTGTCGAAATGATTCAGGTCTCATCACATTTTGAGCCAAATTAATCTTGCTATGGCCAAAACAATTTTTGGCCTCCAGACTTGTTTATTTTTTATTCCAACCACAGACTTCTCCTTGTGGCCTATTGCTTGAGACGCATTTTAGAAACCCCTGTAGATGTGCGATGAAGAACGACGACGATGTCCAACCACCGACCACCGATGACCGTCGATCCGCAACCACCGCGGACCTATGATCCATCGTGCCCGCAGACATTCCTCCGTGCCCTATTCTTCAAGGTGCGTTTCGGCAACCATGCGAATGTGCACCGCCGATCAACAATCGACGCCTGAATACCGTGGACCAACGTCTGGCTACCTTTGACTGACGAGCTTCGTAGAATTACACTCCGTTGCGCCCGCATACCTTTATTTGCGGCTTCCCACAACTTCTCTTTGTGGTATTCCTGCAGATGCATGCCGACGACCATCGGGGATCTATACTTTGCGTTGCCTGCAAATTGTGGACATCATCCACCTACATGCCTTCCAATGTGGACGGTCCACATCATAACCCTCTTGGTGACATGGCACAGATGGGGTGCACCTCAAATTTTTCCAATCTATCATTTCCAAGGGTGGTAACGACTCACTAAGAAAGTGGTTTTGGAAAAGCTACTGTTGAAGCCGTTGCCAATTAAAATACAACACGCGGCTAGGAGGTATCTGCCCAATGGATTCTCACCTGCCATTATCTAGTGTGCAATTTGTAGATGCGTTGTGGACAATAACTGTTGATAATGACTTCTTCTCTCTGCTAATAAATCATCTGCAAAGTTAACTCACGGTTTTAACGAAAACATTTTTATCACTTCCTATGCAACTAATTTCCTACCTGTGAGTGTACGCTGGCCCAAACAACCCCAGTGTTACAACCATTCACTCGGATACCACTTTGTCACATCCCCGCCCATCAATCTGACCATCGACAGGAACATGACCAAATTGTGGGGATTCTAAATTTCACCCCCACGACCATATTACGAAATTCATGAATATTTAAATGCGTGTGCAGATGCATAAATATAAACACATCGGAAATAAATATAACCACACACACATCATGTGTAAATCAACATATTCATCACATGCATAACAATAAAAATCAAGCACATTTAACACATCGGTAAAGTAATAATAAAAACTTATATTTTAATTGAAGTCGTCCAAGCAACTGGTTATGGAAGAGCAACGTTCCACCCAGCCATAGGCACTCTGTCCAACACTTTATCTTTCTGCTGAGAGGCCACCCTCGAGCTGGGCTATGTATCCACTAGGGAGGAACTACACAGGCTCACTCATAACCATAGAGACATATACTCATGCTAATCCAACGCACTGTTGGGTTTATCAAGCAAACATAGAGACAACAAAGGTGAATGCTAAGCCTATGATGGTGACTTTGGCATTTCTAGAAGATGTTGCCTTTACCTTTGGTTCTCAAGGGGAGTGGATATATGTCCAAACAATACATGGGCCACTGGGAATCATCAAGACAGAAGTGAGTATTCAAGTCAAGTTAGAAAACAAGGGAGAAATTTTGGTTTATCTTGGAAAATTACAAGGAACTGTGCATTCATGGGGGAGAATAACAACTCATGAGTATGAAGACATAAGAGTTGGAAGCCAAGGTTTCTGTGCTTATGGTGGGAATAAGGGATGTAAGGGTCAATATTCAGGACATTATGACCAGTTTTTGTTGGATGAATTGTCAGCTTGTTGGAGTTCTGGAGGCTTTTCATCAAATTACCTCTCACAGTTCAAGCTTGGGCACTTGTTTGGAAGATGAAAAAGGGAATATTCATGTGTATGATCATCAAGTGGAGACCATAAGGACTACTATTGACCGTCATTAATGGATTTTGATTGTGAGACATTCCAGGGTCACTCGAAAACCCAGAACCAGATGCATGGATGACGAATTTGTTCTACAACCTCCCCACACCATTGTGGATGTCTCAAGCTCCAATGGGCACACATGAGATAATGCCATTCCTTGGGTCATGAACAATGGTCACAACACTGGTTAATATTAGTTGGTTATGCTTTGTTTTTTTGCTTTGTTGCTTGGCCAATATGTTAAAGTATATAGTAGTTTAGTAGATGTCAGTTTTACTTCAAAATAAACAAGATTTTTGGAAGATGTAATAGAGAAGAACAATGCTAAAAATAAATGATGTTGCTAAGTTTTGAAATATTGTAACATGTTCTGCTGATATTTTTCATCCTTTTATAAATATAAAATTCTCATTTTAGTTAAAAAACAACTAGTATCAGATTTGAAGGTCTATTTGGTTGATAAACTCACAGGAAAGGAGGGTTAACGATTCAAGAGGGAGCAATGGAAGAGGAAGGCATGTTTAGGGTCGAAAAGTTTAATAACCAAAACTACTAGCTATTGAACATGCAAATGGAGCACTATCTATATTAGAAGGGTTTTTTCTTTCCATTGGGTGGAAAAGCAAAGAATACAGTGACTATGAAGGATGAAGAATGGGAGGTTCATGATAGAAATACACTAGGATCAATACAGTTGTGCCTAACATCATCAATGGATTTCAACATTTCAAAAGAAAAGACAATGGAGGATCTGATGAAGGTATTGGCTAAACTCTATAAAAAACCATCAACCTCCAACAAGGTATTTCTTATGAAGCATTTATTTGATATGCAGATGTCAAAAGGTGGGTCTGTTGTTGATCATTTAAATGAGTTTAATACGGTTTCTAGTTAGTTAAGTTCAGTAGGAGTAAACTTTGATGCTGAGGTTAGGGATCTTTTGATCTTGTGTTCATTGCCAGAAAGTTGGAATGGCTTGGTCATGGTTGTGAGTAATTTTGTCTCTGGTTCAAGCAATTTAAATTTTGTTTCTGGTTGTGAAGCATTTTTCCACATTGATAGAGAAAAAGAACAAAGCTTGAGGAAAAATCCAAGAAGTGTACTTTTATTGGATATGGAGTAAATGATTTTGGTTATCGCTTATGGGATTATGAAAATAATAGAAATCATTAAGATTCGAGATGTAGTATTCAATGAGAATGTCATGTACAAAGATCAGTTGTAGGGAAATAAACAAGAAAAGGAAAACACAGAATATACAGTGCTTTGATGAAATCACAGAAAATGAAATTTCAAAGGTGCCAAAAAATCAAAATGTTAAACAACAACAACAACATCAAGTACCTTAAACTCCTACAAGTGTTGTTAGAATATATACTGGGTTAAGTAGATCCCCTCAACAATACTCTCCATTTTATTACTTATTTTTGACTAAATTTGGTGAACTAAAAATTTATTAATAAGCAATGTAGGTAGAAACCAGAAAGAAGTGGGAGCAAGGCATGAAAGAGGAGATCGATTCCTTGGTACATAACCAGACTTGGGGCTTAGTTCTATTTCCTACAAGTAAAAGAGAATTGCATAGTAAATGGATTTACAAATTGAAGGATGAATATGGAGGCAAAAAGAGGTACAAGGTCATACTGTAATGTCCCCAATTTGAAAATTTTCCCAATTTAGTCAATTTTCGAAACTTGGACTAGTGAAGCCCCAAACTGTCCCAAATGATCCCAAATATTTTTGAATGATGTATGGAGTGGATTGAGGTGTATTTGGACACAATAAAACATATATTATATTCTTTTACACTTTCGAAATACTTCAACAACTTGCATTTACAATTAGAGAATGAAAGGAAGAATTACTAGGAAAATCGATGTTGAAACCCCCAAGGGTAGATGGCTCCAAAAAAATACCAAGGATTTAGAATTGGGGCTGAGAGTGTTCGAAAGGTATTGATACATAAAATTGAATCTTATGGATTCTTGGAAACTCTCAAAAGAATTCTGCAACATTCCTTTAAGTTCAGGAGAAAACAAGGAAATTTACTAGTAATTTCGAGGTTCAAACCCCCAAGGATAGATGACATAAATGGCTTCCCAAATGCAGTACGACCCTCCAAAATTTCAGAAAAGAGACATGTAATAGTTATAGGGCTTCAATGGGAACCCAAATGCATCATTAAGCAGATCCTAAAGGCTGCTTCAAATCCCATGAATCAGAGGTTTGTAAACATGTCTTAACATAGGGGGAAATGAGAGAAACACGCTACAACTTGCTATGAAATTTGAGAGAAATGTTACAAGGAATTGCATAAGGTGTATGAAACTTATCCAGTATATTAATGGCTCTCCAAACAATAATAAAACCATAGATATTTACTGATACAAGTTGATACCAAACAACTTCAAGCTCTCTCCATAAGATATATGGGAAAATGTCACCATTCATACATAGTTTGGCATTTTTACATGGTTTTAATTGGATTTTCGATATGAGGTATATCTGAGCATCAAATATAGAGTGGGGACATCATATTACAAATAAATTGGTCCCCTTGGACTCCCCCAAAGAGATCAACATCTCTCCATGTGTGCCCTTCCTCAAAGAGCAAGAATATAGAGAGAAAATTGGAAGAGATGTGGGAGCAAGTTGAAGAAGAGAAGATCATGAGCATCCCTGTAGCTTAAAACTGAAACAAATGACTCCATTGTAGTTCCAAATGAAAGGTTTGAATGGCCTCTCCAATTTCCAATTAGGATGGGAATATTTCACCCTCGAAATGGGTACTAAGGCAAGTAGAGTAAACACTCCACTAACATGGACAAGCTATGCTCTCCAATTTGAAAAATGAGAAATGATGAAAATATATTTTGATAATTTTTTATTGTATTTTATAAACTTCTCAAGTCCTCCATGGTTCTAATTCCTTCCAAAAGCCTCATGCCAACTCAAGTTGGGAAGATATTCCAATGTGTTCCACTTGTCCAACAATTCCTAGTCTCCATCTTCCCTCAATTGGAATGGGGAAGCTTCTTGGCTTCCATAAATCCCTTGTGCGCCCTCTTGGAGGATATTTTAGCCCTGACATGTCATATATGTCATATGTCTGCAACCAGGTCTGAAATTTGTCATAGGTGTCATATAATCTTCATCATTGTTGTCATAGGAGTTAGGGAATCTTATGTTATCCTTCATCTTGAACTCAAATTTGTGAGAGAATCATGCCAAGTGTAGTGGGGAATCTTGCCACATGTGGGTCCCACAACCTCTTATGTGCCCTCATGATCCAATGCCACCTTATTTTCTTTGTATTATTATTTAATCGACCCATTTAATGTTAATTTGTAAGTCTAAGGTCATTTTGGGTCTTGTAGCTCCTTTAATCCAACTTTTAATGCTTCCACCCCCTACCTAGGGAACTAGTAATTTTCCTCCATGATAGTTCATTTGGATGGGAATATTACAAACTTTGAATTGGGATTTTTTCTCTTAATGTGAACCACCTTGTCCCTTTGGATCTAATTTTACATTATTACTAACTTGGACATCATTCTTGGCAATTAATTAACCCTTAGCATCAATTTGACAATTATCATGAATATGGCCAAGGGGCTTAGGCCATTGTGACCCAATGCAAAATTTGGGGACATGACAAATCATCCCCTCCCAATATTGCTTGTCCTCAAGCAATTTCAAACATGGATGTTGAAGAAACTGCTTTATTTCCAAAACTTTGCTTCCAAAACTCTGAGTAGTGGCACTCATGTACTCTTTCATATTTTGGAAACCCTTTCTGATTTTTTCAACCCAAAAATGATCCCACAATGATCCCAGGGTCCCAAATGATCCTGATACATGTATGGTGTGAAATGTCTAGTATGAAATTCCATGAACACCAAGCATGTGAAGATTGAATCCATCTTTCAAAAGGTCTCCCACACAGGAAACTAGAACACTGTTTTGCAAAGATGAATTCAAACAACTGAAGGTTAGATTGCTCTCTCAAACCAACAATCGAACTGTTGCTCCAAGTGAGCTGAAACCAAGCAACACCAGGATCCCATTGCTTTTATTGAATCCCAAAATATAGGCATGCTCTACCACAAAAACTTGCAGGCAAAATATTTCCCAAATCCCACTGCCTTAGTTTCAAATCTTTGAGTGGCAGTGTCACATGTGGAAAACTAACATTCCAAAGAATTCCAGGATCTCATTGTCTCATCTGCATCTTTCCAAACATCAGTAACAACAATAAAAATTCATCACTATGAAAAATCCAAGGGAGGATGTAAAGATCATACCACCACACTAGAAGTTCAACATTTCCAATGCACAATTGAAACCTTGAGGGCCCCTGCATCAAAATATGAACTTCTTCAAGGTTGGGCCGAGACCAAGAGAGACTCTCCATCATGAAATGCATGTCCTCAAAGTGGGGATGAATGCAAACAAGTCTCCCCCAATCAACCAGATAGCCCTCATGTTCCAAATGCACACATGAATCGAGAGTGAGACCATTGAAGCTAGAAGGACAAGGGTGAAAGTCCCATGTCTCATCACCAAAAGAGTAGGAATCATCCCACAAGAAAATATGTCCATTCTGCTCCAAAATAATGTAAGATGCAACAAAATAATCAGCCATGTGTTCTTTCATCGAAGAAGTGAATGAAGAACCTCCACTAAAATCTGAACCAATTTGGGAGCAAGGAAAACAACGAGCCTTCAAGGGGCTCACATAAGTACCATTTATGCATCCATGGATATGTGTATCATCAAGAAATAACAAAGGATGTTGCTGCCAATAAAAATTTTCTCCAATCATCTATCTCTTCACCCAAGTAGTTGATGAAGTTCCTCCAACATCATTTGAACTAAGCAAGGAGCAAGGAAAATCATGAGTCTTCAAGTGACTCAAGTGAACATCATAAATGCATCCATGAAGATATGTATCATCACAAGGTAAAAAATGATGCTGCTGTAAATGTAAATAATAATATTCTCTAGTCATGTCATCATCAAAAGGAGAGATAGGAGTTTCATACTCCTCATGTGGCACCATCAAAAATAAACTTTTCACCCATACTTCATTAGGATGAATGTTGCAACATATGGAAGTGTAAGATGTAGGAGAATAAATCAACTCACCCAAATGATCAGAAAATGTAAGAGTGTCATCATGTGAAGTATCCATAAGGGTAGGATCATGCACCTACCTCAAAAGTGCAAAACTTTCCTCATAGGTTGGTTCCAAGGTAGTGGAATCATACACCTCTTCAAAAATTGTGTAACCATTTCCAAGAGGCAAACCAAGTTCCTCTTCCACCACAACAAGTGCTTGGTTCTCATCAAGCTCATCTTCAAACACATCAAGCACCTTCAATTTTCCATGTTTCTCATGATCCATCATGTCATGAGAATCCTCCAAGCAATCTACCATTTGACAATCTGAAACATAGGAGGAAGAAAAAGTATCTTGCAACCTATCAAGAAGTTTCTCATTTTGCATTTTGAGCTTATGAATATCTTCATTATTATTCAAGTATGCTCCATGTAACCATTCATTAATCTCAACCAAATTGTTTCCATAAAAAAACAAGGACATTAAATTACCTTCGATGTTGGACATTGTTCTTTGAATCTTCTCCATGTCTTCAATGAAGGATGAATCCTTCAATGAAGAAACTCTCCAAAAATAATTTGACACCAATGCTTGAGTGTCATGTAGTATTCTAATGGTCTCTTGGATCTTCTTTTCATTCATCTTTAATGAACCTTCAAGAAAATGAGGTTGTTGCAAATGAACTTCCTCATCTTCTTCGTTCTTACTTGGACCAACTTCATGAAGCTCAAGTGGTGATGGGGAATTTGATTTTGGTTCTTATTCAACTGCTACAAGGCCTTCATTTTCATGCTTAATGGAACTTTGGCTTGCATAAACACTTTCAAAAGTGATCTCTATGTCACCAACATAGAGGTGTGAGCACCCATTAGTAGGTACTCCTTCATATTTCAAGCATCCATCAGTAGATGCTCTTTGATTCATCTCCAAGGTAGAGTGTGTCTCGAAATGATCTTCAATATTTTCAATAGAGTCTTCTTCATGCTTATGTGATGTCTCTTCATATTTTTCAGAGTCACTTGGGAGCAACTTTCGATCCTCTTCATGTACTTCTTCTTCTACTTCACCTATTTCAGAACTAGGTGGCTCATGGGTCTCCTCCTTTTTACTCAAACATATGTGATTTGCTCTCCAAGGTATTTTGCGAGAAGGGAATATACCTTTCTTCACTAACTCCACATCTTCATTTTTGGGCCTATTTTCAAACACCTAATCAGCAAAGTCTTCAAAAGGAATTTCCTTTTGTGTACCTCCCTTATACAGATCAAGATATGTCTGATATTGTTGGGGCAAGGTTTTACATGTTGCTCCCAATATTTGTAATTCATTCATGGAATTATCCTTTGGTAGTGTGACACACTCATCTTCATAAGATTCAAGGTCATAAGAATAACCCTCATTCCTTATGAAATTGTAAGATGTGTTGCATGATGGCACCTCTTCCTCAAACCATTCACATTCTGCTCCATATTGCTCACAATCATATTCATATTGCTCTTAAGAATTGTACTCATAGAAGTCATCATAATAGTAAGACATGGATGCAATTTATTATTCAATGGATGAACCTAATGCATAGGTGCAAGGACCATGCTCTGATACCACTGTAATGTCCCCAATTTGAAAATTTTCCCAATTTAGTCAATTTTTGAAACTTGGACTAGTGAAGCCCCAAACTGTCCCAAATGATCCCAAGTATTTTCGAATGATGTATGGAATGGATTGAGGTGTATTTGGAAACAATAAATGAAATATTATATGCTTTGACACTTTCTAAATACTTCAACAACTTGCATTTACAATTAGAGAATGAAAGGCAGAATTACTAGGAAAATCGATGTTGAAACCCCCAAGGGTAGATGGCTCCAAAAGACTCCTAAGGATTTATAATTGGAAATGAGAGTGTTTTAAAGGTATTGATACATAAAAATGAATATTATGGATTCTTGGACACTCTCAAAAGAATTCTGCAACATTCATTTAAGTTCAAGATAATATAGGGAAATTTACTAGTAATTTCGAGGCTCAAACCCCCAAGGGTAGATGACATAAATGGTTTCCCAAATGCAGTACGAACCTCCCAAATTTTAGAACAGAGACATGGAATATTTATAGGAATTCACTGGGCACCCAAATGCATCATTAATCAGTTCCTAAAGGCTGCTTCAAATCCCATGAATCAGAGGTTTGTAAACATGTCTTAACATAGGGGGAAATGAGAGAAAAACGCTATAAATTGCTATGAAATTTGAGAGAAATGTTACAAGGAACTGCATAAGGTGTATAAAACTTCTTCGGTATATTAATGGCTCTCCAAACAACAATAAAACCACATATATTTACTGATACAAGTCGATACCAAACAACTTCAAGCTCTCTCCAAAAGATATATGGGAAAATGTCACCATTCATACATAGTTTGGCATTTTTACATGGTTTTAATTGGATTTTCGATCTTAGGTATATATGAGAATCAAATACAGAGTGGGGAAATCATCTTACAAATAAATGGCCCCCCCTTGGACTCCCCCAAAGAGATCATCATCTCTCCATGTGCGCCCTTCCTCCAAGAGCAAGAATATAGAGAGAAAATTGGAAGAGATGTGGGAGCAAGTTGAAGAAGAGAATATCATGAGAATCCCTGTAGCTTCAACCTGAAACAAATGAATCCATTGTAGTTTCAAATCAAATTTTTGAATGGCCTCTCCAATTTCCAATTAGGATGAGAATCTTTCACCCTCGAAATTGGTACTAAGGTAAGTAGAGTAAACACTCCACTAGCATGGACAAGCTATGCTCTCCAATTTGCAAAATGAGAAATGATAAGAATATCTTTTCCTTATTTTTTTTTGTCTTTTATAAACTTATCAAGTCCTCCATGGTTTGAATTCCTTCCAAAAACCTCTTGCCAAGTCAAGTTGGGAAGATATTCCAATGTGTGCCACTTGTCCAACAATTCCTAGTCTCCATTTTCCCTCAATTCGAATGGGGAAGCTTCTTGTCTTCTATAACTCCCTTGTGCACCCTCTTGGAGGCTAGTTTTAGCCCTGACAATTCATATATGTCATATGTCAGCAATCAGGTCTGAACTTTGTCATAGGTGTCATAGAATCTTCATCATTGTTGTCATAGGAGTTAGGGAATCTAGCTCCAAGTGTCACAATTATTCTAAGATGCCTCTTCCTCTTCCATGGGAGTTATTCTTCCACTCCAATTCGACCTTACATGATTCATGCCATGAATAATACCTCTTAAAATCCCCAAAGTATGTTACCCTTCATCTTGAACTCGAATTGGTGAGAGAATCATGCCAAGTGTAGTGGGTAATCTTGCCACATGTGGGTCCCACAAACTCTTATGTGCCCTCATGATCCAATGTCAACTTATTTTGTTTGTATTATTATTTAATTAACCCATTTAATGTGAATTTGTAAATCTAAGGTCATTTTGGGTCTTGTAGCTCCTTTACTCCAACTTTTAATGCTTCCACTCCCAACCTAGGGAACTAGTAATTATCCTCCACGATAGTTCATTTGGATGGGAATATTACAAACTTTGAATTGGGAGTTTTTCTCTTAATGTGAACATATCTTTGAAGGAGATGGAAACATGCATGCTACAGTCCAAGTTCCTTGCTCCAAAACTTTAGGATGAAGTCATCAATTGTTCATCCTACATTTACAACTAAATTCCTCATAAAGCCTTGAAAGGATTCACTCCATTCGAATCTTGGAGTGTTTGAAAACCAGAAGTCAAGCATTTGAAATTGTTTGGATCTCGTGCATGGGCACACATTCCTTCCAAAATAAGAAGGGACTTAGATCCAAAAAGTGAAGAATGCATATTTGTAGGATATCCTGAAGGAGTAAAGGGGTACAAACTACTTTATCTTTTCACTGAAAAATATTTTTAATGAAAGAAGTGTCAAGTTTCAAGAAGGCCCCTTGCATGTAGAAAGTCCTACTACCAATGCACCATTTCTTATTAATGATGATATCATTTATGGTTCTTCCACTATCTTAGATGGAAATTTCATATTCATATGAAGAAGAATATGCTGATATTAATGAACAAAGCATTGCATATTCGACAGTCCAACCACGTTGGGAAGAGAAAACTCTTTAGGAAGCAGGTGAACTAGTTGGGGATCCATCAGATCCAAGGAGAAATTGCTCACAATTTCATGATGATCCACTTACTCACTACTACAAATCCTTTGCTTCCCATACATTTCTACATGGTCATTGCTACAGATCCACAATCTCATGCATAAGATACCGGTAATATACATTGGGAAGCTGCCATGGATGAGGAGTATCAATCTCTCATGAAAAACCAAACTTGGGAGTTGGTACCTCTTCCTCCTTTGATGAAACTTGTTTGATGTAAATGGGTTTATAAAACTAAGATGGAAACATATGGACTTATCAACAAGTGCAAAGCAATACTAGTAGCAAAAGGTTTCTCATAGGTACATTGTATATATTATAATGAAACTTTTGCACTAGTTGCAAGGAGGGACTCCATTTGACTTGTGATCACCATTGCAAGCTCAACATCGAGAAATTCACCGTATGGATGTGAAGAGTTAATTCCTTCATGGGGATCTTGCAGAAGAGATCTACTTGGAGCAACCAAAGGGGTACATCCAAGACTCATCTCTTGTCTGCAAATTACAAAAATCTTTGTATGGCTTCAAGCAAGCAATCCACAAACTTGGTATGCAAAAATGGATTCTTCTTGTTGTCCCAAGGATTCTCTCATTGTAATTCAATTTCAAATGTGTACATGCTTAGACAAGGTGACTCTCTTTTATTGATTGTACTTTATGTTGATGATATACTAATCACAGGGAGTTCATCTTCATCCATTGCTTGGTTTAAATATGGTTTGCATGATAGATTTTCCATGACCGATTTAGGGTTGTTACATTACCTTCTTGGACTCAAAATCACCCGATATTATTTAGGAGTCACAGTGGCACAATATAAGTATGCACAAGATTTACTTAGTAGATTTCAGATTATTGATTAAAAATCAGCTCCATCACCCTTCCTTTCAAGTGTAAATATTGAATATGGAAATACTACACTTTGGTGGACACTACACAATATATATAGTTGATTGGGATTCATATTTATCTCACCCACACTAGAGCGGACATTTCTTATGCTGTTGGAGTATTTTCCAGATACTTTTAGGAGCCTAAGGAGGTACACTAGAAAGATGCAAAGTGGATTCTCTGGTATGTGAAGGGCACTTATAATTTTGGGATTTATTATGCAGCAGAGTGCTCTTTGGATCTAGTTGGGTATATATATTTTGATTGGGGTAGCGATGGCACTTATTGCAAGTCCATCTCTAGGTATGCTTCCATCCCAAACCATATAGGAGCATTGTCATTTTTTTTTACATTCCATTTTAACAATTATTTCAAATTAAGATGAGTTAAGTTTATCCACCTAAACAATTTAAATACTGGATGTCATTTGAGAATTAACAATATATATAAATTAATAATTGATTTAAAATATCATATTTTAATATTGAGCTATATTCTTTTCTAAGGGAAACCTCATAGAGAAACCCAAGGGATGCTTCCTCAAATTCATGGATGGCATCCATAGTAAACCCCTTGACCTAAACTAGTGTGCCTTGGTACTATTGATGACAAGCTCGGTAGTGAAATCCCTTATTGCACCCAAGCCAATGGGTGAAGACCTTACGACACACAATGAATCCTTTACCAATAGAAGGTGACTAGTTGAAGTCCCTCCCAACACATGCTGGATTCCTGAAAGTAGTGCCATTTCGGCTATGGCACTACTGGAATGCTCAATGTGAATCAACTTGGAGCTTCATTAAGTCAAAATACCGAGCAATGGTTATGGCCCTCAAGGCTGAAGTATTGGAGCTTACAACTCTGATACCAAATGTAACAACCCTTTTTACAAAGCATATTTTAAACCTAATTAAATGGTAGATTCTTTGAGATAATTTCATAAAAGAACTAATCTATGAGGTGCCTATGGAAAATTACATTTATTATCTTCAAAAAATCAGGTAGAAATTATAATACAACTCAAATAACTATAAAAATTCAACGAACGGTAACCCAAAGAGAAGAATCTCTACTTAGTCAGTCAATGACTAGTTTAGCCAATTTTGCATGTAGACCTTGTCCTTTGTTAGGCACCTACTCCTATATTAACAACACCTACCCCTCTATCAACAAAAACAATTGGGGGGGAAACTTTCCACCCAACTAACCATCAACAAAAGGTGAGCCCCCTAACTCTCAACAATTAAACCTATTCTAGATCAGGTGAGACCTTACTCTTTTCTCTATTAACCTTTGTACAAGAATCCCCCCCTCCTTAACCTCTACCTCCAACAGGTGTTCTCACAAACAATAGAAAACCAACACAAACAAGCAACAAACCCCAAAAATAAAACCAACAAGGCTCCAACTCCCACCTCTTGATCTTGCCCCCGTTTATTACTTATTTTTCATATTTCACTCAATTTCTTAACTTTTGCATGGATGACACACTTGCCATCCATGCACCTAAATTAAATCACAATGCACATATTCCTTTTTATTTTTACATATTAATTGACTTTTCACTACTACAATATGTTATTTATACTTATACTAATGTCTAAGGTTGGAGTATTACATACTCCCCCCTTCAGGAAACTCTATCCCGAATTTATAGCCCCATAGCAACAAATACAAGGGATTACTTAATTAGTCATGTAGATAATAGGTAATATAGGTGGCATGTAATATTGTGAAGATGAGAGATTTATATGTGTGGCCATCACACATAATTTTTTCACCTGCACTAATACAATCACGACACCCTAAGTTACATCATGCTCTTGATTAATTTCCAGGGTATCTAATATGAACTCAATCATACAATTTATGCATCAATATTATTACACACTCAAGCATCAATCAAGTCAAATAAATGAGTCAAAATAAATAAATAAAAGTACAACATTCCAAAAACTCCCTCCTTCCTTACTCACCCTCTCCTTGAGAATCATACCATGGACCACCTCCATAATCCTCCTTGCCAATACTCCGGATGATCCTGCTCACCATTACATAGGCCATCTAATATAGCTTGTCTGTGGATCATACAATAGGCATCATATTTTCTTTAAGAATTTTTCGCAGATTAGCCATCCTCCCAACTTTCGGTAAATGTGCGGCCTCATCCGAATTAACTGGAATATGGGCCTCATCAAAATTAACTGGCATTTGGTTATCGATACACTGATCCTGACATTGATATCATTATAACCCAGGCATATCGAAAGGCTAGCCTATACTCCCTCCTTATGCACCCTTAAGGCAACAATCCTAGGCATTAGAAGTCCTTCTCCATATGCCCCCCGATAAGAATACCTTAAGCCATGGACTTCCAGTAGTAGAGTTAAGAACAATTGACATAGAGCACCTAATTGTTGAGTTTGTCCCCCAACCCATAAGGTGTTTGTTGTATCCACTCTCATTTGTGGTTTAAGGCCTATGTACAATACTAGAATGATTAGTCTTTTAGGTTCTTTGAGTGGATCACTTGAAACAAACTTCCACTCCCCACAAATGAACAATGATTAGTAGTTATTTCCTCTAGATAATAAGATATCAAGAAATCCATTATGAATAATAAATAACTATAATTGGTTATCATATGTGATCATGGAGAATGCCTTATCACAAGTTAACATTTTTCAATAGAATGTACCGTAAGCCACCATCATGGAATAATATGCCTCATAAACCAAGTTTTACTTATCATGAAATACCAACATGAATTAATTAAGCATTATATTGAATACCAAATCACATGAATTAAAAACCCATGATATCCTCATGAAATAATCAAACATCCTATTGAACTAATATGTCATGAAAGAGCATAATGAATTAACAACATATTGTAAAATAAAGCACCCTACTAAATATGAATATGAAATAACAACATATCATAAACGATGTCATATGTAAACAAATACCATGATGAAGTAACAAAGTACTATACTAATTATCACCATGAAATAATAAGTATTAATGTAGTATCTCATTGCCAAGTCAATAAATCTGCTAAAAAGATAAGGAAATTTGTGATGCATTGAGGCAAACATATCTTACTCTAAATTTTACTTGCTAGAAAATATTATTTTTGGAAATATAATTACTATTAAGTTTTACTTTCATGGCTTGTCTCAGTTTAATTACCAATGCATGTTTCATCTTTGGAAACTATAAACCTATGAGAGATGGCACATGTCAGCTTCTAAGTGTTTTCTATTGCTTCACATTTGCGTTTGCTTAGGTGCTCCGTGCTGAACCTTCATTAGACAACACTAATTTTATTTAGTGCATTATGGGAATCAATCTCACTACTTTTTGGCACTGTTGAAGCCTCGGATATGTACGTGCTGGAATGGGTGAAAACCGAGGGTGAAAACCTAGACTGAAAGGCTTCAAAAATTCCTACGCAAGGACAGTTCTATCCCTAGCTTGTTTGGAATTGTAATCTCCCACGGATACAAAGGCCTCCACTGGCACTTGTGGGGTTTGATCCTAGAAGGATCTTTCTTCCTAAGAAGGAAGATCAAAGTGTCTTGATTCTAAAGTGGATCTAAACCTAAGACAACTTTACCTTAAAAGAAAATCTAAGCTAAGTCAGATCTAATCTAAAAGGAGTGTATTGTTTGTGTGCAGGGTAACTTGGTTTGAATTCCAATAAGTTATTTCATCAACTTGACAGAAATGTGAAATCGAATTGTTAACTCATTACTTCAAAATACAACCATGCAATGAAAATTATTGTTAATAATTCAAAGATTAAGCATATCCAAGATTATCTTGTTGTTCTTTTGCTAATTGAAAAATTAACATGAACTAAATAATTTTCTGTGAATCATTTGCAGAAATAGATAAAGATTTTAATTAAAGAAATTCAATTAAAACATTTAATTACATAGATCATGAATTAAGACAAATCTGAATTCCAGATCAATGCATTAATGATTGGCTGCAAAGTCAACAGTATTAATTGCTAATTAAGGTGAAGAAACTAGACATCATCAAAGAAATTTGATTTGTTACACAAAGAAGATGCCAAAAGAAACTAACTTTGATTCATTGGTCTATAAAAAATTACACGATCACAAGTGAAACATCGTTTCTCCAGTCCTTCTCTGGCGATTATCTTCCCCACTTCCCCATGAGGCTTCCATCCCTTTAAATAATAATTACAAAAATGGTTACAAAGGATAGCTTTCCCATGAAAACATAGATTTACAAAATCAGACTATTCTAATATATCATCGTAGAGAATGGTTCATAGTGAGCATTTCACAAATTTTCAAAAGATATTCATCACATAATTGCGGGAAACATCCCATAATAAACTGTGGAGGTTAACTACAGTATACTAACTGTCTTTGACGGACAGTAAGGGAGCTGAAAAATCCCTCTTAGAAGATTTATGATGATCAACAATGTTCTCAAAAACTGAAAAGTCGGCCACTTGTTCCTCCTTCAAAGGGATTAATGGAGTGATAGGTTCTTCATTGATTATAAAATCCTGGATGATGGTATTGTCTGCATTAGCTGGCCTTTCAATGATATTCCTTCTCTTCTTCTGTGGTAGCTGCATGCAGATAGATTGAATCTCAGGTTCTTCTTCACTACCACTGCTTTCATCAGGAACACCTGCATCAAAAGGTGGCGACACAGGTTCTTGATATAGAAGAGGTTGAAGTTCTTTCTCTTCACAAAACCTGACCAAAGATTTATAAATTGTCTACATATTGCTCACAATATAACTGTCAGAAGGAAAATTTATAAAAAATCAACCAACAGGACCATTCTATAACAGTATGGCAAACAACCAATTTCCCATGTTGAAGCCTGTATTTAATGGAGAACAATGAAGATTTCAGACATGACTGAGCGTAACGAATTGCCATGATTAAAACCTTACGGTCTAGAACTTGCAATTATCAAGTCTGAATTGAAGTAACGCACAACATGCGTCGACAGGGATCAGATTAAAACAGGATAAATTTGCAATAATTCACGTATGATTTAACATCAAATCTCAGCACCCGATCAACTACGAGTTAGTTGAATCAATGATTATCAATCGTATGAGGTCGCAGATGAAAATATCCTTTTAAAATCTGATTGCAAATCGAAAATGGTAAAGAAAGACTGGAAACAGATGATTATTCAAAATAAAAAAAATAGTTCAATTATCAACCGCAGGATCAACATAAATCAACGGTCAAGATTGAACATGCAAGCCGTGGAAGAAAAGTGCGGAAGGTTTATTTTGGACATGCACAGTCCTTCCCACAATCCGCAATCTGCAAGTTGTGGGTTGTGAGATCACAACTCTAAACATAATCAAACAAAAAGTCCCCGTAATCCGCAATTTGTGGGTTGCGGGTTGCGGGATCGCAATGCACAAAACTAAATTAAAAGGTGTTCCCGTAAGCCGCATTGTAGGTTGTAGAATCAAGCAACCGTGATTATTAGGCAAACAATTCCGCATCTGCAATCCGCATTGCGGGTTGTGGGTTGCGGAACAAGGAACATTCCAAAACCAGAAAATCAAGATCCTGCAATCCGCAATTTGCGGGTTGCGGAAAAATTGACTTTTTGGGGAAAAACCTGTACTTTCCGCAACTCTTAAAAACACACAAAATCAAGGGAATTTTCAAAAGGAAAAATTACTAACTTGATCAAATCGACACAAAGAGATTAAATCATGACAAAAACCCCCAAAATAACCAAGGATTTTAATCATTTTCTTTGCTTATAAAAATTTGGGGCTCCAATGCTTTGTAGAAAAATGGGATTTGTTGTACCTACAACAAATGGCGACTGCCTGGGAAGAACCAGTTACCTCTGAAAATGAAACCTATAATTCAAGGAAGACATGTCAAGAAGCTTGATACTTTAACCTGTAATTTACAAAATGTTCTCATAAAACACAATCAGAATAGCAAAGTTTGTCATATGATCGATATATCCCCTTCCAGAACCAATTAATGATGATGTTCATACGACAAAGAAGTCTTAGAAGTAGACATAAATCCTTTACCATTATGCAGTCATAGGAAGGCAGTTTATGACGAGCCTTAGAACAAACCTAGAGCCATTCTGGGTTACCAAGTCTTGAATCACCTTGACTTTATTAATTATTTACTTATGCACAAACATATTACACACAATATATACATTATATATATATATATTTATTTTAAACAGAATGAAAATATACAAACAAAACATTTGTTGATACAATGCCATTGCCCTGACTTGGTGATCAGATATTGGCAATGCCATTCACAGACATGATTTGGAAATTGAACAAGCTAGCTCGGTAAGGAGACTCTCTGTCTTTCAGTTTTGACACTAAAAGCAATTACCATGGCCTGGTGACCAGAATTGGTAATTTCAGACCTATGATCATGGTAGGGATGGCTTGGAATAAGACCCCCCTTATCCTTATATACAATAAAGTGTCCTACAAAGGAAAACAAAATTTATTAATGCATAGCTTAGAAGACACTACTATGTCTTGGTAACCATGTAACAGTAGTGTTACTCACCGATGGTTTGCAGATCATGAATGGATCGACTTGTGATAGGATCTTCCACCTTCCAACAATAGCTAAAAGTCATCCCCCAAGTTTGGTGGCGTGATGTGGAATGTCATTCCACTTAAACATCTATGAACATAATGGGCTGGCTTGTGATAAGAAACCCCATCTTGCAATCTATAATTATTAAGGTAAATTATGTTCAAGGTGATCAGAATGGGATCCAGAATGGGTAAGGCTGACAAGGCCATAAATATATGCTGCCATTCACTAATGAAACATAAGTCAAGAAAACTAACTGCTTTCTTTAACTTCAATTAATCAAACAACACATCCATAAAGATATTTGATTTAGGTGGGAAGGTATCAATCAAGGCTTTGCAAATTATGTCTGTTTTGATTTCATAGAAAACATTTTCAACTACAAGCTAAGAGGAATAAAAGCTGACACTGTTTACCTTAAAAACTCAGACTCAAATTATCCTGAGACATACTGATCAACCGCCTTCACCAAAAGGTGTAAGCATTATTCAAAAGTGAAACCCATGTATAAAATAAAAATCAAAATGAAAATAAAGAAGAAAAAGCAAACAAACCACACTTTATGTACAGTAAGTGAATCTGCTCAATCAAACAAAGTACTTCTTGAGCAATTGCACATTGACTGGGTAGGTGTCTATGATACCCTCCAGTGTCTGCAACCAAACAGTACTAGGACCAATCTTTTTTGTAACAATGAATGGTCCTATCCACATGCGTTGGAACTTAGTGTAATCATTCTTGTCCTTGCGTTTTTTATCCCACTTCAACACTAAGTCCCCCACAGTAAACTCCCTGTTAGATGATGACTTCTCATCAAACCACCTCTTTACTTGTTGCTGATGTTGATATAGCTTGTTTTTGGACTTCTCCCTGTCTTCTTCCAACTTGAGTAACATATCAATTCTATGTTGGAGTGGGTAAGAATCATCCTCTTGTATGGATTGTGTCAACTGTAGTGAAGGGATCATGAGGTTGGATGGCAAGATAGCCTCCTTACCATAAACTAAACAATAAGGGGAATTTGCTATGGCTGCCTTTGGGGTGACCCGGTCTTCCCAAAGAGCATTGTATAACTGGGTATGCCAATCTTTATGGTGAGTAGCAATTGTCTTCTTTAAAATATTTATCAAGTTTTTGTTGGAAGACTTTGCTAGTCCATTCCCTTGTGGATAATAATTGGCAGAAAACTTCAGCTTTATCCCTTTTCTAGGGCATACTGTGTAAGATCAATGGAAGAGAAATAGGATGCATTGTCGAATACCAAAAATTCAGGGGCACCAAACCTAGTGAATATTTGGCTTTCAAGGAATGATATCACTTGGTTTGTGTTACATTGTCTGAGGGGGACTGCCTCTACCCATCTGGTAAAGTAGTCCGTAGCTGTTAAGATATACTTATGTTGCAGGGATGAAACAGGGTTGATGGGCCCAACAAAATCCAATCCCCATTGCTGAAATGGAAACTGGACAGACAATGGCTGCAAAGGAAAGACAGGTTTTTTTACTTTACCAGTAAACTTTTGGCATGCTTCATATCTTCTGACATAGGCATAGGAATATTTAAACAAAGTAGGCTAGTAGTATCTTTCCTTGAGGATCTTATGTGTAGTGGTCTCCCCTGAGAAATTCCCTCCTCCAGGTCCTGCATGAAATTGCAAAAGAATATTATCAGTTTCTACTTTTTTCTAAACACCTGAGAAAAACACCATCATAATTCTTCCTAAATAAAATGCCATCTATGAATTGATAAGGCGAAGCTTTCAACCTTAAAGCTCTGCGTTTTTTAAATTCCAGGGTTTCAGGAGCAAACCCATGAGCAAGGAAGAATTTAATGTCATCATGCCATTCAGATGCTTGGGTCATGATAACATTAATAGAACCTGTTTTTGTACTCTCTTCTTGTTCCCACTCCACCTGCTGGTGTACTGGATCATTGGATTGAGCGGTTAGCAGACACAAGCCTTGGCCTTTGATAATCTTTGCTGGTCTAATCTCCAAATCATATTCTTGCAAAGCTGTCATCCAGTGAGCTCTTTTTTCCCCTAATTCTTTCTGAACTAGAACATTTCTAATAGCTGCATAAGGAACAATAACTTTAGTTCGAGATTTCAATAAATATGGTCTAAAGTGTTTCACAGATTTATAGATCGTGTAAGCTTGTTTGTCAATCTGGGAGTAATTGAGTTCTGCTCCTTTGAATGTGGAGCTCATGAATGAAATAGGGATCTTAGCATCGTTATCATGTTTCTGTGTCAAGACAACTGCGTAAGAGAAGTTAGTAGCAAATGTGTACAGAACAAAATCTTTGCTGAAATATGGAGACATCAGAGCGAGGGCTTCCACAATGGCTCTCCGGATTTCAACAAAGGCATTTCATTGTTCCTCAGACCATTTAAACTAGGCATCTTTCTTAACCAATTGCTGCAATGGCTTAACAATTTGAGCAAAATTCGGAACAAATCTACGAACAAAATTAATCTTACCAAGAAAAGATTGCATGGCCTTACGTGAACAAGGTAGACCAATCTTCGCAATGGCTTCTGTGCGCTCTAGATTGATAATCATGCCTTCTTTCGAAACAATAAAACCCAACAACTTTCCCTCGGTGACTGCAAAGATCGATTTTTTTGGGTTCAATGAGATTCCATATCTTCTGCAGCGTTCGAAAACCTGTGTCAAAGCAGACAAATGTTCATGTTGTTTTTTGGAATAAATAGTAACATCATCTAAGTATACAACGACATAATTATGCAACAAACCCCTGAAAGCTATATCCATAGCTCTCTGAAATGTATCACTTGCATTAATCAGTCCGAAAGGAATTCGCCTGTAGGAAAAGGTTCCCCAAGGGGTCCTAAAAGTTGTTTTAGTTGATCATCAAGGACGACCAAGACTTAGTTATGCCCCGAGAAGCCATCAAAGAGAGAAAACATTTCAGACCCTGCTACCTTCTGTAGAATTTGCTCCATTGGTGGAACCGGGTAGGTGTCCTTCTCGAAAGCTCTGCTTAATTTTCAGAAATCAACACAGAGTCTGATTTCCCTATTCTTTTTTCGAACAGGTACCAGGTTGGCAATCCACTATGTATGCTTGACAGGGAATATAATTCTTCCTGCCAGTAGCTTCTCCAGTTCTTTCTTTACAGAGGGTTCCAGACTGGGATGCATCTTCCTTAACTTTTGCTGATAAGGTTTTACTTATGGTTTCATTGGTATATTATGGTGCATGATACTAGTGTCAAAAGTATTGAGTTCATCATATGTCCATGCAAAGACATCTTTGAACTCCTTGCAGAGCTTGATAAAAGCCCTATTCTCCTCAGCAGAGCAATCAACCCCTAGATTGATGAAATGAGGGTTTTGTTCAGTTCCTAGGTTGACAGGCTCATAGTTAAGGGATGAACTCTGGGTCTTGCAGTTGGTCTTTTGCTTGAACTTATCTTGCAGATCATAAAATTTCTCCAGGTTGATAACCGATTTAGGGATGAGGTTGGAAGGATCAGACAGAGACTTTTCATGCTCGACCTCATCTATTGCGACATCTTGAAAAGTGTCCTGGGTTGTGAGAAAGTCTAATATTTGTTGATCATCATCAAGTACTTTCCAATTCGTCACATTATCAGGAACATAAGGCCTGTACATAAGTTTAGTTGAAAAAATTTTAGGGGACAAACCTTCTGGTGGGATCAACCTGGATGCAGTATTAGCAAGCAAATCTGCATCAAAATTATGTGATCTTGGGACTGACTTGATATTAAAAGCAGAAAAAGAGTTAGTGAGATCTCTTACCAATTTTTGATAGTTAATCAATCGAGGAGACAAATAATGAATCGTGTTTCTCACCTGCTTTACTATGATCTCAGAATTTCCATAGCATTCGATTACCTGTGCACCCATGTCAATGGCCTTTTTGAGTCCTTGAACCAGGGATTTATACTCAACTATATTGTTGGTACATTCAAACTCAAGTCTACAGGCAATCATAGTTTTGGTCCCTCTTTGATCAATTAGGACACAACTTGCACCGGCTCCATCTTTAGATCTAGAGCCATAAAAAAATAGAGTCCACGCATTTAAATCTAACCTAAAATTTGTATTCACATTATATACATTATGGACAATGGTACCTGAGAATGGAACATAAGTGAGATTAACAATTTGAGATTGATTCTGTATATTCTCAGCTGGTGACAAATCCGCAGGCAAATCCCCAAAGAAAGTATCAAAAGTGTAATGTTCCACATGTGAGCTAAATTATGCAGTAGCTTCACTGGGATCATTCAAGTCTGTGACAATTTGCTTCATATAAGGCTCCTTGCTGATTTTAATTCTGTTTGGCCTTCCATTGTAGGGAAGCCATAGGTGATACCAGTCAATTGCAAAGTAGCGTTTAAGCTTCTCTGACCAATCTCTGCTTAGTCACATGCCATACATTTATGGAATGTCTGCCACAATAATGTCCATTGCCTGGTGGATTATGGGGTCAGCAGATAATGTTAACAAAACATTTTTCAGTTCTCCTACTACCCTTACTTTGGATCTGTCCAATTGGACAATTTGAGTAGGGCATGGATCCCAAGAGGAATTTAACTTTTTGCAGACCGACATAGGCATCACATTTGATGAAGCCCCTGAATCAATCATACAATTATGGACATTTCTATTGAAGACTTCAAAAGTAAGCAAGAAAGGAGGTGTCTTCTTGCTACCTGGCTTCTAATTTCCAGGTTTAGAGTATACTTCCAAATTGTTGCTTTGAGTTTCCCTGGGCTTGTTGACAATCCTACTTTTGGGTAGACTATCTCTCATTGTAGGGATTTTTAGAAGTTTGAAAAGGGAAATATTAGCTTTCATCCTTTTTAAGTCATCAATTAGATTGTATTATATTTCAGGAATTAAAGTGTCCTTATGTACTGGTGCTTTACCTCTGTTTGGGGTGGGTGCTAAGGTGGAAGCTTCTTGTGTGGGCTGCCATTTACTCCTTGTATTGTAGGGATGTTGGACATTGAAGACAGCCTCGGTCTCATCTTACTCCTCAACCATAGGAAGTTCTGAAAAGAAGCTAATTGTGTTTATCTACTGATATTCTACTTCATCTGGGGGTTTAGGATCTTAATTCTCTTATAGATTTTGATCTTACTAATAAGGAGAATTCTGTGATTCTGAAACCAAAGCCTTAAAGATAGAAAGAATTTCCTCTGCATTCAATCCTTCGTCCGGGTTAGGTGGAAATTGGTTTTGTGGGGATCGGTAAGGTATTTTGAAAGGTTGTATGTTGAATCTCCTGGTATTATTCTGATTTTCTGTGTTTCCTTTCTTCAGGTCTACCATTTCATTTGAGATCTTTTGGAGGAACTTCTTTATATCAGTCATCTCAAATGGGTCCTTGTTTTGTATTGTGGGTTTTGGAGGAGTTTCTTGCTTTCTTTAGAGGTTGAAGGTTGATCTGATGGAACATCAGGATTATCTTTTAGGAAGAATATGTCCTTTTCAACCTGGATAGCCTCTGCAAAGGCTTCCTGCAAATTATCTTTTCATGCTCTTTTTACCCACATAGCAATGGGAACAGGTAAACCCTTAACATAATAAGCAACTAGCAATTCTTCTGCAGGGAGAAGAGTAACAGGGATTCTATTTTTCAAATATGAAAACCTTTGATTATAATCTTTTACCCTCTCCTTACCTGTAATTTTCATTGAGGATAAGTCTAAAACCAAGTCTTTTGGAGTCTTATCATCTCCAAATTTCTGGATAAACAATTTCTTGAAGTCATCCCACGAAGGAATAGATCAAGGTTGTAGGGAAAAGTACCATGTGGATGCTTTTCCTTCGAAGGTGTATGGGAACAACCTACAAACTACATCTTCGTGAACGACACTCCTGAGTCTAATAGCTTGCATGAAGGTTTTGATGTGATCAAGTGCAGGTGATTTGTCATCAAGGTTAAATTTGAGGAGCCATTTATCAGGGTTTTTGGGTAGTCTGTGTTGTTCACTAACAACGAACACAACATCCTGGTCCAGCTAGGGCCTGTTTCCACCTTCTGCCATGGGTAAATCTTCTGAATCTCAATTGGATGATGAATCACTACCAGATGAGGATGATGAAGATGAGGGAGGTGTTGGTGGTGGTCCACCTATGGCAACGTTTGGTTGTTCTTGCTTTGTTTCACTAAACAATATATCAAGATTGAAATTGGGAAGGAGATTGTGGCGAGGTGAATTATGTTGTTTAGGGTTTGGACGATCCAAATTTTGATTATTCAAATTATTAGCTTGCGGATCAGCGTTATGGTGATGAATTGCTGCTAGTCCCTGATTATGCTCTTCAACGATCCTTCGCTGTAACCTAGCAACACTATCAGAAGAACCCTTGAGTATTTGTTCGAGTGTAAGGGGTCCCCTAGTGGGTGATACGAAAATGATGTTGTCGCCCCTTCTAGTTTCCTGCTCTATGACAGGAGTGGCAGGAATGACAATTGGATCTTGTACTGGTTGCTCAACATAAGTTGATGCCTACGTATGACTATGGGTGAAAATCGGTATTCTTGTCTGAGGAGGTTTGCTGGTGTTTCGTTTAGGCATAATTTGCACTCGGCCCTCCTTCTAGCTCCATTTGTTGAAGCCTCGGATATGTAGGTGCTGGAATGGGTTCTAAGGCTAACAACAGAGGGTGAAAACCTAAACTGAAAGGCTTCAAAAAGTACTACGCAAGGACAGTTCTATCCCCAGCCTGTTTGGAATAGTAATCTCCCACGGATACAAAAGCCTCCGCTGGCACTTGTGGGGTTTGATCCTAGAAGGATCTGTGTTCATAAGAAGGAAAATCAAAGTGTCCTGATTCTAAAGTGGAGCTAAACCTAACACAACTTTACCTTAAAAGAAAATATAAGCTAAGTCAGATCTAATCTAAAAGGAGTGTATTGTTTGTGTGCAGGGTAACTTGGTTTGAATTCCAATAAGTTATTTCATCAACTTGACAGAAATGTGAAATCAAATTATTAACTCATTACTTCAAAATACAACCAGGCAATGAAAATTACTGGTAATAATTCAAAGATTAAGCATATCCAAGATTATCCTGTTGTTCTTTTGCTAATTGAAAAATTAACATGAACTAAATAATTTTCTGTGAATCATTTGCAGAAATAGATAAAGATTTTAATTAAAGAAATTCAATTAAAACCTTTAATTACATAGATCATGAATTAAGACAAATCTTAATTCCATATCAATGCATTAATGATTCATTGCAAAATCAACAGTATTAATTGCTAATTAAGGTGAAGAAACTAGACATCATCAAAGAAATTTGATAACTTACACAAAGAAGATGCCAAAAGAAACTAACTTTGATTCATTGGCAGGCGCTTTGGTAAGGTAGCATCGTAGCATCGCGGATGCTGTGACACGTCAGAAGATGTTGCGAAAGGCGGAAACCCGGACGCAAAGAAGACTATTTTTTGTATTTTTGAGTTAATTGTACCACAGAATGCGGGTTTTGGGTCATTTGGACTATATGTTAGGTAATTTTGGGTTAATTGTATCGCAGTATGCGGGTTTTTGGGTCATTTGGACCATGTTAGTTAGATTTTGGGTCATTTGCTCAAAGGTCGATTAAGAAGTTGTTAGTAAGTGGACAAGCAATGTAAAGACGGAAGCCTATTTATAGTCATAGAGTCATATGTATTAGAGATCATCTTGATCAGGATTGAAAGCTGGAAGGTGAAAGAGAGATCTGATCTTGTGAGGCGTCTGTGAGATCTGTGTTTTTGCAGAGAGATTGTATCAGGGTTTTGCTGAAGTAATATGACATGACGAAACTGTTTTGCGAAATTCCTTGTGTATCTTTTGTCATTTCTGATAATGCATGTTGCGATTTATGAATGATGCTATGTTTTCTTGTTGCAACTAATGCTTTAAGGTTATACTTGTTGTGATGAAAGATCCTGTTGAATGATGTTATGAATATGAATGATGTTAAATTTGAATGCATAGATCCATCTTTAAACGCCGCGATAAGTTAAGTGATTGTTGCTGCAAACATCCTCCTTCATTCGGCGGAAACATGGTTCCTTCGACTCTCCCTTGAACATCTCGGGTGAGACCTCATCTGCTCCGCAAGTGTTGCTGGACGGGGTAAAACCTGTCCGGGCCGATGGTCAGGGAGATCACGATGGGCTGGTGTTGACAGTGATGGGAACCCCTGTCGACTTGGTTTGATTCAACAAATGGTTCCGTTGCTGGGACCGTGTGCGAGGTGAAAGGAGGATATGTTGTGGCATCCGACACAACCGGAGATACAAAGCTGGTTTGATCAGAAGTTGTAGGAATTTGCTGAAGAAGAAAGTCAGAACACTCGACTAACAGTCGATCAGTGGGTGGAAAGATATATTCACGACGGTCCACACGAATGGTTTTTCTGTGAATTCCCGGTCCTTTTGTTTGAGTGGTTGGTAAAGTTGACCTTTCAAAAGAGGAACCACCAAGGTGGTGAGCCGACGACCTGGACCCCGTAGTTGATCCAAGAACTGCAGGAAGTTGACAACAAAGCGTTGCGGGCTGTCGAAGTGTGGCTTGATAGCATCTTGGAAGGGTATATCACTGAATTTATGGTTGATACGCAAAAGTCTTATAGTGAAGCTGAAAGATATTTCTTCCGTGAACCCTGGGGAAGGTTTCTGCTGTCACTCCAACTGTCCATTAAGATGCTTATTTGCGAAAAGGGTATCCTGAAGATGCATCTAGATCAGTAAGCAGCCTGATGGGTGGAGGCTGTGGGTATCGCGACAGCAGGGGGGCGGTACATGGAATGATCAGGGATAGATGGGTGCAGGTCATGACGAGACTGTGAGTGAAGCCGAGGAGGAGAGTGGTCTTACAAGAGGAGGAGCGAGGTTTCGACAGGAAAAGAGGCAGAGGATAGGAGAAGGTCCTACTGTGATCGAATCGCAAGTTCGTGAAGGAAGACCACATAGGACGAAGCGACCTCATAGTCTGGACAAGGACAACTAGGCTGCGCCCAGGATAGAGGTAGGACCAAACCCCAACAACAACGTACCCACACCTCTACTCACTATCTGTCAACCAGTAAGAAACACAACTTCGACCCCACCGGGTCAACAAAAATTGATTGCTAGTAGTTCAGCGACTGCAGGAAGGAAGCCTAGGATGGCGGGCGAGGATGCTAAGTTGCCGCTGTTCCATGGGAATGGGATAGATAACCCTGAGCAGTATTGGTTTTGTGTGAAGCGGTATGGACCGTAAAACAGATCACTGATGATAACACTAAGAAAGGATAGTTAGCAACAACTCTGCGAGGTCGCGCATTAGATTGGTTTATGAAGTTTGTTCTAGTCCCTACAGGAGCTCTAGAGAAGACACTAGACGATATCGGGGATGGTTTGATTGCAGAATTCAGAAAACCCAAGTCTGAAGCACAATGTATTACAGAATTGAAAGAAATAAAGCAGTATCCCAATGAGACGGTGTGGGATTTTGACCAGCGGTTCAAGACGCTGATGGCGAGGGTTAGTTTTGATATGAGCGCTATCCAACACAAAGAATGGTTCATCGCGGCACTGCTACCGCACATTAGACTACCACTGATGCAACAGAACATTACGATGCCCAGTGAAGCTCTGGAGATTGCAATGCGATTAGAGGCATCGTTGATTGGTGAAAATGCAGCTGGGATGTCGCAGATACAGACACAGATGGCTAACTTGACCATACAACTACAAGATCTGAAGAAGAGCAAGGAGCAGCGCGAGGAAGTATGGTGTACGCGATGTCGAGGGGAAGGACATACTAAGGACAATTGCCCCGACTTCCGCAACTATTTGGTTTCAGGAGCACCAAACCCGTTAAGTGGTGGTGGCATGCCATGGTGTCGCATTTGTCAGGTATATGGGAACCGCCATGAGGAATGTCCATACATGCAGAAGATGGTCACCAAATCGATGAATCTGTATTGCAATTTCTGTAAGTATGTGGGACACGATGACAAAGATTGCCGGGCATATGGGTTGCTTCATGAGAGAACGTATGATGCATTTTATGTAAAGGATAACCAGCGTGCCATACAACAACCACAACCACAGCCGCAGCTAGCCCAGCCACTACCTCAACCGCAGGTACAGTTTGCACCACAGCAGCAACCACAACAGTTTATGCCCCAATATGCTCCGATGTAAATGGATCCACAGTAGCCACAATACGTTCAGCAACCACAATATGCGCAGCAAGGGCAAGGCATGCAACCAGCTCCTATGCAGCAACAGTACAACCAACCGCAGTACCAACAGCAGGGTGGATTCCGTGGAGGATACCGGGGCAGACATGGTGGAGGATTTGGTCGCGGAGGAGGAAGAGGAGGTCGTGGACTTGTTTAGTGCTACCACTATGCAGTATGGGGACACTACCAGTGCGATTACCCACTATTACAGACGCAGTGTACATTTTGCTTTGTGATAGACCACACGGTGGAAAACTGTCCGTAGTTGATTGCATAATGGCAAGCAGGGAACATTCCACAGTTGCAGAATTAGAACTAGGAACAACAACCAGTAGAGAATCAGATGTAGCAACTGGTGCAGAACTAGAACCAACGTCTAATTCAGAATGCTAATCAAAGTGTGAACCAACCAGAGAACCCGACACCAAATCATAATAAGGGTGCGAATGTTGCAACAATTTATGCGGAGCCAAGGCCACAGGATGCGGCTGTCGCAGTCATCACAAAAGGAGGTGCAGCAACAGGAGGGGACATTTGAAAGGCCAGGTAGAAGAATGCATCATTTGACGTTGAGTCCGAGCGTGATACTTTCTTTCAGGAACGTCGTGCGATGGACAAAGATCGCGGTAAAGCTATCATTTGCGACATGCCCCCTGTTTTTTATGCGACTTCAGAGGCAGGTCCATCAGCGCAGTCTGGAACCTTGTAGAAGTTTCTTGAGAGTTGTTTATTGTTGGCAAGAGATCCCGTGGCACTCAGGAATATTGAGGGGTTGTTGCAGCGTCCAGCTAGGGGATGGCAGGAGTCCGCGGTAAACTCCCTACAACAGTGGAAGACAGGTAAGGAGATGCGAATGAATATCCAGATCAGGGATTACGAAGTTGGTTCGATTATTTTGGATCTTGGTTCGGATGTCAACATCTTAACCAAGCAGGCATGGCAGAAAATGGGGAGTCCCCCATTGAGCTGGTCTCCTGTACAACTATGGTTAGCTAATCACGCTAAAGTGACACCGATTGGGAGAGTCCCACGTCTAGTGGTGGACATTGAGGGCATGAAGACCGATGCTGACTTCGATGTCATCGAAGTGGTTGAAGGAAGAAGCTCGTATCCTGCGTTGCTAGGGATCAAATGGGATAACGACAGTGGAGCGGTAATCAACTTCAAGCGGTGGATGATGACTTTCAAAAATCGCGATCTCAGAGTCATAGGCCCGTTGGATCCAACTGAAGGACGCAGATACATTGAGCCAGTGAAGGATGACGATCCCAGTGGATGGGATCATGCATTTAACATTTCCGAAGACTATATTCATCCAACTACCAACGGTGAGCTGGGATGGTGCAGTGACAACTCTACATCTTCCGACTCTGATGACGCGTTAGAACACTGGCAGAACAGCTAACATGAGGTGTCACTCCGCAAGTGTGGGTTAATCACGTAATCGCTATGCCGCGTTGCGACTGAAACGATCACATTACCAGTATATGAAGGGCTTCCTGGCTTGTTCGACTTTCTGACAGAATTTGAGGAATGAGTTTCAGAACCACAACGATTGCTGGCATTAGAGGAATCACTGAAGGCTGCTCCAGTACACTAGTGGGCGACACACAAGAAATCAATCGACGGGTGGTCGCAATGCAGGAGATTGATGGTGGTTCATTTTGGCGATACCGAGGTCTACCACACAGGGAAATATGATGGTCGGAATAACCCTGGAAGTCATTTGAGGGAGTGTTAGACATTGTGGGCATCACGACCACAAGATGATTGGGTCCATGCCTTTATTCACACTCTAGATCAGATGCCGCACTCGTGGTATATTGCAGCTGAGTTATGAGGAGAAATTACCACTTCGGTGGAGTTGACGGTATGCTTCACTCATACGTTTGGATTCACGGATGCCAACCCTGATGTCAACAACGCTTTGCAGCTTATCCGCGATGTGGTTCTGAAAGTTGTCCTAGTGAAATATCCCGCGGATCCACATGTGCATTTCCAGATGCAATCCATGATGGAATGTTACAACATCACCGGTGGGCCCAAAGACGGTGATTATCCATGGAATGTCAATATTCCAAAGTCTGAAGGAAGTCGCAATATAGTACCACCGGATGCGCCAAGTGATCCGTTTAGTCAACCCTTGAAGCTTCGCAAGATCAATATTGGGATGGAGGCCACTCCCAAGTTCACAAATGTTGGAGATTATTGGGATGATGAAATGATGGGGAAGGTCACTGATTTGTTGCATGAATTCCAAGACCTATTTCCTACAAAGTTTTCTGAGATGAAAGGTATTTTGAGTGATCTAGGGGAGATGAAGATCCCCTTGAAACCAGATGCTAAACTGATCAGGCATCGACCCTATCGGCTAAATCCATGACATAAGGAGAGGGTTAAGGTAGAACTTGACCGCATGTTGGATGCTGGAATTATTGAACCAATTGAAGAGTCAGAATGGATCAGTCCCATGGTGGTGCAGGACAATAAGACTGGCGAGGTGCGCATTTGTGTTGATTTGCAGAAGTTGAATGATGCCTGCTTACATGATCCCTTTCCGACTTCGTTTACTGATGAAGTACTTGAAGGTGTGGGCGGCCAAGAGATGTACTCTTTCATGGATGGGTTCTCGGGCTATCATCAGATCCGCATTGCAAAGGAAGACTGCCACAAGACGACTTTTGTGACAGAATGGGGTTGTTTCTAGTATACTATGATGTCGTTTGGGTTGAAGAATGCCCCTACGATATTCTCACGGTTTGTTGTTGCCGTGTTTCGGGATTTCATTCAGAAGTTTTTGTAGGTATACATGGATTATTGGACAATCTATGGTTTGATCCGTGATCATCTGGCCAATCTGCGATTGATGCTGGAGCATTTCCGATAGCACCAGATATTGCTGAATTTGAAGAAGTGCATCGTTTGTGCATCGTTTGGGATATTGTTGGTTCACATCATATGCAAACAAGGGTTGTTAGTCAATCCAACAAAGATTGCACTCATTTTGAGCCTAACACCGCCGACTAATGTTAAGCAGTTGAGGGAGACGTTAGGCCATACTGGGTATTATCGCAAGTTCATCATGGGATATGCAGTAATTACCACCCCCATGGAGAAGTTATTGAAGAAAGATGCGGTCTTTCAATGGAGCCTCGAATGTCAGGATAGTTTTGACTAGCTGAAGGCTAAGATGGCTTCAACACCGATATTAGTATTTCCGAACTGGAGTAAGGAATTCCATGTCCATGTTGATGCATCGTCAATTGCACCAGGTGTGGTGTTAGCGCAACCAGGAGAGGGGGATCTTGATCACCCTATTGCTTTTGCAAGTCGGAAGCTATCATTCGCAGAAAGGAACTACACCACTACCGAGAGGGAAGGTTGACGATGGTTTACGCGTTGCAGAAGTTCCAACACTACTTATTGGGTGGACATTTTAAGATGTTTACAGACCACTCTACATTAAAATACCTAGTCAATAAGCCTGTGTTGGGGGGGAAGATATGTCGATGGATACGTCTTTTTCAGGATTTAGATTTTGAAGTGATTGTGAAGCCAAGGCGGTTGAATGATGGCCCTGATCATCTATTGTGGATTGAAACAAGAGAGGAAACAACTAACATTGAAGACGGGTTTCCTGATGTGCAACTGTTTAAGGTTGAAGTAGCCGATGGCTATTTTGAAGAAATCATTCAGTTTTTGGCAATAGGTACCACACCAAAGGAGTTCACCACGAGTCAAAAGAAACAGTTGGTAGTCAAAGCTGCAGATTTCTAGCTAATCGCAGGAGAGCTATACAAGATGGGTGCAGATGAGATATTGCGACGGTGTGTCTTGCCACATGAGCAAGCGCAGATCTTGGCAGAAGCACATGGAGGAGTGGCTGGAGGGCACTACGGCGGTCGGGCGACTGCCAGGAAGGTGCTTCATGCGGGGCTTTGGTAGCCCACGCTGCATAATGATGTGACAGACTATGCGCGGTCCTGCGATGTTTGTCAGAGAACGGGGAAGCCATCCAGGAGGGATGAGATGCTGCTGATGCCTCAGCTAACATTGTAGCCATTCGACAAATGGGCAGTGGATTTTGTGGGACCAATCAATCCACTAGGGAAGTGCACTACTGCAAGATACATCATCACGGCGACATATTATTTGACAAGATGGGCGGAAGTTTCACCAGTCATTGATTGTTCCGCGGCCACGGCTCCGCGGTTCTTGTTTGATAACATTATCACTCGCTTCGGCTTCCCTAAGAGCTTACTGAGTGATCAAGGAATCCACTTTATTAATCGCATCATCAGCACATTGACGGAGGAACTGCAAATACAACATAAGAAGAGTACGCCATATCATCTGCAGGAAAACGACACGATGGAAGCTTTCAACAAAATATTGGAACATGCGCTGACAAAGGTGTGCAATGCAAACCGCGATGACTGGGATCTGAAAATCCTAGCAGTGTTGTGGGCATATCACACCACGTGTAAAAGGTTGATGGAGGGATAGACACCATTTAAGTTGGTGTATGGACAAGAAACGATTATGCCAATGGAGTACATCATTCCGAGTCTGCGTATAGCGGCAACAACAGGTATGGATGCTGCAGCAGCATTAGAAGAACGTCTAGCGTAGTTAGTACAGCTGGAGGAAGATCGCTTTATTGCAGGTTTTCACCAGGGTGTGGAGAAGGATCGCCAGAAGGCGTGGCACGATCGCCACATTAAAAACAAACAGTTTCAACAGGGTGATTTGGTGCTGCTGTTGTATGACAGCAAGTTTTTGAAACATCCAGGAAAATTGCAGATGCATTGGCTTGGTCCATATCACATCAGTAGCATCACTTCAGGCGGAGCGGTACAGTTACAACAGTTGGATGGAGTGATGCTCCCAAAGTTCATTAATGGTAGCAAGTTGAAGCCCTATCATTCAGGCTTGGACCAACGCGATGCCCGAGTCGCATGAAAAAAAATGCAGGTTGGCACACTGACAGGAACAGAATGCGCAAATAGGGAGCCTTGTTCCATAAGTTAGGAGTGGTCCGCGACAGTGGTAGGGTCGCGACCGGGTCAAATCAGCAATAAATGCCAAAAGTTAAGATAGTTAATTAACGATGCTTGTTAGAATTATGGGCATTAATGTCGGATCTGTCCAATCGGTTGACAGGATCGACGGTGGATTTGAGTCACTAATACATAATTTTGGCCGAGTTAATGCAAGATTTAGTAATGATTACGAAGGATTGCGTTGGATGCTATAAGAACAAGTCAAAGCTAGTCGGAAGGCACCATGAGAATTCAGTTGTTAAGTGAGCTTGTGAGGTGTTGCAGAGTGTCGTTGTTGCCTGGTGAGTGCAGTTATGAGTCGGGGAAGGTTCAATTGAACTTGTGGAGTACGGGTGTTGTGCGTCGAGTTCAGATTGTGAGTGGCACTGTGCCATCCCTTAGAGTTCGACGTGTTGAGTTAGGGATGCCAGGAGAGCTGGAGACGGTCGAGATCTCCAGTGAAGTAGAGTCTCCATTCAATCCTATTGTTGTTGTGGAGGACGAAGTGAATCTTGAGGCGGAAGTTTCCAATATGTCGGTCGGAGCATCAGTGATCTCCAAGAAGCGTCGGGGAGGTCAGCTTTCTGAGTCGCCGCAGAGCAAGAGGTAGCTTAGGTCATCCATTGCAGGGATGGAAGAGGCTCAAGTGCAGATAGGACAGTCCAGTCGGAGAGTTGATGAGTCCACTGGGTGGGAGGGATTATCTGCTGCCGACATCCTTGGGTATGTTCCACCAAGTCGGTTGGGTGCACCACCGCGCAAAGTGAACAAAAATCAGAAGTATCCGCTGAAGATGCGAGCGCTCCCTACGGGAATGGAGTGCTCCACTGATATCGTGCCGGCATTGATGCGCCTAAAGTACGATGATCATGATATGGTGGCCTACCTAGAAATCACGTCGGACCCCTATGTGCCAGAGTCACAAATCACAGGGATGCCAATTTCACAAGACTGGGCGCGAGGGATGAAACAGGCTGGACTGTTGGGCCTTATTAACATGCCGCATTTCAGACGACTGCCAGAGGTTAACGCTTGTGTGAAGCAGCTACTGGCCTATTTCCACGATGGTTCATTGTGGTTGGACAGAGAGATTCTGGTCACTATCGACCTGATTGCGACCATTACCGGGTTTCCCAAAGATGGGGTAGACCCGTCGCAAGCCAGACGTGACCTCAGCAAGAAATGGTTGCTGAACCCTTACAAGGTGACGACAGAAGCGCTCGATGCCATTGTTAATAATTGGCCACTGGAATGGCGTGAAGCCATGGGATTGGCAAAGATCAAGGTTGGCAAACCGACGAAAGTTCCAGATGATCTCCTATCGACGCAGGACCAGCAGAGTCATCATGACTCAGATCAAGAATCAATAAAGACACTGGCAGATGATGAAAGTGACCGAGACCTTGAAGAACATAGAACAAAAAGGCACTAGGACCACGCGACAATCAGTGGGCTGCCCCTGCCATCGAAAGCGCATTTGGGCCGACTAATACAAGCAATCACGAATGCATCCACCGCAGCAGCTCAAAAGATGATAATGAAGGAAGATGAAGGTTTCCATGCGCTCACTGCTCATATGGACTCCTTGTGTGATATGGTTTCAAGGAAGGAACCTAAAGAAGCATTGGCACAACCAGTTGGAACAATCAACACTGAGCCGTGGGTCAGGAATGTGGAGATTCCCCCGACTGCGATTGTGACTGACGACGAGGCTTTGAACGCCTTGCTGCAACAGCTACAGAAAGTGACCATAAATGTTAACGCATTTCCAGCACAAGGGTTGACAACTGTGCAGATGGTCTCTAGCTAAGAAATGGTGGACATAATGCATGAGATTAGTGGTAAGTGTCTACGGTTGCAGGAGAATGAGGCAGCTGCACAGGAAGCAATCGCAGAGTTGACAGGGAGGGATGCTACAGTGCGGAAGGCTGTGGATGAGCTCGAAGAGGACATCAAGAAAGAACGAGTTGAGAAGGCTCGCAAGATTGAAGAACTGAAAAAAGAACAGGACCACCTCATCGCGGAGAAGGCCTGTATGTGGGATGAAAGTGTGCGGGTAGAGATGGACGTTGCAGAGGCTTATCACCATGTACCGGAGCCCATTTAAGGGTTGGATGTGCTTCAACGTGTGCAGCGACTGGGGGCTATCATTGTCTAGTTGCGGCATGATAATCATGAGTTAAAAGCTCTGGTGAATCTTGGTACACCTCAAGCAGAAGTGGACGACCGCAAATGAGCTATTGAGGAGATAGCAACGCAGATGGGGGAGTTGGAAACGACAGCCATGAAGTCCATAGCTGACACTGTGCAGTTTTGGGGCCAAATTGTTCAGGACAAGCAAATTAAAGAATTGATGAAGTCTCGGCAGGAAGCAGAGGGGCAGTTGGCGACGTTAAAGGTGGCGATGTGCATGCTGCCACTCATGGAGCAGGTTGCCAATTCTGTGGACTTAAAAGAGCTGCAGTAGCATGTCGCCAAGGCCGACGAGAGACAGAAGAAGTGCACTGCGCAGCTAGAGGAGTTCAAGGAATTTGGGGGACAGTTCATGACAAAGGCCGGCGAAGTTCTCCAGGAAGTACATGCACATCGTCAAAAAGTGGCAGCGAAGCTCACTGAGCACCCATCTACCTAGGATGTCATCGACAGTTAGGAGGCGACTACGACAGCAAAGGAACAGGTGACGACAGTTGAGCAGCAGTACGAGGATTTCAGAGTCAAGACCACATTGTACACTATGTCTTGCTGACGTGGCTCGAGGGAGAGCCACAAGATTGTGTTGGGGGCCTGTTGGCAGGTGGTTTGGTAAGGTAGCATTGCAGCATCGCGGATGCTGCGACACATCAGAAGATGTCACGGAAGGCGGAAACCCAGATGCAAAGAAGACTATTTTATGTATTTTTGAGTTAATTATACCGCAGAATGCGGGTTTTGGGTCATTTGGACCATATGTTAGGTAATTTTGGGTCATTTGCTCAAAGGTCGGTTAAGAAGTTGTTAGTAAGTGGACAAGCAATGTAAAGGTGGAAGCCTATTTATAGTCATAAAGTCATATGTATTAGAGATCATCTTGATCAGGATTGAAAGATGGAAGGTGAAAGAGAGATCTGATCTTGTGATGCGTCTATGAGATCTGTGTTTTTGCGGAGACATTGTATCAGGGTTTTGCTGAAGTAATATGACATGACGAAACTGTTTTGCGAAATTCCCCATGTATCTTTTGTCATTTTTGATAATGCATGTTGCGATTTATGAATGATGTTATTTTTTCTTGCTGCAACTAATGCTTTAAGGTTATACTTGTTGTGATGAAAGATCCAGTTGAATGATGCTATGAATATGAATGATGTTAAATTTGAATGCATAGATCCATCTTTAAACGTCGCGATAAGTTAAGTGATTGTTGCCGCAAACATCCTCCTTCATTCGACGGAAACATGGTTCCGTCGAGTCTCCCTTGAACATCTCGAGTGAGACCTCATCTGCTCCGTAGGTGTTTTTGGATGGGGTAAAACCTGTCCGGGCCAGTGCTCAGGGAGATCGCGGTGGGCTAGTGTCGACAGTGATGGGAACCCCTGTCGACTGGGTTTGAGTCAACAACATGCACAGTCCTTCCCGCAATCTTCAAGTTGCGGGTTGGGGGTTGCGGGATCACAACTCTAAACATAATCAAACAAAAATTCCCCGCAATCCGCAAAACTAAATTAAAAGGTGTTCCCGCAATCTGCATTGCGGGTTGCGGGTTGCGGAATCAAGCAACCGCGATTATTAGGAAAACAATTCCGCATCCGCAATCTGCATTGTGGGTTGCGGGTTGCGAAACAAGGAACATTCCAAAACCAAAAAATCAAGATCCCGCAATTCGCAATTTGTGGGTTGCGGAACTGCGGGTTGTAGAAAAACTGACTTTTTGGGGAAAAGCTTGTACTTTCCGCAACTCTAAAAAACACACAAAATCAAGGGAATTTTCAAAAGGAAAAATTACTAACTTGATCAAATCGACACAAAGACATTAAAGCATGACAAAAAACCCCAAAATAACCAAGGATTTTAATCATTTTCTTTGCATATAAAAATTTGGGGCTCCCATGCTTTGTAGAAAACATGGGATCTGGCACCATTGTTGAGGAGGTGCTAAAACCACCAAGGGGAAAAATGATTGTGATATTAGGGTTTCATCGTGAATGGGCAAAGAAACCAAAGTTCTTGAGTATTTCTTTTTGCATTGTCTCTCTTTGGTTTTAGTTAAGGTTTTCCACAATGAAGGGGAGAAGGAACTAGAATTTGTAAGTGTTTTACTTTGTAGTGGTCCCGTTTCTTGAATTCAATAACCCTATTTTATTGTAGTGGCATTCAATACATTTATTTAATTTAAATGCATGCCCTAGTGTAGGGATAAGTTATATCCCTTTTTTTGTGAAATAATTTTGAAAAGTGGTACAGGATAAGGGACAAATATCCCATTGGAGTATATGTCAAATAAGAAGAAAAATAGGGAATAACCTATGAATAACTTCAGTCTTTAATGTTTAGTTTGAATTTGTGGGTAAGTTATCTCCTTATACTCATCAAATCAATATCCATGCCAGTCGCATTATTTTCCTATGCCCAATCTTGAGCATGCACAATCCAAGTTTTGGTTTAGGGCTAGTTTTTCACCCCACCTCACTCCATTTCACCTTTTATTACTTGTTGGCAACCATTGCTCTATTTTGTTTTTTAGAGTCAATGATAACATAAAAACAAAAACAAAAAATAGGGTTAATTGGCCTTTCCTGCATTTCACTTACCCAATTGCGAATCAAATCTTGACCTCCTGATTCAAATATGATGTTCACTAAACGCACATATATGCAAGAAGAACATGGGTACATGCTGCTACATAATGGAATATGTTGTTACATTATGTTGCTAAATTTTAAGTGAGTCATTTATTACTTCCATATTATTTATGATTTTTGAATTTTAGATTGTCGAGGAATCATCTATGTTGTCAATATGGAAAGTCATTGTATATGTTTAATCACATATGTAACAATTGTAAAGCATGCCATGAAAATTCTTTGTTTTCATCAAACTACCTCTATTACCTTAATCATAATTTTCTACCACCTACATTGCAAGCCTCCATTCAGTACTTGATATAACAACACACATAGTCTCTTTGTTCTTGAAGGCGTAGTTGGTTGAAATATTAAATGCATACTAGATCAATCCATTAATGTTCAAATTGTTGTCAGTCACATGAATAGACTTGGAAGAATATGACACAGATCAATGAACAACGTTTTCGAAGTAGAGGAAAATGAGGAATAAGTATGTTTTATCAGCTAAAGGAGGCCATGATAGTCAATCAATCACCACCGAGTATGTATTATGAACATCTTTGGATTTCAATTATTTAGGGGTTAATAAAATGAATGAACCATCAATGATCCCTCTAAAAAATTGGAATCCTCCAACTCCTCGATAATGGCCAATACAAGTTCCATCTCCACAACCATGGAAATATCCAACCTCTTATTGGCAACAATATCATTCTTCCATTATCAACAACAACAATAACCACAATGTTCCACTCCTTAGTGGAATTGAAAAGCTTAACAATGTTAGCCACAGAAACATCAACAAGGATTGTTGTTCTCTCCTCAACAAAACAAAGACCAACAAGCTCTCTTGAAAATTCCTTAGCATAAGAATTACCTACCAAGATTGCACCAATTCCAATAACAAATGAGGTGGTAGCAATAAATGAGTTATGCAGATTGTGACAACTTAGCTTGCTGCATAAATAATTAATGCACAATATGAGTAAGAACAACTCCACAAATCACCTCTTTTGCACTTAGACCTAAAAAAATGACTTAGCCTAAATTTAATTTTTCTAGGGGAGCCATCAAAACATCGTGTTAAAATTATTTTAAATAGAGGTGTTAAAGGTTGCAATAGATTCTTTACTTGGGGCTAGGAATTGCATTTCTATTTATGTAGAGTTTTAATCTCATATTAGGTTGCATTCATATAATAATATTAGATGAAACTCAATGTGGAAGGATTGAGGCCTTTATACATAATTCCTTAATCATCTTGAAACTTCAATAGCTTTTATAGAAACCACATAATCTATATTGCATAGAAGATTGAGCTCATCTCCTTCTGCATCATTTTGAGTTGATGAAATTGCTACAAACATAGTCATAATAGTTTTATTTTGAAATGGTACTGGAGAAGTTTCAAAAACTATTTTTGACGGGATATGGTCCTTGAATTCTAGTTTTATACCGAATTTGAATCACTTCATTTTGATATCATACGCAAAATTTACGCCCAAAATAATGACTATTTATTCCAAAATCTCCACTATTAAAAGTCTGCGTTGTAGAATAATTCTTAGCATATTTGACATGCCATTTCAAAGTACTTTAAAAATATGTTTCTATTGAAGATAGCTCTATGAATCTAGTTTCATATCCTAATTGAAGCATGTCATTTTGACATTTGATGAAATAGTTGCCAAAAATAGTCACCATTGATGAAAGCATGAAATTGTAAAGAGCTTTGCAACGTAGACTATATCCCAGCATAATATTTTTATTTTGAGGGGGAAATGGAGAAATTTCAAAAACTAATTTGAGGGGATACAGTCCTCAAATTCGAACTTTCTACTTAATCTGAATCACTTCATGTTGATGTCATAAATAAAATTTATGCCCAAAACAATGACCACTTGTTCCAAAATCTCCACTATTAAAAATCAACATTCTAGACTATTTCTTAGCAGATTTGACATATCAATGCAAAGTACTTAGATTAAAGTGAACACAATGTGATATCAACAATCAATCTAGCTTGATTATTGGCAAATGAATATAATGTCACATTGATGTTGTGTTTTCGTTGTTGGTAGCTTTCTTTTATTTCATTAAGTGGAGCCAAGTTAATTCAAAATTGATATTTATAAAGTAATTTTAGTAAAAAACCAATAATAAGAATTAAAAATAAGATTTGATTTAATATCAATAACTAATTTTGAATCTTCTTTAACTATTAACAAACAAATATAATGGTATATGAATGTTGTGTTTTAATTGTTGAGGGATAGCTTAACTTTTTATATAATTAGTATTAATATCTCAAAATTGAGATTAGATACAATAAATCTAATTCAAAATTGGCAATATTTATCATTAAAATTTATATCAACGCTAAAATAAAGGTAAACAAAATAATCTTTATTTTTTTAGTCCATGTTTTAATATTCAAATTTGCTATACCCAAAAAATTCTAACGATAATTTTATTTATCAATTTATTTTCATAAAATCTATGTATATTTACTTTTTATGATGATAAATATAGTGAAGTGAATAAGTTGCATTTAGCATAAACATTTATGTTGCAATTTTATTGTTGATATTACACTATGTTTATAAATCATAATTGCCATAAAGCAAATTAGATATAATAGCACTACGTTACATTAGATTGCATATGCCATAACCGGTTAACTCAGTCACAAAGTATTATTTAGAATTTAGTCTTGCCACCCATGCTTATCCAAAAGATTAATGAGGAGATCAACTTGACTGGATTTTGAGGTGTCTCCACCCAACTAGTTCACCTCTAAGGAGAATTATCTTTATAGAAAATTACTATGTCTTTATTTTTTTTTGGATGTAAAAGGGCTAGAGCAAGGTAATGATACCCACTGTGACGCGTTATTTGCAATGGCATGGTGGAAAAACAAAAATCTGATTATTAGAGGTACCTACAAACATTTTTAGAATTAGGTGTAAAAAGATGAAAGGAAACAACCGAATCAGCTTCCATAATATATAACTTTTATTTATGGAAAAGTGGCATAACCACCCAAAAATGTCATTATTCTAAAATTGGTATGTTATTTATTTATTTATTTATTTTCTGTAAAACATATGCATATGTTCACGTTGGTCCACTGGTTTGTTAAGTAAATTATTAAATTATGTGGAAAAAATTATGTAGAGGCATAGGCAACAGACAGATCTTGTGCAGGGCTATTTTTCCAAATTTTGAAAAGTTAATTTTATATTTTTTTAAAATTACGAAAGTTAGTGTTCAAAGCCCTAAAATGGCATGGTCGAGTGTCAGTCCACCATATCATGGTTTTAACATAATCAATCATTTTTTTTTAGCCTATAGGTATTCTTGTACTCGTATGCGAGTTCTTTTCCATTTTTAAAATATGTAAGCCACTCAAAAGTTATAGCCAAAATAAACAACCTATGTTTTTTACAAATTTGACATGAGTGCAGTTAAAAAATAATTAAAAATAGAAAACAATAACATATTTATTCAAAAATATATAGTTAGAATCTGCACACAAAGCTCGACAAGTGTGTGCAGTTTCATTAGTAGTGCACAAGTGGAGCATATGCAGAACGAAGCATGAAAAACATGAAGTTACATAAATTGGTGTGTTCTGCCATAACTCAGTCCAAACCTCAAGGTTTGGAAATTCGAAGCTAGTACCAAACCTACAAGGGCACAAAAAAAGATTGAATCTAAACATGCGTATGCGCAAATGCGTGCATGAGTACTTGCGCGCACGCGTTCTATGACACCCTCATTTTTTTTTCTTACTCTCCCTAAAACCCCCCTTCCTCTCTATAACCCCACCCCACCTCTCTCTTCCTATCCACCCAATACCCCACTCTCTCTTCCTATCCACCCATTCCCCCCCTCTCTTCCAATCCACCCAATCCCTCCTCCCTCCATCACCCCTCTCCTTAACCACAAGGGTTAGGAGATTTAGTCATCCATTTCCACGAATAACACCTAAATCCATGACATAGGATTTCCTGAGGCTCTTCTTGATTCCAAGTATGAATATGGGTGTGGCCAATCTAATGTATTGGATTCTAGGTATGGTTGTTTTGGAAATATACATGGTTGAGGGATGGAACCTTGGCTTTAATCCCTAAAATAAGAATGTAATCATCCAAGTTCAAGAACAATGCCTTATTTCACTACACATGACCTCTCAAGCATATCCTCCATTATGAGTAGAGATAGTAATGATATTAAGAATGTAACCCCTATAACCATTGACATCTAACCCTTATCACCAATATACCCTATAAACCCTAATCATTATAATCCCTATCTAGTAATCCATGACCCCTATATTTCAATCCCCAAACCCTTAACCATTAGTCCCTAGCCATTGCAATCCCTAGTCCCTAGTACAACTAACCATTATAACTCTTGCCCACTATAATCCTAAACTAGTATATCCCCTATAACTCCTAAATCCTAACACATAATGATATATCCCCCATTCCCTAACACTTAAATATCCTTTAACCCCTATAATCCTAACCTCTAAAGTCTCTAGTCAAATAAAAATTAACCCCTAAACCTTATAACTTATATAACCCATAACTCTTAACCCTTCTAATAAATAATGCATGTCAACTTTAACTCCTCACCTGAAACACCTAATCCTTTATACCATGTATAAATCCTAGCCACTACTATCCATTAAGCCTAAGCACCTAAAACACCTAACCCATAGAGTCCCTAACCTATAATCTATATTATCCATACCCCTAACTAGTATAATCCCAAAATGATAATATGAATTATACCTAAATAGTATAACCCTTAATCCCAAGTCCCTAACCCTTAACTTGTATAAGCTCTAATACTTGAGAAGCCTTAGCCATAAGCCCTTACTATCCATTGACCCAAACAAGCCACAATTCTGAACCCTTATAAGCCAATAAATACAAACCCTTGACTCTTATAACTTGTATCCTCTTAATTCCAATACCTTATCAACCTTAACCCTAATAACACACAATAACTATAAATCCTAATACATTACAACTATAAATTAGTGAATATTGTAGGGCATAACCACTAGAACCCTTAATTCATGTAACTCCTAATCACTAACTCTTAGCAATCCTTATTATTAATGTACATAGCATATCCATTATAACCACCAAACCTTATGATATCTTACCAATATAACCATCATCCCTTGTAATCATTAACCACTATGAATTTTAACCAATAAAAATATTAATCCTTAACTATTATATCAATTAAATAAAAATCCAAATAAACCCCAACCTTTATGACCCATAACCCTTATAACCTATAATGCTAATTAATCCTAAACTCTATCATCAAACATCCAACCCCTATAACCCCTAACCCTTATAACCTCTAATCCTCATCAACCCTAAACTCTATCATCAAACACCCAACCCTAAAACCTATAACCCATAGCCAGTATAAACTTAATGACTAATTGATATCATTCATAACCCCTATAACCCTTACCCTTTGTCCACCCTTACCCTTATCTCCTAATAAATCACCCTTAAAACTTATAACCCTTAACCACTATAACATATATCCCCTATAACAACTAGAGAAGAAGTGCTATAATTTCTATATAATGTCCTATATCCCATTTTGAATTAAATAAAAAAGACATTTATCTCATAACCATATCATCTCTAACCCTTCATACATGTCCAACTTCCACTATGATGTAACTCCTTTTGATTACAACCCTTAAAACCTAATTTTGTAGCCCCCTAACTCCTACTAGTAAAAATTATAACCCTTAAACCCTAAATTTTGTATCCCCCTAACCCTTACTAGTAATAATTATAACACTTAACACTTATCACTCTAAATCCCCTAATCCCTAAACCTTTCCTTGAATCACTATAAACCCATACATTTTTAAAACCTAGCCCATATAATTGTTTATCCCTTAATTTGATCACTCCTAATGTATATAATCCATAATCTATAATTATTACAACCCTTAACCCATATAAAACATGACTCGTAATCTCTAACCATCTTAACCCTTAACCAATAATCCATATAACACTTAACGTGTAACTTCAAACCCATAACTCTAGTCTAATATCTCGTACAATTCCCAACTCTCATGGTAACCCACATCACCCTAATCCTTAACTTCAAACCATTATAATAGCTAATGTATATCATTCTAAATCTGTAATCGCTATAACCACTAACAACTATAATACCTATTTTTTGAAATCTATAACCCCTAACCATCATATTCCTTCTAAATTTGCTCATATTTTACCATTTACTGTTATACCTAACCTGCTTAACCATTGCCCACCAACACCTAAACTAAATAATCCGTAACCTATTTAACCACTAACCTCGAATCCCTTATTCATACAACCTTATCCCATAATTCCCAACCCTTAATCAATGTAATCTCTAACTAGAAACCACTATAATCTATAATCCATAAGACCCCTAGTCCTTAATCCCTATCAACATCTACCAAAAACTATACTCTCTTATCTTTATATCCCATGACCCCCATCAAACCTAACAAGTAACTTTTATAAACACATAACCCAAATAATCATTTACCATATCACCCCTAACCTCCCACTACATACCTCTAAGAACATAACCATTGATCCCTCTAACCCCTATGTATTAAGACCTATAACCTTTAACCTCCATTAACTTAAAACCTTATCACGTAACCCCAAACCCTAAATTGTTACTATGTTTAAAACATATAACCCCTTATGTGTTACCACCACCACCATTAAACCATATTTTGGATAAAATATAATGATTATAAATCCTCGTCGTTAGCCACCAGGAATTCATAAATAGTGACCAATATTGCATAGAACCATTTAACCCTAAATCCTATCAAGCTAAACTCTAACCCTTAACCCCTAACATGCATAACCATTAAATCCATACTATCATCACCCTTAAAGTCTATCAAATAAAAACCCCAAAAACTATAACCTTAGCATATTTACCTGTAAGCCTTATCCCATAACCATTATAACCCTAACTCCTACAACTTTAACCCCTATACCCTCTAACCCTTAAAATCGAAAACTCACCATATCACCTTAAATATCTCATCTCATACCCCTAACCAATGACCTCTACAACCTCTAGCCTTCATTTAACTTACAACCTTGCCATGCAACACACACAACAAAATTTTTATCACACATAATTGTTAGAAAAACAGGATCGCAGAGCAATAAAAATAAACAGAAATGAAAATATAATCACACACACATTACAAGAGAGACACAGATATATCGTGGTTCACCCAACTTGGGCTACGTCCACACTGAAGTTGCCAGTCATTTTATTATTTTGTCCAACAAAGTGAAGGGATACAACCTGCAACACAACCGCTGCACTTCCTCTTCACTGTCTCACAGTCCCTTTATCGATCTCAGAGATCTTTACAATGCATAAAACCTAATACATCAACCCTAGCTGTATTACGATGTCTTTCTTTTATAAGGGAAATACAATGGGAAAATACCACGGGTCACCCAAAACCATGGGCCCGAAAACTGGCAGAAAAAACAACCACAAAAAATTTTCCTCAGGGGCTTTGCCCCCGAACCCCCTTCTCGGAGGCTCTTCCCTCGAACCCACGTAACTTGGGGGAGTTTCCCCCAAACCCCATTTCTCAGGGGCGCTACCCCTGCACCTCCTGGGGATCGTGTCAGGATCATAACCAAACCTGGGGTACAGACACGGGTGAATAATAATATCTTTGAATCTGGAGATCAGGCTCCATATCCAACAATCTCCCACTTGGAGACTGATCACAACAACTCCACCGCTGCTGCACTTGTTGGACTTGGACTTGGAAACTTTCTCCTCTTCACCTTCATGCTAGAAGGCCAACTGAAATTGAGCAGGAGCTCAGTTTCTCTCTGGTAACTACCTTTGTGAACATGTCTGCAGGATTCTGGCTAGTGTATATCTTTTCCAGCTTCAACAGTTCATCTTCCAGAACAGAGCGTATGAAATGGTACTTGAGCCGTATATGTTTAGTCTTGGAATGGAATGATGATTTCTTTGCAAGATGAATGGCACTCTGGTTGTCACTATACAACCTGCTATCCTTCTGCTTCTTACCCAATTCCTCCATAAACCTCTACAACCAAATCATCTCTTTACTAGCCTCTGTAACAGCAACATACTTTGCTTCCGTTGTTGAAAGTGCAACAACCTTCTGTAGTTTCGAAATCCAACTTACTGCTGTTCCACCTACAGTAAACACATACCCTGTGGTGCTTCTCCTGCTATCGTTATCACCTACCACATCTGCATCAACATATCCCTGTAGAACAATGTCTGAACCTCCAAACCATAATGCCTGAGTGGTAGCACCTCTCAAATACCTGAGAATCCACTGTATTGCTTTCTAATGTTCTTTACCTGGATTGTTCATATATCTGCTCACAACTCCCACTACTTGTGCAATATCTGGTCTTGTGCACACCATGGCATACATCAAGCTGCCAACTGCTGATTGATAGGGAATCTTGGACATGTAATCTGTCTCTTTCTGTGTCTTGGAACACATTTCCTTACTTAGATTGAAATGGCTGGCCAAAGGTGTACTAACTGGTTTTGCATTCTGCATTCTGAACCTCTCCAACACCTTTTGTATGTACTCACTCTGAGACAATGTCAATTTGCGATTTTTCTTGTCTCTCGTTATTCTCATACCAAGGATTTGCTTTGCAACACCCAAATCCTTCATCCCAACTGAATTAACTAGCTTCCTTTTGAGTACATTTATATCCTGCATGTTAGACCCTGCAACAAGCATGTCACCCACATACAATAACAAGATAATATATCTTTCATTTTCTAGCTTCTTGAAATAAACAAAGTGGTCAGAATGATATCTACTATAACCTTGTTCTGTCATAAACCTGTCAAATTTTAAATACCACTGCCTTGGAGCTTGCTTCAAGCCATACAAACTCTTTTTCAACCTACATACCAAGTTCTCCTTATCTTTGACCTCATACCCTTGTCGCTGCTGCATATATATCTCTTCCTCCAAATCCCCATGGAGAAAGGCTTGTTTACATCTAATTGTTGAAGATGCAAATCTTCTACTGCCACAAGACTTAAGATAGTCCTAATTGAAGTCATCTTAACAATAGGAGAAAATATTTCATCAAAATCTATACTTTTCTTCTGTGCAAACCCCTTTACAATAAGTCTGGCCTTGTACCGCTTCTTGATGAAACCAATGGTATTAACCAACATGGTTTAGGTACCCTTTCTCTCTTTTTTCCTTTTTTGAATATTTTGAATATTTTTATTCCCTTTTTAATATTTTTGGGAATTCTGGACCCTTTTTGAGGGTTTTTTAATGTTTTTTAAGGAAAAATATATCTTTTGAGGAGAAAAAATGGTGTATTATATTGGTCTTTTGGTGACCTTTTGATGGCTTTAGAGGCTCAAATGGTGGAAAAGTGGACAAATGGGTCATGTGAATAAGGAAATAAGATAGTGAGCACTTTTTGGGTGTTAACACCTCCTTCTTCTTCCTTCAACCTATAAATCCATTTCTTCTGCAATGCTCTTTTACTAGCAGACAACTGTACCAAATCCCAAGTCTGGTTTCCTACCAATGAGTCCATCTCCTCATTCATGCCTTGCTTCCACTTCTTTCTAGTTTCCACCTGCATTGCTTCTTCATAACATTCTGGTTCACCAACATCGGTCATCAACAAATAATACGTTGAAGGAGAGTATCGTTCAGAGAATATACTTAACTTGGTAGATCTTCTTGCAGTTGCAGGAGTTTCAGGCACTTGTTGCTGTTCTTGATTTTCTGGCACCTTTTGAACTTCATTTTCTGTAATTTCATCAAGTATTGTGTACTCTGTGTTTTCATTTTCCTGTTTCTTTCCTCGCAACTGATCTTTATACATGAACTTTTCATTGAATATCACATCTCTACTCCTAATGATTTTGTTATTTTCATAATCCCATAAGCGATAACCAAAATCATCAACCCCATATCCAATAAAGGTACATTTCTTGGATTTAACTTCAAGCTTTGTTCTATTTTCTTTATTAATATGGACAAATGCTTCACAACAAAACGTTCTCAGAAATGAGTAGTTTACCTTTTTATCTGTCCATGCCTCCTCTGGAATACCACCATCCAAAGCACTTGAAGGTCCTCTGTTTATTAAATAAACAACAGTATTTACAGCATCCGCCCAAAACTGTAAGGGCAACCCTGCATGCAGTCTCATACACCTTGCACGCTCCATGATCGTTATGTTCATCCTTTCTGACACACCATTTTCTTGTGGTGTTCATGGGACTGTCTTCTCTCTACGAATCCCATGGTATGAACAGTAACTATCAAACTCCTTGCCGCAGTACTCACCTCCATTATCAGATCTGAGACACTTCAACCTTTTTCCTGTCTCATTCTCAACCAAAGATTTCCACTTCTTAAAAGTAGCAAACACATCAGATTTCTGTCTAATGCAATAAACCCAAGTTTTCCTAGTTGCATCATTAATAAATGTAACATAATAATGAGAGCCACCAAGAGATTGTACCTGAGCCGGTCCCCATACATCTGTATGCACTAGCTCTAACTTTTCATTCTTCTTTTGTTTCCCAACCCTAAGAAATCTGACTCTCTTATGTTTTCTATAAACACATTTCTCACAGAATTCTAAACTTACCTGCTTCAAATCTGGCAGCAACTTCCTTGAGTGGAGAATTTGCATCCCCTTCTCACTCATGTGGCCAAACCTATGATGCCACAATGCTGTATCTGTTCCTGTGGAAGCTAAAGAGATAGAACGGTCAGTATTATGAGGACATAAATACAATGTACCTACCCTATCTCCTTTTGCTATCACCATTGATCCTTTAGTGATATTCCACCACTTTTCTCCAAATGTAGATAGACAACCGCCATCTCCCAACTACCCTGTTGAGATCAGATTTCTTTTCATAGCAGGAATATGCCTAACATCTTTTAACAGCCAATCAGTTCCATTCTTAACTTTTATCCATACCTTACCCATTCCAACAATTTTACATGGCTCATCATCACCCAATAAAACATGTCCAAAATTTCCTGGAATATAATCATGAAAATATTTCCCATGGGGTGTAGCATGGCATGAAGCCCTTGAATCTACTACCCAATAATCACTAGTATTATCTAATGCAAGAATCAAAGCATGTTGTAACACATCACCTGCTACATTTACCTCCTGGGTAGTTTCCTTCTGTGCATCTCCTTTCTTTCTTAGAGATCTGCAGTCTTTCTTCAGATGTTCTTTCTTTCCACAGTTCCAGCACTCTATTTTTTCCAGTCTGGACTTGGATCTGCCCTTTTTAGAGTTGTTGCGATTACCTTGGCTCTTTCCTCTCTCCTTTTGTATTTCCTTGGTCTCCATGGTCAATGCATTTCCTGATGTCTCACCTGTGTTTTTTCTTTGCATTTCCTCGCTAAGAATAACACCAATAACATCATTAAATTTGAAAGTGTTTGAACCAGAGACAGAGTTACTTACAGCCATGACCAAGCTATTCTAGCTTTCTAGCAATGAACACAAGATTAGAAGAGCCCTAACCTCATCATCAAAGTTCACACTTACATAACTTAGTTGATTTGTAACCGTATTAAACTCATATAAATGATCAGTAACAGATCCACCTTCAGACATCTTCATATTAAATAAATGCTTCATTAGAAATACCTTGTTGGAGGCCGAGGGGTTTTTCATACAGCTTAATCAATGCGCTCATCAAACCCTCCGTTATCATTTTTTTTGCGATATTGAAAGCCACTGATGAAGCCAGGCTCAGCCGTATTGTTCCCAGAGCCTTTCTGTCAAGAACCTCCCATTCTTTGTCCTTCATGGCCAACGACTGCTTTGCTCTTCCTCCCAACGGCAGGAATATATCCTTCTGGTACAGATAGTCCTCCATTTGCATCTTCCATAACTAGAAGTTTTGGTCGTTAAAATTTTCAACCTTAAACCTTCCTTCTTCTTCCATTGCTCCCACTCGAACCAAAAACCCTAGCTTCCTGCGGGTTTATCTGCCAAATAGACCTTTGGATTTGATACCAATTGTTAAAAAACAGAATCGCAGAGTAATAACAATAAACAGAAATGCAAATATAATCACACGCACATTACAAGAGAGACACATATATATCGTGGTTCACCCAACTTGGGCTACGTCCACACTGAAGTTGCCAGTCCTTTTATTATTCCGTCTAGCCAAGTGAAGGGATACAACCTGCAGCACAACCGCTGCACTTCCTCTTCACTGTCTCACAGTTCCTTTATCGATCTCAGAGATCTTTACAATGCATAAAACCTAGTACATGAACCCTATCCGTATTACAATGTCTTTCGTTTATAAGGGAAATACAATGGGAAAATACCATGGGTCACCCAAAACCATGGGCCCGAAAACTGGTGGCGAAAATAGCCCCAAAATTTTTCCTCGGGAGCTTCGCCCCCGATCCCCCATTTTCTTGGGGGCATTTCCCCCGAACCCTTGTAACTTGGGGTCGTTTCCCCCAAACCCCCTTTCTCGGGGGCATTGGCCCCCGCGCCCCCCAACCGAGGGAGTGCAAACACTCCCCCAGACCCCCTGGGGAATGTGCCGGGATCATAACCAAACCTGGGGTATGGACACGGCTGAATAATAATATCCCTGAATCTGGAGATCAGGCTCGATAACCAACAATCTCCCACTTGGAAACTGATCACAACAACTCCACCGCTGCTACACTTGCTGGACTTGGACTTGGAAACTTTCTCCTCTTCACCTTCAAGCTAGAAGGCCAACTGAAATTGAGTAGGAACTCAGTTTCTCTCTGGTCACTACCTTTATGAACATGTCTGCAGGATTCTGGCTAGTGTGCATCTTTTCTAGCTTCAACAGTTCATCTTCCAGAATAGGGCGTATGAAATGGTACTTGAGCCGTATATGTTTAGTCCTGGAATGAAATGCTGAGTTCTTTGCAAGATGAATGGCAATTTGGCTGTCACTATACAACCTGCTATCCTTCTACTTCTTACCCAATTCCTCCATAAACCTCTACAACCAAATCATCTCTTTACTAGCCTCTGTAACAACAACATACTCTGCTTCCGTTGTTGAAAGTGCAACAACCTTCTGCAGTTTTGAAATCCAACTTATTTCTATTGCACCTACATTAAACACATATCCTGTGGTGCTTCTCTTGTTATTCTTATCACCTGCCATATCTGCATCAACATATCCTTGTAGAACAGTGTCTGAACCTCCAAAACATAATGCCTGAGTGGTAGTACCTCTCAAATACCAGAGAATCCGTTGTACTGCTTTCCAATGTTCTTTACCTAGATTGTTCATATATCTGATCTTATGCACACCATGGCATACATCTAGCTGCCAACTGCTGATTGATAGGGAATCTTGGACATGTAATCTATCTCTACCTGTGTCTTGGGACACATTTCCTTACTTAGACTAAAATGGCTGGACAAAGGTGTATTAACTGATTTTGCATTCTGCATTCTGAACCTCTCCAACACATTTTATATGTACTCACTCTGAGACAATGTCAATTTATGATTTTTCTTATCTCTCGTTATTCTCATACCAAGTATTTGCTTTGCACCACACAAATCCTTCATCGCAAATGAATTAGCTAGCTTCCTTTTGAGTACATTTATATCCTGCATGTTAGACCCTAACAAGCATGTCACCCACATACAATAACAAGATAATATATCTTTCATTGTATAGCTTCTTGAAATAAACACAGTGGTCAGAATGACATCTATTATAACCTTGTTCTGTCATAAACCTGTCAAATTTTAAATACCACTGCCTTGGAGCTTTCTTCAAGCCATACAAACTCTTTTTCAACTTGCATACCATGTTCTCCTTACCTTTAACCTCATAACCTTGTGGTTGCTGGATATATATCTCTTCCTCCAAATCCCCATGGAGAAAGGCTGTTTTTACATCTAACTGTTCAAGATGTAAATCTTCTACTGCCACTAGACTTAATATAGTCATAATTGAAGTCATCTTAACAACAGGAGAAAATATTTCATCAAAGTCTATACCTTTCTTCTGTGCAAACCTCTTTACAACAAGTCTCGTCTTGTACCGCTTCTTGCCTCCTTCTTATTCCTTCAACCCGTAAATCCCTTTGTTCTGTAATGCTCTTTTACTAGCAGGCAACTGAACCAAGTCTGGTTTCCTACCAATGAATCCATCTCCTCATTCATGCCTTGCTCCCACTTCTTTCTAGTTTCCACCTGTATTGCTTCTTCATAACATTCTGGTTCACCAGCATCAGTCATCAACAAATAATACATTGAAGGAGAGTATCATTCGGGGAGTCTACTTAACCTGGAAAATCTTCTTGTAGTTGTAAGGAGTTTCAGGCACTTGCTGCTGTTCTTAATTTTCTGCCACCTTTGGAACTTCATTTTCTGTAATTTCATCAAGTACTGTGTACTATGTGTTTTCCTTTTCCTGTTTCTTTCCCTACAATTGATCTTTATACATGACCTTTTCATTAAATATCACATCTATAATCCTAATGATTTTGTTATTTTCATAATCCCATAAGCGATAATCAAAATCATCAACCCCATATCCAATAAAGGTACATTTCTTGGATTTAGCTTCAAGCTTTGTTCTATTTTCTTTATCAATATGGACAAATGCTTCACAACCAAACGTTCTCAGAAATGAGTAGTTTACCTTTTTATCTGTCCATGCCTCCTCTGGAATACCACCATCCAAAGCACTTGAAGGTACTCTGTTTATTAAATAAACAACAGTATTTACAGCATCCACCCAAAACTGTAAGGGAAACCCTGCATGCAGTCTCATACACCTTGCACGCTCCATGATCGTTCTGTTCATCATTTCTGACACACCATTTTCTTGTGGTGTTCATGGGACTGTCTTCTCTCTACGAATCCCATGGTATGAACAGTAACTATCAAATTCCTTGCCGCAGTACTCACCTCCATTATCAGATCTGAGACACTTCAACCTTTTTCTTGTGTCATTCTCAACCAAAGATTCCACTTCTTAAAAGTAGCAAACGCATCAATTTTCTGTCTAATGCAATAAACCCAAGTTTTCCTAGTTGTATCATTAATAACTGTAACATAATAATGAGAGCCACCAAGAGATTGTACCTGAGCTGGTCCCCATACATCTGTATGCACTAGCTCTAACTTTTCATTCTTCTTCTATTTCCTAACCCTGAGAAATCTGACTCTCTTATGTTTTCCATAAACACAGTTCTCACAAAATTCCAAACTTACATGCTTCAAATCTGGCAACAACTTCCTTAAGTGGAGAATCTGCATACCCTTCTCACTCATGTGGCCAAGCCTATGATGCCACAATGCTGTATCTGTTTCTGTGGAAGCTAAAGAGATAGAATGGTCAGTACTATGATGACATAAATACAACGTACCTACCCTATCTTTTTTTTTCTATTACCATTGATCCTTTAGTGATCTTCCACCACTTTTCTCCAAATGTAGATAGACATCTACCATCTCCCAACTGCCCTGTTGAGATCAGATTTTTTTTCATAGTAGGAATATGCCTAACATCTTTTAACAGCCAATCAATTCCATTCTTAACTTTTATCCATACCTTACCCATTCCAACAATTTTACATGTTTCATCATGACCCAATAAAAGATGTCCAAAATCGCTTGGAACATAATCATGAAAATATTTCCTATGGAGTGTAGCATGACATGAAGCCCCTAAATCTACTACTCAATAATCACTAGTATTATCTAATGCAAGAATCAAAGCATCTTGTAACACATCACCTTCTACATTTGCTTCTTGGGTATTTTCCTTCTGTGCATCTCCTTTCTTCTTTAGAGATCTGCAATCTTTCTTCAAATGTCCTTTCTTTCCATAGTTCTAGCACTCTATTTTTCCCAGTTGGGACTTGGATCTGCCCTTTTTAGAATTGCAGCGATTACCTTGGATTTTCCCCCTCTCCTTTTGTCTTCCCCTGGTCTCCATGGTCAACGCATTTCCTGATGTCTCACCTGTGCTTTTTCTTCGCATTTCCTCGCTAAGATTAACACCAATAACATCATCAAATTTCAAGGTGTTTGAACCAAAGACAGAGTTACTTACAGCCATGACCAAGCTATTCCAGCTTTCTAGCAATGAAAAAAATATTAGAAGAGCCCTAACCTCATCATCAAAGTTCACACTTATAGAATTTAGTTGATTTGTAAACATATTAAACTCATTTAAATGATCAGTAACAAATCCACCTTCATACATCTTCATATTAAATAAACACTTCATTAGAAATAACTTGTTAGAGGCCCAAGGTTTTTCATACAGCTTACCTAATGCGCTCATCAAACCCTCCGTTGTATTTTTTATTGAGATATTGAAAGGCACCGACGAAGCCAGGCTCAGCCGTATTGTTCCCAGAGCCTTTCTGTCAAGAACCTCCCATTCTTCGTCCTTCATGGCCGCCGGCTGCTTTGCTCTTCCTCCCAACGACAGGAATAGATCCTTCTGGTACAGATAGTCCTCCATTTGCATCTTCCATAACTGGAAGTTTTGGCCGTTAAACTTCTCAACCTTAAACCTTCCTTCTTCTGCCATTGCTCCCACTCGAACCAGAAACCCTAGCTTCCTACAGGTTTATCTGCCAAATAGACCTTTGGCTCTAATTCCAATTGTTAAAAAAACAGGATCGCAGAGAAATAACAATAAACAGAAATGCAAATATAATCACACACATTACAAGAGAAACATAGATATATCGTGGTTCACCCAACTCGGGCTACATCCACACTGAAGTTGCCAGTCCTTTTATTCATAAGTAGTTGCTGTTGTTCATGATTTTCTAGCACCTTTGGAACTTCATTTTCTGTAATTTCATCAAGTACTGTGTATTCTGTGTTTTCCTTTCCCTGTTTCTTTCCCCGCAACTGATCTTTATACATGACCTTTTCATTGAATATAACATCTCTACTCCTAATGATTTTGTTATTTTCATAATCCCATAAGCGATAACCAAAATCATCAACCCCATATCTAATAAAGGTACATTTCTTGGATTTAGCTTCAAGCTTTGTTCTATTTTCTTTATCAATATGGACAAATGCTTCACAACCAAACGTTCTCAGAAATGAGTAGTTTACCTTTTTATATGTTCATGTCTCATCTGGAATACCACCATCCAAATCACTTGAAGGTCCTCTGTTTATTAAATAAACAACAGTATTTACAACATCTGCCCAAAACTGTAAGGGCAACCCTGCATGCAGTGTCATACACCTTGCACGCTCCATGATCATTATGTTCATCCTTTCTGACACACCATTTTCTTGTGGTGTTCTTAGGATTGTCTTCTCTCTACGAATCCCATGGTATGAACAGTAACTATCAAAGTCCTTGCCGCAGTACTCACCTCCATTATCAGATTTGAGACACTTCAACTTTTTTTCTGTCTCATTATCAACCAAAGCTTTCCACTTCTTAAAAGTAGCAAACAACTTCTTAAAAGTAGCAAACACATCAGATTTCTGTCTAATGCAATAAACCCAAGTTTTCTTAGTTGCATCATAAATAAATGTAACATAATAATGAGAGCCACCAAGAGATTGTACCTAAGCTGATCCCCATACATCTGTATGCACTAGCTATAACTTTTCATTCTTCTTTTATTTCCCAACCCTGAGAAATCTGACTCTCTTCTGTTTTCCATAAACACAGTTCTCACAGATTTCCAAACTTACCTGCTTCAAATCTGGCAGCAACTTCCTTGAGTGGAGAATCTGCATCCCCTTCTCACTCATGTGACCAAGCCTATGATGCCAAAATGCTGTATCTGTTCCTGTGGAATCTAAAGAGATAGAATGGTCAGTATTATGAGGACATAAATACAACGTACCTACCCTGTCTCCTTTTGCTATCACCGTTGATCCTTTAGTGATCTTCCACCACTTTTCTCTAAATGTAGATAGACAGACGCCATCTCCCAACTACCCTGTTGAGATCGAATTTCTTTTTATAGCAGGAATATGCCTAACATGTTTTAACAGCCAATCAATTCCATTCTTAACTTTGATCCATACCTTACCCATTCCAACAATTTTACATGTCTCATCATCACCCAATAAAACATGTCCAAAATCGCCTGGAACATAATCATGAAAATATTTTCTGTGGGGTGTAGCATGACATGAAGCCCCTGAATCTACTACCCAATAATCACTAGTATTATCTAATGTAAGAATCAAAGAATCTCGTAACACATCATCTGCTACATTTGCTTCCTGGGTAGTTTCCTTCTATGCATTTCCTTTCTTCTTTAGAGATCTACAATCTTTCTTCATATGTCTTTTCTTTCCACAGTTTCAGCACTCTATTTTTCCCAGTCTAGACTTGGATCTGCCATTTTTAGAGTTGTCACGATTACCTTGGCTCTTTCCTCTCTCCTTTTGTCTTCCCCTGGTCTCCATGGTCAACATTTCCTGATGTCTCACCTGTGCTTTTTCTTCGCATTTCCTCGTTAAGAATAACACCAATAACATCATCAAATTTCAAAGTGTTTGAACCAGAGACAGAGTTACTTATAGCCATGACCAAGCTATTTCAGCTTTCTGGCAATGAACACAAGATTAGAAGAGCCCTAACCTCATCATCAAAGTTCACACTTACAAAGCTTAGTTGATTTGTAACCGTATTAAACTCATTTAAATGATCAGTAACAGATCCACCTTTAGATATCTTCATATTAAATAAACGCTTCATTAGAAATACCTTGTTGGAGGCTGAGGTTTTTTCATACAGTTTACCCAATGCGCTCATCAAACCCTCCATTGTCATTTCTTTTGAGATATTGAAAGCCGCCGATGAAGCCAGGCTCAGCCGTATTGTTCCCAGAGCCTTTCTGTCAAGAACTTCCCATTCTTCGTCCTTCATGGCCGTCGGCTGCTTTGCTCTTCCTTCCAACGGTAGGAATATATCCTTCTGGTACAGATAGTCCTCCATTTTCATCTTCCATAACTGGAAGTTTTGGCCGTTAAACATCTCAACCTTAAACCTTCCTTCTTCTTCCATTGCTCCCACTCGAACCAAGAACCCTAGCTTCTTGCGGGTTTATCTGCCAAATAGACCTTTGGTTCTGATACCAATTGTTAAAAAGACAGGATCACAGAGCAATAACAATAAACAAAAATGAAAATATAATAACACACATTACAAGAGAGACACAGATATATCGTGGTTCACCCAACTCGGGCTACATCCACACTGAAGTTTCCAGTCCTTTTATTATTCCGTCCAGCAAAATGAAGGGATACAACCTACAGCACAACCGCTGCACTTCCTCTTCACTATCTCACAGTCCCTTTATCGATCTCAGAGATATTTACAATGCATAAAACCTAATACATCAACCCTATCCGTATTACAATGTCTTTCTTTTATAAGGGAAATACAATGAAAAAATACCACGGGTCACCCAAAACCATGGGCCCGAAAACTGGTGGTGAAAACAACCCCAAATTTTTTCCTTTGGGGCATTTCACCTGAACCCCCGTAGCTTGGGGGCGTTTCGCCCAAACCCCCTTTCTCAGGGGTGCTGGCCCCCACGGCCCCCAGCCGGGGGAGTGCAACCACTCCCCCGGACCACCTGGGGATCGTGCCAGGATCATAACCAAACCTGGGGTATGGACACGGCTGAATAATAATATCTCTAAATATGGAGATCAGGCTCTATAACAAACAATATCCCACTTAGAGACTGATCACAACAAATCCACCACTGCTGCACTTGTTGGACTTGGACTTGGCAACTTTCTACTCTTCACCTTCATGATAGAAGGACAACTGAAACTGAGCAGGAACTCAGTTTCTCTCTGGTCACTACCTTTGTGAACATGTCTGCAGGATTTTGGCTAGTGTGTATCTTTTCCAGCTTCAACAGTTCATCTTCCAGAACAGAGCGTATGAAATGGTACTTGAGCCGTATATGTTTAGTCTTGGAATGGAATGCTAAGTTCTTTGCAAGATGAATGGCACTCTGGCTGTCAATATACAACCTGCTATCATTCTTCTTCTTACCCAATTCCTCCATAAACCTCTGTAACCAAATCATCTCTTTACTAGTCTCTGTAACAACAACATACTCTGCTTCCGTTGTTGAAAGTGCAACAACCTTATGTAGTTTCTAAATCCAACTTACTGCTTTTCCACCTACATTAAACACATACCTTGTGGTGCTTCTCCTGTTATCCTTATCACCTGCCATATCTGCATCAACATATTCCTATATAACAGTGTCTGAACCTCCAAAACATAATGCCTGAGTGGTAGTACCTCTCAAATACCTGAGAATCCGCTGTACTGTCTTCCAATGTTTTTTACCTGGATTGTTCATATATCTGCTCACAACTCCCACTTCTTGTGCAATATCTGGTCTTGTGCACACCATGGCATACATCAAACTGCCAACTGCTGATTGATAGGGAATCTTGGACATGTAATCTGTCTCTTTCTATGTCTTGGGACACATTTCCTTACTTAGAATGAAATGGCAGGCCAAAGGTGTACTAACTGGTTTTGCATTCTGCATTATGAACCTCTCCAACACCTTTTGTATGTACTCACTCTGAGACAATGTCAATTTGTGATTTTTCCTGTCTCTCGTTATTCTCATACCAAGTATTTGCTTTGCAGCACCCAAATCCTTCACCGCAAATGAATTAGCTAGCTTCCTTTTGAGTACATTTATATCTTGCATGTTAGACCCTGCAACAAGCATGTCACCCACATACAATAACAAGATAATATATTTTTCATTGTCTAGCTTCTTGAAATAAACATAGTGGTCAGAATGACATCTACTATAACCTTGTTCTGTCATAAACTTGTCAAACTTTAAATACCACTGCCTTGGAGCTTGCTTCAAGTCATACAAACTCTTTTTCAACCTGCATACCAAGTTCTCCTTACCTTTGACCTCATACCCTTGTGGCTGCTGTATATTTATCTCTTCCTCCAAATCCCCATGGAGAAAGGTTGTTTTTTACATCTAACTATTCAAGATGCAAATCTTCTACCGCCACTAGACTTAAGATAGTCCTAATTGAAGTCATCTTAACAACAGGAGAAAATATTTCATCAAAATCTATACATTTCTTCTGTGCAAACCCCTTTACAACAAGTCTGGCCTTGTGCCGCTTCTTGCCTCATTCTTCTTCCTTCAACCTGTAAATCCATTTGTTCTACAATGCTCTTTTACTAGCAGGCAACTGAACCAAATCCCAAGTCTGGTTTCCTACCAATGAGCCCATCTCCTCATTCATGCCTTGCTCCCACTTCTTTCTAGTTTCTACTTGCATTACTTCTTCATAACATTCTGGTTCACTAGCATCAGTCATCAACAGATAATACATTAAAGGAGAGTATCGTTCAGGGAGTCTACTTAACCTGGTAGATCTTCTTGCAGTTGCAGGAGTTTCAGGCACTTGCTGCTGTTCTTGATTTTTTGGTACCTTTGGAACTTCATTTTTTGTAATTTCATCAAGTACTGTGTACTCTGTGTTTTTCTTTTCCTGTTTCTTTCCCTGCAACTGATCTTTATACATGACCTTTTCATTGAATATCACATCTCTACTCCTAATGATTTTGTTATTTTCATAATCCCATAAGCGATAACCAAAATCATCAACCCCATATCCAATAAAGGTACATTTCTTGGATTTAGCTTCAAGCTTTGTTCTATTTTCTTTATCAATATGGACAAATGCTTCACAACCAAACGTTCTCAGAAATGAGTAGTTTACCTTTTTATCTGTCGATGCCTCCTCTGGAATACCACCATCCAAAGCACTTGAAGGTCCCATGTTTATTAAATAAACAACAATATTTACAGCATCCACCCAAAACTGTAAGGGCAACCCTGCATGCAGTCTCATACACCTTGCACGCTCCATGATCGTTATGTTCATCCTTTCTGACACACCATTTTCTTGTGGTGTTCCTGGGACTGTCTTCTCTCTACGAATCCCATGGTATGAACAGTAACTATCAAACTCCTTGCCGCAGTACTCACCTCCATTATCAGATCTGAGACACTTCAACCTTTTTCCTGTCTCATTCTCAACCAAAGCTTTCCACTTCTTAAAAGTAGCAAACACATCAGATTTCTGTCTAATGCAATAAACCCAAGTTTTCCTAGTTGAATCATCAATAAATGTAACAGAATAATGAGAGTCACCAAGAGATTGTACCTGAGTCGGTCCCCAAACATCTGTATGCACTAGCTCTAACTTTTCATTCTTCTTCTTTTTCCCAACCCTGAGAAATATAACTCTCTTTTGTTTTCCATAAACATAGTTCTCATAGAATTCCGAACTTACCTGCTTCAAATCTAACAACAACTTCCTTGAGTGGAAAATCTTCATCCCCTTCTCACTCATGTGGCTAAGCCTATAATGCCACAATGTTGTATCTATTCCTGTGGAAGCTAGAGAGATAGAATGGTCAGTATTATGAGGACATAAATACAACGTACCTACCCCGTCTCCTTTTTCTATCACCATTGATCCTTTAGTGATCTTCCACCACTTTTCTCAAAATATAGATAGACATCCGCCATCTCCCAACTGCCCTGTTGAGATCATATTTCTTTTCATAGTAGGAATATGCCTAACATCTTTTAACAGCCAATCAGTTCCATTCTTAACTTTTATCCATACCTTACCCCTTTCAACAATTTTACATGGCTCATCATCACCCAATAAAACATGTCCAAATCGCCTGGAACATAATCATGAAAATATTTCCTATGGGGTGTAGCATGACATGAAGCCCTTGAATCTACTACCCAATAACCACTAGTATTATCTAATGCAAGAATCAAAGCATCTTGTAACACATCACCTGCTACATTTGCTTCCTGGGTAGTTTCCTTCTATGCATCTCCTTTCTTCTTTAGAGATCTGCAGTCTTTCTTCAGATGTCCTTTCTTTCCACAGTTCCAGCACTCCATTTTTCCCAGTCTGGACTTGGATTTTTCCTCTTTAGAGTTGTTGCGATTACCTTGGCTCTTTCTTCTCTCCTTTTGTCTTCCCTTGGTCTCCATGGTCAATGCATTTCCTGATGTCTCACTTGTGCTTTTTCTTCGCATTTCCTCGCTAAGAATAATACCAATAACATAATCAAATTTCAAGGTGTTTGAACCAGAGACAGAGTTACTTACAGCCATGAAAAAACTATTCCAACTTTCTGGCAATGAACACAAGATTAGAAGAGACATAACCTCATCATCAAAGTTCACACTTACAGAACTTAGTTGATTTGTAACCGTATTAAACTCATTTAAATGATCAGTAACAAATCCACCTTCAGACATCTTCATATTAAATAAACGCTTCATTAGAAATACCTTGTTGGAGGCCGAGTGTTTTTCATACAACTTACCCAATGCGCTCATCAAACCCTCCGTTGTCATTTCTTTTGAGAAATTGAAAACCACCGATGAAGCCAAGTTCAGCCATATTGTTCCCAGAGCCTTTCTATTAAGAACCTCCCATTCTTCGTCCTTCATGGCCGTCGGTTGCTTTGCTCTTCCTCTGAACGATAAGAATAGATCCTTCTGGTACAGATAGTCCTCCGTTTGCATCTTCCATAATTGGAAGTTTTGGCCATTAAAATTCTTGACCTTAAACCTTCCTTCTTCTGCCATTGCTCCCACTCGAACCAGAAACCCTAGCTTCCTGCGAGTTTATCTTCCAAATAGACCTTTGGCTCTGATACCAATTGTTAGAAAAACAGGATCGCAGAGCAATAACAATAAACAGAAATGAAAATATAATCACACACACATTACAAGAGAGACACAGATATATCGTGGTTCACCCAACTTGGGCTACGTCCACACTGAAGTTGCTAGTCCTTTTATTATTCCATCCAACAAAGTGAAGGGATACAACCTGCAGCACAACCGCCGCACTTCCTCTTCACTGTCTCTTAGTCCCTTTATCGATCTCAGAGATCTTTACAATGCATAAAACCTAATACATCAACCCTAGCCGTATTACAATGTCTTTCTTTTATAAGGGAAATACAATGGGAAAATACCACGGGTCACCCAAAACCATGGGCCCGAAAATTGGTGGCGAAAACAACCCCAAAAAATTTTCTCGGGGGATTTGCCCCCAAACCTCGATTTTCTCGGGGGCATTGCCCATGAACCCCCTTCTCGGGGGCTATACCCTCGAACCCCCTTTCTCGGGGGCGCTGCCCCCGAACCCTTGACGGGGTCCTGCTGGCCCCCGGACCCCCTGGGGATCGTGACAGGATCATAACCAAACCTGGGGTACTGACACAGCTGAATAATAATATCTCTGAATCTAGAGATCATGCTCCATAACCAACACTAACACCTATTAGGTTACGCCCACCACCCTTAACCCATATTATGTATAAATTGTTATTAGTATAACCCCTCACCCCTATCCAAAATAACCTTTAAACAAATAACCCATAATTCATGTAACCATTTGACCCATAAATCTTATCACCATAAATCCTAGCCTATAACCCCAAATCCTTATAACCCCTAACCTATAAAAATATTAACTCCTTACCCCTATTGCCCTTAAAAACTATCAATTTTGAACACTAAAATATATAACCTTTAATCACATCCCTTTAGGAAAACTTCACATGCATAAACAAGATTTGAAAACTCGTCTTATATAGCATATATATAATGGAAGAGAGCACTCCAAGGAAGAAACATAAGTGTTACACACACTAGCGAAGTGCTCCACTTGTAGATTACAAGTGTCAAGATCCAATTATGATGTCCTGCACAATAGGGACCCAAGGTGATGTACATATGTAAGGAAAGACCATCAATCCATCTCCAATCCTCCAAAAAGGAAACCCTAGCACCACATGCTATCTAGGGATTGTGTCCCTCCTCCGCAATACACATTTCTCCCCGTATCTTGTAGTGTGTTCTCCCACCAAGTGAATAGTCCATGAGGCCATAATGCAAGGTGTCTATTATCGAGGCTAGTGATCTTAATTGCTCAAGGGAAGAAAGCTAATCCAATGACACTCTAACGTTTGACATCCATTGAGAAAGTTATCACAAGTGTGCATATCAATCACTGACCATCTCTTGTGATACAATCCATCTCAAACCATTCAAGGGATAATCCATGGCTCTATACTTTGTAATACTCACATTCTCTATGACTCTTAAATCACCCTCAACAACGTCCTCCATTAAGGCATCACACCTCTCTAATGAATAACTAGAATGTGCATGGATGAAGTCAATCTCATCATCACACCTCTCCTTCGCTATCTAATTGGAAGTCTCATGGATGGAAGAAACAAATGATATAAATATGATGGGTGGTACAATCACCCCTACATGCTCCCACGGGTAAATTTGAACCCAAAAACTGACAACATATTTGTCTGAATTTCGACAACACTCCATTTAAAATCCAACAAAGTATTCTTTTTTTAAACGTCGGTAAAACTTCGTCGGATATCCGATAGTAACAATGCCTCGTCGACTAACTGACAGCATCTCGTAAAAAAACCTACACGTTTCTTTTAATCACTACGTCGATTAACCGACGACAAACGTGTCACATATCCGACAACATTGACTTACTAGAAGGTCAGATAACCGACCTAAGGTACGTCGAATAACTGACACATTAGTAGTCAATTAACTGACCTAGTCGACGCCGTTGAAGTCAATTAACCGACCTAACAAGCGTTGAATATCTGACAAATATCTAGTCGATTAACCAACCTACCTACGTCGAATATCCGACAAATAAGTAGTTGATTAACCGACATATTTGGACCACAAGGCTCATGAAAAAATCGGACGACATTTATCGTCGGAGGTATAGTAACCTCGTCGGAGCTAGTTGAGTTGTCGTCGGATATGCGATGGTATTGAGGAATTAAAAAAAAAAAATCCTTGGATGTGCACTTTCATATTGGTAAAATTTATGTCTCCCTTAATTCCTCACCATGACATTATTAAGGTACGATTCACATCTACTCACACAATATGTAGCCGTAAGAAACATGTCCATAACAAACCTTAACAAGTCATCACTTTGCCTTCCCTACTTCATGCTCCTTCTGAATTCCACCTCCCCGAACTCCCAAATCAGTACAGATCTCCTAAACTATCTAGGCAACAATCCTTGTTGAGCATTACCTACACTTGATCCCTTTTCTACTGAGTGCAAACCTCTTTAAATCATGAAAATACCATCTATTTTTTCATTGTCCTTTGTTTTGATCAGCATAGGGATAAAGGCTTCTCTACTGCATCAAATATCACATTGAAATGACCCTATCTATCGAGTCACCAAGGTACCTAGCTAAGGTGCTCACTTAGTTCTCTATAATAACCTCAACTTCCTTTAAATAAAATGTATTACAAACTTGAGAAATTTCTACAAAACTTGCTATACTCTAATTGATCATCCAATACAATTTAAAGGTAAAGAAATGAATTGCCTTTTCTTGTTCTTATTGAAGAACACAAACCATTTTTTATACTATCTACATGATTTAATCAAGATTGAGCTATTGCAAAAGAATTGAGAGAGGAAGTTTTCCCTAAAATGCATACAGTCTAATTTATGTATGAATTTCTTCCAAAATATATTATTCTCTTATGAAAAGAAAGGTATTTGCTTCCACGGTCACCTTTTGGGTTCCTTCCCTATCAACATATGCCTACACTTCTTGACAAAATAATCTTGGACATGGTAAAAATGAAATGGCATTGTGTCTCGATAGAGTCAAGTACCAACATTGGATTGGTTCAATATCCTAAAGAAGATTTTCTTTTGGGCTCATTGCTTCAAAAGTATTACAGAAAACCAATGCATATACCAAATAGACCATCACAAAGAATATTTTAAATTTGGTTAAATTTGTAAGTTGATGAGATATTTCATTTGAGGTAATTTGTTCCTAGTTAAAAAACACATTCAATCACAAAGTGAAGTGTAACACATACAACACATACGTGGGAACATATGTCGTAGTCTCCTGACCAACCAAGTGGGTGAAAATACAAGGCAATTCATTATATGGGTCCATCATATGATTGTCTGCAATTTGGCAAGGGATAAAAGAACTCATTAATGGCTATGCAAGATATTCTTTTAATAGGTTCAATCTTACGAGCTCTGAGATTCAAAAAATGTGTCAACTTCAAGAAGTTCCAAAACTCTATTTGGGTGCATAGAGCCAACTTTATCCATCCTTATATAACATGCTTTACTCTTCTTATCTTTTCCTATGATAGCCTTGAATACTATTTGTATGCCTTTGTCCAATGCAATTATTTATGTTCTCAAGCCAACACATTTACGATGTTTCCACAAAAAGGCTCAAAATTCTTTATGCTCAACATATTTTTCTCCTGCCATAGCTCTTAAGGATTCTAAAATATGACCAAATCCATGCACCGACTCTCATTATCAATCTCTTGGAGCATGTGTGTTTGATACTCAATAATTTCTAGTACAAGGCAAGTTTCAATGTCCATAAAGAGATTCAACATTATCCATTACCATTGAACCAAATTTTAAATGAGAATGCCACATGTAGGTCCACCGTCAACATCTACATGAGTTCTAGGCATACAGAGGGAAGCAAACCATTGGGAAGGGATTCATTGTCTACACCCAAAGATTGATGCGAAAGAAGAAAGATTGAGAATACAGATGAAAGGTTAAGTTATAAGAACCTTTTGCATCGACATGTAGAGAAGAATGTGAAGGCATAAGGTCATGAAATTTGGATAATGACTTCCACATCCACAATAGGATGGTATGATAAATGAAGGGGCATTGATAGAGAAAAGGTTCAATGGATTTCTCAACGTTGGATAAATGAATTCCACATCCACAACATGGTGGCAAAAGGAAAGGCTAGGAAACTTTGTCTGCATTCACAAGCATAAATTATGCATAATGTAGAAGACCAAGGTAATGAGAAAGATGAGGGTTTTTCTTCACATCTACAACAAAAAGGAATGCAAAAATGAATGCAAAGGGATGGAACTGATGCATCATTCAATTTCTTATTGGTTATGAATGGTATGAGGATAGGTATGACTTGGGACAACCTATTCTATATTTGGGAGGGTGTAGTGTGCCTAAGTTCAACTCTAATAAATGTGATAAACCACTTAAGATTATAGATTCCCAAAGAAAGAATGGAAATGTAGTAAAATGTCTGAACAAGAGTTATTAGTCAAAGATTGATACCTTGTTCTCCATCCAGATTACAAAGTCGGTCAACTTTTTGCTTTGTAATTTTTATTTTTCAAATGGTGTTGGATGCCGACCATGTTTCTCCTCCTGTAAAACACATGACACGTGGACTAGTTAAACTAATTATTATGCAATCATTTACTTTTTTCTAGGAATTAAAAAAATATCATTTCACAAATCAAATATACTTACAAAATTACAAATCAAGTTATGTATACCTTTATGGCCACTATGATGCGTGGCACGAAGTTTGGCAATCCTAGCCTTGGAGTCCTTGTCCTGAAACATATACCAAATCAATTTAAGAATGCACAAATAAAACATAAAAATAGTTTAATAATTTTGATATAATGTTATGAGCAAATTTAATTACCTGGGTACTCTCCTCTCCGGACTTCCTCCATGCATCTGACTTCTCATATGATTTTACAAGTTTTTTCCATACTTTTAGACTTACATCAATTTGCCTTTGTTTAGCCTTTGCTAGGGCAGGATTTTTTTTATCTTCTTTGTTTGGTTGCACCAGAATCACTTTCAATTTTGAGACATTTGTTTTTTGTCTTATTTATAGACCAAATTGTGCCAAAATCAGTCTCCATGTCATGGAAGACTGCTTTCTGCAGGTGCATCAGTATCTTTGAGAATGACAAATGTAGATGGTTTTTGAACCATTGAAGGCATGATTCCTTCAACCCATTCACAAAATATTTTATAGAATGCGCAAATTTAGGCATCACAATCATGTAATCTCTAGTATGAGCACTTGCACGTGTGAAGGATTTGATGGGTTGAAGCCTAGTCGATCTTGTGATCATAAGAGTGTGGCCTCACTCACTAATGATAGGTATTGAAGCTACTTTATTCATGGCAGGTATAAATACCTCATTGAGCTCCTCTTTGTTTCGAGAATAATTTAATATTCTCTACTGAACTGGGCCAACCAGGTGAAGGTGGAAGCTCTTATATCCCCTCCCCCCCTCACATCACTCTCAATTCCCCATACCCAATGCATGTACTTGAAAAAAATTTAAATTTATGTGCAAACATGCATATTTCATCATAAAGAAACATTTACCATTCATTGATTAAAATATAACATCCATGAAACCACTCATTCATTCAGTAGGAAAACAATAATGCATGACATTATATTATAAAAAATAAGTATACATAGTGTTTCTTTAGTCACTTCTTTCTAGGTTTTTTTCTTTCAACAAAATCAACAAGCAACTCATCTTCTGCAACTTGTTGTTAAGTTCTTGTGGCATCTACAACTTGTTGTATTGTTTGCATAGTAGAGTACTCACGACGTGGATGCTGCTGCAAGTGGTATGGATTTGATGAAATAATGTAAAAATGTTACATTGATATCTTTTGTTATTATAATGACAAGTATTTAATTAAAAAAACATTACAGAGGTGCTTTTTTACTTGATGTGGCCACATAATGTACTTCATGTTCCTGTCTAGGATCATCTTGTATAGTGTGACCCTCTACATGCTCTGCAGTTGAAACATGGAAAAGTACAATTAATATTCACCATTTGTAATGCAATATTTTAAATTGTAGCATATGAATATATTCATTACCAGCATTCAAAGCATGATCTTCGATGGGTTGTTCTCCATCCTCGACATGTTGATGTATTTGTAACTTCGGAAGATATTCAATTGTATATTACATTTGTACTTTATTGTATATCCAACATAGATGTATTATTCCTCTGATTAGAAGTGTCGTCATTTGTATTTGCAAGTGTCGTCATTTGTATTGATGGGTTATTAGACCACCAGTGTGGGGTCGGCCCTAGTTAGGACATGTGGTTGGGTTATTAGACTTGAGTAGCAAGTCGGCCCCACTGAATTATTGGCAGGTCAAGCCAATGTATAAATAGAGAGGTTGTGTCTCTCATTTATCTCATTCACTCACTTCTCAAGCTCACATAGCTAAGAGAGAAAGTGGCGCACTTGTGGAGGAGGAGGAGCATCTGCTAGAGACATCTTATTGGGTTTGATCATTGTGATCTTGGTTTCTGGCTTATCTTATCTCCGAGGAAGTTGCGGGGTTTTTCACCTTCTTGGTTTTCCCTGGTGAAACTCTGTGTCTCTTGTGTGATTTATGTTGTGTCTATGATTGATATGCTATAGATATGTTGTACATGTTATTCTCTTAGTGATCCTGAATGATAATGGAATGAAATTATCGGAAAAATTAACATGGTGTCAGAGCTGACCTAAGAAGAAGGCACTGTGCAGCTACGGAAGCTAGGGCTTCTTGATATTTGGGTTTCTCTCCACATATCATCAAAGGAAGGAGGCTAGATTGAATCTCCTAGCAAGGGTGCATCTTTCTGTCGAGACAGAATTCAATTCTGAGCATTTTCAGTTTTTGACCTAAACATTAGGGTTTTTGCAAAAATTGGAATTTCTGAAATCCGAGACCACTACTGGAAGCTCCTCTGAAAAATCGAAGTTTAGAGCTTTGGATCAAACTTTTTGGTTGGGTGAAGCTCCGAGAAAATCAAACCCTAATTCAGGGTCCTGTCTAGTGAATCCAGAAATCTCAAAAGCAATTTTGAGGGGTGCAATTTTGCAGATTTCAAAATCTGAGTATATCAGCTTGATCAGGTCAGCAAGGCGCATCTTTCTATCCTTTCAGAAGTTTGAAATTCAAATTTTGAATTTTTAGGGTTTCTCTAACAAACCCTAATCCAACTCCAGATCCAATTTTCAGCAAATCAAGTGGTAAGACCTAAATCTTTTATTTCCATTTGAGTTTCTCATTAAAATGTCTCACCACACCAAGCTTGAGGATAAGCTTGAAGGGGCTGATAATTTCCGAGCCTGGAAGTATAGGATTGGGTTAATCCTAGAAGAGAATGAGTTGGATAACTACATAAAGGAAGAGGTTCCAGTTTCAGAGGGAGATGAGGCTAAGGCCTTACACAAGAAGACCTTGGTCAAGGCTAATAGAATCATTGTTGATTCTATCAAAGATCATCTCATACCTCATGTGTCTTCCCTAAAGACACCTACGGAGATGTTTGACTCCTTGACCAAGTTGTTTGAAGGAAAGAACATAAATCGGAAGATGACTATGCAGAACCAATTGAAAGGGGTAAAGCTTCAGAATGGAGAGACCATTCAATCCTACTTTTCCAAGGTCTCTCAAATCAAGGAACAACTTGAAGCTGTGGATGAAGTAGTGGAGAATGGTGAAATTGTAATGACCACATTGAATGGCCTACCTAGGTCATGGGACTCCTTCAACCAAGGAATATGTGCAAGAAGGAAATTGATCTCTTTCAGTAGACTGTGGGAGGAATGTTCACAAGAAGAACCTAGGCTTGTGGCCCGAGAAGAAAAGATGAAAAATGAAGATCAAGCTCTCACAGCACACACCAAGAAAGGTAAGATCAAAAGGGAGGAATCTTATCACAAGAAAAATTCATACCATCATCATAGAGATAAGAAAGATCTAAGATGTTTTACATGCAATGAGAAGGGACACTTTGCTTCAGATTGTCCTAAGAACAAAAAGAACAACAACAACAACTTCAATAAGAAGAAGAAGGGCAGCAAGAAGAGATATCATGCTCATGCTGCTAAGGATGATGAACCTCCCAAGAAGAAGACTAGAGCAGAAAGTAATGACTCATCAAGTGAAGATGAATATGTTCTAATCTCTGCTCTCACAGGTACTATCTCTCATGGATGTGATGATTGGCTTATTGATAGTGGGGCTTCCAAACACGTGACTGGGTTTAAAGAATCCTTTGTATATCTATCTGAACATGAGTCACCTCATAAAGTGAAACTTGGGGATGACTATCAATATCCTATCAAAAGAAGTGGTGAAGCCTCCTACAAACTAGACTCTGGGAAGTCTTTGAAGATGAAATATGTTCTATATGTACTTGGGCTCAAGAAGAATCTCCTATCCATATCATCTTTGGATGCAAAAGGGATTAGAGTTGCATTTGTGGATGGCCAAGTACTCATGTGGCCAATGGGTAAGACCATAGATGATGCAGTAGTGATTGGAGAGCAAGAGGGAGGATTGTACAAATTGAAGGGACAACCTGAACATGCCATGGTACATGAATCCATGGATCCAAGTGAAATTTGGCATAGAAGGCTAGCACATGTGCACTATAGAGAACTACCAATTGCAAGCAAAGCTATAGAAGGTCTTCCTGAAATCCAGTCAAAGCATGAAGGTGTTTGCAAAGGATGTGCAAAAGGAAAGAACACAAAGAAGACATTTCCAAGCAGTGAAAGCAAATCAAAAGGAATCTTGGAGATTATCCACTCCGATGTCTGATGACATCCAGTTCTCTGAGTGGGTATGTATATTATGTCTCTTTCATTGATGATTTATCTAGGAAGACTTGAAGAACAAAGATGAAGTATTCAACAAATTCAAGGAATTTAAAGCCTTGATAGAAAACCACACTGAAAAGAAGATCAAGACTTTTAGATCCGACAATGGTGGAGAATTCACTTCAGGAGACTTCAAGAAGTTATGCAGTGATTCAGGGTTTAAGAGGGAGTTGACCACTCCTTACAATCCACAACATAAAGGAGTAGAAGAAGCTACTTTAGAGTCGGACTCCAGCAGCTCCTGCAAGGAAGGAAAGATTGAAAGGGAGTCCACCCAACAAACAAACAAAGATAAGTATTTAAATTGTCATTTCTTGTATATCTGATTGTTTAAATAATATTGTTCAATGATGTATGTACTTATGTTCCTAGAATTAGGTTGTGTATTATGCATATTAGAATAATTGCATCAATGAACAGTATACTACTAATATGCATGTAATGGGTAAGTGGCATATGGCACTGTACAACATTCCATTGCTACTTATCTAGAATGAAACCTCTTTGCTGACATGTTGGGAGTAGTGCAAACTCTTAACAATGTTCTGGTAGAGATGGAAGGCATCTAGAAAGTTACGGGATATGGATAAATGTTGTATTGAAGCATTGGCTAAGATAATTGCATGATTGTATGAAATATGTTTTTATGTGTAAGACTTTGTTTTGTAATCTATAAGAAGTTTCTAATCATGCAATTGAATTTGACTTGTAGGAAAGATCGTGTACAATCACTTATAAAAGAAGGACTACAACATTTGTTCTAGCAATGAAGTTCAAAGAAAACTATCTATTGAAGATATTGAAGAATCTGAAGTTCCTGGGATATGGGATGCAATAATGGAAGAATGCCATGATCAAGGAATACCAGTCGATCATGAAGAATGATGTTTTGGATGTGGTCCCAAGACCAGAAGGGAAGTCTGTTGTGACTTCCAAGTGGATCTATAAGAACACACATGTTGCAGATGGTAGCATAGAGAAATACAAGGCGAGGTTTGTAGCTCGTGGCTTCTCCCAGAAAGAGGGAATAGATTATGAAGAGACTTTTTCTCCTGTAGCTAGATACACTTCCATCAGAACAGTACTTGCTCTGGCTGCAGTGATGAAGTGGAAGATACACCAGATCGATGTCAAGACAGCTTTCTTGAATGGTGTAGTCGAAGAGGAAGTGTATGTGGAGAAACCACTCGGTTTTGAAACACATGATAGGGAATCATATGTGCATAGGTTGAAGAAAGCCTTGTATGGCTTGAAGAAATATCCTAGGACTTGGTATGGTAGGATGGACAGTTTTCTATCCAGTTTGGGATTTACCAAGAGTAAAGCAGATTCCAACCTTTACTACAAGGTTGAGGAAGGAAATCCTGTGATACTACTATTATATGTGGATGACCTGTTTGTTACAAGTGAGGATAGATTGATTGCCGACACAAAGAGGAAGCTTGCTGCCGAGTTCGAGATGAAGGACTTGGGTATGATGCACTACTTTCTAGGCATGGAGGTGTGGCAGAGTGTAGATGGGATCTTCCTTGGACAAGGGAAGTATGCAGTAGAGATCCTAAAGAGGTTCGAGATGATGGACTGCAAGGCCATGGCCACACCTATGGCATCGAACCTGAAGCTTCTGTGTGATGCTTATTCTGAGCCAGTTGATGTCACTGTGTATCATCAGATGATTGGGTCCTTGATGTACCTGACGAACACGAGACCAGATATTTGCTTTGCGGTGAACACATTGAGCCAGTTCCTGACGGATCCGAGAAGTGTTCACATGGTTGCTGTAAAGTATATTCTGAGGTACCTGAAGGGTATGGTTGATTATGGGCTTAAGTATGATGCGAATCAAAAGTTCAACCTAGAGGGTTGTGTTGATTCAGATTGGGCAGGAAGTGCTGCAGATAGGAAGAGCACTTCGGGGTGCTGCTTCAGTATGGGATCACGTGTGATCTCTTGGTTTAGCAGGAAGCAGTCCTGCATAGCACTGAGTACAATCGAAGCAGAGTATGTTGCAGCTTGTTCGGCTAGTTGTGAGGAAATATGGCTGAGGAAGCTACTATCTGAGTTATTTGATCTCCCATTGGATGCTACTAGTATCTTTGTGACAACCAGAGTTGTGTGAAGATGTCTGAGAACCCCGTGTTCCATGACAGGTCGAAGCACATTGAGATCAAATATCACTATATCAGGGATATGGTGCAGAGTGGAGCAGTGAAGCTCTTGTATGTTGTGATGGATGAGCAGGTTGCAGATGTGTTGACGAAACCACTAGCAAGAGTGAAGTTTGAATACTTCAGAGAGAGGCTTGGTGTTCTTCAGATTGAAGATACTTCAAGGAAGAAGTAATGGGACAGATTTACAGGAGCCATTCCAAGCATTATGAGAGGAGGATCCTTCCCATGGCTGTGGATATAAGTGCTGTGTGATGAGCATCAAGACAATGCTCCAGTTACTGCTTTGGATATGCATCGGTTGGATGCTTTGTATGATCAGTTGGATCATGTAGGATGACATGCATCAGGATGATGCAGTGACGATGATCAGGATGATCATGTGTGATGAGTATCAGGATGATACTCTGGATGATATGCATCAGGATGATGCTATGATGATGATCAGGACGATCATATGTGATTATATGTATCAAGTGGATGCATTGCATAATCAGTTGGATTATGTGTGACGAGTTTCGAAGACACAGATGCACATGGGATTTTCGGACATGGTTGTAGATGTGTTCTCCCATGGTCGTGATGTAATTGATGGGATTTTTCGACATGGTTGCAGATGTGTTCTCCCATGGTCGTGATGTAATTGATGGAGCCATTCACATGGTGGTAGATGTGTTCTCCCATGGTGCAGATGTAAGGGCTAGAGCCATTCTCACATGGTGGTAGATGTGTTCTCCCATGGTGCAGATGTAAGGGCCGGGGCTATTCTCACATGGTGGTAGATGTGTTCTCCCATGGTGTAGATGTAAGGGTTGGAGCCATTTTTCACATGGTGGTAGATGTGTTCTACCATGGTGAAAAACTAAGGGCTAGAGCCTTCCCCGAATGGTGGTAGATGTGTTCACCTGTGTCGATGGTATAAGTGTTGCATGATGTGCATCTGGGTTGTGCTTCATGGACGATGAGATGAGATGATCAGTATGAGCATGAGTATCAGGATGATACTCTGTGGCCATGCGCAGGTTGTGCAATTGCATGTAAAAGATCCTAGGAGATCCGATAGGTTGAGCAATGAGCTCGTAAAATTCCTGGGATGCTCTTTCGAGGTTTTGTTGACGCATGTAATAAGTCCTGAGGATTCCATAGTATGTCCAGTATTGATGAAGACCTACAGGTGGTGGGACTACATCCAACATGAAAAAGGGCTGGCTCTGTAGAAATTCCTATGATGAGAAGAATTATGAGATAGCTGAGTGATCGAGATGTCAAGTACAATAGTAGTGATGATGATGATGCTCCGTGATCCAGTGATGATGATCCAGCTCCAGAATTGAAGACTTGCGCCAATATGTATTGATGACCTGTGTCTAGAGAATACCTTCCTAGTTAAGAGGGAGTGTTGATGTATTTGTAACTTCAGAAGATATTCACTTGTATATTACATTTGTACTTTATTGTATATCCAACAGAGATGTGTTATTCCTCTGATTGGAAGTGTCATTATTTGTATTTGAAAGTGTCGCAAGTTACATTGCAAGTGTCGTCATTTGCATTGATGGGTTATTAGACCACCAGTGTGGGGTCGGCCCTAGTTAGGACATGTGGTTGGGTTATTAGACTTGAGTAGCAAGTTGGCCCCACTGAATTATTGGCAGGTCAAGTCAGTGTATAAATAGAGAGGTTGTGTCTCTCATTTATCTCATTCAATCACTTCTCAAGCTCGCGTAGCTAAGAGAGAAAGTGGCGCACTTGTGGAGGAGGAGGAGCATCTGCTAGAGACATATTATTGGGTTTGATCATTGTGATCTTGGTTTGTGGCTTATCTTTTCTCTGAGGAAGTTGTGGGGTTTTTCACCTTCTTGGTTTTCCCCAGTGAAACTCTGTGTCTCTTGTGTGATTGTTATTGTGTCTATGATTGATATGTTGTACATGTTATTCTCTTAGTGATCCTGAATGATAATGGAATGAAATTATCGGAAAAATTAACAAGTGGATCGTTGCTTTCCCGCTCAAAACAAAGTCATTATTTTATGGAAAATAGTTATAATGAATAGATTGCACAAGTAATCAATCTTAATTAAACTTCATTGATTTTATATACCTACGTGCAAGATGGATCACCGGAAGACTGTGTTTTCCCAGACAAGATTTTTCGGCGTTCAACAACAGCTCCAAAGCCGTGCTGGAAGCCAAGCTTCAGGTCTTCCTCTATGGGCACTTCCTTGAATCGATCAACCTGCATATTTACATAATGTCATGAATTTACCTTTCCCAGTGCAATAAAATGAAAATAATTTGCAATTTATTATTTGGATGCAATATTGGTTTTTTGATACTTACAATTTGTGCCACCAAATTCGCATAACCACCAGGCCCAAGCTTGTGTTGACCAATTTTTTCTTGTCTTTCCTTTGTGGCCTTTGATGTGTTTGGAAGCCTATGAAAATGTTGAAATACGTTAGATGTTTCAAATTTGATCTAAAAATTAATAATAATAAGGTTTATAATTACATTATGGAAAGTATTGGATACCTTCCTGTGTCCGGTGGTAGCTTTCCTTATTTTCTCAAATCCCTTTCCTTTACATCTTCCACTAGGGATTTCCACTCTCTTCCCAGAATCATTGCAGGGCGCTCATACCTAGGGTTCCTTTCTAGATGAACCCTATATTGGTCCCTCACAATCTTCATATGTTGACCAACCTTCTTTAGGACCTTCGCTCTATTAAAGGTCTCGCTGCTGAACATGCCAACCAAGCGATTAGTGAGCTCATCTTTTAAATTTTTACTTTGTTTATCCCACTTTGTGCGGATGGTGGGCCCAAATATCTCCAATGACGAATCATTTAGATGTTTATAAAAAACCTCATTTCCTGCAATACGATCATGACATCATTAGTTGAAAAACAATATTTTATGAGTATATTACAATCAAATTATAAACAATAACTTAAACAATGTATAAATACCTGAGATATTCTCTATATTTGTGGGAACGAGCTCTTCATCCACCAAAAATGTGGTATGTAGTGTACCCGTGCTAGTGACATGGGAAGATCCAGGAAATGTTGCTTGAGCAATATCAATATTAGTCTCTGCATCGACCCCTTCTTTTGTATGAACTAACGTGCGTCGGCCACTAGCGGGTGCACTCACATATGGCCTCGGGGGTGTCGCAGAATGTGTTTCTGACTATTTAGTTGACAACAATGGCACATGAGATGCAAGTGGAGTCATTTTCTCATGTGACAAATCTCCACGAGCATCACCAGTACCAACACCGCCTTGACCGCTAGTGTGTGGGTGCAAAAAATCCTGTAAATACAAACCATATTTTAGTTCACGATCATATAAAAGTAAAAAATATAAAATACTAAATGAATTTATCTTCTAATTCAATATCCCACAAGTTACTTTCAATGCCTGAGATCTCTTTACCAAAACATAAACCTTTGCTCTAATCTCATTTGTCTGCGGCTGAATGAATAGTAGACGAAGGATATCCTCATGAATTTTTTTAAGGTCTTCTCTATCATCTTAATTGGGTCTAGCAAAGATCCAATGTCAACACCGTGCATGAGCTCATCAACATCAATATTTATTGATTGCTCTGACATTGGATCAAACACCAAATCAGTAGTCTGCAACAAAAATATATAAAACATTACTGACATGAAAGCAATATAACGAGGAAAAAAACATATTTCTCATGTTAGTTTTCTAAAATTACAATTAGGTATACCTGATGCCTCTAGGATGGTGTCATCTAATCCATAGCTGGGGACTTGCCCCGATCATCACCCTGCAACAAAAATGTGGAAAACATCATCATAATGAAACCAATATACACAAGAAAAAGACATAACAAAAAAAAACATATTGCTCATATTATATTTGTACAATTACAATGAAAAATACCTACTACCTCGAGGATCATGTACTCATCTGATCAACGTTCAGGGACTTGCCCCGATCACTTCCTTGAAAAAAATTGTATAAAACATTATCGAAATGGAAGAAGTATACTCACGAAAAAAACATAATAAAAAAAAAATTGCTCATATAATTATATTTGTGCAATTACAATGAGGTATATATGCCGCCTCGAGGATGGTGTACTCCTCTGATCAATTGTCGGGGAGATGCTTCGATCACTAGCCTGTGATGAAAATATAGAATTCATTATCGAAATGAAACCAATATACTCATGAAAAGAAATAATAAAAAAACATATTGCGCATATTATAGTAGTACAAGTACAATGATGTATACCTACTTCCTCGAGGTTGGTCTGGTTTGATCTACTGCTAGGGAGGTGCCTCGATCAACATCCTGCAACAAAAATATAGAAACAATTATCTAAACGAAACCAAAATACTCATGAAAAAAACATAATAAGAAAACATATTGATCGTATTTAAATTGTACAATTACAATGAGTTATACTTGTTGCCTTGAGGCTGCTATCGTCTGATCGACAGCTAGGTAGTTGACCCGATCAACATTCTGCAACAAATATATAGATAGAATTATCTAAACAAAATGAATATACTCATGAAAAAACATAACAAAAAAAACTTGTTGTTCATATTATATTTGTACAATTACAAATATGTATAACTACTGCCTCAAGGATGGTGTACTCCTCTGATCAGCTACCGGGGAGATGCCCCGATCACTACCCTGCAAAATAAATATTGAAAATTATAAAAATATACTAATGAAAAATAAATAAGATATTAGATTCATTAATTAAAGGTTGGGTAAATTGTTAGATGTACCACTCTCATAGTAACCGCGTTTGTATCTATTCGATTCAAATTGTAATCAATTAGCTTTCATGTGAGGTTAATTTGACCACTTTCAAAATTAGAACAAAAGTTCATCAAAATACACCTCCATATGCGTAGGGTTAATGAACTTATCCATACCCACTCATTCATGCATAAATATGGTCACAAGTAACGTCCTGATTTTCCCAAAAATAGGAAACCAATAACACCAAAAGATCCATTAAAAAAACCCAAACTATAGACTAGTGGGGCCAATGTGCCCAATCAAAAAAAAAATATTGACAAAACCATATCTCATCTCCCAAATCATGCTTTAGAGGAGCACTCAAGTATGTTAGAGATAGAATATATTGACTTCCATAACAACATGCCAACAAAACCTCGTTATACAACTTTTCTCATAAGGTGAAAACAAGATATAAAAGTTGTTTCAAAACCCATCTTGTAAAACACCTAAACTTAAATGAATTGAAGTGCCATTCTCCTTGAAATAGGTGAAAGAACCATGTTACATCTTCATGTGTCATGAAAGAACCATTTAACATAATTGCTCCTAATTTCAATTTCCACTATGATTTAAAGCATTGTCTTGGCTTTGAATCAAGCCACCTTGCTTATCATCAATGATCAAATTTGAAAGGCTACTCCTAATTTCTATTTGAAGGCTAAATATTCATCCAACACTCTCATGATGAATAATTGTGCAGGGTGGGATCAATTTTTTCTTCAACAACATGAAAATCATGGAATCATAAGAATCAACATTCAATCTACTAAATGGTTACCCTCATTACGCAGACATCATAATCAATACACGAATTATGAGAGATGTCGGATATGGGTAGCACTATGGCACCATCACACGTATATTATTTCTTATCTTCAGATTCCTTCCAATTCCATAGAAAATAACTACCTATGTTAAATTAAGTTTTCTAGTGTTGCACCTAAACAATATAACGTATGTGTGGCACTCTACAAGTCTCAATACCTAGAGTGTATATTAACCATAATCATCACAGTCATGTCATGCACTTGTTGTTATTCAACATATATTAAACATATATTATGCATAGTCTCAATAGATATGACCCAACTACCAAAAGAATATGCTTGTAGTACAAACATGGACATGAAATATTCATATCACGAGAAACATGCATGATCACTAAAATCATGCTTTGTGTGCATACACCTTCAAACAATCAAGTGCTTGAGACCATCCATGTTGCACATATATGCAATTTCAAACAATATTGTGTATATAACCTTAAATCAATTAAATGGAGGTATAACCATCACTCCATACTAAGAAACCCTAACAACTTCAATGTCGACCACTACTATAGCTTGTTGGAACACTGTAAGTAATCCAAGTAAGAATACACTTACTGTAATTAAGTGCTTCCACACAAAAAAATGAACATGTCTTGGTTCATTGTAAGTGAAATTGAACATGTCTAAGTGATTTCATCCATTCTATGGTGTCTTTAGTTCATCTCAATGTCATCCCATCTCTTTGCCTCTCCATCTTCATTTTATTTTCCTAATGACAACAATGGAGTTCAGAGTATCCTCTAGGTGATTTTTATTGACTAAAATTTTGTCTACATCGAATGATGATGAGCTCATTTTTGTAAATAAGGATTTAAATCCTTGTAACCCCTTTGCGTAGTAAATTGAACCGTAACCATATCTTCATTCTTAGAACTGCATGGTGTATGCTATGCATTTTTTCAAGACATTGTTCATAATATAAATAATTATTTTGATTAAATGGAAAATGTAATCATATGATAAGGTCAATTATGTCATGAAAAAAACTCAACTTGAAAATCAAAATTTGGACTTGTAATAAAGTTTGGGCATCCAATGTAGTAAAATTGTTAAAAAATAGTGAAATGCGAAAAGGTGTTGATTTTGTAAATTGATTATGTGCAACTAAATAATAGTTTGAATATTATAAGACATATATTTTGTAAGAAATGTAACTAAATTTAGACATATACACTTGGAATCCATTTGGAGTTCTTTTTTTTTCTTCAAAGAAAAAATCACACTTTACATTCAAAATGGGGATACAAATCATATTCTTCATGTGCTGAAGCACTAGCCAAGATCTAATGCAAGGTGCAGACCTCCCCTTTTCCTTTACATCCCTTTTAAGGCCTTATAGAAAATATATGTGTAGAATACAAAATGAGGAGGTCTAACCTATCGTTATTCGTCATCTCTCACTCAAGTATCTTAGATAGTGGTGATCCCATTTTTATTAAAGTCTTAGTCAATTAAAAAATGGGATCACCACTAGGGTATCTTCTTGATCTATATTGGAATCATTAAAAAATTGAGCTTCCACCCTTGGAAAATCATATAAAATAGACTTGGATTCATAAAAAATGACCTTATCATCTTCCTTTTTGGGAGATGAGGAAATATTTGGGGCCATTGAATTAAGAAAATAAGATTCTAGATCATGCCTCTCATAATCAGTCCCTAAAAAATTAATCTTAGAGAAAAATCAATGTTGATTGCATTCACCAATGGGAACTTTAGGCTCATGCACAATATTTTCAAAGAAAAGATAGTCGTCCAAATTAAGGGTAGGTTTTTGAGAGAAAATTACAAGGAAAATCATGGTTATAATGGAATAACACGGGCCAACATTCGTTATGGATGCTGATACCCGAGTGGCACCTCAATGTCTCCTATGCTCTCATCATCATAGGTGCATGATCCTCCTTCGGCAAGAAAAAATTCCATACGTCTACGGAATTTTCTTTTGACCTTTTCACGTCTAGTCATTCTTGGCATATCAGATCGACTAGATGTAGTCACATTTCCCTCTGTTTGTATTGAGCTTCCCTCACTCGGCGAAGAAAGATATGACAGGTACCTATTTGGTTCTACCTTCAGTCAATCGAATTAGATATATAGTTAGCTAAGATTCAAATAAGGGCATATCAATGACATATAATTTAACTTGTTACAGAGTGCTAAGTCATATAATATAACCTCTCAATGTATAACAATAAGAACTAGCTTCTATTTTTCTAGGACATTTTTCACGAGTGTGAGAGCCATGAGGCAAATAATAATCTTGGAAATACATTGCTGGTTAGTTTCATGGATGATAGTGTTTGAGGCATGAGGTGCAAGGAAATTATTGAGTATGATCATATGATCATGGTTATTTCACACCCAAAATCTGGTCATAGGTGACGAAGATATCACAATCAGGTTTTAGGTAAGAGAGCTCCAAGGACTTCTAAAGATGTGCTTGACTTGACAACTTGTGTTCAAGGGAGAGCATGTGGTCTTGTAAATTTTTAATGGTGTGAATTATGTATGACAAATTTTCATGTGAATTGGACCATTCCAAAGTGAAGCTTGTTCTAAAGGATTGTCCTTTAAATGTCTAGGACCCTACACTCCATCGAACAAGAGAAATAGTTAGTAAAAATTCCTAGAAGGATCCAACATAGGGAAACACAATTTTGAAAGGCACTGATAAAGCTAAGAAGTATGTCATCTTATGTTGTCTCCTTTATTGTATGTCTATACAAAATTTCAAAAAAAATCTTGAGCAATGTAGGACTTTAACGCAAGAACACTAATGAACGTGCATGGAATAATTTGGAGACGCATTTCACAAGGTATTTAATACATTGTGACCTCAACGCTAGCACATTTTGACCTTGGATCTACCCTCAAACTTTACCTTTACCTTGCGTCCTTGTCATAGTCATATATTTGTTAAATTAATAGAGGTTTCCATATGAATATGGACTTAGTTTTCCAACTACTGCCATCTTCTTGAGAGATGAAAATTATACCCTAACTAAGATTTTTTTACAAAGTTGTGATGTTGAAGAACACTTGAACATTATTGCTTTAATTTTGTTGGCATAGGTTGAGGTAACTGCCCCCAACCTTCTCCCCTTCCTCACATGTATTTCCATTTCAATGTTTAGGTGATAGTTGCATACTGAGGGGACATATATGTGAAGCCCTCCCCTACACCTAGTGTAGGGACACACCACTCTATTGTTGGGGTCTTAAGAGAATAGTGGGAATTCTAGATTCCTTGAAACCCCTTAATCCACCCCATTTTGTGATCTTGGACTTTCCATTTATTAATTAACTGATCTTATCATAATAATGGATTCTTATAAGACTTTCCAATCATTCAAATAGGTCTTTGAGCATCCAAATCTAGTTCAAACAAACACAAATATATAATTGTGGCAATGCGGTAAAAGAGAATTGATGAATGGCCTTATGTCTTCGATAATAAGTGATATCCAAGATAGCCATATTTTTGAGCCCTTGTCCCATAAATTAACTCATGTATGAAAGTCTTCTTTGACAAATGTTTTTTTGAAAAAGGGGGGATTCATCCCAAACTGCATTATATTCCTTGAGGATGTCCAAATTGTTGGTGAAACCAAAACCCATTTGCAATGATAGGTTCAGATAGTCAAGTTGCAACTATTTGGATGTGCACTACCAAGATTCACATATCCTATGGAACACATGATTATGAAATCCTAAAGGATTCAAGTGCATTGGATTTATGATAGAGACCATGGGGGCTAAGTATGATAATTACGTGTGTAGCATTTTGAATGTGGTGTTGCAATTTTTTTTGGGAGTGCATTTTTATTTAAGGCCTTGACACTTGTGGTAGCTAGCATAACTTGCTTAACACATATATTATGTTAAGGAATCCCATTTATTTAAAGACAAAAAAATCATAGTCTTCCAACTGCTCCCTAGTTGAACTCAATTTTGTTTGGTTGTCACGGTTAGTTAACTTTTCTTTGAGTTTGACTCTTCATCGATGAGTCAAACTTGTCATAAGTGAGTTTGACCATTCATGGGTTACATCTTGACTTGTGACTAACTGGTGTTATTCATTGCTTGAAGGGTACTTGTTAGTGGGTGGAAAAATTCTATTGGTGAATATAAATGCATAAAAGGTAAAGGTGTTATTGTTTTGTTAAAATCCTAATCAATTGTGTGCATAGATAACGGCCATACATTACTATCAAGGCATTAAACCTCTGTAATATTTTAGTGTTAACTATGGATGAGGTCAAGCATTGCTATTAAATGGTTAAAAACCAATAAAAAATAGAGAGAATGAAGACAAAAGGTCCGTTGGTCCTAAAGGTGATGAAAGAGGGTGATAAATATGAAGAGTAAAAGGGAGGCCATGGTTAAAAAATTGCTTGTCCTCTCATGTTCTAAGACTATAATTTGAGCATTGAAAGGAAGAACAACATATTACAAGTGTTTTGTGCATGTTAATTCTTGGCATGCATGACAGATCTAACATTAGAAGGACCAAGCCCCTCCACACTAGGGTTGAGGTCGCATAAACTCTCTATTTGAGGATGTAAAAATGAGAGAAAAATGTTTCAGCTTAGGTGAGGACTATGAAAGTCCTTATAAGCAAAAAATTGGATGAGTCCTCACATTTGAGGTGTGAATTAAGGTTCTCCTTGGAAAAAAATATCTTCCTTGTGGTACTAGCTGAAAAATAAGTCTAACGTGGATTTAGGTAGTTGTGTCAACCGACCTTCTAGCATATATATTTTCATAGGGATATTTGTACATAAGTCTGAGGAAGAGTTCCTTACCCTAAGAATGTTGTATTTGGTACTATGGACAGAGTGTTGAATGCAACAAGATTAGTGGTCGAGGTGGTAATTTTTCCTTCAGTATTTTGTAGTTGCATTAAGATTTACTGATGGAGAGAATGGACCTTGTGAAAAACGTGGATTTCCATTCTATGAATTTTGTTATTAATATTATGGGGTCAAGTGTAGAACCTTCCAATTGAAATATTTCACTTATGATACAATGCTTTTAAGCCCATTGTTGGCATTTTACAACCAATTATAAATTAGTAAGTCAAAGAATCATTCGAATGAAGTTGTCAGAGGAGTTTCTTATGATATCCCTTTGTTTATCCAACTTCCATTCTTAGTAGCCAAAATATATTCCTTTGCAAGGGGGTAGAGTATGAAAATGCACATACAAAAGACATCGTTAGGGTCTACTCTGCAGCTATGTGGCATGGTCTCCTCTGCAGGTATGTGGCGTTGTCTCCTCTACTCGGTGGTGTGGTCTCCTCTAGTCTCCTCTACTCCGTGGCGTGAGGGTCGTTGTACTGCATCCAAATAGAAAGGGGGTTAGGTCAAACAAGATTGCTATCCGGCCCTAAGCCAACCGGTTTCGACTATATTTTATTCTCTATAAACCATACCTTATAACTAGTATCTCGCCAACATTTATGACCATCAATAGCGTGATTTGCCCCTACGATTCCGCGATCTTGGTCATTCAAAGGATATTGTAAACAGGTCGAGAGTAGGTTAATCTCTGCTCCAAATCGAAAAGCTGTTGTGGAGGGTTTTATGGGTTTGGTTTATGAAATGGTTATGGGGTTTTTTTATTTGTTATATATATATATATATTATATATAATGTTTGTTTTTTGGTTTTTTTAATTTGTTTTTAATTTAATATTACATTAATATATTTATTTTTTAATTTTTTAATTGTTATATATTACATTATAACATATGTTTCACATTAGCGTCTTCGGCTTCCCAGTGGCGGCGTCGGTAGCGCTTGTTCAGAGATGCTGGTTCGGGGCGTGGCGATTTCGGCGGAGATGTTGGCGGCTGCGAGGGCAGTAGAGCAAGGGTTCCTGTACTCCTTGCTGCTGGTATTCTTGCTGAAGACGCGGTGCGACGATTTCCAAAACCCTGGTTCATCAAGATAGGCAGTCAACTGATAGCTCAGTTCGGTGGCGGCCGCCATGGGGTGCTGCTTACATTGCTATCAAGGCTGCTTTGTTTTCGGCGTCCGGGGGTGTATCTTCACAGACGCTAGTGGCATGGCTTTCATTTCAAGGATTCTGGGAGGGTTTTTTTTTCTATGGAAATTTCTTGCTGTTCTGTGCCTTTCATGGTGGACGGGATTTTAGGTTTTCTTGTTTTGTAAGGAAGCTGGAAAGATCGTAGCAGTTTTCCTGTTTTCTATGTAGTCGGATATATGCGGGCTGTATGGACAGCAAGTTTCCTCATTTTGATTTTGTATGGGACTTTAGACATGACATTAATAAGGGACTGTAAATATGTGACAATGTAGGGATCCCAGTGATTCTATTACATGTGCAGAATGTAATTTTGTTCATCTTTTTGAAATAAAATTACGACTTTTTCCAAGGAAAGAGAGGAACGACCAAGGAAAAACATATGTTTCACATTATATTTCATTATAATTTGTTCTTTCAAAATGAAGCAAACATACCATGCTTGTGTAATAGTAAAGTCTAAGTCAAGTAAAAAATGGGATCACCATTAGGGTATCTTCTTGAGCTATATTGGAATCATTAAAAAATTGAGCTTCCACCCTTGGAAAATCATCTAAAATAGACTTGGATTCATAAAAAATGACCTTATCATCTTCCTTCTTGGGAGATGAGGAAATATTTGGGGCCATTGAATTAACAAAATAAGATTCTAGATCATGCCTCTCATAATTAGTCCCTCTTTATATTGGCACATCTTATGATTAGCCTTGTTATCAAAGAGATCATGCTTTAGTTTTTTATTTTCAAGCTCATAGTCAATAAGAAAATATACACTTCCAAATTGATGAGGAATGAATAGGTCATCTTTCATATATTCAACCTAAAAAATAGCATCTATCACATAAAATCCAAGATTCACTTCTTTGTTGTGAAAGATTTTAGTAATCAAGTGATCATCGAAGAATGGATTTTATAGTCATTTTCATCATTAAAAAAATTGTTTCGCCTCTCATAAATAATAAAATTATGAATCGAAATTTCATCCTCAACTAACACTTCATCCTGCAAATTATGACAATGAATCTCACTAAAGAAATAATTAATAAACTCAGTATGATGTTCCATCATAATGTAATTCTCAGAAGGGATAGGAACATGATAAAGGGCTTCCTTGAAAGGAAAAAACATCATAAATCTCTTGCTCTAAACATGAATCACGCATGATAAAACTCGTTAAAAAACCCTTGCTTAAAAGGTGAACCATGATGTTCATCACAAGAATCACACAATGGGAGGGTTGATGAAGGGTTGAAATTAGGCTTTAAATTTATGAAAATTCCTTAAAGAGATTGAAAAATTGCTCCTAGACTAGGATGGATTGATGAAGAAGAGAATTGAACCATTCTACAACTTTATTTTGAAGTAGGATGGATTGATGAAGAAGAGAATTGAACCATTCAACAACTTTATTTTGAAGCATGCGAGGGAAAATAAATATCATAAGAGAAGGATCATAGATTCCCTTAAAGAGAGAACACTCCATGAAGAATTGATATTATCATTTTGATTTTCATGAGGAAAACCTTAAACTAAGGAAGGTCATCAACCAAACACTGGAATCTTATATTGGAGTATGGTAAGGTATTATACTATAGGTCATCAAAATTTCTCATGAGTGGAAAAAATAAAATTATAATCACATGACATAAATCTCATGGATACAATAGAATTATATTTAGGGCCAAGTATACATATGTAGTGGTATATGAAAGAAAAATTACAATACAATAAGGTCTTCATTTCCTTATATGGTCACCGATTATGTTAATGCTTGAAATGGGAATCAAGCACAATACTATAAAGACACTTGTAGGGATCTCAAAGGGAAAAGAAAAGGTGGAATCTCAATTTAGATAAAAATATCTAAACTCACTAATTATGTAGCTAGATTAATTAGTTAGTCAAGTTAGAAAAATATTTCCCCTTAAGGGTGTTGATCCTCCAATTGTGTGTGTGTGTGTGTATTTTAATATATACCTTATGTAAGATATTTTAAATGTAGAATAATAACTTAATAATAAATGATCAATTACCTTCCACATAGTTCCTTGCAATACGGAGAGTCGCGACAGGATGCAGACGGCGAGCTGGGCTATGAGGGTTTTGGGAGGGCCATCCCTGTCAGGGATCGGTCAGCCTCGTGCACAGCATTGACATGGGACGCTGATGGGAATATGGACTTCTATCCATCGATGGGGGTTTGTTAGTTCTTTTATTATTATTTTTGGCTGGAGGGCCGTTTGACTATCTAGGGTTTGGAGAACTGTGACGGTTTGGATGAACCATTTTTGCAGCCATGGAAGAACAGGAAGCCGTTGGAAGTGTATGTGACAGGTTGGACGGTCGCGTTGGATGGGGGATGCCATGTGGGAGGGAACTTAACGAGCTGGTGGATTTTCCGGTGATGGGATCTGAGATGCTTCAGCCGGCGGGAATGGAGCCGTTAAACTTTTCAACTGATTTTTCTCCATCTGCCCTCTTCTCTTCGCTGGAGCAGCTTACACCTGGGAGTGGGAAGGGCCCTGTGGCGGAACAACAGCCGGTTGATCTGCTTGGGGATACGAGCTGGAGGGAAGTAGGGTTATTTTTCTCAAAGGCCCTAGGGTTTTCTGCTGCAACGGCGCCGGGTGGGGCTGAGGTGAAGGAGGGTTTCGACAGGATTGCGAAGGAGGGTGTGGCTCGACAGGGTCGGTTGGACAATAGTTCAAGTGGGTTCTCGTCGGAGGAAGATAGAAGGGTTTCCCTCGAGGTTGCGGAGCAACGGGGTTTTGGCTCTCCGGAATGGGATGGGAGACGGGGGAAGGAGACCTGTGAGGTTGCTGAGGGTACGAAGAAGGGTGGAGGAGGCACTGTGAAGAAGCGGAGGAAGAGCGTTATCAAGATAAAAGTGGTCAGGAACTATGCGGTGGGTGAAGACATAGCGTGGGTTAATGTTCTGCAGATGGCTCATTTTACCCTCGTTGGCAGGGTTATGGGACGCAATTTCTCTAGAAAGTCGGTGGTGGATTGGGTTGGGGAAAATTGGAAGGATCTGGTGGGTCAGTTGCTGGTGGTGGTGGAGCTGAATAGGGGGTGGTTCGCTTTCAAATTCTCTAAAGAGGAGGAGCTGCGGAGGGTTTTGAATAAGAATTGGCATCTCAATCATACTCCGATGCTGTTGAAGCCATGGCATTCTTTGTTCGATGCCAGCCGTGAAAGGGTGGATGTAGTTCCGCTTTGGGTTCGTTTGCCAGCCCTTCCTCTGCACTTCTGGGACATACATCATTTCAAACGGATTGGGGATATATTGGGGACTTTCCTGGAGGCGGATATGTCATTTGAGGAGACTCTATGTCAAAAGGTTGCGTGCATTCTGGTTAACATCAATATCAGAGAGGGGTTGGCAGAAGAAATTAAGATGGAATGGGGTTCGGAGACCATCACTCAAATTCTGGACTATGAAAATGTGTCGTTTAGGTGCCGGCGATGTCACGCTTATGGACACCTTGTATCCAATTGCAGCCTTCCATTTCGGAATCAGATGGGGGGTCGGAGAATTCATACTTCAGGAGATGAGGCTCACTACACAGAGATTGGATCGGGTTCTTCCGATTTTGTACTCTCCTCTTCAGATGACCTTGGGAATGTGCCGTCCGATGAGGAACCTACTCAGGTGTGTCCGGTGGTGGAACAAGCTGCGGCTGAACAGATGGAGCTGGTGACTACACAGAAGCTTGAAGATGTACTTCGGGGACCTGACTTCCCTGGTATCTCCTCTCTCTCTATACCCCATACTGTCAATTTATTTATGAACTCTGTTACATTAATGAGGCAAGATTGGGTGGAGGGTCTGAGCAACCTTTCTCTCTTGAGCAATGTGGGTCCTGGGGGGTCTCGGTCCGGTTTTCACGATGGTAAGACGAATGAAACAGTTATGATTTCTTCCACTTTGGAACCGGTATTAGAACCTATTACTGCTAGTATCGGTGCTTTGGATGATACCCCACATGGATTATCTGACCCTGATCCCGGTGAAGCTCTTGAGGAGGATTACCTCTCTCCCACGGAGTCACATAAATCCGGATATTTACTTTATTCCTGTACGAAAACCAGTTTTACGGGGTTGGGGAAAAACACTACTCCTGCTCGCAAGGGAAGGGGAAGAAAATCCAATATTCATAAGGCACAATCTAGGGCAAGGGTTGATCTTATGGAAGGGAAACAAATTTCGATTGTTAAGGCACTTAGAGCGGGGAATGCCTTGAAGAAAGGGCGTTTATGAAGATAATGTCTTACAATTGCCGGTGTCTGGCTGGGCCCACCAAGAAATCAGCCTTCAGAAGGGTGCTTACTCTTGAACACCCGGATGTGATCTTGCTACAAGAGACCTTAGGTGAAGGAGATGTTATTAAGAATCGTTTGGAGAGCTGGCTGCCTGGATGGTCCTTTCTCACTTTGGATGTAAAGGGACGTTCTGGGGGGCTGGCTGTGGGATGGAGGCTTAGTAATTTTAAGTTGGTGAATTCATGGGGAATGGATTCTGTTCTTTGTGTTGATGTTATGTCAGTTGAATTGGGGAACATTTTTAAGGTGATTAATATCTATGGACCTTACCTGCATCGCATTGAGTTTTGGGACTCACTGTTTGGAAATCCCCTAATGAGTAGTGACACATTGATCATTGGGGGGGATCTAAACTTTTCACTGGGGATGAATGAGGTATGGGGACCACATGCTCATGTGGATTCGTTGGCTGGCTACTTTGTTCAGAAGTTAATGGTAAAGGGTTTGTTGGATATAGAACCACTCAAGCTGAAACCGACCTGGAGAAATAATCGCAGTGGGGATGCTAGGGTGGCGAAAAGGATTGATCGTTTTCTGGTGGCTGAACAGTTGGTGGACAGATTCTTTCAGGTTCGACAGTGGGTTGGTAATGGGGGTATATCTGATCATTTCCCTATCTTTTTTGAGATACAAAAAGGGCCTACAAATCCTCCGAGCCCCTTGAAATTCAATAAATTATGGTTACAAGATGAGACCTTTAAGAATCTCTTTCTTACTAACTGGATACCCTTTGATAGGGATCAAGATCGATCTGCTACCTTTCAGTTTGCAGATAATATTAAAAAGATGAAAAGAATGGTCAAAGACTGGGCTATTGCTAAGAAAGGTAGGGAAGATGCAGAATTGAAACAAGTGGAGGATGAGCTCTTGCGGATTTATGAGGGTGAAGGGGGAGGACTTATCTCTCAGGAATCCAAGGAGGATCTTATCAGATTGGAAGGGCGACGGAACAAAATGTTATGTGATATGGAGGAGACATGGTGGCTGAAGAGCAGAGCGATTTGGCTAGAATGTGGGGATGATAATACAAAATTTTTCCATGCTTATGCGAGAGGGAGAAAGGCAGCTAATACCATATGGAGTCTGAAGGACGATGAAGGACACACCCATATCAATTTCGATGATAAGGCCAGGTGTGGGGTAACACATTTTAAAAATTTGTTTCGGGCACCAAATCAGGCTACTATTGCTGAGGTGATCAAAGTGGCAGAGATGTTTCCTAGTTTTGTTGATGATGAAGGTAATAGGGAACTGATGAAGGCATTAACAGAGGAGGAGCTTAAGAAGGTACTCATAAGCTTTCAAAAAGACAAGATCCCTGGCCCTGACGGGTGGACTATTGATTTCTTCCTGGATCTCTTTGAGATTCTTGGGAATGACCTTATGGCAGTTGTTGAAGACTCCAGGGAATCAGGGAAAATTTCGGCAAGTTTCAATTCTACTTTTATCGCCCTCATTCCTAAGTCTGATAATGCAATGTCACTAAATGAATTCAGGCCTATCTCACTGTGCAATTGTATATATAAGATCATCTCCAAAGTTATAGCCAGAAGGCTAAAAAGTAACCTCTCACAACATATATCTGCAGAACAGTTTGGGTTTTTGGAGGGTCGACAAATACATGAGGCTGTTGGAGTGGCTCAGGAAGGGATGCATAGTTTGAAGACCAAGAATCTGAAGGGAGCCATACTAAAAATTGATCTCTCCAAGGCCTATGATAAAGTGAGTTGGTTGTATCTTCGCCTACTTTTTACTCATCTGGGGTTTGGTATTGCTTTTATTAGATGGGTTATGTCCTGCATCACTACTGTATCCTTCTCTGTACTTATCAATGGGGCGGCTTCGACTTTCTTCCATGCTGAAAGGGGTCTTAGACAGGGATGTCCTTTATCCCCGCTACTCTTCCTGTTGGTTGTTGAAGGACTCAGTAGGGCCATTAGCAGGGCTAAGGACGAAGGGCATTTTCAGGGGATTCTGGTGGCTACAAATCTGTTTATTACACATTTGCTATTCGTGGATGATGTTTTAATATTTTGTTTTGGAAGCAGAGGGGATACTCGTGTACTAAATGAGATATTGGAACTGTTTTCTAAGGCCACTGGTATGGAAATAAATGCTGGGAAGTCTACCTTATCCACTCATTTGCTGAGACCGGAAGAGGAGGCAGAACTCACTAGGTTTTTTCCTTTCAACACTGCGGGACTTGAGGATGGTCTGAAATACCTTGGGTTCTCGATAAAAGCTAATTTATATGTGAAGAGGGATTGGGCTTGGTTGGTTGGGAAGGTGGAGAAAATACTGATGGTTTGGAGCCATAGGTGGCTTTCACGAGCAGGCAGACTGGTCCTGGTCAAGGCAGTACTGGAAGCAATTCCTATATACTGGATGTCATTAGCTTGGATACCTAAAGGAATTCTTGAAAGAATTAGGAGGATCTGTTTTAGGTTTCTTTGGAGCGGCAAGAAGGATGTACAGGTAACTCCTTGGGTAAATTGGAAGAGACTTGCAGTTCCAAAAGGTTTGGGGGGTTGGGGGATTAAGAACATTTTCTTGTTTGCTAAGGCTTTGGCAGCCAAGGGGGGATGGAGACTGGTGACGACTACTAGTCTATGGACCAGGGTTATCAAACAGAAATACTTGGCCAAATATATCATTGAAGACTGGATTAGGGTTTCTAGAAAATCACATTTGGGGGGATCGATGATTTGGAAGGCTGTGGTAAAATATTTTGGTCTGATTGAATCCAAGTTAGCCTGGAATGTGGGGAATGGTGAAAAGCTGCTGGTAGGAAGGGACCCATGGTTGGGATGCACACATGAATATATTCTACCTGGTCATGTTATTGCGGCACTTGGAAGATTAGGGATTCACACACTGAATCAGTTGGCTGTTTCGAGACCTGTGGAGTCTTGGAGACAGAGATGGTATAGGGCAAACACATTGGGGCTTCAGGAACAGGAGTCATCAATCTTGGAGGTTTATATCCGTCATTTGGAAGTGACAAATGTATTGCTAAATGATTCGGTGGATTCTCTGGTCTGGGAGGCGGATCCGGAAGGTAAGTATACACCCAAGGCAGGTTATACCTTATTAAGTTCATAAATGGAACAGAGGGAGGTTGTCTCGTGGTGGAAGTCTCTCTGGAAGTTAAAATGCCCTGCAAAATCGAAACTTTTTATGTGGTGTGTACTCGAGAACAAAGCACCTACATGGGATAATCTGCTGAAGAGGTCCTTTCAAGGGCCAAGCTGGTGTGTGCTTTGCAAAAGGGAAACTGAGACTGCTTTACACCTGTTCCTTACATGCCCCTATTCTGTTGCAATTTGGAAGGAGTGCACAGTCTTGGTGGGATTTCTTTGTCAATGGGATGGAGAGTCGATTGGGGAAGCATGGGAAACATGGTGGAGGAGGAACACTGTTAAGACTTATAAGTGCCTACCTCTGCTTGTTATCTGGGGGATATGGATGGCACGGAACAATGCTATCTTCAATGAAAAGCCATGCCTTCCAGAGATAACTGCAGCTCAATCTATTGGTATCAGCAAGTCACTACCTGAACATATAAGGGCTGTCAAACAACGTATGAACCTGGAGGTGGAGATTGATCGATCTCGGCCATGGGCATTTTTCGATGGGGCCTCACAGCACAATCTGTGTGGGGGTGGCGCGGTACTCCATCTTTCAGATATGCATTCATTCACTCTTTCTATGGGACTCGGGGTGGGCTCTAACAACTTTGCCGAGATGCAGAGCTTGAAACTTTTATTAATCTTTGCTCTTGAGAAAGGATGCAACACATTGAATTGTTTCGGGGACTCAATGAATGTTATAAATTGGATCCAACAGATACAAGAATGCAGAAATTTGCGGCTGGTGAATATACTCACATCCATTAGGATGATCCTATTGCGGTTTGACAATTTTTCTTGCCGACATGTTTACAAGAATAATAACAAAGAAGCGGACACCGCATCCAAGGAGGGGCTATCGAGGGACTATGGCACTTGGCATGTGACAGAAACTCAAAATGGTCGGACACAGAATTACTATCATAGGCCATTTATAGAGGATCTATGAATTATAGCAGCACATTATTTACCTTTTAGTCACTATATTTGATACTCTGTAAAAGCATATAATTTACCCACTGGTTTTTTTATGTGACGGTCCAGAAACACTGACAGAAGTAAGTTATGAAAGAAGCCTTACGGGGTTGAGCTCCTTATCTATGCAGCATCATAGTATGCTTTTTTTGTAATCTAAAAGAAGACATAACATTTCCAACAAAGGAATATATGATCTTGAAGAATTCACTATTTTATGGTGAATCTATAGAATGTAATTTTGATCTCTACAGATGAATGAAATTACGCTTTTTTTTCTTGGAAAAAAAAAGAAAGATATTTTAAATGTCCAGTTAGAATGTATACCTAATCCTAATTAGCTATCCAAGTTATATTATAAATCATATATGAGCTATTAAATGTATTAAGTGTCATTCTAGTTGCAGGTTAGTCTGAAAAAGTCTGCAAGTGCTAACATTTTGAATTAAAATGACCCAAAAATTTATGCAGAAAATAGGCCAGTAATATAAAATGCAAAAATACATTGCTACGTGTAGAAGTAAATACATTAATTATTCTATAGGTTTTTTGTTTGAATTTCGAATTGTTTGTGTGAGTTTGGAAACCCTCCCATACTGTCAATGCATGTGTCTAGTCTAACCATGCTAAATTTAAGTCCATACAAGCACAAATTGAAAAACTTTCAACATTGGCCCCGTTCAATACATTAATTATTCTATAGGTTTTTTGTTTGAATGTTGAATTGTTTGTGTGAGTCATGTTAGAGTCTAGAAACCCTCCCACACCGTCAATACATGCGTCTAGTCTTACCATGCCAAATTTCAGTCCATACAAGCACAAATTGAAAAACTTTCAATGTTGGCCCCGTTTAGTACATTAATTATTCTATAGGTTTGTTGTTTGAATCTAAAATTGTTTGTGTGAGTCATGTTTGAGTTTGGAAACCCTCCCACACCGTCAATGCATGGGTCTAGTCTAATAATGCCAAATTTCAGTCCATACAAGCACAAATTGAAAAAAATTCAACGTTGGCCCTGGTCAATACATTAATTCTTCTATAGGTTTGTTGTTTGAATGTCGAATTGTTTGTGTGAGTCATGTTAGAGTTTGGAAACCCTCCCACACCATCAATGCACGTGTCTAGTCTAACCATGCCAAATTTCAGTCCATACAAGCACATATTGAAAAACTTTCAACGTTGGCCCCGTTCAGTACATTAATTATTCTATAGGTTTTTTGTTTGATTGTCGAATTGTTTGTGTGAGTCATGTTAGAGTTTGGAAACCCTCCCACACCGTCAATGCATGCATCTAGTCTAACCATGCCAAATTTCAGTCCATACAAGCACAAATTGAAAAACTTTCAATGTTGGCCCCATTTAGTACATTAATTATTCTATAGGTTTGTTGTTTGAATGTCAAATTGTTTGTTTTAGTCATGTTAGATTCTAGAAACCCTCCCATACGGTCAATGCATGCGTCTAGTCTAACCATGCCAAATTTCATTCCATACAAGCACAAATTGAAAAACTTTCAACGTTGGCCCCGTTCAATACATTAATTATTCTATACGTTTGTTGTTTGATTGTTGAATTGTTTGTGTGAGTCATGTTTGAGTCTAGAAACCCTCCCACACCGTCACTGAATGCATCTAGTCTAACCAAGCTTCTCTTTGCTTAGAGAATAATTCAATATTCTCTACTAAACAGGGCCAACCATGTGAAGGTGGAAGCTCATATGACCCCCCCCCCATGTCACTCTCAATTCCCCATAACCTGACAAATCTATGTACAAAAAAATAATTTATTGTATTTTTTGTCATACTTAAGAAGCAATGTCTCTTATAACATATGCCAGCATACAAGAAAATGGCAGCAAAACTTAAAAACAATTAATTTATATGTACCAATACAAGTCAATAATTCTATCGCAATATTAATTCAAAATATATAGAGTAGTTATATTAAGGCATACCTCATACAGTTCAATGGAATTCATTATCTTCTTTATCCAAGTCATCATCTATATCATCCGATCTAGATTCAACATTGTAAGGATTGGCCATATCGTCATCGTCATCAATGTCAATTTCGATCACCATGTCATCGTCGATATCATCTTCATGGACATTGTCTGCTACATCATCTGATTCAACTAATTCTTCAACATCTTCCTCTGGAACATGATCATCTTCTTCTTCAAGACCCTCTTCATTATCTTCCTCTACATTATACTTTACCGGCCTTCCCCTTGGATCGTGTCTCGCCACAAATGACCAACCCCCTCTACCTGGAACCTCAGAGTAAAATACCTGTTCACATTGGCTTAGAAGAACATAGGGCTTCGTTCCTGGCTCAAAAAACCTTGTATTAACCATGGTAAATCCATTATCATGCTCAATAATAGTTCTATCGGGATCACATTGATTCAATCATAACTTGTACCATTTGACAATGAACAAAACTAATTTGAAGGATTTAAAGTCACACTGAATGATATCTTACAAATACCCATAGTATCGATTTTCTGAGAGTTCCGGATGTCTGTCACTTCTAGAGGAAAAATTGGTCACCTTAAAGACTGCAGTTATCCCACAATTAGATGTTTTATTTGTTTCATCCAACTTTTTTATGAGAAATTTACGACCATTGCACCACATAGCCTTATGGTGTTTTACCTGCAACAAGCCATACACATAAATATTACATCATGAATTGATCATGATTAAGTGCATGTTTATGCTTTGCAGGGAAAAAAATCAATGTGTACATCGATATATTTGAAAAAAATTAAATAGTATGGCTAATCAATATGCTTGCCTGCTTATCTTTTAAACCATATGCTAAATTGATTTCCCTTTGTGTAAGATAGGTATCTCCATTGCGATGAGATGCTTTAACCAATGAAGCTACACCTTCCCATGATATTCCATGACCAGATTGTTCACATCATTCAATCCATACCTTCATCCAATCAAGATTTTTTGTGATGTATAAATGAAGTGCATCCCACTCTTGACCAACTGCTTGATGAAATTAAAATTACAATTTAGTAAAAATGTATATTCACTTAACACGGTGTACACTTTTAATTGATGCATATTGAATTTTATAAATGAAATAAGTATGATATATACATAAAAATCAACAGTCAAATGTACTATAATTAATATCCACTAGCTAATAATTACATTTCACCTTCCTCAATCTACCTTTCCCCTTCAGGTACTCCCATTCGAAATTGTTATTGGAGTCTGGATCACAAATGCGACCTAAATTGAGCTTTGATGCTAATTTAGGAAGATATTCACTAATATACATCATGTTCACGTATACCATATATCCCTGCACCATAGGACCCTCAGGACGTGCTCGTTGTCTAACCAAAACCTTCAAAAATTTCAAGTGCCTCTCGACCATCCACATTGATCTTGAGTGTATAGGTCCACACAATTCAACTCCTCAACTTGGTGTATGAGGTAGTGTTATTGTGCATTGAAAAATACCGAAGGTAGATTCTTTTTCATTTCACACATGGGACGAGGAATTTCTCTCCTCCAATACTTTATATCTTATTTATAGATTTCTTTAGATGACAACCATCTACAAGTGATGCAAACAAATAACGAGATTTAACAAAAATAAACATTATATTACATAACAATTAGAAAATAAATGTCAAATAAAATTTCTACAATGAAGTAAACAAACACCTTATGTATGCAAAATATCGCTACCTACCTCATGTATTTTCCAAGATCATATATAACTTGTTTGACATTGTTGTCGAAGTTGTCCAAGAGAGATAGAGGTAGAACATACTGTAACAATATAAAACTAGTTTAATTAGTTTTTACAAAAAGTAGACAAAAAATACCAACAATATGCACTAGAATAAAAAATATAGCAATATATATATATATATACCATAATAATTACCTTGATGAAGATATGCCAATCATGTGTTTTCACCCCCACAAAATCACCTTTCTTTGTAATGATATTCTTCATGTTGGAACAAAATTTGGTGGGAAATTTATTTTTTCACATGACTTCTTTTACGACATTGCTTTCCTGCTCCGTTAACAACCATGGAAGTGAGTTTATATTAATTTGGTCTCCGTTGCTATGTAATTTAGTGACATATTTCATTACATGATTGGATTCTTGAATGTCATTGCAAATTTTGACAATTTTTTCTTTGTCACTCCTTCCATCCAATATTCACCATAATGTTTCAGCCACATTCTTTCCGATATGCATTGTATCAAACAAATGAGCAATTTGTAGGTGCTCATAGTAGGGAAACTTACTAAATTGTTTATCCCTTTTCATTCCTTGTGGAAGTCCATTAATGCCTTCATGATAACAACAACCATCATGAATCATAGTTTATAAAGAAATTACAAAAATCAATGTCAATTATAGTAAACAACACACAATAAAAAAAATTCAAAACATTTCATATATGATGATAGATATTCAAGTTGATCCGTATATACCTTGACGATTTCTATTATATTGCAACTTCCATAGGTGAGGTGTCATTTGCTGCCAAACCCCCTCTCCCTCTCCATATTAATCCCACCCCACCTCTCTCTTCCTATCCACCCAATCCCCCACTCTCTCTTCCTATCCACCCATTCCCTCCCCTCTTTTCCAATCCACCCAATCCCCCCCCTCTCTTCCAATTCGCCCAATCCCTCCTCCCTCCCTCACCCCTCTCTCCTTAACCACAAGGTTTAGGAGATTCAGTTATCCATTTCCATGAATAACACATAAATCCATGACATAGAATTTCCTGATGCTAGCCTTGATTCCAAGTATGAATATGGGTGTGGCCAGTCTAGTGTCTTGGATTCTAGGTATGGGTGTTTTGGAAATATACATGGTTGAGGGATGGAACCTTGGCTTTAATCCCTAAAATAAGAATGTAATCATCCAAGTTCAAGAACAATGCCTTAGTCCACTACACACGACCTCTCAAGCATATCCTCCATTATGAGTAGCGATACTAATGATATTAGGAATGTAACCCCTATAACCATTGACATCTAACCCTTGTCACCAATATACCCTATAGCCCCTAATCATTATAATCCCTATCTAGTAATCCATGACCCCTATATTTCAATCCCCAAACCCTTAACCATTAGTCCCTAGCCATTGCAATCCCTAGTCCCTAATACAACTAACCATTTTAACTCTTGGCCTACTATAATCCTAAACTAGTATAGCCCCTATAACTCCTAAATTATAGCACATAATGATATATCCCCCATTCCCTAACACTTAAATATCCCTTAACCCCTATAATCCTAACCACCTAATCCTAACCTCTAAAGTCTCTAGTCAAATAAACATTAACCCCTAAACCTTATAACTTATATAACCCATAAATACTCTTAGCCCTTCTAATAACTAATGCATGTAAACCTTAACTCCTCACTTCAAACACCTAATCCTTTATACCATGTATAAATCCTAGCCACTACTATCCATTAATCCCAAGCAACTAAAACACCTAACCCCATATCTAGTCCCTAACCTATAATCTATATTATCCATACCCCTAACCGGTATAATCCCAAAATGATAACATGAATTATAATACCTAAATAGTATAACCCTTAATCCCAAGTTCCTAACCCTTAACTTGTATAAGCTCTAATACTTTAGAAGCCTTAGCCATAAGCCCTTACTATCCATTGACCCAAACAAGACACAATCCTTAACCCTTATAAGCCAATAAATCCAAACCCTTGACTTTTATAACTTGTATCCTCATAATTCCAATACCTTATCAATCTTAACCCTAATAACACGCAATAATTATAATTCCTAATACACTAAAACTATAAATTAGTGAATATTGTAGGGCATAACCACCAGAACCCTTAATTCATGTAACTCCTAATCACTAATTCTTATCAATCCTTATTATTAATGTACATAGCATATCCATTATAACCACCAAACCTTATGATATCTTACCAATATAATCATTAACCACTATGACCCTTAACCAATAAAAATATTAATCCTTAACTATTATATCCATTAAATACAAACCTAAATAAACCCCAACCCCCATAACCCCTAACCCTTATAACCTCGAATCCTCATCAATCCTAAACTCTATCATGAAACATCCAACCCGTATAACCCCTAACCCTTATAACCTCTAATCCTCATCAACCATAAACTCTATCATCAAACAACTAACCCTTAAAACCTATAACCCGTAGCCAATATAAACCTAATGACTAATTGATATCATTCATAACCCCTATAACCCTTACCCTTTGTCAACACTTACCCCTTATTTCCTAATAAATCACCCTTAAAACTCATAACCCTTAACCACTATAACACATATCCCCTATAACAACTAGAGAAGAAGTATTATAATTTCTATGTAATGTCCTATAACCCATTTTGAATTGAATAAAAAAGACATTTATCTCATAAACATATCATCTCTAACCCTTCATACATGTCCCACTTCCACTATGATGTAACCCCTTTTGATTACAACCCTTAAAACCTAAAGTTTGTAGCCCCCCTAACTCCTAACTCCTACCAGTAATAAATATAACCCTTAAACCCTAAAGTTTGTATCCCCCTAACCCTTACTAGTAATAGTTATAACCCTTAACACTTATCACTCTAAAACCCCTAATCCCTAAACCTTTCCCTTAATCCCTATACACCCATACATTTTTAAAACCTAGTCCATATAATTGTTTATCCCTTAATTTTATCACTCCTAATGTATATAATCCATAATCCATAACTATTACAACTCTTAACCCATATAAAGCATGACTCGTAACCTCTAACCATCTTAACCCTTAACCAATAATCCATATAACACTTAATGTCTAACTTCAAACGCATAACTCTAGTCTAATATCTTGTACAATTCCTAACTCTCATGGTAACTCACATCACCCTAATACTTAACTTCAAACCATTACAGCAGCTAATGTATATCATTTTAAATCTGTAATCGTTATAGCCACTAACAACTATAATATCTATATTTTGAAATCTATAACCCCTAACCATCATATTCCTTCTAATTTGCTCATATTTTACCATTTACTGTTATACCTAACCTGCTTAACCATTGTCCACCAACACCTAAACTAAATAATTCGTAACCTATTTAACCACTAACCTCAAATCCCTTATTCATACAACCTTATCCCATAATTCCCAACCCTTAATCAATGTAATCTCTAACTAGAAACCACTATAATCCATAATCCATAAGACCCCTAGTCCTTAATCCCTATCAACATCTACCAAAAACTATAATCTTTTATATTTATATCCCATGACCCCCATCAAACCTAACAAGTAACTTTTATAAACACATAACCCAAATAATCATTCACCATATCACCCCTAACCTCCCACCGCATACCTCTAACAACATAACCATTGATCCCTATAACCCCTATGTATTAACACCTATAACCTTTAACATCCATTAACTTAAAACCTTACCACGTAACCCCAAATTCCCTAAATTTTTACTATGTTTAAAACATATAACCCCTTATGTGTTACCTCCACTACCATTAACCCATATTTTGGATAAAATATAATGATTATAAATCCTCATTCCTCATTGTTAGCCGCCAGAAATTCATAACTAGCAAACAATATTGCATAGAACCATTTAACCCCTAAATCCTATCACCCTAAATCCTAACCCATAACCCCTAACATGTATAACTATTAAATCCATACTGTCATCACCCTTAAAGTCTATCAAATATAAACCCCAAAAACTCTAACCTTAAAATCTTTACCTATAAGCCTTATCCCATAACCATTATAACCCTAACTCCTACAACCTTAACCCCTATACCCTCTAACCTTTAAAATCGAAAACTCACCATATCACCTTAAAGATGTCATCTCATACCCCTAACCAATGACCTCGATAACCTCTAGGCTTCATTTAACTTAAAACCTTGCCATGCAACTCCCACCACTAAATTGCTATCACATCTAACACCTATTAGGTTACACCCACCACCCTTAACCCATATTATGTATAAATTGTAATTAGTATAACCCCTCACCCCTATTTGCAATAACCGTTAACCAATAATCCATAATTCGCGTAACCATTTGACCCATAAATCTTATCACCCTAAATCCTAGCCCATAACCCCAAATCCTTATAACCCCTAACCTGTAAAAATATTAACTCCTTACACCTATAACCCTTACGGACTTTCAATTTTGAACACTAAAATATATAACCTTTAACCCCATAACCTTAATAACTCTTAACCTACAATCCTTATAACCCTGCTTAACCTACAATCCTTATAGCTCCTAACCTACAATATGGTTGACTTTTGTGAACAATTCTTGACTATGGTTGACTAATTGGTTAGCCATGGTAGACTTTAGTGAATAATGATTGATTATGATTGGTTAAGTACCTAACCAAAGTTAACCATATTCAATCATGGTTAAAAAAAGTCAGTCATAGTTAACCAAAGTCAACCAATAATTAACAAGAGTCAACCATGGTCCATTAAAGTCAACCATGACCAAACAGTATTTAACCAAGTAAACTATCTAAAGTCAACCATGGTTAAAAATAGAGCATCATTTTCCAAATGATACTAATAAACATCATAAATGTGGATGATTGGCATGTTTTGATGTCACGAACATATGCATCTATGGATTATGTTGAAAGTCGTACTTTCAACTCAAAAATTCATTTATTTCCAACGAATACCTTGGTGAATCTACACAATAGATTCATTCTTGAATCACTCAATATTCCTATAGCACGATGCATCTATGAACATACAAATAATAAAAAGTTTAACGATGTAGATGATGAGCAGCTTCAGCATGAAGTTCTTCTGTGTCTTGGTGAGCGTGTCATGCTGACATGTAACTTGTGGGTGAAAGCATGGTTAGTAAATGGAGCAATTGGGATAGTTCAAAACATTTATTATTGTGATGGATCTAAACCACCACAACTGCCAATGTACACTACAATTTGTTTTGATAATTACATTGGTATACCATGGGATGTCACAACTTCGAAAATTGTGCCAATAACACCTATTTCTAGAGGAAATCGCAAGCAAATACCATTGTGTACGGTTTGGGCTCTCACCATACACAAATCACAAGGTTTGGCTTTAGAAAAAGTAACAATTGATATTGGTAATGCAGAGAGAGGTTAATCGACGAAGCCGTGTGGTCAACACAAAGCGAACTATTCTTTCGCCTTTTACTAAAGAATACCGTGTGGATTAACGACTGAAACCTACCTTGGCCGAAAACCCTAGCTGGTTCATCAACTGGTTGTCGGAAGAGGCTTCAGCTTTGGGCAGAGGCCGACGCCATGGATCCTCCTCCTGACTCGGGACGGGCGCCCCTCGATGCCCTTTTTCATTCATTGGTCGCAGCGCAACCCCAGCCCTCAAAGCAGGCTGGATCTACGGATTCAAGATTTGTCAAAAAATCCGCCATCCCTGAGGTCAAGTTGGGCTCTACGGCTTCCAAGTGCAAAGCCCTTGCGCTTTCTGAAAAAGGACTGGTAGGGCACTTTACTGGGTTATGGCCCTCTCCAAGATTGATCGAGCTGTGGCTAAACAAAAACTGGTGCCCCCTCATTCAAGGAGAAGTCTAGCAGATCTTCTGTGGCAAGGGATTCTTTGTCTTCTATTTTTAAAAAAAGGAGGACAGGGACTTAATATTCAGGAATGGCCCATATTTTATGGGACCAAGAGGAATGTATATCAACAAATGGGACCTCTCATTTGACCCGGAGAAGGACATCCCCTCAGCCGTCCCAGTATGGGTCAAGCTACCACATCTCCCGTTGCACTGCTGGAACGATGAAGACTTGAAGGCTATCGGTAACTCGCTGGGGAAATATATTGACAAATCAGAACCTAAACCCCCGATGTTTTCCTGTGCCCGAATATGCGTAGAGGTAGATCTTGAAAAAGGGCTCCCCGAAGCTATAAGCTTGTCAATGGATGGTTGGAACCACTTGCAATCTGTTGATTATGAGCAGATTCCTTTTAAATTCAAGGTATGTCACGAATATGGGCACTTTGCCAAGCTATGCCCTAAGAGAAAACTGCAGGAAATGGAAGAAAATCAAGAGGGAGATTGGAATGAGGTTAGAAAAAAGAGTGGGAAAGCTCCTAATGCTCACCATCCTCATGCAACCCCAAAGAGAAAGGAAATGGTAGGAAAACAGCAGAGCATTGGAGAAGCAAACAAATTTCATCTGTTATCTTCTGCAGCGACTGAGGAAGAGCAGGAACAGGAACTGGACATTGCCCCGGAGGAAGCTACAGAACAAGTAAGGGAAGAAGGAACGCAGGAAATCGTAGAAAAGCAACTCGAGGAAGGAGAAATCCAGACAACAGCTATATCACAACAGGAAGAGCCTGAAAGTGAGATACTTAAAGCTCGGGGCGGCTCAGTCACAAGAGCAAAAGCAAAGTTATTTCAAGAAGAAACCTCAGAAAGTAGGGAAGAAGAAATGGAACCCCAGACAAAAAAGGGCAGAAAACTAAATAAGGTGGTAAGGGAGCAAGAAACGGCTCGCGAGAAAGCGTCGGGTAAGCAAACCAGCTTAGACCAACATGTAAGAATCCTATCCAGCTCAAAGCAAACAACAGGTACATCAGAAGAAAAGAAGGAAAAAGCAGGTTCTAACCTCTCCAAAAAATAATGAAGATAATCTCCTGGAATTGTAGAGGTTTAGGAGGCAAGCAAAAGATAGAAGCACTCAAAAGAATTAAAAAGCTAGAAACCCCCTCAATCCTCATGCTCCAGGAGACTAAAATGCAAGAAGCAGACTGTCTCAAAGCCCTAAATCAAATCTGGCCCAAAGGAGAAGGCATTGCAGTCAACTCTACTGGAGCTTCGGGATGGCTCCTCACTTGGTGGGACAGAGGTAAGTTCCAATGCATCTCTTCATTTAGCAATAGAAATTGGCTTTTTACGGAAATAGAGGATATATCAAGCAATGAAAAATACTGGATAGGAAACATCTATGGACCTACGCTTCACGGCCTGAAGGAAAAATTTTGGAAAGATCTTATTGATCTTCAATTTGGAAGGAACCTTTCTCCCTGTGTAATAGCTGGAGACTTTAATGTCACCATAAGTGCAAATGAGCGTAGAGGAGGCTCGAAGGTCAGAGATCAGTTTGGAGAGAGTCTGGAGTATCTCCAGGCATCTTGGAATCTTGTGGATATAAAACCCAGGCAAGGAAATTATACCTGGAATAATAAAAGAATTAGACCCGGACATATAGCAGCAAGATTAGACAGATTCCTTCTCAGCTCCTCCTTCCTGAGTAGGCCTCTTCTGCCTGACTAAAAAATTTTAGCTTCTGCTGCTTCCGATCATCGTCCTATTGCCCTTTTTTTCTCCTCCCCTGGAAACCTTGGGCCACTCCCCTTCAGATACAATCCGCTGTGGCTGGAGAACGAAGACTGCTATGAAGAGGTCAAAACTATTTGGAATCAGTTTATCCCAGGATCCCCAGGTTTTATATGGGAGAACAAACTTAAAAATACTAAGACCGTTTTAAAAATATGGGCTAAGGAAAACATGAAGAAATCGGGAGAAGAGATAACCTCTTTGCAAGAGGAACTCAAAACTCTGCAAAATATAATGGAAACTGAGCAGATATTTGAAAACATTTTGAGGAAAGAAAATGACTTGGAAGCTCAAATTCGACAGGTGGCCAGAAGAGATGAGGAGGAATGGAGACTGCGTTCAAGATGCTTATGGTTAAAGTCAGGGGACAGAAACACCAAGTTCTTTCATGCACAATGTAAGGAAAGATATAGGAAAAACAACATCTTCAGCCTTACCAAGGAAGACGGAACCAAAATAGAGGATACCGAGGCAATCAAGAGGGAAATTAAAAGCCATTTTGATACCCTCTACAGTGAGGAAGAGTATCCCTCAGCCGAGGAAATTGAGATAATGGGTTAGGACATTCCTAAGCTCATAACAGCAGAAGACAACAATATGCTCGCCGAATTGGTAACGGAAGAGGAAGTTAGAAAAGCAGTTTGGGCTCTACACCCGGAAAAATCCCCAGGACCTGATGGCTTCACCATCCACTTCTACAGAAAATGCTGGCATCTGCTGAAAAAAAACCTACTCAGAATGATAAATTGGACAAGGAACCGTGAGAAGATTGGAGGAGGCACCAATACCTCGTTCATAGCTTTAATTCCAAAGGAGAAAAGAGCCACCTCGATTGGGAGATTCAGACCCATATCTTTGTGCAACTCCTCTTACAAAATTATTACCAAAGTCATAGCTAATAGAATCAAGAATTTGCTTCCAAGTATCATCTCACCTAATCAAGGCGGATTTGTTCCGGGAAGGCAAATTTATGACAATATTCTATTAGTACAGGAAGCAATTCATTCAAGTCAGATGAACAAGGATGCAGGTATGGCTATTAAGCTTGACATGGCCAATGCTTTCGATAGAGTAAGACATGTCTTCATCTATTCCATTTTGGAAAAATTTGGATTTGATGGAAACTTTATTAGATGGGTGAAGGCCTGCATTGGAGCGCCGTGGATCTCTCCTCTTCTAAATGGCAGGCCCACCTCCTTTTTTCGACTCTCTCGGGGATTGAGGCAAGGATGTCCCCTTTCACCCTTCCTTTTCGTCATAATGGCTGACTCCCTCAGCAGAAAGCTCAACTCTCTCCAGGCTTCAGAATCACTTCCTGGTATTGCCTACGCCCGAAATGTCCAAGCCATAAACCATGCTCAGTTTGCTGATGACACCATCCTTCTGGGCAGTGCCTCACCCCAAATTGCAGCTCGTTTTAAATCAACCCTGGATCTCTTCCTCAGGGCCTCCGGAGGCAAAACAAATGATAATAAATGCAATTTATACACTTGGAACTGTCGGCCTGCCATTATTAGGCTCATCTCTGCTATTTTAAATTTCAAACCCTGTCTTGATTGGTCTTCTTTTAAATATCTTGGTACTCCCATCTCCCTTAAATATCCTTCCTCCTCTGTTTGGCTGCCTATCCTAGAGAAATTCAGATCAAAAATAAATTCGTGGGGCACCCGATGGTTGAATCTAGCAGGAAAAGTCACCTTGATTAAATCTGTTCTGTCTTCTCTACCCGTTTTCACCTCTGCAATAATGGCAGCCCCGGTTTCTATTCATAATGCCTTTAGCAAAGAGATAAGAAAATTCCTGTGGCAAGGGGGAAAGACTCAAAACAAAAAATTTCATTTGGTCAGTTGGAAGGTGGTCAAAGAAAAGAAAAAAAGAGGAGGGCTTGGAATTCGAGAACCTATTCTGGTAAGCAAAGCAATGGGAGCCAAGCTTGCCTGGAGAATTGTCTCTGGAAAGAAAGAATGGTGGAAGGAAGTAGTAAGGAAAAAATACTCCAGAAGTTCAAGACTAAGATGTCTGGAAAGGCCTAATAACAAAAAGGGAACGGCAATATGGAGACTCATCTCCTCTTCCTCGACTTTGATTACTGAATATCTCTATTGGATCCCTGGCAACGGGAAAAGAATAAATATCTGGACGGACAGAATCAATGGAGAAATGCCCCTGGGAAAAAAGAGATGTCTAGATTCTATTCGCAATTGGTTGCAAAATATGGGCATCACTAAGCTTAAAGATCTAGTGGAGTGGAAGGATAATGGAGATTGGAAAGGATGGAAGAACTGGAGCCCTCCTGATAATCTCAAGAATGCCTATCAAATTTTCCTCAATTCCCTGCACGGAAAAGCTCCAGTGAATATAAAAGAAAAAGACCGACGGGGTTGGGGGAAAGCAGGTACCTATTCTGTCAAGGCAGGCTATGATAAACTTACATTCTCAAATTCTCCGGTTCTCAAAAACTGGGGGAAAGTCTGGAATCCGGATGGCATCCCCAAAATTAGCATCTTCTTCTGGCTTTTGATTCACAATAAGCTTTTAACGGCAGAAAATCTCAGAGTTAGAGGGATAGAAGGGCCTTCAAGATGTACTTTGTGCAAGCAAGAAGAGGAAACTTCTTTTCATATCTTTCTGGAATGTCCCTTTGCTAAGCATGTATGGGCTCAGGTTTTGGGGAATCAATGGAGGACATCCATTCTCCCAAAATCTTTTAAAGATCTTAGCGATCACTGGGGACGCTCCTTTCCAGGTAGAAACAAGAAGACGATGCAAAGAATATGGAATCTAGTCCCAATGAATATTTGCTGGCAGATTTGGATACATAGAAACAAAAGTCTTTTTGAGGGAAGGAACCCCAATAGTTACAGAGCAGCCATCAAAGCCACTTCAATGATAGCTGAGTCTCTATCCTCAAAAGGAGTCACCATACCTGCTCAGGAGCCTCTCACCCTATCTGAGTTCCAATGGTGCAATGTCTTTGTAAGAGCAGGCTCCCTTCAGTCCAAAAAGGAACATTCCTACTTAGACTGGGAAATCCGGAAGGAACCTGATGCCTTCTCCAGGTGGTGGAAAGAGCATAATTCTTATAGTATATTCTTCGACGGGGCATCCAAAGGGAACCCTGGGGTGGCAGGTGCGGGTGGGGTCTTATTTGATCCCTGAGAAAATAAAATTGAAACTTTCTCGTGGGGATTAGGAAGCAGGACTAACAATGAAGTTGAATGGCTTGCTCTCGTCTTCTCATTCAATATGATCTCCTCCCCCAGCATTGATAATCTCAGAGTTTATGGGGATTCTAGACATGTCATTCAAATAATGAGAAGGGGTGTTGCCCCTCAAGGATCGAGAGCTTACAGGTACATGCAAAGAATAAAATCTAATCCTAATTTTTCTAAGACTTCTTTCTTCCACATCTGTCGAGCGAATAACAAGCTAGCGGATGCAGCGGCCAACAAGGGAACGTTGTTAGAAATTGGGCACATGGAGGGTCTCAATGGTGCCTTGGGGTTTCAATTCATACCCTAACCTATTTGATTAATGGTCAACATTGTTATGGCTATGGAAAAGGAGGGGTCTAGTGGCTCGAGGGTCCCCCTCCCCCCGTCTTCCTCCGTCGGCGAAGTTCCTCGTGCCCCTGCCACACGTCATCCTCTCCATCGCGCCTGGCACATGGCTCCTCGTGGTGCTGTCAGCTCCCACGAGCCGTTAATTACTCTACTACCTGCCTCTCCCTCGCAGTGCTTCGAAATGGCTCGTCCCCTCTCCAGTGCGCTGAACCGGCTCTCTCTCGGCGATTTGGGCTCTCCTCCCTCCCGTCCTGGTCTGTTAATACACTTCAGGGCGGGCACCATGCAAAATATAATGGTGGCCATAGCCGCATTGAGCCGCACCATGGTTGAAGTCAAGCTCTCAGTGCGAAACACCTATAATGCAGTCTGCACCAGTGTGGATCAACATGAGGAAATGGCTAAGGATTTAAGCTATACTGTGAACCAGATCGCATGCCAGGACTCCAGAATTGACGACCTGGAGAGAAATTTGTTTGAGCTGATGGGCAAGGTGGATAATTTGCAGGAAGACATTGCTGTCATCACTGGAAAAACACAGGGAAGCTGCGTCCATGACAATCTGACGGTCAATCAGGAGATTAAGCAGGAAAGGAAGGATGCGGCCTCTGTCTATTTCAAAAGCTGTGGATAGTTAGCAGTCTTAGTCCAGGTTCCACTTTTTGATGTTTAAGACTCTATGTTTTTTTGTATAATCCTCAACAATCAGTTTATCAGGGTCTATCCCTGCTCTATTTTGAACAGTTTTAGAAAGGCTTTGTTTAGAACTTTTACAAGCAGGCAGTTAGAATCTTTAGCTCCAAACTTTCAGGCACTTGCTACTCTGTCAATTATTTTTGAAAACTTGTAATGAATGGCTGTGCACAGCCTTTATAAATATACCTATTTTCCCTGTTCTTGTTAAAAAAAAATGCAGAGAGACAAAGTTTGACATTCATGGGTATTCAAGAGTCAAATCCATAAATGATTTAAGGATATCACCACCATTTACATTTGAAAGGAATGGGAAGATGAGTCAAAGTGCATATGCTACAATTAGGAAGAAAGAAGAATAACTCTTGCTATCCATCTCATTATAACCACTTCAATTATGATACAAACAGGTTAGTTCATGTTTACTCTATTACAATCATGAATTTCTATGTTTCCTTTTTTATTACAATTTAATCACATTTGATTGTATTTCTAATGTGACGAGTAGTTATGGATTGCAACATAACAAAGGAAATTAAACATCAATTAAGGTAAAGTGTTTATTGATAAAAGGTTGGTTCTTTTAGCATTCCCTATATTTTTTTATTATTGGACAATAAAACTTATTTATATTTCCTTTGATTTCACCAACAATACTTGAATACATTGAAAACAAATTTCATTTCTAATCCTCTTTCTCCTTTCACAGGATATACAAATGATGATCTACTCCATGCAATCTAGAATAGAGGGGCTCCTCTATGGACATATATTTCATAAATCCAACAATACTTGAATACATTGAAAACAAATTTAATTTCTAATCCTCTTTTTCCTTTCACAAGATATACAAATGATGATCTACTCCATGCAATCTATAATAGATGGGCTCCTCTATGGACATATATTTAATATTTATAAGTATTTACTCATGATTAAACCTGTTAGCTACATTGAGCTTACATTGCAAAACTATTTAATTCCCACATTTTATATTTTAATAGTTTGATTGAGATTTTTTCCATTATCACAATGTTTTCCTATGTTTTTATATTTTAATAGTTTGATTGAGAATTTTTCACATTTTATATTTTAATAGTTTGATTGAGATTTTTTCCATTATCACAATGTTTTCCTATGTTTTTATATTTTAATAGTTTGATTGAGAATTTTTCCATTATCACAATGTTTTCAAGGAATATACAATACAATCCTTGAACTATTCATAGCATTCATCTTAAAAAGTGTTCGCATTTCAATGTGTATGGGGCATTATTTATAATTGTTGCAATTGTATGGGCAATTTTTTATTTATACCAATTGTTCTATTTTATTAGTTTGATCAAGAATCAATCCATTATCTCAATGTATTCAAATACTATATAGTTTAGTCCTTGAGCTACTTATAGCATTCATCTTAAAAAGCATCACATTTCCTTGTGTATAGAGTATTATAACAATTACGAGTGTATCATAAATTTATTTATTTATAGGAATTGAATTTGTCTAACAAGCTAATCTACTTAAGGAACATTATATAACGACATAACCATCCAATAATGTAGTAGTTGGAAATCATCCTCCTTAAACGTTGTACTTCAACATAATCAATGATTATAAATTATCACATATGTGCAATAACTTCAATTCAATGAAGGTTGCGGTGTAACATTACCATTAATAGAAATACTTAACAAGAGTTGATCATACTAGAACCTCATCAACCATTCTCATGTATGGCACAACCAACGAAAGTCAACTACATCCAATGTGACATAATCCTTGAGCAATGCGTATTGCAACATAACTTTTCCAAACTGTCGCAATGCTACATAATCTCATCAATTTAATTCCCACTTTTTCAATTTGAATAGTTTGATCATGAATTTCTCCATTACCGTGATTTATTCCTATTTATTGAAAGAGTTTACAATACAATCCTCAAACTATTTATAACATTCATTTATAGAAAGTGATCGCATTTATATGTGTATGGAAAATTATATATGACAATAACAAAACTATCGGCAATTTATATTTATAACCATGGTTCTATTTTAATAGTTTGATCCATAATGTATCCGTTATGATCGCAATGTGTTCATATATATTCAAATACTACGTAATACTATCCTTGAACTCTTTATATCATTCATGTTTAAAAATGATCGCAATTCGATGTGTGTGGAGCATTTTTCATAAAAATTACAAGTGCATGGGCATATTTTAATTTATAACAATTAAATGTGTATGAAACAAGCAAATAAGATTAATAAACATAAAGCTACAACATTTTCCTTAAATAATGGAGTAGTTGCAAATAATCATCTTTAAATATTGTACTTCAACATAAACAATAATTAAAAAATGTATTAACTTTTATTAATACATTTTAATGAAATAATAATATTTTTTAATATCTCTATAATATAGTATTATTAATTATAATATAATACTATTATTTATAATATTATATTATATGTATAATATTATTACATGAAAATCCAAGAGTAAACAACAGTTAAAAGAAAAATAAAATATACTCAACCTAAACCATATTTCTTATTAATCATAATCAATCATGATTAATTTTTTATTGTTTTTTAACTATAATATTCTTATTAACCATAATCAATCATGATTATTATTTTTATTATTTTCTAACTATAATATAATATTAGATTATAATATTATTATATCATCATCTATTATATCTATTTTCTAAATATTTCATATAAACAATGCATACTATTGTTATATTTTATTTTAATATTTTAATTATTAAATATTTATTATAATATAGTATAAAATTATAATTTATTGCTATATTATTTTATAATATAATATTATTAATATTCAGGAGGTATGGTTATGCATTCACTGGTTACTATACAACCATATTAATAAAAATTAATATGTTCGAAATATGGCAACGGGCCTATATTTGACACATTCTTTAGGAAATAAAGATTATCAATGTGTCATAATATAGTGTATATTTGACACATTATTTAGGAAAAAAACATTATCAATGTGTCAAATATATGTCTATCAACATATTTCGAACATATTAATTTTATTAATATGGTTGTTGCTAGTTTAACCTGATATCTGATATCAGTGAATAACTTTAATATACGGGCTCCATCTAAGTAATTTAACCTAGTGAACACTAAATTCATCACTAGCTTGCTAAATTTTGCCAACAAGTGTTTCACCAGCTATTTCTTTAGTTCGACTAATAATAACCTCAAACTAAAACCATGTTTTAAAAACTTCATGTCAAAATTTCAATTTCCAGCCAAAATACTTTCCCATTTAATGATAAAACGAAGAAAAATAAACAAATTTAATATAAAATTTTTGAATAGCGTCCCGTAGGAATCATTGACAAGTAAATAGTGTCATAAGAGCATACAAATCCATAACTAGGGTAAACATCTCGTTCTTCAATCAAAATTTTCATACCGGGCAATCACGAGCTCAGATCACAGTAACCATAAAATTACATACATTTCTAGCTGTGGGAGACCGTAAATAGTACAAAGGGAGCCTAGGGTTCTTACATAGGTTTTTAATTTTTTTTTTAAGGTTTGAATTGAACTGATTCGGTCCCTACAAACCACAAAACATGAATAATGTAAGGAAAGTGTGCATAACCTTTATGGTTTTGCTAGGCAAATTACTATTTGACATAGCTGAGATGTTCCATCGATAAAAAATTATTTACACATATAGTTGAGATGCTCCACCGTAAATTTATTTACACATACATTTCCCGACCATGTATGTTAAGGTGCCTATAATTCTATGTAACGGTGGATGGGTGCATGCATTACACACTTGTACACTTGTTTTATTCTTTCCATAATGTTTTTCATGTGAAGTCTTGGAAGCCGCATTCAAATATATTAATAAAAACAACAGATCTTATATAATATTTAATTTCAATTTCATAATAACCATACGTCTTTAACCCTCTATTACGATAAATCTCATTGGATCTCGATGAGTAATATAATTATTTATATATTATTATATAAATTATTGATTATTATTTAAAATGCTAATCATGAGAAATCAAGCATGATACACCTTGTTGCAGCAATGGCCAATCCTCAAGGCATGCATTATTCCGTAAGAGATGATACTATCACTTATGATGTGTGGGGTGCTTATTGCCTGACTTTAATATTAGCATTTGCCTTTTGAGGGGCAAAAATGAACGTCGGTAGGAAAAGAAGAAAGTTAGAAGGAACAAAAACATAGGCACAAGCAACGAAGGATATTGGTAGGAAAAGAACAAAGTTTGTAACAATCTCAGATTACAAAGACATAGGCACTCAACCCATAACAAAAAATAATAAAAGTTCATCAACACAGTGATTCAACTACAATTGCTTTTCTCACAATCTCTGTAGTAGTAATCTAAATACTATAGATTACTACTATATCCGGAATATATAAACAATTTTGAAAAAATATTTCTACAATAATATCAATGAAAACAATGATTATAATACCTCTAAACTGCACAAACTACTTATGAACAAAAGTTTGCTTTCATGCCATGTGTTGAGCAATAAATTTAGGAATCTCCATATACAAGTATAGGTATAGAACTATTTCATGGACCAGCTCTTGATAGTGCCATAATCTAAGTTGTAAATGAATCTTCGTTATGCTTGCTTCAAGAATGGAAGATATAGTGGGAAACCCAAATATGTTTCTTTCTTCTTATTGAGGATTTCAAGTCCACAATAAAAACTTTACATCCTTCTCAACCATGTAAAGGTGAACAGACCTGTCACTACATGAACTAATCTTCTGAAAATTACTAATAAACCAAGGAAAGTAATAGGTTATCAATGACTCTCACCGCATCAAGGATTCACACGTCTTCTGACAATATAGATAGTTCACAACAAATCACAATAAAAATGCAGACTTACAACACAATAGGAGTGGTGGATCTTCGTTATGCTTGCTTCAAGAATGGAAGATACAGTGGGAAATCCATATATGTTTCTTTCTTCTCATTGAGGATTTCAAGTCCACAATAAAAACTTTACATACTTCTCAACCATGTAAAGGTGAACAGACCTGTCACTATATGAATTAATCTTCTGAAAATCACTAATAAACCAAGAAAAGTAATTGGTTACCAATGAATCTTACCGCATCAAGGATTCACACGTCTTCTGACAATATAGATAGTTCAACAAATCACAATAAAATGCAGACTTACAACACAATAGGAGTGGTCGTAGCTCTCAATATAAAGGTTATTTATTCAACGTGGAGGTAGATGAGGAGAGGTCGCTTTGCTTGGCTGCTTTGTTTTTATGAATGTAAAAGAGAGTACACGGTTTACAAATCAGCTGAGATTAATATTTATATCACTACTGCTTTGGATAATCCATTATGAACTTAGCTTGAAAAGCCATTGCCAACGAGGAAACTGAAGAGCATTGAACTAAAAAAGTAGTAAAATATAGCACTGTTACAAAAATATGAACAAGCATTTAGGTTTTTTAGAGAAAAGGAATCTCAATAATATCCATTGAAAAGTACACATTACATATAAACATGTCTGCAATAGTTTCTCAAGAAAGAAAATTTGTTTTCATTCACAAAGAAGAATAGATGAACAACAAAAAGGGTTGGTTCACCACTATATAGTCTTTGAAGAGTTTGTTATCTGGTGAAATTGCAAAAAAGAGAATAGTAGGAAAATTTTTCATTTGAGTGTTGTACATATGAGAAGAGACAAATGATATTTACAATTAAAATTAGCTGGACGCTTCTAAATTGGAAATATAGTTTGCCCATGCAGTAGCTTCTTCAGTTATGATATCATATTCGTCAGGCTTTAATAGTTTTAGAGACACTTCATGATAAGACAGTTTTGTTTCTATATTTGCAACTTCTGTTGGTGCAGCCTTGCAGGTATCCTCAAGGAAAATGAGATGTGTAGATGTTTTCCTCACATAGAAGTCGATGTCTTCTTCTGTTAGAGCATCAATTTTCTTGATGTAATCCAGGTTTGATTGCAACACTTGCTGGAGTTCTGCCATTTGTTGATCCTTGGGGGGGAGCTCATCGATATTGGCTGCCATAGGGAGTTGACATTTACGGTGAACCTAATGGATTTCCTCATAGAATTTTGTGCACTTTTCAAGAGTTTTATCAATCTCAGCATTTAGTCGATTAGTGGTTTTCCTACAAAATTCAAGGAGTGCAATATCTAGCTTCAGGGTCGCTAGTGTTTTTTGAGGGAGGTGATGAGGAAATGTTGGGTTATTTTCTCTCCAAGTTAACTGTTTGTTAAGCTTGTTTCCAGTAGTAATCAAATGTTTGATGCATTGCTATTGAGCTTGCAACAATTTCCTGCATCCTTGCCATGAATTGTTTGATATTGTAGATTTGTTAAAAGAGTGTTTTTTGACAGTTTGAGACTTGCTCTTAAAGCTTGCATGCTTGTGCCCAGAACGACACGGTCCCTCTGAAGTGCACTAAATGGCATATCTGGTCAGAGCATACCCGGTCAGAGCCTTCCTTTTTACCTTCTTTATTGCACAGGCTTTCGGCACGTTCGATGAGTGGTTCCTTATCTCTCAACAACTTATCTACTTGAGTCTTCAATTCATTGGCCTTGTCGTTCGCCATTGATGCACGTGTTTCAAATTCTATAAGCTTTGCTTGAAAATCATTTGTCTCCCCTTCCCTTATCATTAACTGAACAGTCAATGCTTCATTTTATGTGTTAAGGTTGTTGTACGCAGCTAGTAAATTGTCTTTCTCAAATAAGGTGGCCTGTAATTTTGTGTTTAACTCAATGGTCTCTCCACATTCCTTTACCAAGGTGGCCTTGAGTTTAAACATTTTTTCTTTGTTTCGCTCAATAGTGGTAAGCAGCTTATCGACATTGTTAGCACTTGCTTGTGCAGCCGCGACATTCATGGAGGCTCTGAATTTGGGGTCCTTTTGAGTGCCTTCTACAAGTGTGTTTTCTGTGATGGTGACAATATATGGTTGAGCGGTCATTTTCATTATTTTTTCTAACTGTCGTGTTATGGTCTTTCTCTTTGAATAAAAAAAAAATCATGTCCAATCAGGCCACTATATGTTCTTTGGATGGGGTAAATGGCGTAAGCTCAAGCTCTGGAAATGGAAAGTGGCCTCCAGTTAGTAGGCTTAGCACGTTTGTGTCCATGGGTTCTGGACTATTGACTTGTGGACTTGTTGGTTCCTTGTGCATAGCTGGTTGGATCTTTTCTTGTGCTTCTTTGCTGATCTGTTCTTCTAGAGCTTCATTTTCTTTAGTTTCTCTTGCACGACGAGCTTCTTCGTTTTGCAATTTTTCCATTTCTTCTCTTTGATGTTGTACGTTTGCTAATATTTCTGCTTCCTCTTTATATTGTTTTTCTTGTACCCTTTTGGCTTGTTCACTTTGGCTATGTATTTATGCTTCCTCTTTCTTTTGTTGCTCTGTTGATTCTTCCCTTTGTATATGTATTTCTGCTTCCTTTTCCTGGGTTATAATTTTGATAGAAGTAGGTGCATGGTTGCCCTTTATTTTTTTGTGCAGCTCTTTCGCATTGTTGACCCTTTTATATATTTCCTCATCTTCCAGGAAATGATATGAGTATTCAAAAGTGATTTTGCAAGAAGCACAATGTTTAGCCATTTTACCTTTGTTGTCGTTTCCTACAAAAAGTATAGTCTCGAAGTGAAAATCTCCCAAGTCGGAAACGAAGGCTTCAACAACTCTATTTTTTGGAACTTGTATGCACCAATGTTGAATGGTAGAGGTGGGTAAGATGCTTTTTTTTTAGATGGAGAAAGTCGCCAATTCCATTGATGAAGACTTGTCTTATGGCTTCTTTATGCACAATGAAATCTGTAGCATACTTGGGCAGTAGATAAGGAGGTTTAGTGCCCCCATACATCCTTATGTATGTGCCTTCTAATGAGAAGTAGTAGTCGTTGTACTCACCTATTACAGCCAAGGCATTGTCTGACAAACAATTTGGTTCTTTATTGAAGAGCAACCAATAAAGGGGCATGATTAGTTCTTCGCATAGTAGTTTGTAATACCCTTGATATCGATGAGCCCAAGTTATTTGGTATGCTACATGAAGGGGAGTCTCAGTCCGTTACCAAGTACATCCCAACTTAGGGAAATGATTCTTGACTAATATACAATCAATGAGGTAAGAAGACATGACAAATTCTGCTTTCTGTTGTGAAAGGCCGATTTGAGCTGTAGCAATGTTGGACGCCATACTATCTGATATTATATTTTCCCAATTGAAGACTGTACCATGTGTGGCAACATGGTAGATCAATGGAACCCAACTGAGCTTATAGTTGTTTCCGTTTGGTAGGTCGAAGATTCTGTTCAACATTAGGACTATGATTCGATAGGGGGTCCTTAAGTGTTGGTTGTCATATTCCCCGCTACCTGTGGGTCTTAGTTGCTTGTCTGGTACCATCATCTTCTTTGCACATTCAAAATTATCTATATTGGCATGCCTTACCCAATCATTAGTAAGCATAACTTTGGAGGAAGGCAGCTTGTATGCATCTGAAAGGTGTCCTTGCTTAAAGGAGGCGAGTCCTTCTCCATTGGCGTTTGAAATGATTCTGGTGGTTGTATCTACATGGGGAAGAATCCACCCAATCACCTCTGAGCAAGGAAACAATTTTGTCTGGGTTGTTGCCTTGTGAAGGGCAGACCTCTTGATGTTTTGGTAAACCATTGATTCCCTGAGGTTTTCATCTAGTATTTTTCCATCTCTGATAGCTGTGTACATGTCACCCCATTTGAATTCTGGAGTGGCCCTTGTGATGGGTTTGGTGTCTTCAAACATTGTTTCAATTGGTATAATTGGAGTTATTTCTACGTTAGGCTCATTTGCTTGCCCTTCTTCTTGTTGGATTTTTTAATCATACCTTATGTGAAAACATAAAGGGTGAATAGTGAGGAACTTGACATGTGTATAAGGGATATAATATTGAAGATTGAGCAACTAAGAAATGGTTAAACAACAATTGAAAGTTGACGTTGTTCGGCATAGGTATGGCATGCAAGGAACGCCGATAGAAGTAACAAACAACAAATATAAGGTGTTAGTGAGTCAAGTTAATGAAAGGAATTAAGGTTTTTAAAGGAAAAAATTCCACTACTTTGATATCACTAATAAGCAAAATTATTTCTTAATGCTTAATGAAAGCAAATTGTTGGTGGACATTGAAGCTCCTAAAACTTAGAAAGTCAAATCTTGAAATATTAACCATACAAAATGGTAAGCAAGGTGATCAATTAAAGGTATTTAGAAAAATATCAAGATGTATTGATGAAACTAATTGAATTTCCTCTTGTTAAGGCTTCAATATATTGTAGGCCTATAACAAAATGTTGTTGAATCAAAATAATGGTTGTATAAGAGGTCAACAAGCTTCAATATATGGTTCAACTATAACATAATGTTGTCTAACCAAAATAGTGATTGTATATAAGAGCTCAGATCTGAGGATGAAAATATCAATAGTAACAATTGACTAAGAAAGTTCTTATTTGACCTAGTTTCAACCATGTCATCCAACAATAGTATCGATATTCAAGAATGGTGGTAATTGAGAAATATGTGAAGAGTAGGTTGCATCTAACACTGGATATTTTATGATGTTTAAATACAAGATTTGAAATGATAATAAAATCATTCATAAGGAATTTTTGAGATATTAATTTTTTTTTATAGATTCTAACTTTGTTGGTCAAAACTATTTTTTTAACATTTTGATCCTAAATAACCAAATGAAGATTGCTAAAATCAAGACTAATACTCATGTTTCTAGTTGATAACTTGGATTACCCCAAATCACCTTTAGATAAATGGATTTGTAAAAATCCTAACAAAAAAAAGCTAAATATGTGCATTATTTCCTTTTAACTTATCCTACTCTTAATAATATAACTTTCATAAATTAATAATAAAAAAGTCAAGATTGCTCAAATTCAAGATTATTCTCTTTGGTGGTTATATGTTTGTTTGCCATTGCAATTTACTTGCCAGAGATCAACCATACTTTGCCGAATAGAAACCAACCTAATTTGATGAGATACAACCATGGCAATCAATTCCTTACAAACTATTAATGTACATACCCAATCTCTTAACTATTAACAATGATATCAAAGAAAATTGATATTCATATGAACAATAAACAATATTATGCAGAATAAGGATTTCCATCAAATAAATCCATATGACAATCCCATGAAAATAACAGTCTATTACAACTCCAATTTAAAAATCAAATAAATCCATATGACAATCCCATGAAAATAACAGTCTATTACAACTCCAATTTAAAAATATATATGTTATATAAGAGACGACAAGAACATCTACTTCTTAGTTTTTTTATTTTAATTCAAAGACGATGATAACTAAGAAAAAATACTATAAGCACATATAAAAAAATTCTATGCACACTAAGAACGAAGATATAGCACCAATAGAAACAATTTACAAACTGAAGTGATAACAAATAAAGTAAATTATTTTACTAAAATTGATAACAATCAAAAACATTAGTTATGGGAAAAAATATTTAAAAATTATATATTTGAATTTTTTATATGATAAATATATATTTTTAAAATTTTATAGGAAATTTAAAAAAAATTATATATCTGAATTTTTATATGATAAATATACATCTTTTAAAAATTTAAAATTATAGAAACATTACATTTAAAAAATCAAGCAACATTTAAATTATCATTTTTATATAACATTTTTTTAAAAACAATTTAATCACAGTAGATTTCAACAATCATCAAAATAAGTTGCCCAGTGCTTCCACGGCTCTACAGCTTAGCCCAGTGTTGGAGAGATCTCTCCCGAACAAGCTGCCGGTCGTGCTGAGCTGCTGGTCTGTCAAATATTACAACTAACGGTTCCAGCTGGAATTGCGCAACTGGAGCTGGTGGAGGACAATTCCATACTATGGGCTGCGATTTCCTCTCGCCGCCGGCTCAGCTTCCGCCGGGAGAAAGTACTCCCTAAAGTTATCCGGTTACCGGTATCTTACTTCAAATAGTTTACATTGATGAGCAATATACTGCTTTTGTACATAGCGAATTTACTAAGGCTTCGTGTATAAATTGACAGAATACAAAACACTTGCGATAGCTCTTGGTGTAGTAGCCGCTGCAGTTGGATGCATTGCAGTCATATGCCTTTATCGCTTTCGTTCAAAACGTTGGGGACAGATTTCTCGACTCAGAGGTTCCAAAATTGCTAAATCATTCAGTGTGCACCTCCTTATTAGCTTTTATCTAGTGAACTCTTCACCTCTTCCATTGCACAAGAGTAATAGACGAATTGTTTTAGCAGGTGACCATGGAGAAAATAGCTTATCGCCTACTTTAGCCAATCCGGAACTCATTTTCAAGTATGATACTCTGAGAGAAGCTACCTCCAATTTTAAAGCAGAGAACAAACTTGGTGAAGGAGGTTTTGGATCCGTCTTTAAAGTTAGAGCTGGACCTGTGATCATTGCTTTCAATTGAATTGATATTTGCAGTAGCAGCTCCAAGTCACTCATAATGAAGAATAGAGATAATTTTGAACTTCATTGATCTGCAGGGGGTTCTACCTGATTATAGAGAGGTTGCAGTTAAACGGCTGAATATAGGTTCAAGGCAAGGAGATCCTACCCAAGCTGATGGCGTTTTGGCTTTGCGGAACATGACCATGGCAGATTGGTGAAGGCGCTGGTTTGTTGGTGGAGAGATCAGGATTTGGTCTGCAACATTGGGTAAGTTTAAATGTTTCGGTGTGTTTCTTATCGTGCTACCAATTTAAATATTCCTGTGTGAGTAACTTCATGAGCCGAGTGTAGCGCCACCGTTTCTAGTGTTGCGCAGTAAAATTTCTACTCAGAATGATTTCTTACAGGGTAGGTACAGTAAGATTCCATTAACTGTACCTGGAGCTCAGAATTTGGCTAGCTCGAGCTAAAATAAGAGTCTTCTGCAAAACTTTGCAGTTCTTTCTTCAAAAAATTCCTCGTTGACGGTTCTTGTTGTGTTTTCGGAATTGAATAATCAACACATAGATTTAGAGCAATTGAACGGCTTCTTTTGGCTTATCAAAAGCTTCTGCTTTCGATTTGTGGTTCAATTCCACTATTTGTTGTTCTGTCTTCAGATTATTCCTTCTTCTTGTGTTTTCGGAATTGAAATAATGAATACATACTTTTATTGCGCTTGATCGGCTCTTGCATTATCAAAAGCTTTTGCTTTGCTTTTGCATTTGTGGTTAGATTCCGCTCAAATCCGCCATTTATCTGACTAGCTTGTGCTAAAGTATAGTCTCCCGCAAATGTTTGTTGCCCTGTCTGCATATTAATCAGGGCTGACAGTTCTTCTTGTGATTTAGGAATTGAATAATTAACACATATTTACAGCACTTGGACGGCTCTTGCAAAATCAAAAGCTTCTAGAACGGCTTTTGTATGGTTTATCAAAAGCTTCTGCTTTCCATTTGTTGTTCGATTCTATTTTAATCCGCCATGAATTTTCCAAACTGTTAAAATCAGAGTATCCTGCTAAATTATCAAAAGCTTCTGCTTTTCATTTGTTGTTCGATTCTACTTTAATCCGCCATGAATTTGCCAAACTGTTAAAATCAGAGTATCCCGCTACAAATTGTCGTCTACTTCAATTTGAGGTTCGATTCAACTTAAATCCGCCATGAATTTGGCTAGCTCCTATTAAAATCATAAGATTCCATTAACTTCATACATTCGCGGCTTCATTCTGTGTTATTCATCATCATTGTGTAGGATGTTTGAGACAGTCACAGTTGAGAGAGTGCCAGTGGGTGTTGGGAAATTAATGGGCGGGAGGAGGCTGCAGCGGGAGGAGGGAGGAGGCTGCAGGCGGGGGATTGTGCCTATGGCCATGAGAGGCGATGAGGTCACGGGAGAGAGCAGGGCAGGAGCTTGCGCAGAGAGGAGGCGGAGGAGGGTGGCGGGAAGGAGGAGGGAGCAGGCGGCGACAACAGGAGAAGCATAACCTCCATGTGGCAGGATTTCATTCGCTCTATCAGCAAGGAATCTAACCGACGTAAAGGTTATGCTTCTCCATGGTGAAATGCCTACGGAGTAAAAATGAGTGCCTTGTATTATTCAACTATATACTGTGGTTCATCCATGTTTATGACGTGTAGTCCCAACATCCCAAACCATTCAAGGTGATGCTTTTGAGATAGACCATTGCTTTGAAACATAAATGTTAATAAGCATGAATTCCACTTTTCTTTGCATAAGCTGTGTTCCTCATAATTTCCTTGGTAATAATCATGAAGCTGATCGACTTGGTAACATTGGTTAAGACTAAAGCATGGGGAAATTGGGTTTGACAATACTATTTTAACTTACAAAATTGGTTATTTGCCCTTCATACGTGTATGGTCCCTCTGCCAAGCACTTTTGGAATCAGGACAAAGGTGACAACCATCCGACCTCTATGCTAGGTGGTTCATTGCAATGGTGGGTTGGTGTGGGCATTATATGGCCCCACCAGAGCTCATTTACTGTAATGTCCCCCATTTTGACCCTTGTAATATTATGGGCTATAATGTAAATAATGTATGCATATTATGTATGATTCCTAGCGTGGAGCTCAAGGCCAAGGCCCCGCTAGTGAACGATCGATCTAGAAGAGGCAAGTATTTGAAATTATGCTACCCATGTGCTAGTGAACCATGGGAATTGTAAATATACATTTTAATATAAATGTCCACAACTAGCTATGCAATGCAACAAGAGATGGGGGCATGATGTTACAAGGAAATTGGGAGGGAAATATTCAAACCCTTGAGCCAATCAAGTCAAGCCAAGTGTTAATGAAAGAACCCATGAACCCTTAACTACCCAGGTTGACTTTTGTACCCAATCATTGATTTCTCCCAAGAGTTGGTTGAGGTAGTTAATGCCTTGGGGAATGGGAGGTATGGCTGTCCAAATTCGGGTATGGTAAAGCCACCCTGCATGGAAATTCATGTTTGGCTTCTTGGGCAAGAAAAGAGACATGAATTGCTCCCCAAGCCATTACCCATCAACCCACTTTGCCCTCTCACGAGTTGGGAGCTACTTCGGCGTTTTCCTCATTGGTTTTGCTGTGTTTACCTTCATTTCCTAGCTGGGGCGCTTTTGTTGTGGCTAACAATGGGGAAGAAGGGAAAACGATTTGGGGTTTTATTGAGGCCGTTTGGCCCACTGAATGCTCATACATATGTGGGAGAAATCGGTTTTCTTCCCTGGGATTGATTCCCTCTTCCCACAAAATCCGTTTTTGGTGTGCTTACGTTTTTGGGAAAACCCATGTCCATCTAGCTTCTATGTCCCATTGTTGAAAGTGTGTTTCCAAGACCATATCTGAGTTTGGTGTGCAAGATAATGCTGGGGTTGAGTTGGTTATCCATTGCTTTGGGCTGAGTTGAGCTTGAGGGTTCCCTTTTCCTTGTAGATATCATGCCCAACTCGAGGGTGGTCTCTGAGTGCTGAAAGAATACAGGCTGAGCAGAGACCTATGGCTAGGAGGAACGTTGCAGCGACATAGCTAGTTGTTCGGGACAACATTGCATCAAGATGAGTATTTTATTGGGTATTTACTTCTGCAAAAGTGTTAATTTGTTGACTATGTTAAAATGAATAACATTCATGTAATATGTGTGTGGATGAGGTTTTCATTCCGCTGTGCATGTTTAATTGATTTACATCTGCACATATGTATTTCTTTGCTTTTAAATCTAATGAATTGGCCGAGTTTTTATGAAAACTCCCGTAGAATAGCATTAGGTTCCCTTCCTGGCATTGGGTCCAAGGGTGGGGACATTACATTTACTCCCATCCCTTCGGCTCATGTATTTTGCAAAAGGTTGGATGATTTGGTTAATTACGCGGATATGGATGATCTTCCCCTTGTTTCTGAGATGGCTTCCTTTAAAAGTATCAAATATCATCTTAACCTTATGCACATTTATGGGTGTTCCAACTGTAGAACGGGGTCGACTTTCCAAGAGGCACCAAGGCTCGACGGAAGTGACAATGCAATGGAGAAGAAGATGGAAGAGCCCCTTTCTGCTGAGGATATCACTCTAAAACGGGTTCTGGATGAAATTGGAGGTCTGAAAAATGTCATGGTGGACTACAAGAAGATGTCAAGACGAATTTTCGAGGTGTCGAAGGCGTGTTTGGAAGAAACCAGGAGAGTCTCCTTGGATATTTCCTATCTTGACTCCTGTGTGGAAGATATTGAAGGAGCTTACCGGGTCTAATCCAGAGAGGTTGAGGACGTCAAGCGATGCTTAAATGATATGGAGAGGACGCTGATGTCCAGGCATGAATGGATGAATGAGATGGTTGCAGAATTGAAGTGTGTAGTGCAGGAACGGGGCATGAATTCCTCTAAAAGAAACGAGGCTCGTTTTGTGTAGTTGAAGGAAATCCTAGAAGAATTTCAAGTAGATATCAATGGCTTGTACAGAGGAAACAATGGCCACATTGATGACTAGGCTGAAGCATCCCCAATGGATGAAGTCTCCACCGTTCAACCAACTGCAGATGAAGACCCTCTCCACGAATGAAGTTTTTTGTTTTTCTCTCTAATTTTTGCTATGTTTTTTTGCCAATATATTAGTGGACATTATATTAAGGTTTATATAGTTAGAAGTAGCAAAACAAATTTTGAAAAGCATTGTAAAACTATATATATGATTGAACAACTCTGGGCCTTGTTTGCATGGAAGTATTATGTTCAGATCTCCATTCTATGTTTTTTTTGCCCCAAGGGCTTCTGTAAATCATGTTTTTTATATATAAAATATTTTTCTTGTTTATTTAAAAAAAATGGAATTTTTAAAAATATTTATAATTTTAACATTCCTTTTAAATTTGAAACTAAAATTAAAAAAAAAAATATCTCAGATCGAACGGGTTATGTTAGACATATTTTAAGGAAAATTTGTTAGAAATTTGGACTTTGAATATCTTAGTCCCAGCACATCCATATGCCGTTAGCTTCAAAGAGACTTTTTATATTTAATGGAGTTCAAGTTGTTTATTTGTGTGTACAGCGCAGTACAGCCTAATGGTGATTACAACCTGCCCATTGATCAAGAGCAAGATATCAGAAGTGAAATTTAAGAATGAATGAGTGGGTAGGCAATAAATAATGAGGATGATAATTGTCTTTTGTAAAAAATAAAAAATAAGATGAGAGAAATAATCTTATCATAATGATTATAATTTTTTAATCAATTAACAAATAAATAAATAAATGTTTAATATATTTAAAATTTATTATTTTATTATTTTTAAAATTAAATATAGCAAACAAAATTTTTAATTATATAAATAATTGTAATTCAAACTTGATCAATTACAATGTTACCTATCCCAAGGTTTAAATTTGATCTACCTTGCATGTCAATAAATTTTTGTATGTTTTAATTTTAACATTCTCTTTCATTTTTACGTGTAAATCTTAATTTTACCAATCATAATAATATTTTTTTTAAATAACATTTATAATAACTATATGAAAATTGAATTCTCATATCTTGCCTCATATAATACACAAATAAAAAGTTTACAAAAATATAATAACTATAATGATTAAACTAAGTACACGCATAATGCCAAAGACGATTTAAATAGGTTTCTTCACAAGCAATATAATGGGCCATTACCATGAGCCACCAAATACCACGGACCCAAAAAACCACAATCAAGTCAAGTATACCTAACAAGGAGATACAATGACACCATAACAAAATCAAAATTTCCATATTAAAAATAGAAATATAAAGATTATATCTATATATCTATATCTCTCTCTCTCTCTCTATATATATAGATATAATCTTTATATTTCTATTTTTAATATGGAAATTTTTATTTATTGATTTATTGAGAATTTGTTTTCCTCTTACTTAAAAGAAATAAAATTAAGACATCTACCAAAGTGGAAGCCTTCTTTATAAACCAATAGCTAGTAATTTTGGTTAAATTTAATAATATTAACTTTCTTATAAATTATAATTTTTTATGATTATGTCATTATATATTAAAATATGTATGATGTGATTTCATATTTTTATACTAATATTTCATCTCTCCTGTAGTGTTTAAATTGATGATTGTGAGTTGTCGACGATGTTGAGTCAGCCTTTAGGGGGTAGCATGTGTCTTAAGCTTACTTATTGCAAGTTGCAACCAATCACAATTTTTATGTCCTTGACATATATTATTCGGTGAGCACAATTAATCCAGGTTCAAGATGAAATATTTGATAGGACTATGGTGGAAAGCTTAGTGAATATTTTTTATTATTTTTTTAAAAATAAATAGACTATTTTTCTTTGATTTTATTGGATCTGGACAATGACATATGTCTCGTTTTCTGCGTCCTAGGCTCCAGTGGCGCGCTGAGTTCATCGTATCTTGCCCAGATTTGAATCAGAGCTGTCTGGATTGTTGAAAAGCAAAACACAAAGGCCTGGTCAAAGTAGTCCCAATACAGAAAATCTCAAAACTTGGGAACTCGTGTTGCAGGTAATATGCCCCGTCCCCCCTTCTCAAATTGAGTATAGAACTCCTGGTTCCACTGCCTGTCCTTCTACATCCCCATTCTGACTAATCACCCATTGTTTTATCTGGTCAAAAGGATACCTAATGGGTATTGTCAAAGTTTAATTTGGCTCCCATAAGTTGTTGGGAAATGGGCTGGAGCGTAAGGACAAGCAGAGTACACATATGCTTCCTGTCAGGCTATTGTAAATGGAGTTGATTGATACTACTTACGCACGACACACATTTTCTCAAGCAGTTGCTGTTGGGGAAAGGGGATGCGATTCTCTCTCTTCTCTATTTTATTCCAGACACCATAGGCTTCCATGAAGAATTATATAACTTCATTAACTCCATAGATCGTTGCCTTTCCTCTTGTATTTGGGTTGAAAAACAAAGGCAAAAAGGTCTGTAAAGGCGTCATTTGGAGGACGACAAGAAACAATGGTGATAGAGATTGCATGTGACCTTGGTTTGAAAATCATTAATTTTAAAGGTAAACACCCTAACTGGTTTACTGTTATTCTTCCATATGATGACAATATGCTCTTTTTTTCATCCAGTGCAGTCCATGATTGCATATTTAATTCCTTTAATTCCTTTCCAGACCATCACCTTACTCTGATGATGCTAGCCATAGGGTTAATGGTGTTAGTGGGTTTTGATGTTGTTATTCTCTTTGATCAAATTAGTAATATATATCTGTTTTACCTTGTCATGTCTATGCATCAGATTTTGCTCATTTTTCTTTGTTTCTTAGTAGCAAGGTGTTCCTACCAGATATTGTTTAGTTCTGTTTCAAAGCATATCTTTCCAGTTCGAATATAATCAATTCTAATGCCTGATAGGTGGGTTAAATCGTGAACCTGGGAAACACTTTTGTGACAAACAGAGTGAAAAAAATGGAGTGCGGGCGGATGGTCACGCGAAAATAAGTCAACCTCAAACTCTAGGCCGAGAGTTTTGAGATTTCAAACTCTCGCCCGAGAGTTTAAAAAAACTCTAGGCCGAGCGTTTTGAGATTTCAAACTCTCGCCCGAGAGTTTAAAAAAACTCTAGGCCGAGAGTTTGAACCAATCACCGTGCTGTATTTTTAAAAAAACTCTCGGATGAGAGTTTGAACTAAACTCTTGGTTGAGAGTTTGGAAGATAATTTTTCGCCTGAGGGTTTATGGTCAACAAACCTGCGAAAATATATGGCATCTTTCTGGAACCTGCAACTTCAGCAAGCTCGAACCCTTGCAAATTCTAAATATTATTTGTCGGACTTGGTAGCAATGGATTCATCTCCGCATCTAGTTTCCAATGATATAATAATTGTTTCATTTCGACTTGAATTTCTATTTATTAATATTTGTTTTCTAAACCTTATCCCTCAAGAATTTTATTACTTTGAAAATCACTCGAAATGAAAATTCAATATCATAACAAAGACAACACCAAAAAATTTGAAATTTCACAGAGATCATAATTGGCTCGTCCTCTTCAAAAGGGTACTTTTAGTTTTTCCTATAAGAGTAACATTTGAAAGAAAATGTGAAGACATAAACATATGTCGATAATGCACCATTTTCTGAACATACTTTGTTTCGATAAATAATAAAAAATAGTTCCCGAGTCTTAAAAAACTCAAAATATAGTCCAGGATCCAGTGTAGTGTGTTTATATTATAAGCCTACAATTGTTTTCCCTAAAATGAATAACCATCTATCAAAAAATCGTCGTCAACACAGGTCACTCATTATCCATACCTAAAATTTTCAAGTATATGTCGTCTGTTGACAACAAATTTGTCCCACGATATGTCCATAAAAAAATTAAAAAAAAATATGAGTAGAAAGCTAATTCAATTCTCTAAAACCTTTGTGTTTACTTCAAGTTGAAATTTCTAAGGGAGATATGGGTTTGAAGAGGTCGAAGTTGAAAAACATAAAATTTAGCAGTTTTATTTGTTAAAAACAAGCCAAAATTATTTCCCAACTTCATGTTTTCACCCAGGTGTTTTTTAAAAAAGAATTTTTATATTTATGCATGTTGATTGTGGGATTGGGATATTGCAATGGTTATGGAAATAAACGTAAATCCCTGAAAAGCAAAGTGTCCATTTGTTTAAATTTCATTGGATTCTAGAATCTAAATGCACGCATGTAGCGCCTAGTCCTTCGGTTTTATTAAAGTAAATGGGCATGAATCCAAGCAGGTGACGAGGCAGAAAGTTGGGTGTTGTAGCAGGCATTGAGTAGTAACGTGGTTGGTGCATAGCGTATGGCCTCTGCATGCAGTGAAAATAGAAAACGAGACCGATTCTGCGCCAGTGAAATTGAGATCAATTGGAGTTGAATGCCTTCCGAAAGAGATTAACACCATGAAGATAAAGGATGACAAGGTGATTACAAGGTTTAGGTTATTTGAAAGAGAACAATCTGTTACAGTATTTGTATTCCCTCATGCAAAACAGTTTTATTCTAACATGAAAGTAAATTCTGGCATTAAATCAATTTTCCTAATGGGCAAGTTCCTGCAGGAGATGGAAGAAAAGGAAATTGTTGTGGCTGGAAATGTAACAGAGACGGGGCATATTATTGCAATCACCATTGGAGGCAGAAATGGAAAACCTAAACAAGTAAGTCATGTTTAACATGATGCATTTTTTAGGTGGGTTCATATACCTGTTACAGATCCTGTATACAAGAAAGTAAGAATCAACCCTCAATAAAGCATGAATATTTCAGTAGTTTATATAGCTTGTTTAATCTACCCTCTAAACAAGTAGGTAGTTACATGTAAGGTGTTTTAGAACTTCGGTATTGACATAGTATACATAGAGTAGGTTGAGACAACCTTGAGGTAGCTAAGTTGCAGAATTTTTTTGTACATTTTTATTGTAACTTAGTTACATAGTTCCTACAGCGTCTCTTGAGGATGTAAAATAAACATATTCTATTCTATTCAATATAAAATCTCAGAAAAAGGTCTTGATATATTGGAATCCATTTTGGTTTTTACCCAACAGACCATCAGCTATATGGCAGAACGAGTGGTGGGCATAGGGTCTTTCGGAATTGTGTTTCAAGTATGCTCGGTCCTCCCCTTAGTATCTTGTTTATTTTGTTTATTAGAGTTGATTTGAAAATGGCTCTTTTAACATTTGTTTTTACTTCTACATGATAAATACTTAGAGACGAGGGAAACAATAGCTATTAAAAAAGTTTTGCAGGATAGACAGTACAAAAATAGAGAACTGCAGACAATGCTTATTTTGGATCACCCAAATGTTGTTTCTTTGAAGCATTGTTTCTTTTCTACTAATGATAAGGATCAGATATACCTTAACTTTGTACTGGAGTCCATGTTTCTTTTACAGCCTATTTTCTTTTGTTTGAGCAACTTCTCCATGAGAATGATGTCAGATGGGAGATGGAAAGAAATATGCTCATTGTTCTCAATTGTGTCCTTGTAGCAAGAAAGAAGATCTTTTCACTACACGTTGATCCATGCTGCTTTTTTATCATCCTCAAAGGGAAGACATGGAGAGGGGTGTCCATCACAAGTGTCGAGAGTGGAGACTCTGTCACAGTGTCAAGGTTTGCATCTGTTAGGTGGACCCTCTACTTCAAATTGTTTGTGATGGTGTTTCTTACCTTGCTGCAAGGTGAGTTTTTTTGGATTTTGTTTTTTTCCATCCTTGCATGTCACAATGTTTGCACATGATGATCCCAAATGACCATGCTTGAAATAGGATCTGCACTCGAAGGCCTCCTACACATAGTTAGTCTTTTCCTTCGACGTCATACCTGCAAGCGTTGAAAAAATATTATTTGGCAAGCCAACAACAAGTTCCATCTCTTTGTAAAGCCTTTTATAGATTGAAATCAATCTGCCATGATTTCTAGGGCGCAATAGAAAAACATATCCCAAAGTATTTTCTATTGAAGCTATGGGTTTAGGACACTGAGATGTCCTAAAAATGTAATGGAAAATTAGATATCCTTGCCCAAAGTGGTGCTAAATAAAGGGAGTCTAAGGAGGGACCAAAAGATGGAGTCAATTGTTTCAATTATTTAACCCTTGCACATTGATTCTTTGAGGACAAAGGCTTCAATATATTTCAAGGAGTTTTATTATTCTTATTTAGTTGATTGAGAGTTTGGGAGCTCATATTTTGATCTTTGTGTCTGTTGGGTACTTGGCACTATTGTAGTCTATTATTATTTACAACATTATCCTCTTCACTTTATACAATTAGTTGATATGCTCAGTATGCCCTAACAAGATTCAAACTATATAAAATCTTTCGAAAGTAATCTCTTTATCACTTTGACCATGCCTTTGAATTGATATAGAAAAATACTAATTATCCCTTTGTTTTGTCTGTAGTGAAGCTATATCAGATCATGGAATACAAATTTTGTGTAATTTTCTACCTATGATGAGAGAATATCCACCTTATAAGGCAGAAGAGAATACTTTGAACTTATAGTCTCCTTTTGTTTTTGTAAACATTGTTTTGGATATGCCTTCTACCCTTATCCTAATTTGGTGACACTTTGCACAAATCAATTTTGGTATAGCGTTGTGCATTGTTCAGTTGATCTAGCTAATCATTGATTAGTGGTATTTTGAGCAGTAATTTTTTATTGTAATAGCATAACCCATGCTTTTCCCATACTAGACTCTAGTAATGTGCAAGGAAATAAATTGACTTTACTAGGAATTATGTGATTTGACGATATGGGTATAGATTGGTTGTTCCACTTTCTCAATAAAAGAGACCGACTCTTCAGGCCAGGGGCAGAATTTGAAAACAAATCCACCCTCCGGATCTGATAGTTTTTCCAATATGATCGAACGTATTATACACTTCAAGGAACATTTCTGACGAGCATTGGACAATTGTAGCCATATTTGACAACCACATTAACTCATGATAGGAAATTTGGATGTCAAATTCCATCACTCCTTAGGGGCGTTGTTGCATCTGCAAATTTCCACTAATCAATGCATATAGTCCTTATCTAGATTTTCATCTGGTATGTTTGATGCTTATATAGAATTTGAAACTTCATCCCTCTGCACAATTTCTATTTCTTGAACAAATGAATGACCAAAATCAGTTGTCTCCATATGACCTTATAAACCCGTGGCATGATGTGTTAATTGAGCTAACTGTAACTTGGCAGCAACCTCGAACAACTAAGCTGCATGACCTGGTACATAATGTTAAAATTTTGATGTTGCAAACTGTTTACTCCTATCCAAGATAATTTTAAGTTCCATTGCCTCTATATGATGTTTCCCATCCGGAAAGAAAAGATGAATGTGTTGATTTCTTCTAGTTGACACTGGAGAACCAAACCATATTTATAAATCTTCTTCAATGGCTACATTATTGGATACTTCCGAAAGGAACTGCTAGATAAAGAGCATAAACAGAGCAATTGCTAAAAAAAACAAATAATATAAATCTATCCCATAAAATTTCACTACCAAAAGCAAATGCCACATGATGCATTGCAACAACACTCCTAATATTTTGAAAAGTAGTTGGAAGTAAGTGGTTCTTTAATTTAAAGATAAGTCAAACATTCTTAAGACACCACTCATAATATTTTGAAAAGTAGCTGGAAGTAAGTGGTTCTCTGAATTTAAAGATAAGTCAAACATTCTTAAAACACAATATGAAGGATGTATACATGAATGTGTATAAGTCAAACATTCTTAAAACACAATGTGAAGGAAGAATCTTTGAATGTGTATAACTGTGAAGATGCAGTGTCGCCTATAAAATTCATAAAGTTTTACTGTCTTAGGAAGAGTAAATTCTTTTAGACCCAACAACAAGTTTTATTTAAGCTAAGATCAAAGAATCTTACTCTTCTCATTCATAGAAAACTCTTGTCTTAGGAAGAGTAAATTCTTCTCGACCCAACAACAAGTTTTATTTCAGCTAAGATGAAAGAATCTTACTCTTCTCATTCATAGATCATGTTGTGTAATTCCATGCTTTGAGTTATGGTATCTCTAATTGAAGACAATGATGCTATGTGTGTTCTCATTGGCAAGGTGCAAAAAACAGTCTTTGATGATGATGTACATGCACATGCTTTGCTTCATGTTTTCTCAGAATGTTGGTCTTCTTTGTTGGTGGCACATTATTGGGGAAGGATCATGATGAACAATCCATTCTCGCATTACCCTCACAATCTACAAATTACCCATAAATTCAAACTATCACATCATCACTTTTAGAAAACAACAAAAGCATGATGTATATCTATTTCGAAAGAATGTATACAATTTTTGTTGCATTTAATTATATGTTTTAACTTTTTACATTTAAAAAAAAGAAGAAGATATTTTCAATTATATGGTCTAATTTTTATGGAGTTTTTCATTATAGAGTGAATGGAAGGGATGAGGTATGTACATCTCCATAAACTAAGCAATTGAATTACTATACAAATAAGTCCCTTTTCCCACAATCGAAAAAGTCTCGTACCTCAATTTAACCTCTACCTCTAACTAGGTTGTGATCTTAAATTAAATTAATATTATATTAAAAAATGATTTCTCCCTAGTGAAACCAACTACCACAATTACTTTTTATTATCAAGAATAACTTTTTAATGGAAAGTTTCCCACACCCACACAAAGACAAGGTTCACCCACATTAAAATAATATTCAAGTGACACAAAGATAAGGTCATATAACTATAATGTTTAATGAGTAGTTGACTTAATCACCTTGGTAAAACATCTGAGGTTGGATAATCTTAGGTTACTAGGCATTGCACTCTTTCAAATTAGAGCACTAGCAATTACCCCCAAGGTCGATAAAATGAGTAATTTCAGAAGAAATATTATTTTAGTTTATTCTTTCATTACATAAGATTGAGTTTAAACAAGGTTGTATACATAATTTCGAATGTATGTTATTGATCAAATGTATACCTCTTAATTGGTCTCTGTATTCTTAATCATTGTTATCAAATGTATGCTCCCAAAAGGAAAGGAAAAGTTTAAATAGAGTATGGGATTGACAGGTTATTGGATGCATGTAGATACAACCCTATCTTTCAAACCTTATCGTGAATCACTTGAGTCGTACTAAGAAATGTTGATTTTACTTTCAAAAGACACCTCTCTCGTCTAATGCACCAAACAATTTATAGTCATGGTACTTCACCTAATGATATCATGCATCAAGAAGTTCAGTGTGTGAACCAAAAACCCTTACCAAAATATGTTAGAGGTACATATCCTCAATGATTTCTCATCCCATAGGAATTAAACTTTAATTAATTCAGGATCTAGTTTGGCATAAAATTTGCTATCATGCTATCTCCACAAAGCTGTCCAATTGCCATATTTTTTGCACATGAATCTGCTAAATCGCACAAGCATGAAATCTGAATATGATATTCAAAAATTGAGAAGAAGTAAGAAGCTCTCCTCAAATATTTTAGCTAGTGAAAGAATAGCACGCAGTTCATCATGCATAAATATCATTAAATAGACAAAGACATTTACAATTATCATTTTTGAGCTAATGACAATGCCAAGGACAACCTCGTGGCTCTAGCTCTAGTTATAATTGATAATAATATCTATTATTACATAAATATGCCTATCCAATTGACGAGCCAACTTGAGGCCCGAAAGGTGTTACCTGGGAGAGAGCCATTCATTTGCTGACTGTTGAGTTTCCTACTCAAGGAGTCTGCCATGATGACATAAAGACTGGGAGGGAGGGGGCAGCCTTGCCTCATCCCTCGAGATAATCGAAAAAAGGAGGAGGGTCTGCCATTTACTAAGGGGGCGATCCAAGGAGATCCAATGCATGCCTTGATCCATCCTGTAAAATATTTTTCAAAACCAAATTTTGTCATAACTGTGAAAAGAAATTCATGCCTTACTCTGTCGAAGGCATTTTCCATATCAAGTTTTATAACCATACCTGAATCTTTCCTTTGAACACTTGAGTGTATTGCTTCTTGAACAAGAAGAATGTTGTCGTAGATTTGTCGTTCAGCCATGAAGCCTCCTTGATTTGGGGATATGATTCTGGGAAGTAGTCTCTTAATTCTGTTAGCAATGATTTTGGTGAGGATTTTGTAGGAAGAATTACAGAGGGAGATAGGGCGGAATCTTCCTATAGAGTGAGGATTTTTTTCCTTGGGAATAAGAGCAATGAAAGTGGAATTGGTGGCCCCTCCAATTCTTTCTCTTTTCCTTGTCCAATTAAGCATTCTGATAAGATCTTTTTTGAGCCAGTGCCAAAGTTTTCTATAAAAGTGAATGGAGAGTCCGTCCGGGCCAGGGGCCTTTTCTGGATGAAGTGACCAAACTGCTCTTTTCACTTCGTCTTCTGTTATCTGATCCATTAACCTCTTATTGTCTGCTTCTGAGATGAGATTGGGGATTTCTGTACTCATTTGATCCAGATCTTCTTTGGAAATGTCCTCATTCTCATTGTTTAAACTTTCAAAGTGAGTTTTGGCTTCTTGAAGAATGGCATCCTGCCCCTCTATCTTACTGCCATCCTCCCTTGTAAGACTTATGATGTTATTTTTCCTGTATCTCTCCTTGCATTGAGCATGAAAAAATTTAGTATTCCTGTCTCCTACCTTTAGCCAGAGACATCTTGATCTGAGTCTCCATTCTTCCTCATCTCTTCTAGTAGTGTTCAGAATTTTTTCGTCAAGGTCTTTTTCTTCTCTAAGCATTTCCATCATGACTACAGTCTGCTCCATTCTATTTTGATGATGTTCTAGCTCCTTTTGAAGTTTCTCAAGCTCTTCTCCAGGCTTCGTATTGTTTTGTTTTGCCCAGTTTTTCAGCGTTTTTTTAACAATCTTAAGTTTGGTCTCCCAGATGTAACCTGGAGACCCAGGGATAAACTGTTTCCAAATCGATATCACTTCATCCAAGCAGCTTTGATTCTCAAGCCAAGCCGGGTTGAACCTGAAGGAAAGGGGACCCAGGTTTCTAGGTGAGGAGAAGAAGAGAGAGATGGGCCTATGATCTGAGGTGGCTGAGGCTAAAATCTTAGATTCAGGGAGTTTGGGGTTGGAAAGAAAAGAGGAGCTGATTAGAAACCGATCTAATCGAGCAACAATATGATTAGGGCCAATCCTCTTGTTATTCCAAGTAAAGACACCTTGCTTGGGCTTGATGTCAATAAGGTTCCAATTAGACATTAAATCTTCCATTCTTTCTCCATACGGGTCTTTGATTTTTGACCCCCCTTTCCTCTCAGCTGCTGAAATAGTGACATTGAAGTCTCCTGCAAGAATACAAGGATGATTTGCCAAGCTGTGGCGGAGGTCTATTAGTTGATTCCAAAACTGTTCCTTTTGGCCATACATGTCGGCCCATATATGTTTCCAACCCAGAACCTGTCATTGCTTGAAATATCTTCAAGCTCAATAAAAATCCAATGCTGATTTATTTTAGAGGAATGGCATTTATACTTACCTTCGTCCCAAATGGATATTAGTCCTCCGGATGCTCCTAATGCGTTGACAGCTATTCCTTCTCCTTTGGGCCAGACATGCTTCATGGTATTGATGCAGTCCCCCTTTTGCATTTTGGTTTCCTGGATTGTGAGGATTGATATACTCTCCATTTTTTTTATTCCTTTTATTGCTTCTGCTTTTTGCTTTCCACCTAATCCTCTGCAATTCCAGGAGACTATTTTCATTATTTTTTGATTGAAAGAGGACCTGCTCTGTCCTTTCTTTCCTCTTGAGGCTGCTTTCCACTGGGTATTATTCTTACATGCTGATCCAGACTGGTTTGCTTACCCGCCGCCCTTTCTCTGGCTGCTTCTTGTTCTCTTATTGTTTTGTTGAGTCTTCTTCCTCTTTTGACTATGGGTTCTTGCTCATCTTCTTTGCTTTCTGAGGTTTCTTCTTGAAATAATTTTGCTTTGGCTCTTGTTACTGATCCTCTCGAATTTAGAGAAGCATCTATTCCCTCCGCTGCGTGTTGACAGGCGGGAAGGCTCTGGTTCTCGTCCTCAATATTGTTTTGTGTCTGGTCTCCCTGATGTTCCTCTGATTGTTTTTCTTTCTCCTGTTCTTCTTCATCTTCCTCGATGCTCAAAATCTGAAACTTGTTGGAGTTCTCTTTATTTCTGGGTGGAGATTTGGCCACTGTACTTGTATTTTTCTTTCCCCCTTTTTTCCTTGAGACCTCATTCCATTCTCCTCCTTGAGTCTCTTCTGCTTCTGGCATTTTTCTTTTAGGACATAACCTCGCAAAATTCCCATATTCATGGCAGACCTTGCATTTAAAAGGTATATGCTCATAATCGACGGTTTGTCTGTGGCTCCATCCTTCCATTGCCAAGTCTATAGCTTCTGGGAGACCCTTTTCCAAGTCGACCTCAACACAAATTCTTGCACATGAGAACATTGGGGGTTTTGGCTCCGATTTGTCAATGTATTTTCCTAGCGAGTTGCCAATATCTTGTAGATCTTCATCATTCCAGCAGTGAAGGGGGAGATGCGGCAACTTAACCCAGAAAGGGACTGCCGTTGGAATGTCCTTTTCTGGGTCAAAGGAGAGATCCCATTTATTAAGATACATTCCTCTTGGACCCATAAAATATGGCCCATTTCTGAAGATCAAGTCTCGGTCCTCCTTTTTTTTGAAGTAGAAAACAAAGAACCCTTTTCCACAAAAGATTTGTTGTACTTCTCCTTGGATTAGAGGACGCCAGTTTTTGTTGAGCCAAGTTTCAATGGAGCGAGGGGAGGGCCAGAGACCCGTGAAATGTCCTACCAGTCCCTTTTCTGCTAAAGCAACAACTTTGCATTTCGAGGCAGTTGATGATAGCTTAACTTCTGGAACCTTCGTTCTTTTAACAAACTTGGAGTCAGGCGGAGTTGTGGCCTTCGACGAGGCAGGTTGTGAAGCAACAAGCGCCCTGAAGAGGTCAGAGAAAAGGGGGCGAGCTTCATCCGGGCCATTGCGACCGGGATCCGACGGCGGCTCCATTAGAGCAAACGCTCCAGCAAATCCTAACCTGCGTTTCTTCCTTGGCTGGTCGTCTTCATAAGGCTCGACGCAAATACTGATGAATCTTATCATTGCCATTATTGCAGAGAGTAAACAAGATAAATTTTCCTTGATTCAGAAAATACAAGATCAAGACAATCAGGTCTTTTCAGATTGTCCAGAGCAGAAAAATGGTTATTGCTCACCTTTTCAAAGTCAGGATCCAAAACCTTTGGTTACCACTCAGAACCATCAGATGCGTTTGGAAGCAAAGAGAAAAGAAGTCGTGGACATAAGAGACTTATTACATAGGGCACGAGAATATGTACATGCGTTACAGTCAAAGTGGCGAACGCATTTTGAGTTGCCAGATAACAAGATCAGAGGAATTTGCAGTGCTACTAGTGGATATCAGAGAGTTCTGGAAGAAAACAAGATCCTTTACAATAATCTTGAAGACCTCAAAGGAAGCATTAGGGTATACTGTAGAATCATACCACATTTTGGAGGTCAATCTGACGCTCAAAGTGCAGTGGAATTTATTGGTGAAGATGGATCCCTCCTTGTCAATACATCAAAAATGGGAAAAGATGCACAGAGGATATTCAATTTTCATAAGGTTTTTGGGCCATCTGCTACACAAGAGGATATTTACATGGATACACAGCCATTGATCCGATCTGTAATGGATGGTTACAATGTCTGCATTTTTGCATATGGTCAAACAGGCTCTGGAAAGACCCACACCATGAGCAGTCCAATAGGTGATTCTGAAAGGGATAGGGGATTGAACTATCGAGCACTCAGTGACCTCTTCGAGTTATCTGAAAAGAGGAAAGATTTAATGATGTATGCTGTTTTTGTTCAAATGATAGAGATATACAACGAACAAGTGAGGGATCTTCTCAGAACATATTCCTTAAACAAGAAATTAGATATTCGAAATAATGGCCATAATGGATTTAATATACCGGATGCCATACTTATGCCCGTTAAAGCAACCTCTGATGTTTTGGATTTGATGAATTTGGGAAAAAGAATCGTGTTGTTAGCTATACAGCACTGAATTCCAGCAACAGTCGTTCTTACAGTGTATTAATTGTGCATGTGCAAGGTACAGATCGTGTTTCTGGGTGTAACATTCATAGCTCCCTTAATTTGGTAGATCTTGCTGGAAGTGAGAGGGTGGATAAATCTGAAGTAACTGGAGATCGTTTGAAGGAGGCACAATACATCAATAAGTCCCTTTCATCTCTAGGAGATGTTCTTGCAGCATTGGCACAAAAGAGTCCCCATGTGCCATATTGAAATAGCAAATTGACTCAATTGCTTCAAGATTCCTTGGGGGGCAAAGCAAAGACCCCGATGTTTGTGCACATAAGTCCTGAACCTGGTTCATATGCAGAGACAATAAGCACCCTTAAGTTTGCTGAAAGAGTGGCCTCTGTTGAATTGGGTGCTGCTCGTTTGAATAAAGAAAGTGGAGAAGTTCGTGAGCTTAAAGAACAGGTAGACAGTTTGAAGAAGGCATTGGCAAAGAAAGAAACAGAAGTAACGTAGTTACAGAATACACCAGTGCGAACTCCATACAAACTCCATACACCAATGTGAACTCGTAGATTGAGCCTTGAAGGGACTGTAATAAGCAAAGTTGAGGTACAAAATGGTAATTGTAATGGTGGAATGGTTTCTCAAGATGATAAACTGGAGAAATCCAAGCTTAAGAATAATGAGATGCTCGTAGGCAAACAAAATGGAAACCATCGGAGTAGTCTAGGAAATGAGTCAAGAAATTTATCAGTTGTAAAAAGTGGGACAGAGGGTGAAACAAATGCAGGATCTGAGACATCATCTGCATCTAAAAAAACCTCTCTGATAAAAAAGTCACTACAGTCCTTTGGAAAACTAATCAATGGTGGGGAAAAAGAATTATAAGTGAACTAGAATTGTTGGGCATTAAGACCACATATATTATAAATATGTAACTACAGAAAACAAGAATGTATAACAGATTTACTCAGAACATCAATCACACAAGAGACACAAAGTTTACGTGGTTCACCCATTGAATGTTGTCTACATCCACGGGACAAGGGCAGGCACTCTTTATTCATCATCAACAATAGTTTACAAACTATCCCAGAGAGGGCTTAAAGCCCCAGCTCAATATCTGCCTCAATGGGCCACATATTTAAGCAAACCTTTAGTTACATATAACTAATTATACCATTGGTGAAACCACCTTGACCTAAACCATCAATTAGTTGTCACATTCCAACAATCTCCACCTTGACAACAATTTACCTGATGCCGTGCCCTTGTCCATTTGTGCCTCTAAAAACCAAAGCACCCATTTCACTGCTTCACCTGGATTTGTCATGTATCCACTGACAACACCAACCGCATGTGAAAAGATCTCATTGCATACATCACACCAGCGTACCATACACGAGACATATAACCCTTTTCTTCATTACATGGACATCAACCTGAAGAAAGCTTATGACGTTTACCGGTTTCATCGAATTTCCTGAGTATCATTATCATGTATTCATCCTATGATAACCAAAACTTACCATCAATCCGTCTCTTGTACATTTACGCTCAATATTGTTTTGTAGCTCTCAGATCCTTCAAACCAACCTTTTGATCGTATCCATGCTTGTGCTTGTTTCAAGCATAACACCAACAATCCAAAACGCCAAGATAATAAATACCATAAACCCAATGGTTACACCCACTTCTTGTAAAACTTGGTTCACCATGAAGAAATCAAAACATCTTGTACCAAATGCTTGAGAGTGCTCTTCAAGCCATACAATGATTACCTTGAGCTTGCAAACAAAATATTCCTAAGCAATCCTGAGCACCTTCTATGCTCCACCTCGAACTTTACATCCGAATACCTTAGCCAAATCCGACCAAGACAATCAAATGAGCCTTCACCGCTCACTTGAGGTACATGTAAAAACTAAATTTTACAACTCCAAATAATAATAATAATTTTTCTACCATTGCCCTCTATATATATATATATATATACCCTGCCCTTACAAATGTTACCAACACTTTCACTCTCTTGAAACCCCTTGAACACCCTTAAACCATATATCAGAGTTATTCTTTAACCTCTAAATCTTTTATCCTCAATAATCTCTCCATGGGAATTTCAATATTTTAATTACACAAGCCTTGACGCACAACCTCCAACATAAACAACAAACGGTGGACAGCCTTCACGCAGAATCTCCCGCACAAACGGTGGACTGATCTTCTGGAATACCTAGATCATCTCACTTCACGCACTGATACAACCTCCTGCTCCACAGTTCCTTCTACGAGACCGGCTGCTCCACAGACCAGCTTTAACACCTCCATGGACCAGCTTTAACACCTGCGCGGGCTCCTGCTGCTTCCACCACACGGGACTCGACCTCCAACTCTGTTGGCTACGACCACTATTGGCTGCTCGCTGGCTCACGGGCTCCCACCCTTCACCACGGGACTCCTACAACATTGGCTAGCTGACGGCTCTTCCACGAGCTCTCTCCTCTGCAGCAAAATCCTCCTTCACGAATCTATGAACTCACGGCTCTTCCACGAGCTCTCTTGGTGACAGCCTCCTCAATGAACTATGCACCCGAATCTTCAACGGCGGATGGCCTCCTCAATGGAGCTCTCTCTGCACACGAAATTTCAACAACAGATGGCCCTCCCTCTCAGCGTGCTCGGGCCTCAACGGACCACTCTACCAATTGGCGTGCTCAGGCTCCAACTGCACCGGACGACCTCCACACGGACTTCACCACTGGAGAGCTCCTACTCCACACAACGATGACAGCAGGTGCGGCTCCCTCTTGGGTCTTCCACAGTGGCCCTATGCAGGAGACGAGATCCTTGTTCTCTTTTTGGACAGGAACAACCACACGACTAGGTTAACACGCAGGCTTAGATCTCTCTCTGTCAGCAGATTCCTCCTTCACGGTGGGAACACAGCTTCTTCTTGGTCGACGGCCACACAGAAGAACGATGACAACCACACAAAAGAACAATCTCGGCTCTCTCTCTGGTCAGGCACCAAGGCCGTCATACCACTTGTTGGGCATTAAGCCCACATATATTATAAATATGTAGCTACATCAAACAAGAATGTATAGAAGATTTACATAGGACAACAATCACACAAGAGACACAGAAATTTACATGGTTCAACCACTGAGTGTGGGTTACATCCACGGTACAAGGGCAGGCAGTCTTTATTCATCATCAACAATAGTTTACAAACTATCCCGGATAGGGTTTAAAGCCCCAGCTCAATATCTACCTCAATGGGCCACATATTTAAGCAAACCTTCAGTTACACATAACTGATTATACCGTTGGCGAAACCACCTTGACCTAAACCGTCAATTGGTTGTCACATTCCAACAATCTCCACCTTGACAACAATTTACCTAATGCCCTGCCCTTGTCCATTTGTGCTTCTAAAAACCAAAGCACCCATTTCACTGCTTCACCTGGATTTGTCATGTATCCACTGACAACACCAACCACATGTAAAAAGATCTCATTGCATATATCACACCAGCGTACCATACACGAGATATATAACCCTTTTCTTCATTACATGGACATCAACCTGAAGAAAGCTTATGACGTTTACCGGTTTCATCGAATTTCCTGAGTATCATTATCATGTACTCATCCTATGATAACCAAAACTTACCATCAATCCATCTCTTGTACATTTACACTCAAGATTGTTTTGCAACTCTCAGATCCTTCAAACCAACCTTTTGATCGTATCCATGCTTGTGCTTGTTTCAAACATAATGCCAACAATCCAAAACGCCAAGATAGTGAATACCATAAACCCAATGGTTATACCCACTTCTTGTAAAACCTGGTTCACCATGAAGAAATCAAAACAACTTGTACCAAACGCTTGAGAGTGCTCTTCAAGCCATACAATGATTACCTTGAGCTTGCAAACAAAATCTTTCTATGCAATCCTGAGCACCTTCTATGCTCCACCTCGAACTTTACATCCGAAGACCTTAGCCAAATCTGGTCAAGACAACCAAATGAGCCTTCGCCACTCACTTGACGTACATGTAAGAAACTAAATTTTACAACTCCAAAAAATAATAATAATTTTTCTACCATTGCCCTCTTTTATATATATATATACCCTGCCCTTACAAATGTTACCAACACTTTCACTCTCTTGAAACCCCTTGAACACCCTTAAACCATATATCAAAGTTATTCTTTAACATCTAATTCTTTTATCCTCAATAATCTCTCCATGGGCATTTCAATATTTTAATTACACAAGCCTAGACGCACAGCCTCCAACATAAACAACAAACGGTGGACAGCCTTCACGCACAATCTCTAGCACAAACGGTGGACTCATATTCTAGGTTACTGGATCATCTCACTTCACGCACTGATACAGCCTCCTGCTCCACGGTTCCTTCTACGAGACCGGCTGCTCCACAGACCAGCTTTAACACCTCCACGGATCGGCTTGAACACCTGCGCGGGCTCCTGCTGCTTCCACCACATGGGACTCGACCTCCAACTCTGCTGGCTGCGACCACCACAGGCTGCTCTCTAGCTCACGGGCTCCCACCCTTCACTACGGACTCCTACAGCACTGGATAGCTGACGGCTCTTCCACGAGCTCTCTCCTCTGCAGCAAAATCTGTTGGATTTAGAGACGTCTAAATTGCAATAATTAAATTGGACATACGTGCATTATGATTATGATATCAAATACTGTCGAAAGATTACATCTATGTAATGATTAAAATATGCCAAACAATGTGATTAATTAAGACATGGCGTTATACGTATTTAATTAAGGATTTGGATACAAATACATATAGAATAATGTTAATCAATTATAATTGTTAATGGACCGATTATAGTTGATTAAAAATAGCAGTAAATTGAGCTAAATAAGGAAATCAGAATTTATTCTGATTTATTTCAGTTTTTTCTGAAGTTTCCCGATTTGAAGTTTTTTTTTGTAAAATCGGAAACTCCAGATTTCTTTTGGACTTGTTTCCAAAGTATTAGCTAAATTTCAGCAGCCCCAGGATTAGAATCTTTTTCTTTGGCACTGCTATAAAGGGCTGAGTCTCCAAGGCTTGCAATCATCAAGAAATATTTGTCTGCTCCATTGAAGACAGGATACTCTACAGAGAAAAGGATTGCAAGTTCTTGGAAGGATTCGAGAGCCAACAACTCAAGACCAGGAGCGTATCAACCCAGAGACTATGGAAAGTAAGTTCCGCTGTGCATTAAGTTTTTTTTTTCTTGCATGAGAGTAGATCTTGGTTAGGGTTTAAAGCAATTAGTAAAACCCCACAATTGGTATCAGAGCCTCCCTTATGTAAGAATTGCAGTTTAAAAATCCAAGTCTCCATGGCTGAAATTGCTGTGTGTGAAAACGATTATGAAGTATTGCTTTTTTTTTATTTTTATAATCTCTGGTTGGTGGCCCTCGGCAACTTTGACGCAGAGGAAGAGAGTAAATTCCCGTATTATTATATATTTTGATTTTTAGGAGTCTCTGCGTTCGATTTCAATCTTTCTCCTCTGTCATTTATTCACTGAGATCATGCATATGCCCAGATCGATTTCAATCTTGCTTCTCTGTCGTAACCCTTTCATACTTTATGTTTAAAGAAACCTGCTGGATAATTTATTCGACCCCACCGTAGGCCAGACCTTGGGCGAATAGTTAATTCGGATCTCGGTGTAGCACTCCTTCTTATCTTTTATCAGATCTCTGAAAACCCTAAACTCAGTACGAGAATCACTGATCTGCGATCATAAGTTCTAAAATCCGATCTGTATTTATTTATTGGGTAAAACTAGATCCACATTATGGCCCGCTGTACTTGAATGTTTTAGTCCACATTCTTTTGATGAACTTAAACATCGCCCCTGTAATCCAGATCTCTATAAACTCTGTACATTTAATTAAAACGTGGTATTAGCACTCTGTCACTTCGAAATCTCTGAGACTATAGCACGAATCCTTGCTTTTTGCCATTATAGAAATCTCAGATCGCTAATTCGTTTTTAATTCTGGTCCTGCGTGTTTTGGGTGTCCTCTGTATAGAGTTGTATGGAAGAGCATTGAGCCTCTGTATTTTTTCTGTCTCGGTGTGTTTATTTATATTTTCGTTGCCGAGAAAATCGTTTATGCTGGAGATAGCATTCTCTGTTGCCTGCATGAGTATGTTTACAAATATATATTGTATGTTGAACACATTGGGCGTGTTGTATGCTTGTATGGCATTTCCATTGCATGTTGTTTTTTAATGCTTGGTTATGGAAACGCATGCCATCAGTGCTGCGGGGGCGTGCAAGCTTTGCACGCCATTCTTTGTGAAGGCACGATAGTTCGTCGCCATGGCTGGCAGCTGCCCGCTCACACTTTTCAGGTCCTGCTTTGGAAGCCCTTTTCTTTTTTTTTTTTTCTTCGTGATCTTGTTACTTTTTTGGCTTTTACATGAAAGATTTCATTAGAGAGCTCCGTGCATGTTTTGCTACCGAATTCTGGTAAAAATGTCGAGTAATCTCGTTAATATTTGGTTAATTTAGAAAATTAGTGCTTTTGGCCGAAAATATCAAAAGTAATTTCGGTAGAATCTTGAAGCAATGAAACAATGCGTGCTTCTGCTACAAAAGATTCACTGGAATTCTGGTTAGTTTAGAAATTTCGCATTCTGCAGAAATTAACAGAAAATTCAGTGAAATTTGTGTTGAGCTGCAATGCTTTTGTTTCTGTGAACGGAAAAAAAATACTGTAAGCGAGTGAAATTTTGCATTCTGGGAAGAATTTTTTCTTTGCTTCAGAGAGAGAGTATAAATTTACTATTATCATTTTTTCTAAGCTTCATGACTTCAAATTTCCCAGTCAATTTTAATTACACTATGGAGGCCCTGGAGTACTTCACTGACAACTTTAAAAGAATTTTAGGCCGCCATGCACTGGCTGCTTTTAGCAGCAGATCAAGAGCTTCTTAATATTATTTACACTTAGATGAGTATTATTTTGTTACTTACTGGTTTGCAGCGGATTCTCTCAAGCATTATAATCAAACCATATTTGACTAAATCTATGCTTTTCCTTCTGTTCTTTAAAGCCGCAAATGACTTGCGTGAGGGATTTTGCAACAAGTTACGGTGATTTATTTTTCTGAATTTATTAAATGTAATTTACATGGAGATATAGGTCTGTCGGAAGCACCCTTGATTATGTCAATTGCGAAAGTATTCACGTACATATCATGAATTGTATAAAAGTGATTTTGTTTCATATATATTGTATGAAATGCTTTTGTTTCATATATTGTATACAAGTGGTTTTGTTTTATATACTATATAAAAGGGTTAGGTTTTATATATATTATATATAAAAAAAAAAAAAAAAAAAAAAAGTTTTTTGTCTTACATACCGTATAAAATATGTTATATCTTATGTAGGATATAGTAGGGTATGCTATAAATATTTTATGCAATGAGGAGGTTGCATATGGTTAAGATGTATTACATATTTTATACAATGGTTGTAATGTACATATGTTTCATGCATTGAATTTCCTATGTATTGATTTTAGGTATAATTTTAGAATCTAACTAAAGGCATTTTACGTATACATGTGTTGTTTTCGCATGAGTCAAGCATTGATGTTCGCAAAACGAACCGCTCTGTGTAAGACGATTGCAAGGATGACTCATGACAAGCTCAATGGACGTGGGTGTTAGCTTTCCCAAAGGAGGGTTGGCACCTGCTAAGTTGTTTGGTGCATAAGGGTGATGTATAACAAATAAGTTACAACACACATATGCTGGCAATGTCTAGAAAAGCACTTGGGGCTTGGTGCACCAGGTCCGTTAGTGACCTGCCTTCCCCACTTGACTGGCCTGGTAGTTAGCAAATGGATATGTCAATCTGGCCCAAAGGCGGAAAAGACAATAAGGTAATGATTGCGCCCAAAGGTGTTTTTCATTATTGAGTGGTGTTTTGGCTAAAAGATTCAATGGAGCACATAATTTAATTTAGGCCTTTAGATGGATTTTAGAATTATGATTAAAGATCAAATCATGATGTATAATATCTAATCTTTCCTTTTGTTCTTCAATTTTTCAGATCTAAACATAATGTCAAATCTAAGTCAAATTAAGCCCCTCATGGGGAACAATTTCAAACAGTGGGAAGAAAAGCTGAAACTAGTCTTAGGGATCATGCAATTGGACACTGCACTGAGATTTGATCGCCCCAAGCCCAATAAAGAGGGTGAAGAAACTCCCCAAGAGAAGGCTGATATTGATAGATGGGAGCATTCAAATCGCATGTGCATAATGGTGATGAAGCAAACGATCCATGAGACTTTTCGGGGCATAATACCTGATACAGAGACCGACGCTATTAAATACCTTAAGGCCCTTGAAGAGAAATTCACAAAGAGTAAAAAGACTGAAGTTAGTACACTCTTTGTGAAGTTGGCAACAATAAAATACAAGGGAAAAGAAGGGATTAGAGAGCATGTTATTGAGATGACAAGACTGCAACGTGCCTTGAAAGGGCATAATTATGACATCTCTGATGAAGTCCTCATTGAGTTCATTTTTCTGTCTCTCCCGTCCAACTTTAGTCAATTCAAGATGACTTATAATTGTCAGAAAGGGACATGGACACTACCTGAGTTTGAGGCTCAGTTGGTACAGGAGGAAGAGAGACAGAAAATGACTAAGGGGGAAAGTGCTCATATAGTAACATCTAATCATAAGGGTAAAGGCAAGAAGCGCAAGTTTGCTGCCAAGGTAGCTGCAAACAATGCCGCGCAGAAAAGCAAGAAGGAAGATACTTCTGCGAAAGCAGAAGAAAGGAACTGTTTTTTCTGCAAAGCGTCAGGACATACAAAGAAATTCTGCACTAACTATCATGCATGGTTGGCAAAGAAAGGTATGTCTCTTACTTTAGTTTGTTCTGAAGTTAATTTAAGTTCTGTATCTAGATATACTTGGTGGATAGATTCAGGTGCAACGACTAACATCAGTATGTCGATGCAGGGTTGCCTAAGCCATCGCAAGCCAAGTGAGGCGGAGTGCTACGTTTACGTAGGAAATGGCAATAAAGTAGAAGTGAAAAGCATAGGAAAATTTAGATTATTATGTAAGACAGGATTTTATTTAAGTTTTGATGCTTTAGTGGTTCCATCCTTCAGAAGGAACCTAATTTCTATATCTTATTTGGACAAAAACGGTTATGTATGTTCATTTGGTAATGGAAAATTCAGTTTGTGTCAAAATTCTAAGCTTCTTGCTTCTGGTATCCTGTCTTCTTATGATAATCTTTATTTTCTAGATATAGACACTTCACATTCAGAGGCACTGCATGTAGATAATAGAAAACGTAAATTAACTTGCGAGAAATCTCCAACATTATGGCATAAGCGATTAGGACATATCTCTATGAAAAGGATAGAACGTCTTGTGTCTAATGATATTCTCCAACCTTTAGATTTTACAAACTTAAGTGATTGTGTGAATTGTATAAAGGGAAAACAAACTAATAAACGTAAATATGATGCAAAAAGATGTAATGATGTCTTAGAATTAATTCATACGGATATCTGTGGTCCTTTTCCAAAAGCTACAAGAAATGGTCACCGTTACTTTATCACATTCATAGATGATTATTCAAGATATGGTCATATTTACTTAATAAAAGAAAAGGCAGAAGCATTAGACGTCTTCATAAAGTTCAAAACGGAAGTTGAGTTACAACTTAACAAACGTATAAAGTCCATTCGTTCTGATCGTGGTGGTGAATACTACGGTCGTTATGATGGATCAGGAGAACAATGTCAAGGTCCCTTTGCAAAATACTTAGAGGAATGCGGAATTGTGCCTCAGTATACGTTGCCAGGTTTGCCTGCAATGAATGGTGTTGCTGAACGGCGAAATCGCACCCTTAAAGACATGGTGAGAAGTATGATTGCTCGTACAACTCTACCTGAGAATTTGTGGGGAGAAGCCTTAAAGACTGCAGCATACATACTTAATAGAGTGCCTACTAAAGCAGCTAACAAGACCCCTTACGAGTTATGGGTTGGGCGCAAGCCTAGCTTGAATCATTTGAGAGTTTGGGGATGTCCATGTGAAGCTAGGCCTTATAAACCAAATGAAAAGAAACTGGACGAAAGGACCATTAGTTGTTACTTTATAGGCTATTCTGAACGATCTAGGGGATACAAATTCTATAATCCAACAGAACATACAGTTTTCGAGTCAGGAAGTGCGAAATTTTTTGAGGATAATGAGTTTGTGGGGGGAGATATGACAGAAGATAATATTTTTGAAGAAGAAGAGACGAATGCGAATGAGACTATGGACCAAAGTCCTGGTTTTGTTCAAATTCCGATTATGTACAGAAATGAGACTATGGACCAAAGTCCTGGTTTTGTTCAAATCCCGATTGCGTTTAGAAATACATCTTCTGACAATATGCAAACTTCATCATCACAAATAACTCAGTTAGAAACTCAACATGGAATAGAGAACACAAATGGACCTGAACCCAACCCAAACCCTGACATTGACATGACAAATGTTGATGGCCTAAGGCCTGTGGGAGATTCAGAAATTGATAATGATGTTCCTCCTCCTGTTGAAGATCAAGTTGTAAATGAACCTCAAGAAAATCTAGTACCTGTGCCAATTAGGAGATCTACTAGAGAGAAAAGATCTACACAATCTAAGGATTATGCATATCTTCAAGAACATGAGTTTGACATTGGCATGTTTGAAAATGATCCTGTTAATATCAAACAAGCTATGGAAAGCTCTAACTCTCAAAAGTGGATTAATGCCATGAATGAAGAGATGAAATCTATGTATGACAATGACGTTTGGGATATCGTTCCGTTGCCTAAAGACAAGAAACCCGTTGGTTGCAAATGGATATTTAAGACTAAGCGGGATTCTAAAGGCAATGTTGAAAAATACAAGGCACGTCTTGTTGCGAAAGGTTTCACACAGAAAGAAGGCATTGATTATAAAGAGACTTTCTCTCCAGTTTCATCGAAAGACTCTTTAAGGATTATATTGGCGCTTGTAGCACATTATGATTTAGAACTTCATCAGATGGATGTAAAGACGGCGTTTCTCAATGGTGACATTGATGAAACGATCTATATGAAGCAACCAGAGAACTTTGTATCAGGTGATGCAGGGTCTATGGTTTGCAGACTTAAGAAATCTATCTATGGGCTAAAACAAGCATCTCGACAATGGTATCAAAAATTTCACAAAATTGTTAGCTCATTTGGTTTTGAGTCTAACATAGTAGACGAATGCATATACCTTAAGTTCTGTGGGAGTAAAATTATTTTCTTGGTTTTATATGTAGATGACATATTGCTTGCCAGTAACGATAAGGACATGTTGCATCAAACTAAGAATTTTTTGTTTAAGAACTTTGAAATGAAAGATCTTGGTGATGCATCATTTGTTCTAGGGATTGAAATACTTAGAGATAGATCTCAAGGTATTCTAAGGTTATCCCAGAGGAACTATATCGATAAGATTCTAACAAGATTTGGCATGGAAAACAGTAAACCAGGAGATACCCCTGTATCAAAAGGAGATAAGTTTAGTCTAAAACAATGTCCCCAAACTGACTTAGATAAAAACATCATGAAAGATATTCCCTATGCCTCAGCCGTGGGTAGCATCATGTATGCACAAGTATGCACGCGTCCAGATATTGCGTTCATCACTGGAATGCTAGGGAGATATTTGAGTAACCCAGGTATGGAACACTGGAAGGCAGCCAAGCGAGTGTTGAGATACCTAAAGAGAACAAGGGACTATATGCTCACGTATCGGAGATCGGAACAGCTCGAGGTCATTGGATATACTGATTCTGATTTTGGAGGATGTGTTGACAGCATGAAGTCAACATCAGGATACATCTTTATGATGGCAGGCAGTGCCGTGTCATGGAAGAGCGCTAAGCAGTCATTGGTAGCCTCCTCCACTATGGCAGCTGAATTTGTTGCATGCTATGAAGCATCTAATCATGGCGTATGGCTGAAGAACTTCGTCACAAGTCTGAAAATTGTGGATTCTATTCAGAAACCACTCAAATTATTATGTGACAACAATTCAGCAGTGTTATACGCAACCAACAACCGAAGTTCGTCAAAGTCAAAGTACATCGATATTAAGTTTTTGGTTGTAAAAGAGAGAGTGCAGAATAATGAATTATGTATAGAACACATAGGTACAGACTCCATGATTGCTGATCCTCTTACTAAAGGATTACCACCCAAGAAGTTTCACGAACATGTTGCCCGTATGGGTGTAATTTCTATTTAGGATAGTGAGAAAATGTGGGAGTCTGAATATGTTTTAAGTTTTGATGTTCTATGTAATGCAATTGTAAACATTTTTGATGATATATACAAGTTGCATTCAGTTTCGGTTTCATTATTTCTTTCTTTAAAGTTTAATTTTTGACCTCATACAGTAAAGTAAAGGTGACTCAATTAGAAATAGGCACGTATAATCACACTTGCGTGTAATTTCTAAACTATATGTCCAAATCAGATTCATGTCATTCAGTTATGTTGGCAGCGTGATTTATGTCGGTTTAGTTGCGAATAAATGTGACAAGTGCTGCTTAAGTCCTTTGTTAGCATAATTGATGGACGGAATTGTTTAAGAAATACGATAAGAAAGACAGAAAAGTTGCATGCAATAAAGTTAAGGATATATATAATCAAAAGGTTGCACTTGTCCATGTGGGAGATTGTTGGATTTAGAGACGTCTAAATTGCAATAATTAAATTGGACATACGTGCATTATGATTATGATATCAAATACTGTCGAAAGATTACATCTATGTAATGATTAAAATATGCCAAACAATGTGATTAATTAAGACATGGCGTTATACGTATTTAATTAAGGATTTGGATACAAATACATATAGAATAATGTTAATCAATTATAATTGTTAATGGACCGATTATAGTTGATTAAAAATAGCAGTAAATTGAGCTAAATAAGGAAATCAGAATTTATTCTGATTTATTTCAGTTTTTTCTGAAGTTTCCCGATTTGAAGTTTTTTTTTGTAAAATCGGAAACTCCAGATTTCTTTTGGACTTGTTTCCAAAGTATTAGCTAAATTTCAGCAGCCCCAGGATTAGAATCTTTTTCTTTGGCACTGCTATAAAGGGCTGAGTCTCCAAGGCTTGCAATCATCAAGAAATATTTGTCTGCTCCATTGAAGACAGGATACTCTACAGAGAAAAGGATTGCAAGTTCTTGGAAGGATTCGAGAGCCAACAACTCAAGACCAGGAGCGTATCAACCCAGAGACTATGGAAAGTAAGTTCCGCTGTGCATTAAGTTTTTTTTTCTTGCATGAGAGTAGATCTTGGTTAGGGTTTAAAGCAATTAGTAAAACCCCACAAAATCCTCCTTCACGACTCTACGAACTCACGGCTCTTCCACGAGCTCTCTTGGTGACAACCTCCTCAACGAACTCTGCACCCGAATCTTCAACGGTGGATGGCCTCCTCAACGGAGCTCTCTCTGCACGCGAAATTTCAACGGCGGATGGCCCTCCCTCTCAGCGTGCTCGGGCCTCAACGGACCACTCTACCACTTGGCGTGCTCGGCCTCCAACTGCATCGGACGACCTCCACACGGACTTCACCACCGGCGAGCTCCTACTCCACATAACGATGACAACAGGTGCAGATCTCTCTTGGGTCTTCCACAGTGGCCCTATGCAGGAGACGAGATCCTTGTTCTCTTTTTGGACAGGAACAACCACATGACTAGGTTAACACGCAGGCTCAGCTCTCTCTGTGTCAGCAGATTCCTCCTTCACGGCCGGCACACATCTTCTTCTTGGTCGACGGCCACACAGAAGAATGATCTTGGCTCTCACTCTGGTCAGGCACCAAGGCTGTGATACCACTTGTTGGGCATTAAGCCCACATATATTATAAATATGTAACTACAGAAAACAAGAATGTATAGCAGATTTATTGAGAAGAGCAATCACACAAGAGACAAAGTTTACCTGGTTCACCCACTGAATGTGGGCTACATGGGCTACATCCATGGGACAAGGGCAGGCACTCTTTTTTCATCATCAACAATAGTTTACAAACTATCCCAAAAGCCCTAGCTCAATATCTGCCTCAATGGGCCACATATTTAAGCAAACCTTCAGTTACACATAACTGATTATACGATTGGTGAAACCACCTTGACCTAAACTGTCAATTGGTTGTCACATTCCAACAGGAATCATCACCCCCTGTATGTGGAATTCAATGCAGAATATCTAGTGGTGGACAAAGCCAAACCTTATCAAACAAGCAGCCACTTACAGGGGTCAACGCTTCGGGAAATGGCCTTCCTAGGCGAAATTCAATTGAAGGAAATGGCCTTCCCAGGGAAAATTCAATTAAGGAAAACGAGCTGTGGAATCGAGGCCAACAGCTTTTCCACATGGACATGCTGAAAACACTTGCAAGATACCAACTGATCAACAGTCTTTGAAGGTGGGAAAACGAAGGTTGTGATAACCTGCATTTGCTTAAATCACTTTCCCATCTCAGAAATCTGCCAGGAGCGGATCGGAGTCCGGAACTCAATTATATCGGACTTCTAATGGGTATTGCTGTTGTGAATCCGTTTATCTCAGCAGTGGATATTTTTGTGAGTATAACAGAAATCCCGTGTACATATATGAATCTTGACTTTTTTTTGCTTTCAAATGTGTTTGAATTGTCATGAACTAAAACTAGCATAAACAGTGAAGAGATATAAGGCGATAAATGGAGTAGTAATTTGTTTATTGTAATTTTTAATTTGCCTATTTTTTTCACTCAAAAAAATTGAATTATTATATATATTTTGAGTACATAATAATTTTTTTAATAAATATAATTTTTTTTAATTATTATTTAGTGTTTTACAAACATATATACAATACTGTTATTATCACTTTAAATTAATTATTAATGAAATTTACATAAATGCTATTCACTTTGTCAACTCTATTTTTAAAATTTTATCAAAATTATTATATATATTTATATTACAAAATAATTATCCTTTTCAATATATATAATATTTTTTATTATTATATAATTTTTTTACAAAATACAAAAAAACATATAAAATATTTATAATAATGATATTGTCCCGTTTAAGTTAATTATTATAATAAAATTACCACTTTAAATTAATTATTAATTACATGGATGCCTTTCACATTGTAAACGTCATTCTCCACCTTAACATTAATCAAGTGCTTTCCACTGGTTTGAGCTATTAATCATTTGATAGTTGATTTTTTTAATGTATATCTATTTCAGATCAAGAAAGGAAAACAATAGTATGGGAATAAAGCTTTTCTTGATTTTTCTAAACAAAGCTAGTTCTTACCGCTTTGTATGGGAATATTTAAATTATATTTCAAGAGAGTTAGATTAAAGTTAATCCAATGTGATATCAACAATAAATTTAGTTTGATGATAATGTCATATTGATGTTGTGTTTTCATTGTTGGTAGTTTTTTTTTCTTTCATTAAGTGGAGCCAAGTTAATTCAAAACTGACATTTATAAAGTAATTTTAGTAAAAAACCAATAATAAGAATTAAAAATAAGATTTGATTTAATATGAATAACTAATTTTGAATTTCTTTAAATATTAAGAAACAAATATAATGGTATATGAATGTTGTGTTTTAATTGTTGAGGGATAGCTTAACTTTTATATAATTAATATTAATATCTCAAAATTGAAATTAGATACAATAAATCTAATTCAAAATTGACAATATTTATCATTAAAATTTATATCAAGACTCAAATAAAAGCAAATAAATTGACGATAATTTTATTTATCAATTTATTTTCATAAAATCTATTTATATTTACTTCTATGATGATAAATATAGTGAAATGAATAAGTTGCATTTCTCATAAACATTTATGTTGCAATTTTATTGTTGATATTACATTGTTTATTTTACTTATCCACATTACATTGTTTTTACTCTCTTGAAAATCATAATTGTCATCAATCACATTGTTATACATTGTTTTTACTCTCTTGAAAATCATAATTGCCATCAATCACATTGTTATGGTAAAAAATAGATATAATAGCACTACATTACATTAGATTGCATATGCCACAACGAGTTAACTCAGTCACAAAGTATTATTTAGAATTTAGTCTTGCCACCCATGCTTATCCATAAGATTAATGAGGAGAACATGGCATTTGAGAATTGGTTAAATTTTAGTTTAAAAAAGACACCTTCAATAAAATAAAAAAATTCTAATATTGATTGAATTAATACAACACATGTATATGTTATAGTTTATCTAAATTTTAATAAACAAAATTTAGATCAAGTGAGGAAAAAAAGATAAAAACACATTTTTTTTTGCTCAAAACTCCCTCACTTGGGGGATTGCACTTTTGACTGGATTTTGAGGTCTTTCCATCCAACTAGTTCACCTCTAAGGAGAATTAAACCATATATTGAAAAAAATAAAAAGTTAACAATAGAGTCTATAAATCCACATCAAGCAAATATGATTGATTTATGGGGATGGAGACTATTTCAAAATATCAAATCTATATAGATTTATTGACATTACAACCACATTTTAAAAACCAAAACTAACTAGCAACAACCACATTAATAAATAATTAAAACTAATGTCATTTGTTATATTTTAATTAATTAATTATAATATTATTAATTATATTATTTTTTTTTCTCGGAAAAAAGTCATAATTTTATTATCAGAAGATACAAAATTACATTCTGCAGATATATGGAGAGCATAAGCTACTCCATACATTGTCACATATGTGTGGGTACAGTAAATGAGCTCAGGAACAAACCCTCATTGCACAGAAATAGATTCATCATAACCGAATCCTCATCGGAGGATGCAAAAGATCCATGTCTGTGGACAGAGCAGCAAACATTATTACTTATATTATTATAAGAATATGGTATTTAATTAAAATATTAAAATCAAAGTAATAATTTAATATTATTATTTAATTCAAAATAATATTATTTAAATATTTATAATATAATAATTAATAATTATAATTATATATTAGTAAAAAAATGATGATGCGCTTTTATAGGAATATGGTGTAATTAAAATATTATAACAATGTATTCATAAAATATTAATATTTAATTAATAATATTATTTTATTATATTTTTTAATATTATAAAGATAATAATAATAAAATAATAATATTATTAATTAAATATACTAATTAATTAATTAATTGTAATATAATAATTAATTAAATAATAATATCATTTCATTATATTTCAGTATAATGATATTACTTTTTAATAATATTATATTATATTGTACTATTATAAGAATATAAAATTTAATTAAAATATTATAATCAAAGTAATATTAAAATAATATTATTTAATTTAAAATATTATTATTTAACTATTCTATTATATTATAGCATAAATTATATAGTTGAAAATATTTTTAAAATTATATTGATCAATGCTGTAATGCGATAAAACCCGCCAAAATGCAGCATAATTCTTGATAAACATCACAATGCAACATAGCCCCAGATGAAAGTCGAATGTCAAACTATTAATGTGTCACATCTTTGAAATTGTCGGTGTATATCATTTTTAATCCTTAATAAATATCAGACTGAGACATAACCCTTTGTCATATTAGGCATATAACCCTTGATCAATGTCACAATGTGACAAAACCTTTAACGGATGCCGCAATACAACATAACACTTGATATACATCACAATGTGACATAATCGTTGATGAATGTTGAATGCCACATCTTGGGCATTGTCAGTGTATATCATTTTTTAATCCTGAATGAATGTTAGAATGGGACATAACCCTTTATCAAATTAATAATATAACCCTTGATCAATGTCGCAATGCGACATAACCCTTGCTTAATGCCGCAATGCAACATAACACTTGATATGCATCACCATGTGAGATAGCCTATTAAAATTATATTGATCAATGTCACGATGCGACAAAACCCTCAAGATGAACGTTGCAATGCATCATAACCCTTGATAAACATCACAATGCAACATAGCCCTTGATGAACGTCGAATGTCAAACTATTAATGTGTCACATCTTGGGAATTGTCGGTATATATCATTTTTTAATCCTTATTTTTTTTTTTGTAAATAAAAACTATATATTACTGCAGTGTCACAAGTATAGAGGTTTGTTTACAGTTTCATCAGAGCTAAAGTCATTCCTGGCCACAACCTGGCCAAACAGGAAGAGAGAGAATAAAAGACTGTCCAAAAAGCCTATCTGTGTACATAAACTCGAAACAAAAATCCCACAATTCCCAGCATCTTAACCCAATGGAAAAAACTAGATTGAGCAAGCCCTTAAGAATAAAAAAACAAAGATAAAAAACCTGTTGATCCAGCATTAAGTTGGGTTCAGAAACCCAGCACTCCCGCTGCCACCCGTAGTGTTCTACATCTTGCCTTTAACGATCGTGGTACCCTGCACCCCCGCTGGTTCCGACGCCACAGGGTCTTTCCTGCTTCTGCAGCAGGTGCCAATCCTCTCCATCTCTTCCATCCCGTCATAGTAAAAGTTCACACCTAGCTTAGATGCGATTGCATCAAGTTTCATGTGCATAAGCCGACAATCGGCATTGTGGTTTTTCCATGAGCACATCAGCTCCTTGTCCCCTTGTTTCTTGTTGACAGAATCCATGAGGACATGTACAAGCATGTTCTTCATAACCGAGTAGTGCATCATCATGCATTCGTAAGCAGACGCCCTCCCTATCGTAGTACCAGGATTGACAACCCAGTTCTCAACCTCGCTGCGAATATCCTCAATGGGAGTGGACTGCACCTCCTTCCACAGATATTTCTCAATCGCATCCATATCCTCGCAGATGATAGAGGGGAAACGATCATGGAAAAAGGCCGCAACCTCATGAGTCCGTGAACTAGTCTTAGCCCTAGGGACGGGGCCTTTACCATCTGTCAGCTTCTCCAACACTTTACCCTTCCCCTTCCTATCCATTCCCTCAGGGGTTTGCATATCCTCAAAGAAGACTCGACGTTTGGGAGCCAACCTGTTTATCCTGGAACACTCAGGAGGCATTCCAAGAGAATTCCAATCCCAGATCAACTTCCAGGCGAAATTATCAAGGACAGAGACACAACATAAGCTCGGAGGGTGAACAATGTGAATGAAGAAGCTCACATCATTGCAAACATAAGACTCCCTAATCTGAATTATGAGGTTGTCATGGGTATTGCAGATCCCTGTCATTTGGTACATAATGGCATTCATTTCCTAGAGCCTCCCACTCGAGAAAATTAAAACGATGCAGATGGAAAGAGAGAACTCGTGCGGAACCATATGCTCAATATTCCGAGCCAAAACCTAGACTTCCTTATAATCATTGAGAAAGTTGAGGCGTGCCAGGCATCGAAAGACGTCATTCTATTCATCATTACACTTGGGTGCGAGGAGCCATAGAAGCCATCTCCTTCCGACTCCTTTCAACCTCCCGACGTGATTGATATCTAGCGTCCACCTGCCGAATTTTTTCCATGTCAAGCTCTGCCAAGTGTTGACAGTTCATGATCCAATCGTCGTTGCAGAAGTCTGTTGTGGATCCCACTATGAGGGTCCCCCCTCTTTCAACACCATGGTTAGCTAGGAGGTCCGCCACCTTATTGGCATCCCGCTTGATGTGGGAGAAAGAAATGGTGCAGTTATTGGCCATGAGGGTTTTCAATAGCTCCAATCTATCCAGGAGGCACCAACTAGACGATATCTTGTCCCGCGTTTGGCCATTTAACAACTTTTGCGCCATGTGTATCACAATTTGAGAGTCACCTTCCAAAACAGCCGAAAACCAGGCTTCCCTGATCACCAAGTGTAAGCCCTGAAGAAGTCTTTCCAACTTAGCTGAGTTGTTAGTGTCGCGGCCAATGGATCTGAAAAAAACTTTGAGTATAGCCCCAAAACCATTCCTGCACACACCGCCAAAGCCCGCAGTGCCAGGATTTCCACGAGAAGCCCCATCGAAATTAATTTTGAAACTAGAATGAAGAGGAGGAGACCAAAATACCGGACTTCCCGGATGACAGACCCTATCTTTCCTCCGAAGACCATTCAAATCATTACGTCCCAAACCCCAACCCGCAGTTATACGTAGTTCCCCTTCCGATAAGTCTTTGTCCAAATCAAGCCATTGAGAACTCCTTATGGTTTCCTACATATTTCTAACCAGAGTTTCCCATGCCTCTTCTTCCCTGTGGGCCTTGTTCCGGAATATACACCCATTTCTTTCTTTCCAGACTATCCATAACACCATACCAGGAAATAATTGCCACAAGGTTCCAATGATCGGGTTCTTAAAAGTTTTAAGGTTCCATTTTTTAAGAGTTTGGTCCGGATTTCCCCTAACCCTATCACTTCTTCTAAAGATCAAGGCTCCCCTGTCCCACAAAAATGAAGAAAAAATTACAGAAATCCAGCAAATGCCCCAATGTCTCTTCCGAGTTGAGGCAAATGGGACATCGAGAGGGTCCAAGAATCCCCCGCTTCCGAAGGTTGTCACTTGTTAATATTCTCTTCCACACCACCAACCAACAGAAGACCGCAATCTTAGGCCACAAGTTCATACCCCATATCTTTTTCCAAGCGATGTCTTCCCCTTCTTCACCAACAGTTCTGATATCGTAAGCTTCTTTAATGCTAAAAATGCCTCTCTGCTTGTAGCCCCATCTAAGCTTATCTGGACCATTATTAGCCCTGATAAAGCGATCCTTCAAAGTGGATTCAAAAGCACCCAGATCATCCAGAATTAAGCCTTCCCAGCATCTCTTATCTAACCAATTCCTATTCCCAGTATGAGCAGTATCCTCCCAGTAGTTAGATACTTTGTATTTGCCCTCTGCCAACCCTCTTTCCCCGAGATCCTGCCAACGGGGGTCATCCTCCAATTTGGGGAACTGGTTCCATGAGTCATCCCAGAAGTTGGCTAAATTACCATCATGGATCTCCCAGAAGCAGTGGTTCTAAACTAATTTACTGCCAGCAAGGGCCTTGGTCCAAAAGTGTGAGCCATTCTTTTCTTCATTGAATTTGATCAGTTGATCATGCTGTCTGTCTCTGGCATATTTGATATGCCAAAGACAAGCCCAAGGCTCCATAGTGCAGTTGCTTCACCGCCACCAAATTTTTGACCCATAGACGTCACTAAGAATTTTTGGATCACGAATGCCAAGACCACCATTTTCCTTGGGTCTGCAAATTTTATCCCACCCAAACAGGGCAAATTTGGATTTGGATTCCCTACCACCCCAAAGGAAATTTCTTTGAATACTACATAACTCTTTCAGAATAGCCTTGGGAGCTGAGAGCATCGAAAAAAGATAGACATGCATGGCTTAGAGAACAGTTTTAACAAGAATCAAACGACTGGGTAGATTTAACGGCCGAAGAGTCCAGCTGGCTAATTTCCTTCTCGTTCTATAGAGCAGATCATGCCAGGAAACCATGCGGATGGTTCCCTTGGTGAGAGGAATGCATAGATACTTGGATGGGAAAGACCTCTTAGAAAAACTAAAAATCCTTAAAATGTTACGTTGGGTAGTACCTGGAGTATTAAAGAAAAACACCTGATAATTTTTCGGATTAACTTCGAGACCCAAAGCTTTGGAAAAGAGCACAAGGCTTTTTTTGAAAGCACGGGCCTCTTGGATTGAAGGGTGCCCCATAATAATGGTATCATCCACGAATTGCTGGTGCGTTTGCTTGTCCATGCTCGCATGGAGTTGAAGACCATGAATCCCACCTGCAGCGGCTTGATGCTAGACAAGTTTGCTGAGACCTTCTGCCATTAAAATAAACAAGAACAGAGAGAGGGGGTCTCCTTGGCGAATACCCCGAGACGCCTACAATAGTTTAGTTGGTGTGCCATTGAGTAAGATGGAGGAAAAGGGAGTTGACACCAGATTCATTATCCACTCTACCCACATCCTGTCAAAACCATAAGCTTCAAGGATGCTGCACATATACTTCCAACTGAGTTTGTCACAAGCTTTAGCTATATCCAGTTTGACCAGCATACCCGATTTTTTAGTGATATTCAAAGAGTGAATGGTTTCCCATACCGAGATTATACCATCCACAATTGTCCTCCCTTCCACAAAACCCGATTGCTCCGGATTGATCATCATAGGGAGAAGAGGCTTGAGCCTATTGGCTATAACCTCAGTGATAATCGTGTAAATGACATTGCAGAGGGCTATAGGTCTGAACTAGCAGGTGTGTCAACACTGTCTTCCTTCGGGATGAGGGACATAAAATTAGCATTGAAAGCTTTTAGGACCCCATGGAAACTTTGTGATTCTCTAACTAACAAAAAAAACCTCCTTTTTAATCAAATCCCATAAGAAGTGGAAGAAATTTGTGGTGAAACCCTCAGGGCCAGGGGCTTTCCCCAAGGCCATCTGATGCATAGCCTCCTCAACTTCCTACATGGAAACAGGTTTTCCTAGCATTTCATTATGCTCCCTGGACACCAACCGAGGAATCAAGTCAACAATTTTGGCAATATCCTGGCTGCGGTCAGGTTGATCTTCTTTCAGAATCGTCTCGAAGTGATGGGCCAATTCCTCTTCGATCTCCATTCTGGTTTCCAGCTGATGCCCATCCTGTTTCCTGAGTTTGAAGATTTTAGATCTGTGGTGATTTTGAATGACTGAGTTATGGAAGAATTTGGTGTTCTTCTCCCCTTCCTGGAGCCATTGGTTTTGAGATTTTTGTTTCCAATAGATCTCCTCTTGCCTTTCCCTTGCTTCAAGTTGCTTCAGGAGGATTAGCTCCTGCTCCTGCATCTCCTCATCCCTACCATCATCCATGCCTCTGCATTGGATAAGCCCTTTGTCCGCAATCAGATTTTCCTTATCCTGGAATATATTACCAAAGTCTTCCCTGTTCCATATGCGTATCTTAGCTTTCAGAGCCTTGAGTTTTTGCTAAAATTGGTACATCCTTGATCCTCCCGGGGGAACCAACTCCTACCACCATTGACCCACCAAATATTTGAAGTCTTTATGCTCCAGCAAGAACTACTCAAATCTAAATGGTCTGTTAGAAAGGGCTTGAGACCAATCCCAATGCAAGCAGATGGGCCAGTGGTCAGAGCCTGCCGACGGGAGAACACATGCATTGACATCCCCCATCCCACGTGCAATATCTTTAGTTGCTAAGAATCTATTAAGTCTAGAGGCGACCAGATTGGTACCTCCCCATTTATTATTCCAAGTAAACCAACCATTTCCAGTTTCGATGTCAAGGAGAGGACTCCGAGTCAAGATATCTCATAAATCTTCTTGAAATCTGTCCAGGACCCTTCTACCACCCTTTTTCTCAGTGAATGAGGTTATCAAATTAAAGTCCCCACCCATAATCCAAGAACCAGTGACGGCCTGCTCGGAAAGCCAAGCCATAAAACTTAAGAATTCTCCTTTTTGTGTGAAATCACTGGGGCCATAAACATTCACCAACGAACCCTTTGCACATGTACCTAAAACTGAGAATTCAGAGGTTAAGGAGAACTTATTAGCCCGCCAGTTGGAATAGAAAATGGATTGTGTTTTCCATAGAACAACCAACCCACCAGTCATTCCATTGGCGTCGATCGCACCTTTCCAAATCTTTTGACCTATTTTCTTCATAGTCTCAGAATTGCATTTAGTTTCATGAAGAAGTAAAACATCAGGTTTATCCTGCTTCACCTTTCTTGCCAGGGTTTTGAGTTTGTGAGGATGGTTACACCCCCGGATATTCCAAGACATAATCTTCATTGGGAACCTTTGTTAACCTCGGAGAAGGCCGCCCTGACTGTCATATACTGACCAGATTCAATGAGTTTCACACCGATCTCTGCTATTCTTTGTTTATTCGACTTCCTTCCACATTTCAGTTCCTCCCTTGGGGACTTCCTTTTATTCCCCGAGTGCGGATCAATAGCTATGCCTAATTTTTGGTTAACCTTGGATTTAATAATTGCTTCCTGGAGAAGTTCGAGCTGCCTTCTTGAGACATATCCTTTCCCTTTTTTCTCACACTCCTTTTCAATCCCATCCATATCTAATTCACCCAGATCCATCTCTTCATCTCCTTCCTCCTCCATTTCCATGGTTTGATCCGCAAGAGGCATTTCCTGGATCGTTGCTTCCTTGCCTACCACACCCTTCTTCTCCTGGTGATCCATTGCATCCTCCCGCGCTTCTTCATTATCATCTTTTTCCTCCAGAATATGGAACATATTTTTATTGGTAGTGCCCATATCTATCTTCTCCTTCCCTTTCCTTTGCTTCTCCCCAGCTTGATTCCTTCTACGATTCCGAACTTGGGTAAAACCCTCCTTGTCCTGGAGAAGTTCGAGCTGCCTTCTTGAGACATATCCTTTCCCTTTTTTCTCACACTCCTTTTCAATCCCATCCATATCTAATTCACCCAGATCCATCTCTTCATCTCCTTCCTCCTCCATTTCCATGGTTTGATCCGCAAGAGGCATTTCCTGGATCGTTGCTTCCTTGCCTACCACACCCTTCTTCTCCTGGTGATCCATTGCATCCTCCCGCGCTTCTTCATTATCATCTTTTTCCTCCAGAATATGGAACATATTTTTATTGGTAGTGCCCATATCTATCTTCTCCTTCCCTTTCCTTTGCTTCTCCCCAGCTTGATTCCTTCTACGATTCCGAACTTGGGTAAAACCCTCCTTGTCCTTGTTACCAGTCTGATCAAAACTAGATGGGGGTTTTGATTAAGGTTTCTTTGGGTAGTTTCGGCCAAAGTGACCATATTCGTGGCATAATCTACACCTAAAAGGGAGTTGTTCGTAGTCAATCGGCTGGATCCATTCCTCATCCTTCCAATTTAGGCTAATGGCTTCTGGTAAATATTTTGAGAGGTCCATATACATATAGATCTTGGCACAAACTGTGTAACTCTGTTGTTTTGTCTGCTCTGCAACTTTTACAAATTCTCCCAAAGTATTACACCAATGTCTTGAAGAATCTCCATATCCCAATATTCACAGGGGAGAGAAAAAAGCCTGATCCAAACGGGGGCAACTTTCATATCCTCTGTCTCAGGGTTAAACCGTTCTTTCCAGGGTCTGAGGTAAAAACCAGCAGAGAAATAAAAGTAAGGTCCTCCCTCAAGCACTCTATCTCTATCTTACTGATTGAAAAAAATAATGGTAAAAAAACCCTTGGCACCAAGATGGAGGTCATAATGACCTTTCTAGTTCCAGTTACTCTTGATCCATTTAACCGGGTCTTTCTCACAAGGCCAAATACCCACAAACTTACCAATAAAGGCCTTCTCCTTCCACAACTCGACTTTCTCTCTGATTTTTCCTGATCGGATCTGAATAGCCGGGATGGCTGGGGTTTTTGGTAGACCGACCCCAGGGCCCATCTGCCGCTTTCCCCCACTCGTCGATTCATTGACCTCACCAATCGTTGTGTCGCCTGCCATACCCGCATACGTCATATTTCGGGGAGGCACACGCGATGGTTGTTGGGGATGCGGCCTCTCCTGTAAGACTCTGGCAGCCAAACCCTAGCTGTCCTCGCCGTAATCTCTTCACCCACTCCTCAACAAGCAATATCCTAGAAATCATCAACATATTTCAGCAACGTGTCTTTAATCACTCTTGACATCATCACTTAAAAATATGTCAATGTCTGCCAAGTTGTATCTTTTTAATCCTTAATTATAACCCTTGATCAATGTTGCAATACGACAAAACCCTTGATGAACGTCGCAATACAACATAACACTTGATATACATCACAATGTGGCATAGTTGTTGATGAATGTCTAATGTCACATTATTAATGTGTCACATCTTGGGAATTGTCAATGTATATAATTTTTAATCCTTAATTAATGTCATAATGGGATATAACCCTTTGTCATATTAGACATATAACCCTTGATTAATGTCGCAATGTGAAATAACCCTTGTTGAACGCCACAATGCAACATAACACTTGATATACATCACAATGTGAGACATAACACTTGATATACATCACAATGTGAGATAGCCTATTAAAATAATATTGATCAATGTCACGATGCGACAAAACCCTCAAGATGAATGTCACAATGCATCATAACCCTTGATAAACATCACAATGCAACATAGCCCCCGATGAACATCGAATGCCAAACTATTAATGTGTCACATCTTGGGAATTGTTAGTGTATAACATTTTTTAATCCTTAATTATAACCCTTGATCAATGTCGCAATACAGCAAAACCCTTGATGAATGTCGTAATATAACATAACACTTGATATACATCACAATGTGGCATAGTCATTGACGAATATCTAATGTCACATCTTGGGAATTGTCAGTGTATATCATTTTTAATTCTTAATTAATATAAAAATGGGGCATAACCCTTTTTCATATTAGACATATAACCCTTGATCAATGTCGGAATGCAACATAACCCTTGTTGAATGCCGCAATGCAACATAACACTTGATATACATAACAATGTGAGATAGACCTTGACAAATGTCTAATGTCACATTATTAATGTGTCACATCTTAGGCATTGTTAGCGTACACCATAATTTAATCCTTAATGAATGCTAGAATGGGACATAACCCGATTAGAGGAAATTTGGGTAAAAAATGGGCCTCCTAAGAAAAATAATAACAAAATAATAATAGAGAGAGTAAAAAAACTACTTTTTTGGATCATATTTTCAACTTATATCCTTGTAGGTTTACTCAAATTTCAAGCGAGGGGACTTGTTGGATGCATAATTAAATTATGCATCCAACGAGTACCCATTTTGCATAATTTTAACAACATCCACACCATGAAAAATCGAAAATACATTAAAAAACGTGTTTCTAGTGAGAGAAAACACGGTCCTAATCCTCCCTGGTTAGTGATCTGAAAGATTGGGCCGAGTATTACTGTTGGAACCTATAGTATATCGCGAGTTGAGACTCCTTTTTACTCCCGTGAGGTTCCAACCCTTAATCCCACCTATCATATAAGTTTTCTTGCGGCTTTAGCTTGAGTAGCCCTTGAAGTGTGTTTTTCCTTTAGAAGACTTCTAGGAGAAATATTTCATCTGCCGTCCTGGCTGAACAACCCTTAAGAAGATCCCGCAGAATACTAAAATTGCCACATGAATATCGCCTTATTCTGGAGGAAAACTTAGGAGTAAGCATGGACCAACCTACTACATCTGGATCGCGCGAAGAAGGGATTTCTATCATTGAATCAGGAGGGAATTTTATCCTCCTGTGAATCCTCCCATCATGGATCCTACGGGTCCATTGTTGGTGGAAGAAACTCCTTTGCATGACACATATTTTCATCACTCGCTTGAAGGTAACCCTAGGGCCATCGACTAGATCTACGCTCAATCCCTAGAGGACCCGATAGTAACTGCTTTTGGTCCAACTGCATCATTTTGGGGGACCTACTTAGGACATGTCATTTTCGATTTTGGTTCACCTCCGATTGTGGAGGCTCCACCAAATCCATGCCCTACCAAACTTATTGCGAACATGGAATTTTTCGCACCAGTTCAAGAGACCGTGGCTCGCTTACGGACACTTGGAGAGAAGCTAAGGCGCTAGAGTTTCCCTTCCCAATCCACTCCAGAGGTAGACATTCCTGAACACCACTGCCCTATACATCATTTTACCCTCCCTTCGCCAGGAATGTCGGTCCCTAATATGACCGCTTATGAACCAAGCCAATACTCTTTTCTGTCTAGTACACGTCAAAAATTTTGGTCGGTTCTACACCCTTGTTGACCCGAACGACTGGAGGGAAAGCTTCAGCTAATATTAACTTTGTAACTGGAACAACACCTCCAAATCAAAATTTGAGTTGAGGCTATCCTCTAGTTAGTGGTCAATATATGATAACGGGTCATCCTATGGTTAGTGGACAACACATAATTACCGGGCAAACTTTAGTTGTTGAACAACATTCAATTGGGGGGGAACCCCTAGTTAGTGGACAAAATCTATCCAAACCTTTGTTGTTACTTACTTTTCCATCATCACTTGATTTTTTATTGATTCTCCCCTATTGACTTTGGATTGTTCTCACAATCTCCTTAGTATCATGTTTGTTTTCAATAGGCATGAATTTTATTTGAGTCATTTGTGGTGTGGTCTTCATCAAATATGAAATCTCTTTTGATAACTATGCCCTTTTCCAAGTGAAAGTGCATATATGCCATACAATATTCACTATAAGCAAAGTCATTGGATTTGGTTTCAATTTTTGCAAGGGGAATGGTCATAAAAAACAACACTTTCAAAATTTTGGTAAATGGGTAAACAACACACACACATATATTCTAAAAGGTTTAGATTACAAATAAACAAAATATAATGATACAATTGTTTAAACACCATTGAGTTGAGAACATAGAATACAATGAGTTTGCAACCAAAATGTCTTGATATCGTATATTAGTGTTCAAAAAGTTACATCAATGATCAAGACACAAGTTCTTAGCATATTAGGGCCTTGCCACCTAGGTTATATGGCACAATACTTATAATAAGAAATTTCAAAATCATCAAGCTCAACATTTTGATACATTGGATGGACTGTCATAGATTTGAGAGCTAGATGGCATATGAAAGCTTGCAAAATGAAAAGACACTCCACTTCTAGCTACTAGAAAACTACAATAGGACAAATCAAGATTTCTTAAAGTTGCTTCTATATGGCCTGGGTCTTTAGTATCCACGTCCCAATCCTTTATTGTCCTTGATAAATATATTTTTTGTCTTTCAGGAAAGAAAGTGATGATTAGAATGAATGAAGACATGATCTTTGAGGTTTCTCGAATCTAACCTAATATGTTTAGTCGGTGGATAAAGAAATGGGTGCACCCATTCCTCTCACATGTAGACGAACTCGCTACTTGTGAAAGAGCATGGATGGGAAGTGTATATAACATCTCCACTCTTGCACCATATAGAAATGGTTAGAAGAGTTGGTTCCAAATTCATCATGGTGACAACTTCCACTGCATAAATAATTACAGTCAATCTAATGCACAATGTCATCATCAATTGAGGAAAAAACCACTAACACTGATATCCCATTAGCTTAAAGTGCTTTAAACTTCGAATCCAAAGGATGCATATTCCGAAACAGAATCCAGAACTTAGAAAAAACAACACAAAGAACCTAAAATATTGCCTAGAGTCTTATACTAGAGTGTGCTTGAGCATTTGGCTTCAGTATATTAAAATTCTATTGCAATTAGCTCCTGGTGTGGAATTCCCTAATGAATGTTGTATTTTAGATAAGATATCAAACGAGGGACCTTCTAAATACAAAAAATTAAAATATGCATCCCTAACAGCTACTACGAGATCTTTTAAATATTTCAGTCATAGGTTTGATCGCCAAAATATATTTAGTTCATGTCCAAAGATTATGCTCAATATTTTTAATTTTCTGTGACACATAGAAAGTTGGTCATTTTAACATCTATGATGAAAAATGTATGTATTACCAAAGGTCATTATAATTAAATTATATTGAATTTGTGAAACATTTTATTTAATTTTTATTTTATCTTATTGTTATTTAATATTGATTTTTGTTTCTATGTTACAAGGCAGACTCCTAAGTTGTACACAACTCTTGTTTATTTAATGTGAAATATAGTTGTGGAAAGTGTGATGACGTACTAGACTCCATTTAATAATACTATTTTATTCTGTATTTAATGTGAAATATTGTTGTGATGGGAAGTGTGAGGACGTACTAGATGAGGTCACTATGTGAAAGTTAAATCTAAAATAAATGGAACATAAGATAATCATGGTTGTTGTTTTTGAACATTATGTATAATTCAATAAAAAGTATAAATAATGAAATATTATTTTAAATTTAAAATTGGAATAAGATTATATGATTTTTTAACTATTATAATGTAATTTATTTTTTTAAATATTAGAGGAGGTAGGTGCGGGAGGGGTCATCTTTGACCTTGGAGGAAAAAAGATAAAGTCTTTTTCTTGGGGTTTAGGCAAGAGAACAAACAATCAGGTAGTATGGGTTGCGCTAATGCAGGGTTTGGAAACTATGTATGAATTAAACATAGACGATTTCAACGTCTTTGGAAACCCCTGGATTGTTATTCAATTGATGTATGGCCTTATGTTCGACAAAGAGAGGGAGAGAGGGAAAGTCCAAAAAAGAGCCCTAACCTTCTTCCCAGACATTTCTAGAATCAATTTCTTTCACGTCAAGTGGCAGAATAATCATGAAGCTGATAGACTTGGTAACGTTGGTTCGAGACTGAAGCAAGGGGAAATTTTGTTTGACAATACTATTTCAACTTACAAAATTGGTTATTTTCCCTCCATACTTAACATGTATGGCCCCTCTGCCCAAACGCTTTTGGAATCAGGACAAAGGTGACAACCATCCGACCTCTATACTAGGTGGTTCGTTGCGATGGTGGGTTGGTGTGGGAATTATATGCCCCCACCAGAGCTCATTTACTACCAACCCCACTCATGTATTCTACAAAAGGTCGCATGATTTGGTTAATTGCGTGGATATGGAGGATCTTTCCCTTGTTTATGAGATGGATTTCTTTAAAAGTATCAAATGTCATCTTCATCTTATGCACATTTCTAGGAATTCCAACTATAGAATGGAGTCAGCTTTTCAAGAGGCACCAAGGATCGATGAAAGTGACAATGCAATGGAGAAGAAGATGGAAGAGCCCCTTTATGCTGAGGATATCACTCTGAAACAGGTTCTGGAAGAAATTGAAGGTCTGAAAAATGTCATGATGGACTACAAGAAGATGTCAAGATGAATTTTAGAGATGTCGAAGGCGTGTTTGGAAGAAACCAGGAGAGTCTCCTTGGACATTTGCTATCTTGAATCTCGTGTGGAAGATATGGAAGGAGGTTACCGGGTCCAATCCGGAGAGGTTGAGGACATCAAGTGATGCCTAAATGATATGGAGAGGACACTAAGGTCCATGCATGAAGGCATGCATGGGATGGTTGCAGAATTGAAGTGTGGAGTTCAGGAATAGGGAATGAATGCCTCTAAAATAAATTGTCACGTCCCCTCCCATCGATCCGATGCAAGTGAGGAAACATGACTAACATTCCAAGGCTTATTTGAGTAACTCATCCCCATTCATTACTAACAAAATTCACAATAATTAAAAACTTATGTGTGTAGATTCATACTCAATATAAACACAACGAAATAAATATTATACACATGCAACCACATCATGCATCCAACATATCAATAGCAGACATCAATTAAAACATGGCAGAACACAAAGTTAACATAATTCAAGCCACAGAGAATACTTATCTTTAAGATGAAACTGTCCAACAACTGGCTATGTGAGAGCAACGTTCCACCCAACCATAGGTCTCTGTCCATCCTGTATTCTTCCAGCTGAGAGACCACCCCCGAGTTGGGATGTGTATCCACTAAGGAGGAACTAGACAGGCTCACTCACAGCCATGATCTCACACAAACAGTCATGCCAAGCAAACACACAATTGGGTTTATCAAGCATGAAAGAGACAAATGAAGAGGATGTTAAGTCAGTGAGATCAACCACAGAGCTACAAACATCTCAAATAAACTCAAACGGTCATGGCACCCACAATACCTATCACACCCAACACAAGGAAGGCCCCCTTCTCTGCTGCACAGTCCCTCAGGTGTCCCTTCCCTCTAGTGCTCTTCAGGGTGGGCATAGAAAGGTCCAAGCTGCTAATTCCTTGAGACTCTAATATTCACTGGGTTTATCAAGAAATCCCAACCTTTGTTCTATCATTCACGCTTGGATTTTCACAATTCGGTGACCAAATAACTCAATCCTGTAATTGGATTTTCGGGATATAAAAACTGGGTTTTCCAATAGATTTCGGGGTATCTAATACTCTCAAATTTTCCCCAAGGTTCATGTCTATGGATCCCCCATTGGATTTCACTGTCAATACCAAATTCTGGGCGTTTATGGCACTTCAAAACGTGGGTTAATTCACAGTTGCGATTTTTGGTTTTTCTCACTGCTGGGCATGTGTAATGGATGAAAACTGAAGCTTGGGTGTTCAACAATGGAATGAGAATGAGGAAGAACAAATTCCCATGAGGTAGAGTGACTTGTGGGTCAAGGAAACAGATCCCATATCTACCATATGAATTTCTGGGCTGCCCATGCTCCATTGAAGCCATGGACTAATTTTCTCAACCACTTTCTTACATAGAATTAAATGTTAGCAAGGAAAGTCAAATGGGTTCTCAAAATGACATTTAGTAGCCTACGGTTCAATCCCACAACCCCCTCACCACTTCCTAGTGGAATACACATAGCCCCTTCTCATTAGTTGCTTCCATAGCAAGTTTTGGTATTTTATTGAAATATTAATATTTACATCAATTTACAATATTTCATGGCTTAATAGCACATGGGTAGTAAAATATCAAATACTTTCCTTTCTAAATAAAATCCGAGAATACACTAACGGGGCCTTGACCTTGAGCTCCACGCTAGGAAACATACATCGCATGAACAAAATATTTACATTAAAAGCCAATATATCATAAGGATCAAAATTGGGGTATTACATAAATGAGGCTTGTTTTGTGCAGTTGAAGGAAATCCTAGAAGAAGTTCAAGTGGATATCAATGGCTTGTACAGAGGAAACAATGTCCACACTCATGACTAGGTTGAATCCTCCCCAATGGATGAAGTCTCCACTGTCCAACCAGCTCTAGATGAATACCCTCCCCACGAATGAAGTTTTTGGTTTTACTCTCTAATTTTTGCTATGTTTTTTTGTCAATATATTAGTCGAAATTATATTAAGGTTTACACAGTTATAAGTAGCAAAACAAATTTTGAAAAGCATTTTAAAACTATATATGAATGAGCGACTCTAGGCCTTGCTTGCATGGAAGTATTATGTTTAGACCTTCATTCTGTGTTTTTTGTTTCCCTAGGGGCTTCCGTAAATCATGTTTTTAATATATAAAGTCTTTTTCTTGTTTCTATTAAAAAAAATGTAATTTTTAAAAATATTTATAATTTTAACCTTCTTTTTAAATTTGAAACTAAAATTTAAAAAATAAATTAATAATCTCATATCGAGCATGTTATGTTAAACCTATTTTAAGGAAAATTTGTTAGAAATATGGACTTTGAATATCTTAGTCCTAGCACATGCATGACGACATTGGATTAAAAGAGACTTTTTATATTCAATGGAGTTCAAGCTATTTATTTGTGTGTACAGCGCAGTACAACGTGATGGTGATTACAACCTTCCCAGTGATCAAGAGTGAGATAACTTGGGATAACTTGATGTCAAACAGTCTGATGTCAAAAGTGATAATTATGAATGAGTGAGTTGGTAGGAAATAAATAATGAGGAGGACAATTGTCTTTGGTAAAATTTAAGATGAGAAAAATAATCTTATCATAGTTATTATAATTTTTTTATCAATTAACAAATAAATAAATAGATATTTACTAGCAATTGCCCCAAAAGGTGCAAAGGAACGCCTAAAGGAAAAAAATGGAAAGTAAAGTAGATGCAATGAAGTGAAAAAGAGAGCAATAAAACAAATCTCATGAAGAGCTTCCTATGTGGTTTCCTTTGAGTGGTATAAGGGTAATTCAATTAAAGTTTTTCTAAAGTATGATGTGAAATCATTTGCAATCTCTTGGTTTGGAAAAATAAGTTTGTATTTCAATCTCATTTGCTTTGTCACCATATGTGGAAATTTTTACTCTAGAAAATTCTCCTCTTTCTCCTGCAAACCCTCCTCGTTCGACTATGGTTGAATATGGTTATGTCACATTACAACAGATAAGTTGGTCGACTTATGTTGACGTGTTATCCTCGGTAATGGTTATGTCACGTTATGATGTTAAAAAATGGATGTATGGCATTGAAATTTTCAAAAAGGGATGTGTGGCATGCAACATTACAAAAGGTTCATGTTTGATTTTGACATTCCTTAATGGGTATGTCACATTACAACATTCATCTTAGTTAATTTATGTGAATTTGTTACATTCCATAATTGTTTTGTCACCTTGCCACATTCATCAAAGGTTGCGTAGCATTACAATATTCACTAAGTATTTTTTTCGATTGTAATGTTCAATAATGGTTATGTTGCATTTTGGATTTCATTTTTGTTTGACACATTTTACTAGGGATAATTTTAAGGACCCATACTTATTTAAAATTGTATAAACCTTGGCGAACCTTACCAATTCTTAAAATTTCAACTATAAAATATTTGGCGATATTTTTCTAAAATTATTTCAATTTATAAGGATTTTATATAGTTTATATAATAATTTGGCGATTTTTAGAGTGAAAAAAGTTTACCCCATCAAAATTGGGCAAAATGGGGCTTCAAAAAATGCAAATTGACGAATTCTTTTTTGGAAAAAAATGGAAAATAGCCCATGGGATAAATTTCGCCCCTAAAATTATCCTTGCATTTTACTATGCTTGACTTTGGTTAATCATGGTTAATTATGATGACTTCGGTTGATCATGGGTGATTATAATTGCATATTTTTAACTATGGATGTCTATGATTATTTATGGTTATGTCACACTACAATGGACAACATGGTTGAAATATGTTGATGAGCTATGTTTGACAATGTTTATGTCAGATTGCGACATTAAAGAAGGGTGTACAACATTCTATAAGGGTCGTGTTTGATTACGACAATCCTCGATAAGTATGTCACATTACGACATTCATCTTGGTTGACTTCTCCAAAATTGGCACATCTTAGAATTATTATGTCACTTTGTATTGTTAAATAGGACTATGTCACATAGCAATTTGCTTAGAGGGTTTTTTTATTGAGATGTTCATTGATGGTTATGTTGCATAGTTATGTTCATCTTTGTTGGTTTATGTCGAACTGATATGTTCCTGAATGACTATGTGACATTGTAACATTCATCAAAAGCAATATTACATATTGTAATTGTTGTATGTCTATCTTAATGATGGATCATATTGTGATTGAAGATTAGATTGTATATTTGTTTGATGTAAAGGATATTTGGCATTGACTTATAAATTTTGCATCTCCATATTTAGTATTATGCCTTCCTTTCAATACTCTATATGGTTTGCTTGACATTCGTTGTTTGTTAATTTGAAATCGTAGAATCATTTTTAATATTGGAAAGACTATTACATAATATTAATATTGTATAAGATAATTAATATACATCTAACAAAAGTGTAATAAATTTGTATAGGTTATAACATACATCATTGGATGTTAAAACATGCATGGTTCAAGTATTACATGATATTGTGTAAGGAAATCAATTTGCATCTTGCAATACTTTGTTGGATTTAAATGTTTTTAGATCCAAGAATATATATCATGTTGCATATTGGTTGCCTTACACAATATTATGTAATAATATTATGACCAAGTACATATTATTTACCATTACTCCTTTCACGTGATTATACATTGTTTTCACGCCACGTTTCACCCTCACTAAACCCTTTTGTCATAACCTAAAGTTGCTCTCATATATCTCAAATAGTAAACGTGATTAAATGTAAAAACAAATTGTAAAACAAATAAAAATATCTATTTACATTATTTCCATAAAAATACAATTTATTTATCATCATTATATAGTTCACCGTCGCTTTAAAACAAATCACAATGGATGGATCAAATTAGCATTTGTATTTTACTTCACAATCGAATATATATATATATATATATATATATATATGATGGCAAAATGAATTAGTATTCTAAATGATACTTTATAAATAAACAATTTCAAAATTTTATTTTTATAAATTAAATAATTCTTTAAAATTAAACAATTATATATTATAAGGAATATAATGAAGTATATCAAATTAAGAAAACTTATTTTGATTTATAAAATTAATGTGAGTAGATAAGGTGGGGACCATTCAAAATATGGAGGGACAAAGAGTTGGTTGGGGATTGCAATTCGTCATCAATAATGGAGTAGAGCTTATAGTAGTTTAGTAAGGATTGTGTATGTTAAAAGAAAGCAATATTGTAATCACAATCAATTGGCTAGTGTTATTTAGAGATCACTAGCCCTAGATAAAGAATTCCAAAGCATTAAGTTCACACTCTAGATTTAGAAAAATATAATTAACCTCAAACCAATACCATGAATATAACCTATTAAAAATTGAAGCACCACCATGATCTAGGTAGGTGTGATTGTATGAACAAAGGGAAAGTGGGGAAATTAAAATCCCACATGTTGCACTTTCAACTCAACTCTAATGCAATAATCTATTAAAATAAAAAGGTTGGAGTATTTGTATGCATGTGAGTTGGTGTTGCTCTAGAAAGTTCTAGTGAAAGTTTGTACAGCCCATAGGATTCCATTCATTCTAGGCACTATACATAACATAGATATGATGGTTGAGAGACTAGTTTTCATTCTCTTTATTGGAATTATGTTATCCATTGTAGATTTATTTGTCGAGATTTGGAATAAAATGACACACTACCACTATAAATATTTTTGTGCACTTTAGGATTAGTAATGGTAGGAGTTAATTGATGAAAGTGTGCATTAGAAGAGGTTCAAAATGTAACCAAGACCATGACCATAAAATGTAAGTATTGGGAGGAAGATTGGGATTAAAGATGGTTTAATGAAGATAAGGGAAAAGACTCAAGTATGGAAAAAGCAAAGTTTTCATGTGCACACATCAATAGAAGCATTTGGTGTTTAGAAGAAACTATGAAGTCTTTGAGAACAAAAGAGGTGCTTGATTATCTCAATATTTCTTTGAAAAAAGTGGTTACCCCTCCTCAACATTACGCAAACAATGGATACTCCAATGCGACAACATAAATTGGCTAAGGTAAGATAGGCAACAAAGAAAATGAATTAAAAAAAATGGTGAAATTTCTTCATGAGGACGTTTTTTTAGATATCATTTACATATGAATATATGTGATTTGGAGTGTTATTTTACATCCGCAACAATAAATTATTAAAACATTAAAATCTTCAACTAAATTTTACATTATAAAATTATAAAATGCAATTTTTTTTTCTAAACATATATAACGTTTTTAAAAATCATCCACTTAATTAATACTATACTATACCACATCTCTTTTCAATATAAAATTTGAACTTTAAATTTAGTTATAGATATCAAATTATTTGTAAATTTATAAATTTGCATTTTTATTATTCTAATTTTATAATTATAATATAAATAATGAAAAATATTGATGTTTAAGTTACTTAAATAAATATAAACATTTTTCACTTTTTTTTTAAAATATATTGACATATGAGTCTATAATTAACATATTTTTCCATCTAAAGTCGATGTTTTGTAATTAACAATTTAAAAGAAAAAAATCAATTAATAAATTTAATAAAATAATTAATAATTAAAAATTTTGATAATTTTTTTTATTCTGGTGATGATGATCATCATTATGTTTATTTATGGTATTTGAGCTTCATCTTATCATGATGATCAACATTATGTATATATATAGTATTTGAGTATCGTCTTACTTTCCTTATATTCAATTTATTTTTGTTGTAATTTTAATTTTATGTAATTTAAGGTAAGTTGTTTTTATTTTATTTTTATTTTTTATGTAGAGCACTTCGCTAACCTAACAAGCAATTTCATTTTCTATTCTCTTTTTGCTCAAACAAGTGTTTTTAAATAAATTCAGATGAAACCTTCATTCAATCAAATAAAGCACTAGATATGCAAATTAAATTATCATCATTTTGGCTGGCTATGCAAATTGAATTATTAATATTTATGAGAATTATTTTAGAAGGCCTCCTATTATATAGATTACTATGAAAAGTGGATTTTGATTAATAAAATATTCATACTAATTTTCACCAAAAATGTTTAAATTTGGATAATTACATCTAAACATGGAATACACCATATTTAAAAAGCTAATTTGGATACTAAACAAAATGCAAACATAATTTAAGCGCATAAAGGACAAGTGTTTCCTTGATTATAATTGTAGATTATATTGAGACCTTCATTAACCTTTCAAAGATAGGTGTGGAACATCATGGACCAATAGAGGTTTTTGAGGATGATGTTGCAACCCTATCTCATTTTCTTGATCTAAACATGGAAATGAGTATGATGTTGCGACTCTATCTCATTTTCTTGATCTAAACATGGAGGTGGTGTTTATTTTCAATTTTTGTTTCTTCAATATTTTAAAAGTCAAGAAATTTTTTATAAGAGACTCAAGAATGCATCAGCATGCTAGATATTAATGATTGGATATCATATTTAGTTGGTCAACATTTAGTGGACAATGTATTGCAAGTTGAAGAGAATAAACATGGATAGTTCTAGAAAAGTGTATATACTTGAAAGAAAAGGCCAATTCCCTTGAAATAGCGAATAATTCTAAAGAAAAATTTGAAATAGGATTCTCACGTCTTAAGGATGAGATATTGCAGGTTCATCATCTTCATGGTGGGAAGGCAGGGTGGTGTTCTGTCCTTGACTCAGATTCATTTAGATCGAATCAATATCCAAGTCGATCTAGTTGGCTTGGTGATCCAAAGAATGATACAAAACAAAGAATGATGTAGACCATTATTCTCAAAGGGAAGGAATATCTATCGTCAAAATATATTAAACACAATCTATTTCACAAACTCGACTCAGTACCATGTCCTTATACACAAGTCGATAATGATATACATATGCACAAAATCGACAACCCAACTTTAAGGCCTTTGTATTCAACCTTGAAAATCCTTGGCAACATTAAACTATGATCGACTTGGATTGAGAATTGATTCGATTCAAAGAAGTTATTAATGGAAAAAGCTCAACTAATAGGGAAGAAGTTAAAAAGAATTTCCATTGATTGACGTGACATAACTGAATTTAGTTCTGATGCTAAGTATATAAGAGTCACACTCTTGAGTGATGTTCCAAACTTCCAATTCAAAATTACAATCAACAATCTAAGTTCTTTAGATCCTGTGAGTAGAGTCTCGAATTTGTAATTCAGTCTTTCTACTTGAATAAATTTCCAAGAAACTTGTCATGCTGAAAAAGTGGCTTCTGTAATTTGATCATTTAGTTCAATAAAGTCATTTGCAGTTGTGTGTCATTTTTTCCCTTGAATTTGAAGAAACTTTATGTTGAATAAAATGTACATGCGCTCACTGGACTAAAGTCAGTTCGACTACCATGACTTATCTTTAGATTTCTTAATATTATCAACTGAAAGTCTGGAGAAGCACAATTGGATCAAGCAACTGCATCACAATCTTCCGAGAGCTTTAATATTACTTCAAGTGGAAGAAGGGCTAGAAAAAAAAGCCTAGTACATGTTAATTTGATCACTCGTATCAGGGCATGAACATGGGCATGAACATATGTTCCATGGAATTATATTGTGATGCCAAAAGGCTCGTTTTGAAAGGTGGAAAATCCGAAACTTTACAGTGCAACTTTAAAACACTACAATTTCACATCTCAATTGGCATATCTCCACTACCAATTTCAACGACTAATTGACATGAGCAATTCTAATCATCATGAATCCACCGAAATGTTACGCTTTGGACTGACCGAATTGTCTTCAAGCCTCTCTAACAGATAAATTTGTGCGGCATTTTATAAAAGGGATTTAATTGTAGTGGTCTCCAATGTCATGGTGGCTATATTTTATACAATTTCCTTCCCAATTATGAAAACATATAAATAATTGAAAACATATAAATAATTGAGGGACACTCTTTCCCATTGTTTATAGCAGTTCGTCTTCATAGCTTTTGGGAAACTATATTCACAAAAAACTGAATCTTGGTTCCAGAAACATCGTATTGAGATTTGACCAAAATCCGCTGGCCATTCTTTTAAAAATTATGAGCATAACTTGACTGACCATTTCTATCAAATTTTGAGTTCCACTCCATTCAAGATAACGGCTCCCCAGCTGTTCTAATTTTTTTTTAATGGACATAGTTTTCATGCCCATAAAGTCTTGGGATTAACATATTAGACTATATATGCTTTTGTTAGATGCTTTTGGCATTAAAATTATTATTTTTTTATTTCTAAAATTAAATATAGCAAACCAAAATTTTAATTATATAAATAATTGTAATTCAAACTTGATTAATTACAATGTTACCTATCTCAAGGTTGAAATTTTACCTAAAATTTTAATTTTACGTTTAAATCTTAATTTTACCAATCATAATAATATTTGTTTTTTTTAAATAACATTTATAATAACTATTTTACGTTTAAAACTTAATTTTACCAATCATAATAATATTTGTTTTTTTAAATAACATTTATAATAACTATATGAAACATTGAATTCTCGTATCTTGCCTCATATAATACAAAATAAAAAAAAGTTTACAAAAATATAATAAATATAATGATTAAACCAAGTACACACATAATGACAAAGAAGATTTATTCTCAAAATCTTTAAATATGTTTCTTCACAAGCAATACAATGGACCATTACCATGAGCCACCAAATACCACGGGCCCAAAATACCATAACCAAGTCAAGTATACCTAACAACGGAAGACAACTAGACCATAACAAAAACAAAATTTCCATATTAAAAATAGAAATATAAAGATAATATATGTTCGAATATAAGTATTCATAATGTGATATCTAATGATGTGTTAAAATAAAAATATATTTCAAAATAGTAGGTGAAATTAAAATTCAAAAAAGGCAAAAACAAATAATGGGTGTCAAATTTAACCATTGAATGAATAATATTAAATTTGAAAGTAAAGCATGTGGGTGATATTTAATGGATCGTACCTCTTTTTCCAGTGGTGGTCCGCCATAAATAAAAGTGAAGAATATTATATTGCAAAGCAGAGGGGCGAAATGGAAATAAAAAAAAAGCTGGTTGATGGTCGGCCACTCGGCCAGGGACAAAAGAGTAAACCTTGGTGGGCTTAAAAAAGTAATGAATGTGTGTTTTGGTGAGTCACCGAGAGCAGGTAAATGTAGTGGCACATGGAAATATCACATCAATAGGAAAGCGGTAAAGCAATAGCCACTCATTTGGATCGTACCTCTTTAATGGATCCAGTGGTGGTCCGCCATAAATAAAAGTGAAGAATATTATATTGCGAAGTAAAACTTAAAAGGGGTGTGGGAAATGGACAAAATATAAATCTGGTGTATGGTCGTCCAGAGCCGAAAAAGTAATCAATATCTCTTTTGGTGAGTCACCGGGAGCAGGTAAATATGTTGGCACATGGAAATATCATATCAATAGGGAAACAGCCACTACGCGACGCCGTGCATGGTCGGTGACGCGTTGTTATTCAATGCACGCCATTCGCCAACATCACATCATCGTTCAACGCGTCGGAGCGCTTAGCCATATCGCCCATTTATAGCGCATGCGTGCGTGCGTGCCTTATGTCATTATTAAAATTAAAATTGGAATGCGATCATTATTAAAATTAAAATTGGAATAAGATCATTTGATTTTTTTAGCTATTATAATGTATTTTTTTTTAAATATTAGAGGAGGTAGGTGTGGTTTTTTTTTAAATATCAGAGGAGTTAGGTGTGGAAAGGGTCATGTTTGATTTTGGAGGAAAAAAGATAAAGTCTTTTGCTTGGGGTTTAGGCAAGAGAACAAACAATCGGGTAGTATGGGTTGCGCTAATGCAAGGTTTGGGAACTATATATGAATTAAACACAAAAGATTTCAACGTCTATGGCAACCCCTGGATTGTTATTCAATTAATGTATGGCCTTATGTTCGACAAAGAGAGGGAGAGAGAGAAAGTCCAAAAAGGAGCCCTAACCTTCTTCCTAGGCATTTCTAGAATCAATTTCTTTCACGTCAAGCGCCAGAATAATCATGAAGATGATCGACTTGGTAATGTTGGTTCAAGACGAAAGCAAGGGGAAATTTTGTTTGACAGTACTATTTCAACTTACAAAATTGGTTCTTTTCCCTCCACTCTTAACATGTATGGCCTCTCTGCCCAAGCGCTTTTGGAATCGGGACAAAGGTGACCACCTTCTGACCTCTTTGCTAGGTGGTTCGTTGCGATGGTGGGTTGGTGTGGGAATTATATGGCCCCACCAGAGCTCATTTACTCGTAGCCCTTTGGCTCGTGTATTCAGCAAAAGGTCGCATGATTTGGTTGATTGTGTGGATATGGAGGATCTTTCCCTTGTTTCTGAGATGGCTTCCTTTAAAAGTATCAAATCTCATATTCACCTTATGCACATTTCTGAGCATTCCAACTATAGAATGGGGTCGGCTTTCCAAGACGCACCAAGGCTCGACGGAAGTGACAATGCAATGGAGAAGAAGATGGAAGAGCCCCTTTCTGCTGAGGATATAACTTTGAAACAGGTTCTGGATGAAATTGGAGGTTTGAAAAATGTCATGATGGACTACAAGAAGATGTCAAGATGAATTTTAGACGTGTCGAAGGCATGTTTGGAAGAAACCAGGAGAGTCTCCTTGGACATTTCCTATCTTGACTCCTGTGTGGAAGATATCGAAGGAGGTTACCGGGTCCAATCCAGAGAGGTTGAGGACATCAAGCGATGCCTAAATGATATGGAGAGGACCCTGAGGTCCAGGCATGAAGGGATGCATGGGATGGTTGCAGAATTGACGTGTGTAGTGCAGGAACATGGCATGAATGCCTCTAAAAGAAACGAGGCTCGTTTTGTGCAGTTGAAGGAAATCCTAGAAGAAGTTCAGGTGGATATCAATGGCTTGTATAGAGGAAACAATGCCCACACTCATGACTAAGTTGAAGCATCCTTAATAGACGAAGTCTCCATCATCCAACCAACTACAGATGAAGACCCTTCCCACGAATGAATTTTTTGGTTTTACTCTCTAATTTTTGCTATATTTTTTTGTCAATATATTAGTGGACATTCTATTCACATTTACGCAAATAGAAGTAGCAGAACAAATTTTGAAAAACATTGTAAAACTATATATATGACTGAGCAACTATAGGCCTTGCTTGCATGGAAGTATTATTTTCAGACCTTCATGCTTGTATGAAAGTATTATGTTCAAACCTTCATTTTGTGTTTTTTATTGCCTTGGGGCTTCTTTAAATCATGTTTTAATATATAAAGTCTTTTTTTCGTTTCTATTAAAAAAATGTAATTTTTAAAAATATTTATAATTTTAACATCTTTTTTAAATTTGAAACTAAAATATAAAAAATAATTAAATTTTAAAAATAGTTAAATAATTGGAGACTGATATTGAACGTGTTATGTAGACATATTTTAAGGAAAATTGGGTAGAAAACTGGACTTTTAATATCGGCGAGCCTTATTAAACAGACAGAAATTTATTTAATGCGAGCCTGTCTAGTGTCAGGGTCCATTCGTATTCATCCATAACATCCATGGGCATATGGGCTATCCATCTTTCATGGCTGCATCCATGATACTCCTCCGGTAGCTGTCGATTGGCGATTCCGTCAACGGAAAACGACTGGTCTAATCCACTTAACTCTTAGTGGCGACGGCGTCTATCCAATGATCATGTCATACGAGCTGACTTGATGTTCGGCTTGATGCCTCGTACGCATGCAGAGAACACTATCACTGTCAGCTGGAAGATCCAATTTAATTGAGGACAGAGATGGATTTGGGCGGATTTGGATTTAAATTTAAAATTTAAATTTGAAAAAACCCGCCAATAACCTGCCATGTGGTGTGTATTTATTAATTTCAACAAACTATTATGCATCGAAGAGATTCCAGAGCGTCTAGTAGCAGACCATGTATATTTTTTGTTTACTCTCGTATATTTTTTGCTTACTTTTCGTTCTGTGATTCAATAGGTATATGCCCTCATGTCAACTAGCTTCGCAGAGCAGAACACCTCATCGCTGGCTTTGTCTGTGAAGTGTGGCTTTTCTATCCCCTGGCTCTGTTATCGCAGAGGTAAATTGTATTCATGAGTTCCTTTTCGAGATTAGAAGAGCTGCCAAATATGGAAACATAGGTATATTTGGAGGAGTTGTGGGAAAATGGATGCGTGAATCTGAAGAGCATATGCGGGTTGGAGCAAGCGACAAAGCTTAAACTGTTAAATGTTGGTGGGTGCACCGAGTTAGAAGAGCTAGAAACATAGGGCTCTTTGGAGCAGTTGTGGGCTTTGGGATGGGGGAAGCTGAAAAGCATACGGGGGTTGGAGCACGCGACAAAGCTTGAACGATTAAATGTTGGTGGGTACACGGAGTTAGAAGAGCTGCCAAATATGGAAACATCCATATCTTTGGAGCAGTTGTGCACACTGGGATGCGGTAAGTTGAAGAGCATACACGGGTTGAAGCACCCGACATAGCTTATAGTGTTAAATGTTGGTGGGTGCATCGACTTAGAAGAGCTACCCAATATGGAAACGTCAGTATCTTTAGAGCAGTTGTGGGCACCAGGATGCTGTAAGCTGAAGAGCATACGGGGGTTGGAGCACGACGTAAGCTGAATGTCCCTTGGTTAATTGTGGCCACATTGCTTCCCTGAATTTTATTCAATGCTAACACTGTAGATTAGCTCGAAAAATCAAAGGCCTTACCAAAAGGATCAAAGGGCTCCATTGTGAGTTGTGTGTGTCAAATGAGTAGAATGAAACGAATCTCAAAATGAAGTGAGGATGACATGTACTTTTTGCACAATCCTTTAGTTATACACAGTCAGAATTCAAACAAATGTAAGAGATCTCCAGTGACTTTGGATGGAATCTGATACTACAAATATCAGTTATACACAGTCGGAATTCAAACAAATGTAAGAGATCTCCAGTGACTTTGGATGGAATATGATACTACAAATATCATTGGAGTGTTTGGATTTGGGGAAGTTCGGTAAATCCCATCTGCTGCAAATATTAATAACTACTGAAGCCGTCCTGAAGACATCTCGGGGCTTGGTAATTTGGCGTCCTCATAGAACATTGTACCGCGATTGATGAATAATATTATGGAACTATTAGTATTAATATAAGTACAGAGCTTGAGAATCTTACATTTAACGATTTCAATCTTGTTGGTGTAATCAGTTTTCTTGTGCTAAACACTTCTATGGACAGTTGTCTGCAAGCAATAAATTAGTATATAATATTTTATTGATATAAAACTCTATCACATGTATATATGCAATCTCTTCTCTTTGCTCTAATCATAGTTCCTTTTGTGAAAGCATGATAGGAGAGTATCCTCAAATGTTGAGAGTATGCTTTAAATTATGAGAGCATCGTTCATGGCATTGGGAAACCGTCCCTAAGGTTCTCTTGGTGGCTAATTTGGGAGGAACGTTGTTGGAAACATTCATGCACATAACACACAGGTGTTTATGGGCATTTCTTTCAAAGAAATGCATTATATTTTTATTCTTAACTTGTGTTGTGTTAACCTAGGCAAATGCATTATATTTTCATTCTTAACTTGTGTTGTGTTAATCTATGTTGGGTTGGGGGCAATTTGGTTATTATCAAATTTAAATAATTAATTTGCACAAATTTTGGATTCGAGGTGTTTAAGAGCATTTCTCTCAAAGAAATGCATTATATTTTCACTCTTAACCTGTGTTGTGTTAACCTATGTTGTGTTGGGCGCAATTTGGTTATTGTAAAATTTAAATAATTAATTTGCACAAATTTTGGTGGATTTATTTAAATATTGGTGACAAAAATTAGTAATGTGCTTTGGTACCACCACTTATGACATTTAATTCATGTAATATGGTTGACAAGGCTCATGGGCATCACCATTTAATTCATTGAATATGGTTGGGGAGCACAAGGAATTTATGTAAAAAATAAATAAGTTAGTTATGTGAAACTAATTTTGAATTGTAATTTTGATTTATAATTATAATATGTTTTGATTGAAAAGTTGTAATATTTTTTTCTTATTTTGAGTATGAAAGAAGTTATAATGTACTATTTATGAAAGATGGTGATATCAAAGAAAGTTAAAAAAAAATAAAATTATATGAGATTTGTTGTTGAAAAAAAATTATATATATATATATATATAAATATCAATATTCATTATTATTAAAAATGATATTAATAATTGAATTAAAACTAAAATAAATAAAATATATCAAACATCATTTTAACATTTCAAATATTGATAATAATTAAGATTAAAATAAATCAAAAGTGATATTACTAATTGAATTAAAGTTAAGATAAATCAAAGAAAATAAAATATATCAAACATCATAATAATAGTTGAAATGAATAAATTTATATAAACATCATATTAATATTAATAGTTGAAATGAATAAATTTATATTAATAGTTGAAATGAATAAATTTATATTAATAGTTGAAATGAATAAATTTAATTTGTATTATTCTTAAGGCTATTTTAATTTGAAAATTTGTATTAACTAGCTTCATAAAATTTAAATTTATAATTTTTTTTATTAAAATATTACTAAAAATGCCTTTTTAAATAAATAAGATTAATATTTATTTTAACATGAGAATCAAGGAACATAAAACCTACATCATTCACAACATGGCTCAGCATGCCAATAATACCAAGCATCGCATTAAAATTGAGGAAACTAAGGTTTTGACTTGAATTAATCACTATTCCAAAAGAAAAGCAAGGGAAATAGAAGCAAAGGTTCAAGTCCTTGCGAAGTCATAAAGTCATAAGAATGATATAGCTTAGCAAAATAAAAATAAAAACAAATATCATTGTAATTAGTGATCTATAAAAAAACAAAAGGCTTTACAGAGCACTTAAAATAATTCATCATTGTAATTACTAATCTATTTGAACATTTCATTGTTAAAAAAAAAGACATAACAAATTGTGTTATATATTTCAAAATACTAAACGACAGAGGCACCACGCAGGTGCGATGATAGGATTACCTTCAGTTCATGGTCGGATTGTTATAGTTTTGCACTTTAACTTGTTTACACAAGACTTAAGTATGAACGTAGTGGATAAGCCTCTCGATGAACTGAATAACAAGTCCTTGTTACATGTAGGATTCAAAGAATCATACATCATGAACCAACAATGTTTTTATTATTATTATTAAACATTTATTGAAATTGAAACATGAAAGAACATGTTAACTCAAAACATTGAAATTGTAAATGTTCTCATACATAGTAAAAAACAAGTAGAAATATAGAATAATCATACGAAATCAGGGCTAATAGCCCACGAGTTACCTGAACTATCATTTAAAAGGTATACATGTATTATAAGTTATGCATAAGGTTTAACATCAACTTTCATAAACAAGACAATAATATCATAATTAATATGATCTTTATGTACTCAGGTCATATCGATCTCATGAACAAAGGATTATTTAATAGTGGAAAAATATAAAACATGCCATCTATTCATTTTATAATACAAGTAAGTATAAAACGACCCTTGAAAATAAGACCCAAAATCACTTTACAATAAATATTAATTTTACAAAAGAGTTTTTTTTGTGATAACCAACAAGCAAATAATTGAATTGAATTGAAATGATTGAGTCACTAGGGTTTAAATCTGGCGTCCTCAAAATTGGAGAAAAAAACCAATAACTACCTACCAATTTGTTATAATAAAATGATAATGAGAATATACAGGGCATTGAACGAAAAACAAAACGGAAAATGACCATGACATTTCATTGGTCCAAATCACCAATAAAATAAATGCATTGTTCATTGAAATCTATAGAAGTTGAACAACATTGACTAGCGTTCATTTACATACATATTGTACGAAACACAAAACGAAACAAGGCTCATTCTACCCATATTTAGAGCTCACAAACGCACTATGTATAAACATTAAAACTCAGAATTCCATGATAATGTTCAGGCCCTCGAAAGGGAAAAAAAATCATTTGTTGTTTATAAATGTTTTGGATAGAGGAATACAAAGTGTTTACAACGGTTATGACCCCTTTAGGGAGTTGGTCGAAGGGGACTAGTGGTTCGTCCTTCATATAAGTCAAAACATGCATGAGGCAAGTCAAAATTCCTCTGTCACCCATTAAAAATAATTACATAAATGCAATAAGGGTTTAAAACTCAGGACGTAGACCATATTGGCCTCTCTCCAACACTGCAGGAATGAAGTTTGCAAAGCATACCTGTAAAGTTTGCATCCAGAAAAGTTGATGAGCACGACCAAGATGCCAAGTAGGCATGATGGATGCGTATAAAAACACATGGCGTTATTACTTGTACAAATGGATCTCAATTTCTATGGATTTAAGGTAGTTAAACTCTCATAATAAAAAGAAAAAAAATTAAAATTATATATCGAGTGCATGTAAGAAGCATACATTTAAATGTGTTTTGAAAACCGCTCATGTACAACTAAAAAGAAAAGAAATTAAAATTATATATCGAGTGCATGTAAGAATCATACATTTAAATGTGTTTTGAAAACCGCTCATGTACAACTTGTTGGTGAGAAATCCAGATGCTGATGGAGACGCCTTCATGATTTTTCACTAATCTCACTCCATATAGTCTTGAACACATAATATTTTGTGAGACCTACCATTGCAACACAGAAATAATCCATGCAACTCAGGCAGAGAACTCCGTATTTTTATTCAAAGGTATGGATGAATTGCATGGATAGATTTTATTCTTAGTTCATTGCTTTATTGCTTTTTTGTTTTGATTCAAATATTTAAGCTAGATGGATGTCCGTGTGCGGTAGTAACGTTTAGAGGAATCAATGCGTTTTCATTTACATGAATGATGAGATTTTGGCCTTCTTTAGCAGGACGCGGACGATCGGAAAAGGATGAGTTGCAATGGTTATCCAGTTCTGCATAAAGGTTGTAGCGATACCTGAGTTCTTCGGCCTTGTATGCAATGGAAAGATAATAGGGAAAGATCACATCCAATAGTATTTTCGCCCATGCAACAATGTTGGTTATAACTTCTATGGCTATCCTCTCTAACATTATAGAGACATGCATAGCAAATAGCCGGTCTCCTGGATTTATTGTCGTATTAATAAATGAGGGACATTTGGCTTATTAGTTATTAAGTGGAAGACCTTAATGTGAATTTAGTTATTAAGTGGAAGACCTTAATGTGAATTGGGAATGCTTTTGAACATCAAATTTGCAGTTCTGGTTACATTCTTTACACATCTCTCTACATGTTTTCATAGTTAGATTCATCTGGATAAAGGTTTCTATTTTTAGAATTCATTGAAACTTTGGGTATTAGGGTAGGGTTAAGTATAGAGATATAAAAAGGTGTTGTGTTTGCAAGAACATAGAGGAATGCCATGCTCGCCTAGGTATTTATAGGCCCATGCTTACCTAGGTATTTATGCCGTGCTCAGGGCAAAGCTCTTGTCTTGCCAGTCATAGTTCCTATAAGGAAAAGTTCTATTTTGGTAGAGTTTTCTTGTTGGGAAGATTTCATCTCGAGTAGAGTTCATATCAGTGCATAGTTCCTATTGAGGAAAAGTTCCTTTCCGACAGAGTTCCTATGGGGGCAGATTTCCTATCGGGCAAGGTTCTTATCAGGGAAGAGTTCCTAACAGGTAGAGTTCCTATCGGGTAAAGATCCTATTGGGACAGAGTTCCTACCTTGTTAGTTAGATTCTTATTGATTGGTCGTAGTTCCCCAACAATTCTCATGGTTCCATAAATAGAGCTCATGGTTCCACCAACAATGCTCATGGTTCCATAAATAGAGCTCATGGTTCCACGGACAGTGCTCATGGTTCCATCAACAATGCTCATGGTTCCACAGATAGATAGTACTCATGGTTCCACTAACAATGCTCATGGTTCCACCGATAATGCTCACGGTTCCATAACTAAAGCTCATGGTTCCACAGACAATGCTCATGGTTCCACAGACAATGCTCATGGTTCCATAACTAAAGCTCATGGTTCCACCAACAATGCTCATGGTTCCATAAATAGAGCTCATGGTTCCAAGGACAGTGCTCATGGTTCCACCAACAATGCTCATGGTTCCACAGATAGATAGTACTCATGGTTCCACCAACAATGCTCATGGTTCCACCGATAATGCTCATGGTTCCACAACTAAAGCTCATGGTTCCGCAGACAATGCTTATGGTTCCACGGACAGTGCTCATGGTTCCATAACTAAAGCTCATGGTTCCACCAACAATGCTCATGGTTCCATAACTAGAGCTCATGGTTCCATAACTAAAGCTCATGGTTCCACGGACAGTGCTCATGGTTCCATAACTAAAGCTCATGGTTCCATGGACAGTGCTCATGGTTCCATAACTAAAGCTCATGGTTCCACGGACAGTGCTCATGGTTCCATAACTAAAGCTCATGGTTCCCCCAATAATTCTCATGGTTCCATAAATAGAGCTCATGGTTCCACCAACAATGCTCATGGTTCCATAACTAGAGCTCATGGTTCCATGGACAGTTCTCATGGTTCCACCAACAATGCTCATGGTTCCACGGACAGTGCTCATGGTTCCCCCAATAATGCTCATGGTTCCATAATTAGAGCTCATGGTTCCACCAACAATGCTCATGGTTCCACCGATAATGCTCATGGTTCCACCAACAATGCTCATGGTTCCATAACTAGAGCTCATGGTTCCACGGATAGTGCTCATGGTTCCACCAACAATGCTCATGGTTCCACGGATAGATAGTACTCATGGTTCCACCACAATGCTCATGGTTCCATAACTTAAGCTCATGGTTCCACCAACAATGCTCATGGTTCCACCGACAATTCTCATGGTTCCATAAATAGAGCTCATGGTTCCACCAACAATGCTCATGGTTCCATAACTAGAGCTCATGGTTCCACGGACAGTGCTCATGGTTCCACCAACAATGCTCGTGGTTCCACGGACAGTGCTCATGGTTCCCCCAACAATGCTCATGGTTCCATAATTAGAGCTCATGGTTCCACCAACAATGCTCATGGTTCCACCGATAATGCTCATGGTTCCACCAACAATGCTCATGGTTCCATAACTAGAGCTCATGGTTCCACGGATAGTGCTCATGGTTCCACCAACAATGCTCATGGTTCCACGGATAGATAGTACTCATGGTTCCACCACAATGCTCATGGTTCCATAACTTAAGCTCATGGTTCCACCAACAATGCTCATGGTTCCACCGACAATGCTCATGGTTCCATAACTAAAGCTCATGGTTCCACGGATAGTGCTCATGGTTCCACGAACAATGCTCATGGTTCCACAGATAGATAGTACTCATGGTTCCACCAACAATGCTCATGGTTCCATAACTAAAGCTCATGGTTCCACCAACAATGCTCATGGTTCCACCGATAATGCTCATGGTTCCATAACTAAAGCTCATGGTTCCATGGACAGTGCTCATGGTTCCATAACTAAATCTCATGGTTCCACCAACAATGCTCATGGTTCCATAACTAAAGCTCATGGTTCCACCAACAACGCTCATGGTTCCATAACTAGAGCTCATGGTTCCACCAACAATGCTCATGGTTCCATAACTAGAGCTCATGGTTCCATGGACAGTGCTCATGGTTCCACCAGCATTGCAATCACATTTATTTTTAGGTAGTCGATTTGGTGAAATAAATTCTTCCTTCGAGTAAAAATATATTATTTTTAAAAATAACATTTAGAAATTTTTTTAATCAAATATTTATATTAACTGGAATTTTGTAATTTATAGATTAATCTTAAAATATACTCGAAATATACCATGTGTTGACATCCATTTTTGTCACCATTTTTTATCATTCAATATACTCGAAATGGCGTTATGGAACCATGAGCATTGTTGGTGGAACCATGAGCTCTGGTTATGGAACCATGAGAACTGTCTGTGGAACCATGAGTATTATCAGTGGAACCATGAGCATTGTCGGTGGAACCATGAGCTTTAGTTATGGAACCATGAGCATTGTTGGTGGAACCATGAGCTCTGGTTATGGAACCATGAGAACTGTCTGTGGAACCATGAGCATTGTTGGTGGAACCATGAGCTTTAGTTATGGAACCATGAGCATTATCGGTGGAACCATGAGCATTGTCGGTGGAACCATGAGATTTAGTTATGGAACCATGAGAACTATCTGTGGAACCATGAGCGTTGTCTATGGAAACTTGAGCTTTAGTTATGGAACCAACATTATCGGTGGAACCATGAGCATTGTTGGTGGAACCATGAGCATTGTTGGTGGAACCATGAGCATTATTGGTGGAACCATGAGCTCTAGCTATGGAACCATGAGCGTTGTTGGTGGAACCATGAGCTCTATTGAAAATAAATGTTAATATAATCAAAGTGACCCCATTTATTGCTTCATTTACTTTGATAATTTTTTTGATGTTATTATTCATAATCAATTTTATGATACACTTTGGAAACAATTTATAATGAATATTGTTTAATAATTTAGTATTTAAAGTACAACAAAAATATTTAATAATACAAATCTTTCATTTATATATGAAAAATTCTAATTATCTTAATTCTATTCAATGTATTTTTTAATAATAGAATTATTCAAAATAAGCTAATCATTTATTATTAACTTGTGACCTATACATGTTTAAAATGTACTAGTTAATATTATTTAATACATTATATGTGTGTGTGTGTTGTATTTTAGTTACAATAAGTAAAACATTTTATACCATATTTAAGAAATAAAATGTCATATTGTTATAATAATCTGAAAAAGCAGATAAAATCCTACAAAATATTCTTTAAGAATGCTTTGAATAGGAAGGCTCCTCTAGTTAATCTTAAAATAAATTAACAGGAATTTTGTAATTTATAGATTAATATTAAAATAAATAACATCAATGACTAACTTAAAATGCTGGAACTTATAAAGTAATCTTAAAATAGATCAATATCAATAACTATAAATTTTTTTTTTATTGATTCATATATTTACCAATTATTGATTTTAGTATGTTTGTTTTATTTACTTTGTTTCTAGTGGGTAAATGACAAAACATCTAAATATGCAAAAAATATAAGGGTATAAACATTGAAATATATCTAAACTCGAGTTGTTGATCGTTATTTATAGAAACGTTTTGTACAATATGAGTGATAATAGATTCAAAATAAGTTTGAGCAATGAAAAACATTTTTTTTTTCACATCAATAAAGTGAACACAAGATTTATTCTCTCTCATATCGAAGTCTTCAGTTGTGTCTCTTTTGGAAGTGGGCATCCAAGCTAACATAACAACTAATACAACCCTGTCACAAGAAACAAATAAATGAAATCAAAGATAAAATCCATAACTAGAAAAGTTGATCTTTTCCAATTTAACTATGATTTAACAAACAGCTACACAATGACAATAGAAGTGAAAACCCTACTTTAAATTTTTCCTAAAAGTAACATAGCACTGACAAACTGTAAAAATATATGAGCTATTGCAAATTAAAATAACTCATTAACAAGACTAAATGATTTGAACTTTATAACTTAATCCACAATTCAACATACCTCATAAGTTCAAATCCGGAATCAATGATCTTGTTGGCATGTTTGAGTCCACCTCTTTCAGTAGATCATTTCCTTGAAGTAACATCATACACCATTTAATAACCTTTAGCAATGTTTTGGTTCTATAACATGTTACATAAACAACAATTAATTCTATAACTCGCATGCGTTTACAATATTTCTAATATAAATACCTGTGTTTTCTTGAACAATATCGTCAGAAAATAATCGAAGTCGACAATGTCGAACATCAAGAGGTCTCATGTGAAATGTCGACTTCTCGACTATGAAAACAATGAATAAAATACTATTATTGTTACATTCAAGTCAACAATATAATGTATGTCATGAACATTTCATAATGGGGTCAATAATATAACTTGCAATCTCACGAAAAATAAATTAAAATATCAAATTGAAATACCTGTATTACATGGCACATGATGTTTGACTGGACCTACTGTTTCATGCACATTTATTTGTTCTTTCCTAGAAAAATTTGTTATCTTGTCCATGGTTTTATTTTTTGCACGAGCTCGTCCAACCTTTTGGAATTGTTGCATATCCTTGGTTGAATGTGACTCACTAATGCATCTTTTCTTTTTACTAACTGGGCTCAAAAAACTATGTTGCCTCTTTGTATTGATCTTAGATGGAGATACAGTATTTATAAACTCTGTTTTGAAATCTTGGCTCAAAGTGTTGAATAAGCTCTTAAGGCCACTGTTAAGTGCACGTGCTCGCTCCAAACTTGTGCCTGGGTTATCTAATATAGCTCTCCCATATTGTTTATTTTCTAACACAAGAACTTCCAATTCGTTATCCTCGGACATTAAATGCTCCAACCCTGTAGTGGCAAAATGAACCGGATCTGACAAATTCTCTAAATCGTTAGAAGAATGTACGAATGGAGAAAGCATTATATCTTCAGAAGCTTTTTGGCTATGGCGATCTGATAAAGAGTTCAATGGAATAGTGTCATTTAAGTCAACTAATGATCTAGGTGACTCGAGAATTAGATTTGAAACATTTGGTAATACTTCAATTCCTTCAACATCTTTGCTTACCAACATCTCAACTTTTAAGATGTGTTTACAGACATTTCCATTCAGTGCCCAATCACAACTACAGAAATTAAACTCGGACCCTGTATATATGACATGATACCATGTATCAAGGGTATCCTTGTTTTGGCTACGAACGAGAAAATGATCTGTTTTATTTTGGTAATGCAGACAATCTTCATCTGGTATTTGAGATGCTCTGGACTTTGATAGAATTAATTGTTTCTCGGATTTTCTGGGCCTTATAACTTCAGCTTCTTTCAATCGTTGATTATGAATATAATATAGTTCGACTTTCATCAACAATAAATGGATGAGCCAGTCAACTCGACGATTGCATGCATTGGTTTCCTCATTTATGAACCTCCTCTTTATGTACCCATGGTAGGATTCTATGGCATTGTTGGTGTCTTGGTTCGAATGAGGAAATTTGCGATAAGCCTTTGCCCACATATCTAAAGAAATAAAAAATAAACGTCAACCATAAAAAAATTAACTAAATGCATGCCATCATAGAATATATACATACATGGACACTACAAATCACTTACAGATTTTATTATTTGCTAACCAAGTGTTCTGGAAATATTTTATAAATTTCTTTTGATCTTGGAACTTTTCGAGCATCCTTTTAACTGCTTCTTGCACAGATTCATCATCATGGCAAGAGTGCATAATTTCTCCAAGAGAATGATAAATTTGCGCTTGATTTTCTTTTCCACGAACTTTGTTCTGGATGTTCTTTAACCATGCTCGATGCACATGCCAAACACACAACAATATGGTGGAATTGGTTACCCTCCTAAAATGCAATTACAACAAAGGGGTATAAGTTATATATTTTAATGTAACATTGTTTTTTCATGACTCTTAAAAATAATGTCACCTTAATGCTTGAATTTCAGCTGCGGCATCATCTGTGATAAAGGCTCGAACATTCCAATCTGGACATTCTTTCAATCCAGCAGTAAATAGTGCTGACAACCATTTACTAATATCCCCTGTGGTGTTTCGTGATGAAATCACCCACGCTATAGGGACACCGTTACGATGTTTGTCGAATACCATCAATGTATATAGTTGGTACTACATTCAAAGAACTCAATTGGAATTATATATTCAATAAAATAATTAAATTTAAAAAGTGAAAAGAAGTGAGAGCTATAATAAATATTAACGCACCCCATACATATTTGTGCTAAAAGTAGAATCCATTGATATGACATCACTGTGTGAATGTCTCACCATCATGGAACGCATCCAACTTGTCTGTATACCTATAATGAATGGAATTCCGTGCACTATATCTTGCTTTTGGTAGTAGAAAAATTTATCGGGAAATTGGTTGTACCAACATTCAACACTAACTGGATCTCTATCATCCTTCACATATTCTTTCCTCTTTATATTGTGGTAAATGTTTAAAATGTCTTGCCTTGTCATCAAGGTATCTCGAGTCACCCCTGTAAACAACTCACTAGATTTGTTCTCTACATCAGATATGAATTTATCCCAAACCATTGTAACATTGAAACCATCTTTAATCATTTGTTCGACACCAGCTCTTATATTTGATGACAAACGCGGTGCATAGTTAAATGTTTGAGGCTTCCCGATCGCATCCTTTCCATGACACACAATGCCAGAGTTATCAACATGCCTACAGTGAGTGTATGTTATAATGGCATCCTCTGGCCTTTGGAAAAGTCGACGCATGATGAAATGGCATTTGCAACCGACTTTAATGCTCTCGCGTGGAATTCTTTTTTTCTTGGTAGAGATTTTTCCACTCATTGTCTCGTTATCATTCCTAACTTTACGCTTGGAATCTGTCGGACCATATGCACACCAATAACTGAACACAAATAATCAAAACATTTTAGGCATAATATTGTTGCATGTTTTTCAAATTGAACTTGATTTATAGGTCTATAAACATATTGAACGGATTTTGACTCACACAGCATATTCCAAATATGTATCAACGCGGGAATGGGTGATATCCTCCACATCTCTTACTCGTTCTTGATTAACAACAAAATGAGTGGGGGCATTGGGATTTGATTCCTCTCCGCTTATAAAATCTTGAAATCGTGAATATGGAATAACAACAACTTGGTCTCCAGAAACTTGTGTCCACGTCAAATCTTCAGCTGAAAATTCCATCATATCCTCTGGGTCTTCAACCTCCAACTCTAAAATTTCTTCCCACTTTCCCTTTCTTGCCATATCTATACAAGTTGCATAAAAATGAAATATCTTTTACACAAATATGTTTAAAACTAATCAAATGCATTCAAAATACTATACTTCATCAGTAGAAATGTGAATATATTTAACAAATATACTATTTTCATCATATGAGTAACATATCATGAATTTTAAGTAAGCAAATATAGCGACTTCTCAAACATTTTTTAGAATTTATTGAAAAATATTTAATATACAAATATAATGAATACACATGATACACAAACAATCTTACATTTTTTGAAAAAACAAATAATTGCTCACATAAAGTAATGGCTTTTAAAAGAATCGCACCACTAATAATAATTGAAATTTATTCATAAAATCCATGTTTCAATAATTTTTAGAAGAAATTTTAAAACCATATTATTAAATGGAAAGTTTAAAAATAATAAAACAATCAACTAATGCAATTAATTTGGAATTGATTTCTAAAATTGATGTACTTACAATATTTAAAAGAAATCTTAGGTTGTATTGATAAATGCTATGTTTAAAACTAATGAAACAATAAAAATAAATGCAAGGTTCAACCATAACAAAACAAAGTTAAAATGAGCAACGCTTGTAAGGTAATGATTTGGAAAAGTCACACCACTAATATTTTGAAATTGTTAAGTAAAATCCATGTAATATACAATAATACGATAGTTTTGTCGTTTTCAAAATGTCAATATTATATTGGACATTACATTTTGTACAAAATTTTAATGTCGCATTGAACGCCTTGAACATTAGCTTTTGTTCATAAAAAAAGTGTGTAGTTTCTAGGCATGTGCAATAAGATCATTTTTTGTTGATGGCACAAGTGCGTGGCTTCTTTGTGCGTGCAATAGATTGTGAGTAGAAAGAGGGGTGTAAGTATTTTGATCCTCGTTTTTTTGCTTCCTCTGGAGTAAGAAATGTCCTTTTGCGCCCCTTTTGATGACATTTTGGATCTATGTCAGTGGAAGGATGAAAACCAGCTCCTTCAATGGTTGTGCTTTTGTTCACAAAAATTGTTACTTCTTCTCTGAGTTCTATGCCCATGGTATTATCTGCGAGAACATCTTTTGGGGTTATTTCCTCTTCTGTCATATCAAATTCTGCATGAGCATCCTCTGGTGTCATATCAAATACTGGCATAGAACTCCGCATAGAAGAGAGCTGGAAAGGCATCCCAGCTAGAGGTTCAAATTGAACCATGTGTTCATTGGTAGAGTTAGTTGGTGTCTTATCATACACAGGAATCGAAGAATCCCCACCACATGAATGAGACATGTCCTCTACTGCATTCTCTATAGAGTAACTAGTATATTTTCTAGAGGATCCCATTTGATCAACAACATGGATTGACTCCTCGTGGACGGGACTATGTACTTCGTCAAAAAATGGTTCAGAAACCCTCATTTCTTCTCCTCGACTGTTGTTATGTGCTCCCATTTCTGACAAATTATCTAAAAATGTGGCTATGATTTTGTCATTTGAATTCATCGAGGATGTTCCCTCCACACTAATGGAATTTATCACCCTCTCAATCCCCTCGCTGGAGGATACAACGTTTTTCCTTCGCTGGGGAAATTCTTCTTCATTCCTCTGTTATAAGGAAAACATGTAAAAATAATGTTAACTCCTTGAACAATATATGATATATCAATTATCCGGGATTTAAAAAGTGTGAAAGACAATGACTAGAATCTTACAGGAGGGGACTCATTGAACATTGCACGAAGCATATTCCAATTCTTCTCTTTTATTATCTGTTTACGTAAATCATTCTTGATCTTCTCTCTTAAATCCATCGATTGAGCATAAAAAATAGAAACACGTTCTTTTATCCGATCCAAGGCTTCAATGCTTAGCTCTTGCATAGATTTCACACCCTGCTTGTAAAAAACACATATGGATTATCTCATGAACGTGGTAGTGAAAACATAAAAATAAATTGTTATAGAATTGTTTGTACCTCCTTTCTAATCTCAGCTCGGATTGCAACATTCTCTGTTCTATCTCTCTTCTTCTTCACTTGGTATTCTATATTGTATTTTTTTCGATCCCTTTCTTTTTTTAGAAATGATTCTGATCTAACCCTATAGTTCGGTCCCGGTGGTGCACCAACACGTAATGTTATTGGATCCCACGAATGGACCTTTATCCTATGGCTGTTAAAATCGTGACACCTACTGCGGCGTAGACCATTACATTCGGGGGCCAAACAATAGAAGTAGTTACGGCCTTCATTACCTTTCACCACCCTATAAGTTGCATCCTCCTACAATTGGAAAATAAGTTATGCAAAAGTATTTATGAGAAATAATTAGTCTTCACATTAATGTACTTTGACATACATGGCATACCTGTGTTACTGCCATTGTCTTATGAGATATGCTCTTTTAGGAACAAGGCGGGGGGACCACTTAAAGAACCTTGAACAAAATTCATGGAAAATGAGTATATTAATTTGTATATCAAGCTAATGATTGTACATAGCATAATAGTCAAAAACGTATTTCATAAGTACATATAAAAATAGAATCTAATATACGAATGTTAAGGAGACAACAAAAAGACATATGTTTGTCATTGAATAGAAATTACATCTATTTCTTCCTATTTTTCACACCCCCAAATTTATTGCACCTATGTTTACTATCCTATAGACTTTTGTTGACAAATCCATTTAAGCCATTTTTACCAATATAGTGTGTTGTTATCTAAAACAAAAATGAGGAATGTAAGTTGTTACCTTATTTTACAGTTTGTGTATTATTATGTATAAAAAATATAATAATACAAATCTTGAATTCCATAATACCATTAAAAAAAAATAAAAATTACACTCTATTTAAAACAACTATTACTATACAATAAATATAGTAGAATCGTATGATTATACAATAAATTATTGCATTAATCATCATCATCAATACTAGTTAAAACATCAATATTGATATGAATTATAACACTTATAGGGAATGAGCAAAAAATATTGAAATGACCATTACCATCAATATGAATTACAAAAATGAAGGAAATTGTATATAAGTTTATGACAATACCATAATAAAGAATGAAAAAATAAATCACATTGAAATAATCATCAAGACCAATATGATAATAGCATCAATATTAATATGATAATTTTAAATTTAATGAAAATAAAAACTTGACATAATTAACACATCAATATGCATTATAACACCAACATTGACATGGATTATAACATTTCTAAAGAAGAGGGGAAAATATTGAAATAATCATTAACATCAATGAATTTTGAAAATGAATGACATTGAATATAAGTAATGATATTACCAAAACAAGGAATGAGAAAAAAAACACATTGAAATAATCATCAATATTGGCTTTGACATTAATATGACAATTTCATAATTTAACGACACAAAATTCTTGAAATAATTATCACACAAATATGCGTTATAACATCAACATTGAGATGATAATTTCAATTATAAACATTTACTAAATTAAAAAAAAGCATTAATATCAATAAGAATTATAAGATTAGAAATGTTATAATTCATGTCAACATTGATATGAATTATAACATTTCAAGAAAACATCAACATTAATATGATACTTTGAATTTTAAATATTTACCAAACAATATTGAAATAATCATTAACATCAATATAAAACCGTGAACATTTTTGCTAGTGATTGTATATAACAAAATAGACATAAGTGTATTTCAAAAATATATATAACATACTATTCTAATATATGAATGTCAAGGAGAACCAAAAAACATATGTTCGTCATTGGATATAAATTACATCTATTTCTTCCTATTTTTCACACCCCTAATTTTCTTGCACCTATTTTTACTATCTTTTAGGCTTTTGTTGACAATACCATGTAGGCCATTTTTAACCAATCTACGAGTTGGCTCATATTTGAGGGCATCCTCCAACTTGTCATAGACCACGCCAAAACCAGAAGACCTATGACCATATGTACGAAAACCAAAAACAAAAATTGTTTGGTAATTAACAACATTGAATTTTTTAGCAATCTCTTCCTTCAACTCAGGGCTAGACAGGTTTCCACGATGAGGATGAATAACATGAATTTGAAAGCGTCTTCTAAGTCGTGGTTCATCAATCAAGTGTCTAATTCCAACTGTCACATTTAACTTAGGCTGTTCCATCTGAAACAAAAACAAAGATCATAAGTTGATATCTTATTATAAAGTGTATTATTATGTATTAAATATATAATAATATAACATTTTAAATTCTATAACACTGTTATAAAACTAATAATGTACACTTTATTTAAAACAACTATTACTGTACAATAAATATATTAGAGTGGTATGACTTTTACACAATGTACATTACATAGTAATGTATTTTAAGTGTATGTACACACTCTAATATTTTTATTATAAAATGATACTTGTTTTAAATAGAGTGTACATTATTAGTTTTTATAATGGTATTATGGAATTTAATATTTTGTATTATTATATATTTTATATATAATGATAGAAAACTAAAATGTATATGTTATTTAATTTAGTATTGGTTTGTTGAGATCATTGATATCTCCTTTGTCAGTCTAACATCCAACGAGGGATGTGCAAGGGGGGCCTCACCATATAGATGAAAGCACATGTCCCTTGACTTCTGACATCGGGACATATCTCACCCAATGAAGTATTGAATATATACTACACAATAATCAGCAATATCAATATAAACTTTGAATCACAATAGCACCATAAAGAACAAGGAAAAATACCAATATACATCAAAAAATGAAAGAGATTGTGTATGACAACACCACTAAAAGGAATGAGAAAAAAATATCTTGAAATAATCATCAACATCAATATGAGGTAAAACATCAACATTGATATGAATTATAACCATTCTAAGAAATGAGAAAAAAACGAATATTGATACCGTATTGATATGAATTAAAAAATGAAGGATATTATATATAAATTATGCCAATACCACCATAAGGAATGAGAAACCTTTAAATAATCATGAAGACCAATATGAGTTGTAACATAAATATTAATATGATCATCTTAATTTTAACGAAAAAACTCTAGATATAATCATCACATCAATATGATTTATAATGTCAACATTGACATCAATTATAACATCTCAAATAAAGAGAGAAAAAATATTGAATTAATCATTGAGGTCATTATGAATTAAAAAATGGATGACATTGTATATAACTTATGAAAATTAGAAGAAGAAGAAATTGAAACAATTATCATGTTAACATAATCTGAATTAAAACATTTCCATGGAATGGAAAATTAATTATTGAAATAGTCATTAACATCGATATGAATTAAAAATGAAAGAGATTGTATATAAGTTATGAAATACCACCCTAAAGAATGAGAAAAGAATTCACATAATCATCTAGACCAAATTGAATAATAATTCACATAATTCACATTAACATTGAATAATAATTTTCAATTTTAAACATTTACTAATTTAAAAAAAAAAAACATTAATATCAATATGAAAATGTTATAATTCAAATTATCATTGATATGAATTATAACATTTCTAAAAAAATAATCATCAAAATCAATATATCATCAAAATCGATATGAGATAAAACATCAACATTAATATTACAATTTCAATTTTAAACATTTACTAAACAATACTAAAATAATCATTAACATCAATATGAATTAAAAAATGAAGGAGATTGGATATGACAAAACTTGAAATAATTAGATAATACCACTGTAAAGAATGAGTAAAAAATTAAACCTTGAAATAATCGTGAAGACCAACATGAGTTATAACATCAATGTTAATATGATCATTTCAATTTTAAGGAAAAAAACTTGAAATAATCATCACATTAATATGAGTTATAACATTGGTATTCACATGAATTATAATATTTCTAAAGAAAAGAGAAAAAAAATATCGAAATAACCACTAACATGAATACGAATTAAAAAATGAAGAAGATTGTATATAAGTTATGAAAATACCATCATAAAGAATAAGGAATGAAAAAAAAAAAAACATATTGAAATAATTATCTAGATCAATATGAGTTATAACATCAACATTAATATGATAATTTCATAAATTAATGAAGAATTTCTTTTGACATAATGATCACATCACTGAGTTGTAACATCAACATTGATATGAAATATAACATTTATAAGGAATGAAAAAAATATTGAAATGATCATTAACATTAGTATCGAATGAAAAAATGAAGGAGATTGTATATAAATGATGACAATACCATGATAAATAATGAAAAAAAACATGTATATAAATTATAACATTTCTAACGATAATAATTAAAATCAGTAAGAGTTAAAACATTAACATTAATATAATAATTTCAATTTTAAACATTTACTAAACATATTGAAATAGTCATTAATATCAATCATTTCAAAAAAAAAATTGTATATAGTAAATCTTGAAATAATCATCACATAAACATAAACATTAATATGAATTATAACAATTCTAAAGAACGATATAAAACAAAATTTAAATTAGTAAAAATAATATGAAATTATACTGTAAATAAAATATGGCATAAAATTTTAATGTAAATAAACTATGACATACCTTCTATGGAAAGTGGAATATCTGTTGTGTGAATATCAATAAATTTGTATAGAATACCTGGAAACAATTAAGTTAAAAAATTAGAATCATAACAACTATAAAAATATAACTAAAAAACCATAACTACTAATTTCAAAATGTATTAAAAAATGACTCATTTAGTATTTCTAAAAGTTGTTGATAATTTCAATTTTCATAAAATTAGAACAAATTCAATAGAAATATCCTCGATATGAGTGCTTGATAGATCCAAGTTTAAGATAGCTTGATCTATACTCATTAAATAATAATATTTTGAATTAAATTATTGTATTTAATTATTACTTTTATTATATTATTTTAATTAAATACCAATAATTATATAGTATAATATTATAATTAAATGATATTAATTATAATTAATTATTATATTATATAATTAATTAAAAATATTATCTTATTAATACTTTCATAATATTTAATACTTGTTTTTAATATGGTTCTATTTCATTAATATATTAATTATTATTTTTTTAATATGATTCTATTTCATTAATATATTAATTATTTTAACTAAGTTATAATATAATATTATATTTGAACGATATTATATTAATAAATGTAATAAAACAATAATGTTATAATTAATTAAATTATTTTATTTTATTAATATTTTGAAATATAACTATATATCATCAATGTAAATATATATTAATTTTTTAAATAAATTATATTATAATATTATATTTGAATAATATTTTATTAATAATTTGGAGATATACCTAAACTTATTTAAAAGCTTGATAATGTTTTTCTCGTAAAATATGTCAAATATATATCTATAAACATAATAATATTATTAACATTAATATACTAAACATTAAAATTTTGAGATATGAACATTGAAAATGGAGACGTGGTCACTGGTTTTCGCTAAGATGAATAGGAAAAACCTAGAGTACAGAACCACAGAACCCAAGATATAAAATAGAATTTTTTTCGGCTCTAAGGAATCGTTTTGAAAAAAAGTTTCCTTCTGAAACAAATGATTTTAATTTCGTGAGGATGCGAGGAAATCCAGAAAAATAAACACATGAAAAGATTGCATTCAGAAAAAAGCACATGAAATATATCTTTCATTTACGATGCCATATGCACGAGATAATTGAATATGAAGTATTAAGATTTTTGGTGCACCAGATTCAGAGATCAAGTTTGTAATAATAGCAAAAATGATACTCTATATACGAGAGAGTTCAAAGATTATTTGTATTTTTGAATGTAACCTTTCGGTACAAACTCAGCTTTTATGCTACAGCTATATCTCCTTTTGTACAAATATTCATGCTACAGCCATAAGCTGATGAGATAGAATGACAAGCTATACAGTGTTACAGAGCCCCTTTACAGCAGTTTCCAAAGTCCATGGCAAAGAAAAATCACAATCGATAAAACATGTCTTGGCTAGCAAAAATCTGCGTTCATATAATCCTGCAGCTGGGTCGCATCCCAGGCATCTTCGTACAATTCAATTAGCTGTGGACGGTTTTCAAAAACGTCCTCGAAGTGCCAGTTTTCAACAAGGGATTTAAGATCCTGGTTCTTGCACGAAAGCTCGGATGTTTTCTTTCGTGGATACGCAGACTTCGTCCTTGAAGTCCAGAACGGGGCTTGGCGGAATGCTGAGTTCATTGTCTGAAGCCTCCAGAAGATAAGTAAGATCAAGTTCCGCGTTCGAATCTAGATTTTGGCCTTCATAGCTTCTAGAAATATCAGAAGCCGACGAAAAATCACCAGAGTCGGAGGAGAGATTTGAAGTGGAAACATGTCGCGACAATCTCTTCCTCCAGGCTTCTCATGACTCCCTTTACGAGCTCCTCACTGGGGGCGTATTCCTCGTCTTCTTCGTCATCCACTAAGGTTTTTGTCTAATTGCAGGAGATAAAGAAACTCGTCTGTTTCTTGGCCGTGGAAGCGTTTAGGCTCCCGGGCGTCAATGGTGGTCTGCCAGAGTCTCGGCCTCTCGGCCGCGTTTTCTGAGCGTCTCAGACATGAATGAGGAATAGCCCAAAAGATTCGAACACGGAATAGAACGGTGTTACTGAGACGAGAGAATGATGATAATTCTGTTGCAGCCAAGAACTGCTCTTCCTGCTATTTTTGCTTAGATCGGTAACAGAGAGAATACCATGGAAGCGGATGCTGGGGTTGGCTATATATAGCTGCTACACACAGCATCTAAACTTTTTCGGGTACAAGCCTTGTATTCAAAGTGTGGGGAATTTGGCCGAAGATGAATCGGTCTTACACGGAAAGGGGGGAAATTAAAGAAAAGTATGGAAGATTGCAGAGTGCGGTGTGTGGCGCCTTCTGGGCACCTCCCAATCTCTATCTAAATAATTCAATCCACCAGTGGAGGACAATTTCCACGTGACGAGGGCACGAGATTTTTATTGAGCTCTTTCCTACGACCCGAGAGGCCAAACAGGGTTAGGTTTAGGGTTTAGGAAGTGCGTCAACATTAATTAAATATTTACATCATACCTATCTCTAAAGATGCTGGGGGTATTTTTGCACTTTGTCGTTTGTTTATTTTCAAATATTTGAATTGTTTACAGTTTGTCTTAACGTATACGTAGGCAATGATCCATATTAAAATAGGTTTCTTCAGAATATTTTATTAAAAAGTATCATATCATTGGCACTCTAACCCTATCTCCTCCAGGATATTTCTATTGAATTTGTTAGAAATTCAACATAAATATCCTTTCCTTGCAGGTTGCGTATACCTGTTTCTTTCATGTTTACATATCTATTAATTGCAGAGTTTTGATATGGAACAATTTCATGACCGCCAAATTCGAGAGAGGAGACTTCAGAGTGTTAATAATTATTTAGCCCAACATGTTTTCATGAAAAACGTATGGAAGTCACATAGAAACCATACCTGTTGAAGCTGGACAACTCTTCCGTGGCAACTCTGTGGGGTCTTGCAAAGAAATTCTCCCCTGCTTCTCAGGACAATAAAATATCGCTCCTGCCAAAGCGAAATAAGGGACAGGAAAAAGAGATTAAAGATTATGTCTTAAACTGAGTAATTATTTCTCAGAAGAGATTATCAATAATTGAATTAAGGGTAAGATGACTCACAAACTTGCAACAAGTTCCAGCGTTCGCCTTCAAGGTGCAGATGAAGCACGACTTCCCCTTCCAAATAAATTCTGAATGAAGCCACCAAGAACTGCGCAGTGCGGATGAAGCTGGTGTTCAGTTTACAAGATGTCAAATAAAATTTGAAGGAAGCTTCGCGGCATTTCAAACGACCCTTCTGTCAATTCGTATCGATTTTTGAGTTGTACAAACAATCTCGGGCGATCTTGCAAGTCATGTGTTAATAATGGCAGCAGATCGATGGCGATCCTCATCAGCCTACTCGCAGGTAGTGAAGCGAGGCAGCGTACTGGCAGCTAGTGAAGTGATGGGTGACATAAGTTTCCCGATGGCCGGAGAATTGTAAACCGGTGGCCATGCCCCACGATGGGTTGATGACCATATATGTCAATGGATGGGTATGCTAAGTGACAGCGCATATGCCATTTGATGTTATGGATGGATGCCCCTGGCTCTGACACTAGACAGGCTCGCATTAAATAAATTTCTGTCTGTTTAATAAGGCTTGCCTTTTAATATCTTAGTCCCAGCACATGCATGACGTCATTGGCTTAAAAGAGACTTTTTATATTCAATGGAGTTCAAGTTGTTTATTTGTGTGATGTCAAAGTGATAATTAAGAATGAGTGATTTGGTAGGACAATAAATAATGAGAAGGACAATTGTCTTTTGTAGATTTTTTTTTTTATTTTTTTAAAATTAAATTACAAAATAAGATGAGAAAAATAATCTTTATCATATTTGTTATAATTTTTTAACCAATTAACAAATGAATCAATTAACAAATGAATAAATAGATATTTAATATATTTAAAAATTATTATTTTTAAAATTAAATACAACAATTTTTTCTTTTAATTATATAAATAATTGTAATTCTAACTTGATCAATTGCAATGTTATCTATCCCATGGTTGAAATTTGAATTACCTTGAACATCAAGAAATTTATGTATGAGGTTTTAATTTTAACATTCTCTTTATTTTTATGTTTAAATTTTAATTTTACTAATCATAATAATAATTTTTTTTAATTAACATTTATAATAACTATACGAAACATTGAATTCTTATATTCATATACAACAAAATAAAAAGTTTGCAAAAGTATAATAAATATAATGATTAAACCAAGCACACACATAATGACAAAAAAATTTATCCTCAAAATCTTTAAGTAGGCTTCTTCACAAGCAATACAATGAGCCATTACCATGAGCCACCAAATACCACGGCCCCAAAAAACCACAACAAGACCATGACAAAATCAAAATTTCCATATTAAAAATAGAAATATAAAGATAATATAGATATATATATATATATGCACTTCAAAATAGTGGGTGAAATTAAAATCCATACTTCATTAATGACATAGTGACAATATTTTAACCTGTAAAATGGCAGATGAAAACTATTTATCTGTCAAATTTCAACACTGTCTCTCACATATAGGTAAAAGAAAGATATGAAAAATCCCCCCCAAAAAGAACGATTAATCACTCCAAATATAAATGAAAAATATTAAATTGTAAAGTAAAGGGAACTTGGAAATGGACAAAGAATCCAAGGTTTTTAATGGTCATTCCTCCATTTCCATTTCCAGTGGCAAACATAAACAATTACTTGCTTATTCAATAATCAACAAGAGCCACGAAGTGGCAATGTCCTGCATCATTGCAAATTAGTTTTTTGAAATTTGCAAGAGACAAAACTTTGTGGCTAGTCGCAAATAAGTTTTTTGGAATGTGCAAGAGACAAAACTTTGTAGCTAAAATGAATAAAGTTGTACGTAATTGAGAATAGAATCATGAAAGATTAAGTGTGGAGATTGTCTATATTTACCATTAAATTAAAATTATTTTGAACTTTTGTATAATTATCACCCCGCTTTTTCAACACACCATCTGTTGGTGCAGTTGAGGACATTAAAATAATTATAATTAATACTAGTATTGAAATTTTGGTCCCTATGGCATAGTATTCTCATCCCCAATTCATTTTTCTTGCAATATGAGTGGGAAAATGAGGCTTCATATTATCGTATTGAAAATAGATCAATCAAAATTATAATATTTTTATATCACAAGACTTGCAACATTAAAAAATGAAATAAAGGCCAAATATAATGAAAAATAATTAAAAATAAAAACACAGACATAATAAAGTCATATCACTTCATTATAATAGAAACTCAATATAAGAATCTTATGTAGAATATTTTTTTTAAGATAAGATTGTAAATATAACAATACAAATATGTGAAAAACTAGACAGTAATGAAACCAGTATGTCCTTATATTATTAAAGGGCCAACCATTTTTCGAGAGAGTCATTTGACTGACATGTATGGAAATACTTGTAAATATTTCCATAAACAAAAATTGAATTCCTCAGAGGGCCATGTATCATCGTTTGTATTTATAATTATAAGGCCATGTATCATCGTTTTCATTTATATTATTTATATGGGTATGATGAAAGAAGAAAAATCAAACATTATCTGTACTTTAACTCTAAAACAATTATATATAAAAAGCAAAAAAGAACCTTGACACGGTATAGTAAAAATAAAACTTTAGAAATATTTCATATGTCAAAGGATAGTAATGCTTATATCCCAAATCCCTAGATGCGGGTGATAGGATGGGCTTGGACACACGCGAACCCAGTCACGTGACACTTAGACACATGGACAGGCTCTGTGGCGTTGACGAGGAGGGAGACTTTAGGAGATGGCCACCTCAAGGCCCGACTCATTAAACACCCCCGTTGGAGATGTCCCCTCGACCTGGTTGGCCTTGGCCTCGGCGTACCACCTGTATGTGGTTCCTTCGTGCGGCTTTAAGGAGCACAGGAAACCGTCATCTCGACTCGTTGATTATCATGCACCTCTGGCCTAAGCGCATCATTTCAATGCTCTCCATCCTTGACAGGCATGTGAACTGAGCTCCTCTCGCCCTCTGGTTCCTGATGTTCGCACCCATCCACTTGCTTGCTCCCCTCGCGAGCTGGCTTCTGCTACACGCAGGCATCCTACAGCCAACGTTTCTTGTCTTCTCTTGGGCTCCCTCTATCTGGTCTTCTTATATGGGCTGACTGAAAGGTTCCAGGGGGAGAGGGAAGAAAAGCAACACCCACAAAGAGGAAAGAGACATGGAAAAAGGGTATGGGGAGGAGGTCACCATCCCCGTCCATTTGCTAATCGACAATTGGGAAGCCAGACTAATGGTGGACCACCTCTCCACTGGATGCCCTGGTAAGAAAATTGATCTTTATTGGCTCGTTAACAACATGCTTGGGTTGCTTATGGAGGACATGCTAGCCAACTAGGCTACTTCCAGAAACACCACCCAAACCTTGAAGTCCTACCTGCCTAACATGGAAGCGATTCTGGGAAGTATGGAGGACACCTTGAATTGGCAGTCTTATGCTCCCAGCAGTTATCCTCAGCACAACAACACCGGAAGGGGCGGTTACAGGGATCTCTCCACTGCGGCAGGTGCAAGCGAGCTAGTTCAAGTGATCTTGTCCAAGGGTAAGGCACCATTGACCTTCCCCATTCCCACCACTACAGGCCTTGTTCTGTCCAAGCGAGTCTGCAACGATCAGGGGTTCACTATCTTCAGAAAGACCACACATTTTCCAGTCAAATTGTCGATGAAAGACTTGGTCATGGAGGAGTATCCTCCTTGTCCCATCCCGGAAGATAATTCCCCTGACACTCATGCACCCGAAGCAAATGCACACAACTAAGAAGGATCTGGTCACTCCCTGTTTTTTCCATATTTTCTTTCTTAATCTGTTTAGAAGTTTAATAGTTTTATACAGACAACATTGTTTTATAGCAACACCCTGGACTTCATACTCAGGGTAGGTTTTATGTAATTTTGATCAGCACCATTTTGATCCCTTCAAGTTTCTGGGTTGGTGGCTACACTCTCTTAGGCCACCGCAGATTGTAACATCTCATGTATTTTGGACCTTTTTTTATTAATAGAATTTTGCATCTTTACAAAAAAAAATGTTTATATCTCAAACAACTGTTTGAATAAGTAACAAAAGAAATGTTCCTGGGGTAAAGAGAAAAATAAGTATAGCTCTAAACCGAGAAAGAAAATCTCCAACAAACAAATCGCGGTATAGTTGGGTTATAGTTTCACCATTGGATGACCAAATTTCCGAATATATTATTACACAACCAATCCATAAAAACAATTTATACAAAGCTATTATCAATGTCACACCTTAAGGAGAACAAATGTAAATCTATTTGGCGTAAGGAAAATGACATTTCGAATCAACAACCCTAGATTCAAGGACATAACTCAATGACCAAGAAAAGACCATTGTAATTGTTTATGTTGTAACCAACATGTCGGGCCGTGTCTAAGACAAAAAAAAGCAATGATTAGCATAGGCATTGTAAAATAGTTCCATAATTTTGGACTCTGTAAATTCAGATGAATAACAGATAGCAATATATAATTTTGGCAGAGCTGAGTTCCTAGTTGGTCTCCTATTAGAGCTGAGTCTGTAATGACCCTTTTTTAAAATTTTATTAAAATGCCAATTTTTCCACTTTTTCCCCAATTTCGACCTTTGACTAGTTTAACTGTTTTGACCTCCAAATCAACCCAAATGCTCCCAAATCTTCTGTAGGAGTGTATGAATGGTATTTAGACTTGAATATTAGGTTTAGGGATGTTTTATGGCCCTCCAAATACTTCTGCAAACTTGATTTGTATTCTGATCAATATAGGTAATTTTGACTAGTAATTTGTGCATCAAATCCCCCCCGGGTAACACTGAAAATGGCCTTCCCAATGCCTCCAAACTCCCACAAATTTATGAACAGAGGTATATAATGTGTTAAGTATGTGATTAAGGTCTCATATGCACCATTAATTTATTTTTACTACTGTTCTAACTCTCTCACATTCAACAGCAAAAACCCCCAATTCGACCCTTGGGGAAATGACACTATTTCACCTCCCAATACAACTAAACTGAGTAAAAATGCTTCAAATGCTCAAGTACAGTACATGAAACTTCTAGGAGACATCCATGGCAGTATATTGATCACAAATATATCATAGAATCATCCATCCATTCGAAATAATCAACATTATAGTGTCATACATCAATGCATTGGGGAAATGGACATTGTTTGCTCATTAATCAATAGTTTTGCATACAACTAGTGGGTATTTCGAACTGAAACTTTCTGAATATTAATAACAGAGGATATGAAGCTATTACAATCAGAAATATGTAATGAGAATCTCTCTCAAGAAGCACAAGTGCTCACCAAAAACGCCCTCCCTCAAGGAGCATGAATATGCCTTCGAAATTGGAAATGGTGGAGAGAAAGTGCTGCACTAAACCAAACCATGAAACTTCCTGTAGCTGCTACCTGCAAATAAAACTCCATTAAAGCACCATGAAAGACCTGAGTGGCCTCTCCAAACACCAACTTGGATGGGAATCTTTCACCCTCGAAATTGGCTAAGGCAAGAAACTAGTCATCCACTAGTTCTCTCTTCACAAATGCAATTTTTCTCAAATCATCAAAAGCCATTTTCATACGTGATTTCTACATTTTATAACCAACATTAGCCTTCAAGGGGTCGAAATCCTCTCAATAGATTCAATAAGTTTCCATTTAGAAAATATTCCTCATTTGCCACTTGTCTCCTAGTTCCAACCTTCCATCTTCTCCCAAATTCGAATTTGAGTCTCTTTGGATTCCTCCAACTCCATAAGCACCTTCCTTGAGCCTATTTTTGGGGCTGATATGTCATAATGGTCAGGTGTAAGAAGTCAGGTCTGAATTTTGTCATAAATGTCATAGATGCTTCATTATTGTTGTCATAAAACTAGGGAATCTAGCCCAAGTGTCCACTAGTCCCCAATTTGACTCTTCCTCTCCCATGGAGGTTACTATTCCATCCCATTTCGACCTAAGATGCTCAATGCCATGTGTTATGACTTACCAACTCACCCAAGAGTGTTCACCTTCCCATGAATTCGAATTGGTAAGAGAGAGCTTCCATGTGTCATTGAAAAATCAAGCTAGTGTGGGTCCCACCACCTCCATATGTCTCCAAAACCACTTGCCACCTAGAATTTCTCTTGAATTTATTTATTCATCATATATATTAAATGCTTGAATCCTTCTAATGTCTAAATATCATTTATTAGCTTCCTTATTACCATCCCACATGTGCCCATCCAACCTAGGAAACTAGTAGGATTGATGAGATTGTCTTACTATGCACTTATTTGAATGGGGACATTACAGAGTCCTAGTTGGTCTTTCTCTGAGTGTGAGCACCGGCAATGAAAAAGGGAAATTAATCCCCTACTTGAGGATTGAACCATCCAGGAAAATTCAAGGAGCCACATGATGGGTTAAGTGAGCTCAATGAGCCGAGCTCCTCATAACTATTTTCTTCCCAAACCCTCATAACCATAGCGTAACGCTTGTACTCCACGCCAATTTTCAATCAGTTTTTTGGAGTTGAGCAGTTCTGAATTATCACACAAGTTCATATTCCTATTCTAATTATTTCTCTTATCCATATTTAGGAATGCATAAATTCTTGTAGTAATTGACAATGTAATTAGAATCAATAAATATTTAAGATTTAAGGTCCAAGTCTCTCATCAATGTCATCAATGTTATATGTGTGTCTCTGCCAATGCAATATATTGGAAAAACATTTTATTTAACATTAAACACCATGATAGCATACATAATTCCCTCACCCAACTAGCCCATGCATATAATGGCATATATGTCTTCTCAACTAACCATGATCATCCATTTGATTTATACTCAATTTAGGTATTATTATTAAAAACCCATGATGCAGAAAGCATTTGTTATACTGGTCCAATTAGTATATAGTGCCCGTCATATTTTCTGAACACATTTATTGTTTTCTTTTGGTGGTTATGAATGTATTTGTCTACCACTAAACTCTATTTTTTCTCAATATATAGAAAAGCATCAAAATCAAATCAATTCTAACAATCTAAAGAAAAATAAATAAAATCAACATAACCTCAAACAAATCGATATAAAAAAGAGGTAAAACGTACAATCCCCTGCAAGATTTTGTGGTCTATCAATTGGGTGATAAAGTTGCATTATGTGTCACTCATACAAAAAAAATTGGTAGTGATAAAATTTTATCTATCTTAACCTTGGATAAATCCTTCTTGAGCTTTTCTAAATACAATTAATTTCAAAGATAGAACCAAATTTAACAACTAATATATATTTTTAATTTGAAATCTATAAAGCATTAAGAAAATTATAGATTTGATACTCCTAGCATTAGATCCCTAGACCTATACAACCGGACTCACATTGTTTTTCTAGCCACTATCGACATCAATTTTCATCTCTAATTCTGATGCACATTTTGCATGTACTAAACATAGTTTATCCAAAAATCTAACTCGTGTGTAAATAAAATAGTATGCATGAGTAATGATTAAACATGCCGAGTATGAACGAAAACAATTGATATTGGCTATAAATATCACAATGGTGCAAGAATTTCGTACTTAAACTATTAACGGGAATAATAATCAATAGATGATCTCGAGAAACCAATATTCTTGAGATACAAGAAACTTCACAATTTTGTATAGCATATTGCTTGTTCATGTAGAATATTAGTTGAATATTCATTGATTTCCCTACGAACAACAACACTCGGCAAAACATTGCAAGGTATCAAAATTTAAGAAAAACTACTCACGTGAGGGTTTAAACCCTTCTTCTAAGGTCCTTTTCAATGTTTCCACCATAGCAATGTACTTAGGTTATCAATCATGACTAAAACTTAGCAGGCAATTTTTATAAAGAGTTTCTTAGATATAAACCCTCTTGCCTTTTTCTAAATTTGGCAATTGGTATTGGACAAATAATAAGAATGTGATGTAAATATAAAACTTAGTGTATAAGCTTAAACCAATTGCTTTAGGAAGACATAAAATAAAGATCTTCAAACATTAACAATTTTATGAGTTGTTCAAAGTTGAGCATGTGGTTGTCAAACAAAACCAATGTTCAAATTTTCAAATCCTTCAATAGTGACCATTCTAAAAATGTTTTAATAAAGAATAGGTCATGATTCATACACACTCAATTTTCGCAAATCGGCATGTTGTAAAATAAGGTAGAAAATACCATTAATGCAGAAAAATAAATAAAAAAATAAAAAGCATGACTAAAGGCAAAATTGAAGCACCATCGATGCAACATACAAAGGAATTGTTATAATAAATTGAATCATGAACCTCTATAAAGAATTCAAAAATATCCTTACCATCAACTAGGAACATACATCCCTCATTCTTCATACTCGCACATAAATTTCTTCCAATTTTACTTTTAAAGTTTTAAGCTATGGCAACAAAATAACTTGAGGATTCTTTGGTAGCTTGCAATCTGTAGTAATCACAATTACGGGCACAATTCATTGATTGGAGTCAGCTGATACTGAGGACTTCAACTAACACCAAGTTGTATGACTTGGGTTCAGCGTTCAAATTTGAACCCTTCCTGGCCCTTCCAAATGGTTCTAGCCCTTCCTAGAAGTGTAAAGTTAAAATTGCCCTTCAAAAAAATTTTAAAATCTGAATTTTACCCTACATAATTTATATCAACAATTCAAAAGAAGGGCAACATTTGAAATTACCCATCCATAAAAATTTCAATTTCTATGTTGAAATTCCTATGCTATAAAATTAGACTCGTCATTCAAAATATTGGAAATATCATAAATTATAATCATTCACTCACTCATGTCATGCACTCATTGCTTAGCTTTGCAAGGTGACGAGTGATGACTGACGACTACAAGGTACTAGCCACTGGGATTTGACTCTGAATCCCGAGTCACTTCGGGCTGAGATCTAAGGTGTGACAATGCGTCAATGACTATGGCTATAACAATAGAGAACCACTACAAGGCCCAAAACAAGGCCAAAACATTGTGCCTACTACCTATGTGAACCTGGATACCAATGTCCACTTGTTTTTCATCAAAATAAAATTCAAATTGCTGCTTTGATGAGTCCTCTTCTACAAGACTTCATTTATTGCATGAATGTCACAGACTCATGACAACTCTAAACAACACTCAATGGCATGCAACTAGAACCACAAACCAAGCAGAGGTTGATTTATGCATTGATATAGAGAGGTGGCACTAGGCACACAATATGGAGAAACAATGAGTTAGAAAAAACATTTGGACCAAAGTACCACAATGGTTATTAATAAAATTAAAAAAAACAATTTTTGGCTCAAGAATTGTCTTCAAATTGATGGGTGGCATGATCATGATCATGTAATCTCCCTCCGTCCTTCCAAACATATTTGGTTTCTCACCACGTTTGTATTCGACACTTGCCACCAAAATACGTATAAAAATAACATTTCTTTACATCCTCTTCCATTTAAATCCTCATCGCATAGTCATAAATAAGGATTATTATGCATGCACATCCTCACCTTAAGATATCAATTGGGTCAAGGCGCAGAGACAACCATAAATTATCAAATGTGTCAAGACACAAAGAGTAAGAGACAACTATAAGTAAGTCTTATATTAAATTTACCATATAAGTCTTTAATTGACACTATCATCTGAGATTTGACACGTTGGATTGTTGTGATCTTCTTATCACTCCTTACCAATGTGATTGTAAGGCTTCTTTGATGGTGAAGTCCATAATTTTAAGTCTTCTTCTTCATTCTCATGCCTTTTGGTAAGACAATAAGGAGGGCAGTGGCCCGCATCAGCATGGAAAACAATTTCGACATAGAGGTAGATACATTAATTCTTTCATTAAATAACTTAAATTTCATGCCAATGACTATGAATTCACTGAATCGTGGATTGGTAAAAAACACATGAAATTTTAGAGCCTTGAGCTCATAATTACTCATGTATCTAGAATTTTCGTAAATCGAGCCATTGACAAACTTCTTTTGTTGTTCTGGTTCAATTTAAAAGTTAGATTGTCGAGACTCAAACATGCAGCGAGTCACAAGGCTCCAATTGACTTAGTCTTGATTCCATTTCCCCTCCATCCCATACATGTATGTTGTCACGACAAGTGTTGAACAACAAAATTTGATGCCCATGCCCCTATGATGTTAGCGTTGCTAACTTGCTTGGTATGGAGGATTTTTTTTTAATATTTTTTGAGCTATGTATTATTTTTTCTTAGGCGCCTAATGTCCATCATTCTTACACCTCTAAAGATTGGATGATTTCCCTCTCTTCGGTTTGAATTAAGGTTTTGGTTGGTTTTATATGTATATTTTGGTTGTAGGTTTATTATAGCCTCGTTTTGCTTAGTGGCTTCTTTTTGTACATAGTTAACAATAAGTAATTTTCTCATGGTCCTAGTTTTATTTTAAGAATATATCTAGTTACAACGTCTTGCACTATGCATAAGATCATGCAGATGCCCCAATATGGTTATTGCATAGTCTAAGTAGTTTTATGTATAATGAAGTGTGGTCTAACCCAGAAAAATACAACAAAATAGTTGTTATTTTAATGAAATGTAAAATTAATGTTACATATATGTCAAATTAATGTGTTCAAATTCACTTTTATTGAAAAGATACCATTTTATCATGTAGATATTAATGAGTGCTCAATTGTTTAAGATTGTAAAAAACTGGATGAACAATATTTATTTTTTCCATTTTTTGGGGGGAAAGGTTTAGTTAATTTATACTCGTCAATTGAAATACAATTACTTAAATTGCCCTTCATCTTTGAAGGACTCCAAGAACAAATGCCCTTCCAATAAAAAATAATACCTACCCTTCAAATTTGATCACGAGTCCGAAGCCCCTAAACTTATAGTTTGTGAAGTTATTATAAACCGGGCTCATTAAACTTGACCATATTAAACCATGTCCAACATTAAACTTGACCATAGAGAGGTGGCACTAGGCACACAATATGGAGAAACAATGAGTTAGAAAAAACATTTGGACCATAGTACCACAATGGTTATTAATAAAATTAAAAAAAACAATTTTTGGCTCAGGAATTGTCTTCAAATTGATGGGTGGCATGATCATGATCATGTAATCTCCCTCCATCCTTCCAAACATATTTGGTTTCTCACCACGTTTGTCTTCGACACTTGCCACCAAAATACATATAAAAATAACATTTCTTTACATCCTCTTCCATTTAAATCCTCATCGCATAGTCATAAATAAGGATTATTATGCATGCACATCCTCACCTTATAATATCAATTGGGTCAAGGCGCAGAGACAACCATAAATTATCAGATGTGTCAAGACGCAAAGAGTAAGAGACAACTATAAGTAAGTCTTATATTAAATTTACCATATAAGTCTTTAATTGACACTATCATCTAAGATTTGACACGTTGGATTGTTGTGATCTTCTTATCACTCCTTACCAATGTGATTGTAAGGCTTCTTTGATGGTGAAGTCCATAATTTTAAGTCTTCTTCTTCATTATCATTGAACTTTCTTAGGTTTAAACCCTTCTTCTACTCACATGAGGGTTTAAACCCTTCTTCTAAGGTCCTTTTCAATGTTTCCACCATAGCAATGTACTTAGGTTATCAATCATGACTAAAACTTAGCAAGCAATTTTTATCAAGAGTTTCTTAGATATAAACCCTCTTGCCTTTTTCTAAATTTGGCAATTGGTGTTGGAGAAATAATAAGAATGTGATGTAAATATAAAACTTAGTGTATAAGCTTAAACCAATTGCTTTAGGAAGACATAAAATAAAGATCATCAAACATTAACAATTTTATGAGTTGTTCAAAGTTGAGCATGTGGTTGTCAAACAAAACCAATGTGCAAATTTTCAAATCCTTCAATAGTGACCATTCTAAAAATGTTTTAATAAAGAACATGTCATGCTTCATACACACTCAATTTTCGCAAACCGGCATGTTGTAAAATAAGGTAGAAAATACCATTAATACAGAAAAATAAATAAATAAATAAAAAGCATGACTAAAGGCAAAATTGAAGCACCATCGATGCAAACATACAAAGGAATTGTTATAATAAATTGAATCATGAACCTCTATAAAGAATTCAAAAATATCCTTACCATCAACTAGGACCATACATCCCTCAGTCTTCACACTCGCACATTAATTTCTTCCAATTTTACTTTTAAAGTTTTAAGCTATGGCAACAAAATAACTTGAGGATTCTTTGGTAGCTTGCAATCTGTAGTAATCACAATTATGGGCACAATTCATTGATTGGAGTCAGCTGATACTGAGGACTTCAACTAACACCAAGTTGTATGACTTGGGTTCAGCGTTCAAATTTGAACCCTTCCTGGCCCTTCCAAATGGTTCTAGCCCTTCCTAGAACTGTAAAGTTAAAATTGCCCTTCAAAAAAAATTTAAAATCTGAATTTTACCCTACATAATTTATATCAACAATTCAAAAGAAGGGAAACATTTGAAATTACCCATCCATATAAATTTCAATTTCTATGTTGAAATTCCTATGCTATAAAATTAGACTCGTCATTCAAAATATTGGAAATATCATAAATTATAATCATTCACTCACTCATGTCATGCACTCATTGCTTAGCTTTGCAAGGTGACGAGTGATGACTGACGACTACGAGGTACTAGCCACTGGGATTTGACTCTGAATCCCGAGTCACTTCGGGCTGAGATCTAAGGTGTGACAATGCGTCAATGACTATGGCTGTAACAATAGAGAACCACTACAAGGCCCAAAACAAGGCCAAAACATTGTGCCTACTACCTATGTGAACCTGTCTACCAATGTCCACGTGTTTTTCATCAAAATAAAATTCAAATTGCTGCTTTGATGAGTCCTCTTCTACAAGACTTCATTTATTGCATGAATGTCACAGACTCATGACAACTCTAAACAACACTCAATGGCATGCAACTAGAACCACAAACCAAGCAGAGGTTGATTTATGCATTGATATAGAGAGGTGGCACTAGGCACACAATATGGAGAAACAATGAGTTAGAAAAAACATTTGGACCAAAGTACCACAATGGTTATTAATAAAATTTAAAAAAACAATTTTTGGCTCAGGAATTGTCTTCAAATTGATGGGTGGCATGATCATGATCATGTAATCTCCCTCCGTCCTTCCAAACATATTTGGTTTCTCACCACGTTTGTCTTCGACACTTGCCACCAAAATACGTATAAAAATAACATTTCTTTACATCCTCTTCCATTTAAATCCTCATCGCATAGTCATAAATAAAGATTATTATGCATGCACATCCTCACCTTATAATATCAATTGGGTCAAGGCGCATAGACAACCATAAATTATCAAATGTGTCAAGACGCAAAGAGTAAGAGACAACTATAAGTAAGTCTTATATTAAATTTACCATATAAGTCTTTAATTGACACTATCATCTGATATTTGACACGTTGGATTGTTGTGATCTTCTTATCACTCCTTACCAATGTGATTGTAAGGCTTCTTTGATGGTGAAGTCCATAATTTTAAGTCTTCTTCTTCATTCTCATGCCTTTTGGTAAGACAATAAGGAGGGCAGTGGCTCGCATCAGCATGGAAAACAGTTTCGACATAGAGGTAGATACATTAATTCTTTCATTAAATAACTTAAATTTCATGCCAATGACTATGAATTCACCGAATTGTGGATTGGTAAAAAACACATGAAATTTTAGAGCCTTGAGCTCGTAATTACTCATGTATCTAGAATTTTTGTAAATCGAGCCATTAACAAACTTCTTTTGTTGTTCTGGTTCAATTTAAAAGTTAGATTGTCGAGACTCAAACATGCAGCGAGTCACAAGGCTCCAGTTGACTTAGGCTTGATTCCATTTCCCCTCCATCCCATACATGTATGTTGTTGCAACAAGTGTTGAACAACAAAATTTGATGCCCATGCCCCTATGATGCTAGCGTTGCTAACTTGCTTGGTATGGAGGATTTATTTTTAATATTTTTTGAGCTATGTATTATTTTTTCTTAGGCGCCTAATGTCCATCATTCTTACACCTCTCAAGATTGGATGATTTCCCTCTCTTCGGTTTGAATTAAGGTTTTGGTTGGTTTTATATGTATATTTTGGTTGTAGGTTTATTATAGCCTCGTTTTGCTTAGTGGCTTCTTTTTGTACATAGTTAACAATAAGTAATTTTCTCATGGTCCTAGTTTTATTTTAAGAATATATCTAGTTACAACGTCTTGCACTATGCATAAGATCATGCAGATGCCCCAATATGGTTATTGCATAGTCTAAGTAGTTTTATGTATAATGAAGTGTGGTCTAACCCATAAAAATACAACAAAATAGTTGTTATTTTAATGAAATGTAAAATTAATGTGTTCAAATTCACTTTTATTGAAAAGATACCATTTTATCATGTAGATATTAAGGAGTGCTCAATTGTTTAAAATTGTAAAAAATTGGATGAGCAATATTTGTTTTTTCCATTTTTGGGGGGGAAAGGTTTAGTTAATTTATACTTGTCAATTGAAATACAATTACTTAAATTGCCCTTCATCTTTAAAGGGCTCCAAGAACAAATGCCCTTCCAATAAAAAATAATACCTACCCTTCAAATTTGATCACGAGTCCGAAGCCCTTAAACTTATAGTTTGTGAAGTTATTATAAACCAGGCTCATTAAGCTTGACCATATTAAACCATGTCCAACAATAAGGACATCAGATTCTATAAATTGAATTCAGATTTAAGATTTTATAATAAAAGATAATTTTTATGGAGTTTTGTTTTTTTCTAATTTTGTATTAAAAAGAAATATTTAAAACTATTTTTTATTTATTGAGACTTTGTTTTCCTCTTACTTAAAGAAATAAAATTAAGGCATCTGCCAAAGTGGAAGCCTGCTTCTTTACAAACCAACTGCTAGTAATTTTGGTTAAATTTGATAATTTTAACTTTCTTATAAATTATAATTTTTTATGATTATGTCATTATATATTAACATCTTTATGATGTGATTTCATATTTCATCTCTCCTATATTGTTTAAATTGATGATTGCGAGTTGTCGAGGATGTTGAGTCAGCCTTTGCGTAATGCTCACTGGACGAAGAGCTTTTGACAAATGGGGTAGCGTGTGTCTTAAGCTTACCCATTGCAAGTTGCAACCAATCACAATTTTTATAATTGACAATAATATCTATTATTACATAAATATGCCTATCCAGTTGACGAGCCAACTAAAGGCCCGAAAGGTGTTAGATACATCGTTATGCCATTGGTTCTACGGGACAACACCTCTTTATGAGCTCATGGATCGAAATCGACCCCCACGTTATTTTCCAATATAATAATAATACTTTATGTAATTATATTTGTGTTAAGAGGTCCATTTTTGTGCATTTTGGATCATGTGGATGTCAGCCTCTCAGCACAAAAGTCAATGAAATAGGAAATTACGAACTTAAATATGGTCGGCCAGAGCCAATAAAGATGGTTGGTCGGCTAAAAAATAATGAATGTGTGTTTTGGTGAGTCACCGAGTTTTTTGGGTAAATGTGGTGGCACATGCAAATATCACATCAATAGGAAACCCGTGCATGGTCGGTGGCACGTCAACATCATATTATCGGTCAACGCGTCCTCTGATTTGGGGGGGTACTTAGGCATATCGACCCTGCGTGCTTGCTGTTTCCACTTATCAAATTCTAGAGCCTTTACTGCATCATCTTATTCTTTGTTTATCAGTGCATACATTCTCCTGTATCCAATATTAATGGCGAACCTACTTGCTGCTTCTGCTTCTTCTTCTATGGCCTCAGCTTCCGCATCTCCTTTTGATGTTTTTATTAATCATAGAGGTCCTGATGTCAAAAACGCATTTGCCAGCCATCTCTACAGACGGCTTCTTGATCATGGATTGAGGGCGTTTCTCGACAGGTATGAAATGAGGAAGGGAGGCGACATCTCTTCCCAAATAGAACAGGCTATCGATGGTGCTTCTGTGCACATCGCAATTTTTTCTGAAAGGTATGCGGAATCTGAATGGTGTTTGAATGAACTTGTCCAAATGAAACACTCGTTGAAAAATCCCAGGGTTACTATTTTTCCAATTTTCTACAAGATTGACCCTTTTGTGGTCCGTTGGACACACAAAAAAGGAGCATACTTTGAGGCCCTGCGGGATCTTGAACAGAAAAAAACAAAGGACTCTGAAACTGGTGAAGAGAAGCCACGCTACGGCATCAAGACTGTTCAGAGTTGGAGAGACGCACTTTCCTTTGTTGCAAATCTGAACGGTTTCACACTGGGGTGAGCTCCATCTCCCACTGTCCTTTCCATTTCATTTGTTGGATTGATATTCGCTGCATGATATATTTATGTAGGCTTTTCTCACTTGCTTATTTACTGATCTATTCAGGCCCGAGGACGATGAAGTTGTGCTCTTGGATAGCCTAGTGGAAGAGGTTCGGAAAAATGTTCCAAGGACACCGTTGGATGTGGCAAAATATCCAACGGGTTTGGACCTTAAATTTGAAGAATTTGAAAAGATAGTGGAGAGGGAGCGCGTGAAGCCCAAGGTTATCGGCATTGTGGGTGTTGGTGGAGTAGGAAAAACTACGCTCGCCAAATTCTTCTTCAACAAGAAAAGATCATGTTTCAGGGAATCCTCGTTTTTGTCGGATGTGAGAGAGGTTGCAGGTAGACTGTCCCTAAATGATCTGCAGAGTAAGCTTATTAAACATTTGAAACATGAAGATATCATGATTGATCGTCATGAAGGCATAGAGATACTTAAAAGACATCTTTCATCATGTGAAGCTCTTATCATTTTAGACGATGTAGATCATGTTAGTCAACTAGATGCCTTTTTGCCAATCACGGATGTAATTAGCGCCAGTAGTTTGATTTTGGTAACTTCTCGTGACAAGCATGTCCTCCTAAGCTCGGGGGTATTAGAATCTTCAATATATAATCTAGAGGGGCTCGATATACCACAGTCGAAAGAGCTCTTCTGCTCCTATGCCTTCAGTCAGCCACTACCACCGCCAGAAGCTGCAGATCTGGTAGATGAGTTTGTAACAGCGTGCAAAGGATTGCCATTGTCATTAAAAGTGATTGGGGCGCTTCTGTGCGGAATAAGTGACAGATGTTACTGGCAAGACCAATTGGAACGAGTTAAGGACACACTACCTGAAGAGATATTTAAAACACTGAGAATCAGCTACGAGTCTCTCCCTAAGCAGGATAAGCCAATATTCTTAGATATTGCTTGCTTTTTCATAGGAGAAGACATAGATATGGGAATTAGAATATGGGGTATGGCAGGACTTAGAAATATACAGAACAAATGTCTACTGGAGGTGGACACAGAAAATAAAATAAAAATGCATGATCACATTAGGGACATGGGAAGAAGTATTGCAGAGGAACCAACCATGCCCCGTCGTCTTTGGGATTCATCTACCAACATCATTGATAATTTATCGGTGCAACAGTCGACTGTAAGTGTTTCAATCATTCAAAGCTTTGTCATCGGTTTAATTAAATTTTAATCTTTAAAGCTTCTTTATTCAAGAGAAAGAAATATCGGTTTACTGTGTCTTCTTCTCATCAATGAACAGGTCACAACGGAAGTTCGCGCAATTATGGTTAGTTCCTCCTATGATGAAATCCGGTATTCTCATATGGTTTCGCTTCGAAACATAAGAAGAAGGGGTTCACAAATATTGCCGAACAAATATATAATGAATAATTTCCATTTTCCTGCTTCACATATATCGCCGTCCAAATATCTATTCAATAATTCCCATTTCCCTGCTATGAGGAATCTGCAAGTTCTTGTAACTAAAGAAGATCAATTAGATGACATGTTGAGAAGGGTACAGCCACCGCATCTAATATGGCTCCGCTGGTATAGAATTTCCCACTCTTCACTGCCTAACTGGATTCCGATGAAGAATTTAAAAGTTTTAGAAGTGGAGGGGAACAGATTGAAGATGCTGTGGCCACACCAATCTCAAGTAGGCAAATATGTGTGCGTTTATTTTTTTCATGTAACTTCATGTTGTGTTACTTATACTTGAAACGTCAACATTGCAGGGTCTGCCTTTCGATTTGCGAGAGTTAATTATCCGGGCTCCCCTATCAAAGATTCCAAAGTCTATAGGGCAGCTGAAGTACCTTGAAAGGATTTCCATATGCAATTACTCAGACTCACACAGAGCACTCGAAAGGTTGCCGGACGAATTTTGTCGTCTGCGCTCCTTGAAATACTTAGTTTTGGAAAGCTTCTCATATATGGTGTCGCTGCCTGATTCTTTCGGAGATCTAACAAATCTGCAGCACATCGATTTGGGAAATGCTCAATCATTGCAGACGCTTCCAGATTCTTTTGGAAAGTTAACTCGACTCAAACATCTCTCTTTGAAATATGCTTCCTCTTTGCAGACGCTTCCAGATTCTTTTGGAAAGTTAACTCGACTCAAACATCTCTCTTTGAGCGGTTGCAAGAGTTTGACCATCTCCAGTGGAACACTTGGAGATATTACAACGCTGGAATACTTAGATCTTTCTTCTTGTGAGCACGTGAACGAATTGCCTCCCCAAGTCGCAGATCAGCTATCCTTGCAAGAATTACATTTAGATGGCACGAAGTTAAAAGAATTGCCAAGCGTTGGCTGCAATTTGAAAGTTCTGAAATTAGGTGGCGATTTGTTAGAAATGCTGCCACGTGGTCTCGGCGACCTCAAGAGTTTGAAAAGCTTATCACTCTCTGCTTCGCCGCAATTGAAATCCTTGCCCGATTCTGTTGGATTGCTGACTCAGTTGACTGAGTTGAGCATATTTCGGTGTGGGATAGAATACTTACCAGGATCGCTTCTCCAGATGAATATGCTTGAATCTTTACATGTTAACGAGTGTCCTGTCCAGGAACATCCATTTAAAAAGCAAGTTGAAGGAGAAAGAGAGACAAAAGGGGAAACGGGATCGAATATATTGAACTCTTCCAATAGCAGATGCATGTTTGGGCTCAAGAGTTTGTTCCTGCAAGGCACAGAAATAAAGGAGGTATCTTTTGATGAAGGTGTTTGCCCTAACCTTCAAAAACTGACCTTCAGTGCTTGTTCTGAATTGAGGCAAATAGGAGGGCTGTGTTGGCTGCCAAAACTTAGAGGTCTCGAAATTGGCTGGTGTGTAAAAGTTGATCAGGTCTCCGGGCTTGAAAAGTCGACTTCTTTGGAGTGGTTGAAGGTCTCGGGATGTGGGAAGCTCCAGAGCATACCAGGATTGGGGCAGCTCACAAAGCTTAGACAACTACATGTTAACTACTGCCCTGGGATACAGGAGCTGGCGGGTGTAGAACATTTGACTTCTTTGGAGAAGTTGTCTTTAACGGCATTGGAGAAGCGCCAGAGCATACCAGGATTGGGGCAGCTCACAACGCTCCGAGAACTAAATGTAAATCGTTGCCGTGAGATACAAGCGCTGCCCGATGTGGGGCATTTGACTTGTTTGGAGAGTTTGAGTTTTAATGAATGCGACAAGATCCAGAGCATACCAGGATTGGGGCAGCTCACAAAGCTTAGAGAACTAGAAGTTAGGAACTGCCATGGGATACAGGAGCTGCCGGGTGTAGAACATTTGACTTCTTTGGAGAGCTTGATTTTAAGTGGACTTCAGAGGCTCAAGAGTATACAAGGGTTGGAGCAGCTCACAAAGCTTAGATATCTATATGTTGACAACTGCCATGAGAGACCGGACCTGCCAGGGGTGGAACATTTGATTTCTTTGCAATCGCTGAGTATTTATCGGCTTGGGAAGCTCAAGACGATAAAAGGGTTGGGACAACTTACAAAACTTAGAGAACTAAATGTTGGCAAATGCTGCGAGTTACGAGAGTTGCCGGGTGTGGAATATTTGATGTCATTGGAAATTGTTGATGTCTGTGAGTGTCCCAAACTGCGATGGAGGGAGGGAATACTTGAGCACTTGCGCCAACAATTGAAGAAGAAAAACTTCAGATATGAATAACAAAGAAAAAGATGAAGTTACCTGAAGTTTTTGGAATTTCTGTGTTAACAGTGTTTGACTGCACTAGCCCATAGGATCAGAGCTGTCATCATTTCAGAGTTTTGATGTAAGTGAAATATGAGATTTAGTGTCAATATATTAGAGTGGGAGAGTAACGAATTTAAACAAATTAATTGGAATAAAAAGTTCTTTTTTTCATAATGCGGGGTAATTCTTTATGGATGAGATATGAGCTGAAGCATTTAAATAAAAGTTGGAATAGAATTAAGCACACCGAAAAATAACTCGTTATTTAACAACTTTAAAATTAAAAACAAAACAATGCTTTTTATGGGATATGTTTTTTTATGGAGTGTCAAACTTTAAAACTATATACTATGTATAAATATAATTTGCAAAAACTTGATAAAATTATTTTTTATTCCATTCTTTTTATAAAAATGTAGATATATTTTTCATGGAATGTTATAACTTGCAAAAACTTGATAATATTATGATAATGCTTTTTATGGAGTGTTTGTCGAGTTTGTCCCATCTTGTTAGTCGAGTGTATGTGGTTAATAAATATTATATCGGCCATAAACAAAAAACAATAATACAAAGTAAAAAGTAAATATGAAATTTAAACTAGAGACTTTAGAGCTTAAGATTAGGTGGTAAATATTATGTCAGCTATAAACAAAAAAGAATAATACAAAGTAAAAACTAAATATGAAACTTAAAATAGAGACTTTACTCTTTACTTTTAATACAAAGTAAAAAGTAAATATGAGACTTTAGAGTGTTTGTCAGGTAACAAAATAATACAAAGTAAACAAAAAATAATAATAGAAAGTAAAAAGTAATAAATATTATGTCGATCATAAACAATAAAAAATAATACAAAGTAAAAAGTAAATATGACACTTAAACTAGAGACTTTACTTTTTACTTTTAAACAAAAAAGAATAATACAAACTAAAAAGTAAATATGAGACTTTAGAGTGTTTGTCAAGTGTTTGTCAGGTAACAATATAATACAAAGTAAACAAAAAATAATAATATAAAGTAAAAAGTAATAAATTTTATGTCGATCATAAACAAAAAAGAATAATACAAAGTAAAAAGTAAATATGAGACTTAAACTAGAAACTGTAGAGCTTAGGATTAGGTGGCTCAGGTATTGCACCCAAGGAGCTATTCAAGGAGATGTTTGCACCTCGGGAGATTTGATCCCTCTCGGCGCTTGATAGAGTCTAGGATTTGGATCTAGTTTATCTCATTCCTTTTATAAAAATGTTATATATTTTTCATGGAATGTTAAGCTTTAAAACAATATATTTAAAAATACGAGCTTGGGAAAAAGACTTATAAATCTTTAAGACTTTGAAAGGTCATGATGATATAACTTTTTCTTATCAAAAATTTGAAAATAAAGTATTTAAATTTTTAAGATTGTGAAACATCGTGATAATATAACTTTTTCTTATGAATAATTTGAAAATAATGTATTTAAATTTTTTAAAGATGATGATAATATAAAATATTTAAAAAAAAGGGAAAAATGTATTATTATAAAAACACTACTAACAAACATGAAGTGCATAGCTAAAATGAAATTATATTATCATAAAAAACACCATAATTCTTAAGCTTGATAATTTTCTTACTCTAACAAAGATGCAAGCCTTGAGAAAATAATGATGAGTGCTAAGCTAAGAACTAACTTTCATAAGTTGTATTGGCAAAACCAACATATGGACTCAAAATTATATTATCATAAAAAACACCATCATCATTCTTAAGCTTGATCATTTTTCCTACATATGGACTCTTCTCAAGTTTCATTGGAAAAAAGGATATATCATTTGTACATTCATTTCTTTTTGAGAATCCCTTTATACAATGATATCAGATGTACTTATAGTGATATTTGCCATCACAATTTGGTTATTGAAATTATGAAATAAAACAACCAAAGTATGGAGGAGATTTTATTCTAAATTCACATAGAAACAAATATTTAAGTAAATAACCACTAAATTTATTTTTTTAGTTTTTTTAAAGGTTGTACAAATCATGCAAGCTGAAATTAAAAGACAACATCTCCATCATCAAATTATCAATTCCATATTATGGAAAATTGAATTAATTAATATGTTGCATACTTAATATTGATAACGATGATAAAGATACACAATGATTATGGGGCGGTGGGTTCATGGGGGGTCATCCTAGATCTTGATGGAAAATGGGTCCTAACTTACTCTTGAGGTATAGGGAGAACCACCACCAACCAACCTAAAAGGTACACTCTTTATGTGGGATTATAATTCACTATGTTTCTTGGTCTCAAAAAGGTTATGGTTGCAGGTGACTCCTTGCTTATCATCTCTCAAGCCAAAACTGATGCCTAATTAGACAATAGAATTGCGGGGCATTTGCACTTGCACATATCATCTCTTTGGGTAGAAAAATTAAGGACCTCCACTGGGTTCATGTTTGAAGAAGCAACAACAGACAAGTCGACAAGCAAACAAATTTAGCCACATCACTTGGCAAAGGGAAACTTGTAGAAAATGGGGCCACAAATATCATAGGTGGCTCCCCTAGAGTTTAAATATTCATTTTTTGAATTTCAAACCTCTTCCCAAGTGCATGTATTCCATTTGGTATATGTGTTATTGTTCAAACGTGGGAAATAAAGACGCTAGTCTAGGAACATTTTTAGGGGCTATTCTTAACCCATGGGAAAAATTAGCAGTGGAAGGAAGAGTGGAGGTATTTCAATTACAAAGGATTTGCGAAAATAAAATCATTAACGGAGTTGCACCTTGAAAAGGACACTCGTATTTTTACAATAAATTTAAAATAGTTTTAAACACGATCCTTATATATTAGCGTGTAGGTGAGTGCTCCTATTTGAAACATCTATGACCTCGCTTGCTTTAGTATAATTGAAGTATCATTAAGAAGGATGTGCAAGGAAAGGATAAGTCCTATTTTTATTATATTGTATCCATCTACCTACATTTTATCATATTTAATATATTTTTTTATTTAAAATTCTGCGTAAAGTTAGAAAATTATGACCTTTTTTTAAACTCTCGATATCTTTTTTTATAGAATCATATTGCTCATTACCAAATTAAAGAAAAAATCAATAATATAAATTCTTAATATAACTTTTTACATAAATTTATATTGTTTATTCCCCAATTAAAGAAAAAACAAGAATAGAAACTCTTAATATAATTTTTTTAAAATATTTTAAAAATTAATATTTAAAGAAAGAAGGGAAAATACTTGAGCACTTGCACCAATAATTGAAGAAGGAAGACTTAAGATATGAAGAACAAAGAAAAAGATGCAGTTGCCAAGAGTTTTTGGAATTTCTGTGTTGACAATGTTTGATTGCACTAGCCCATAGGATCAGAGCTGTCATCATTTCAGAGGTTTTATGTAAGTGAAATATGAGATTTTACTGTCAATATATTAGAGTGGAAGAGTAACAAATTTAAATAAATCATGGGTCCATTCAATTGGAATAAAAAGTTCTTTTTTCATAATGCAATAAAATTTGGAATAAAATTAATCACACCGACAAGTAACTCGTTATTTAACAACTTTAAAACTAAAAACAAAAACAATGCTTTTTATCTGATATGTTTTTCATGGAGTGTCAAGCTTTAAAACTATATACTATGTACAAATATAACTTGCACAAACTTAATCAACATTATCTTTTATCTCATTCCTTTTATAAAAATGTAGATATATTTTTCATGGAATGTTAAGCTAATTTAAAACTATATATTAGGTACAAATATAACTTAACATTGTCTTTTAAAAACAAGAGGTTGGGAAAAAGACTTTTATAAATCTTCAAGACTTTGAAACGCCATGATGATATAACTTTTTCTTATGAAAAAATTGAAAATAAAGTATTTAAATTTTTAAGATTGTGAAACGTCATGATAATATAACTTTTTCTTATGAAAAAATTGAAAATAACGTATTTAAATTTTCTAAAGATGATAATATTAAAATATTAAAAAAAGGAAAATTATATTATTATAAAAACATTATTAATCTTAATTTTAATCATTTTTTCAAAATTATATATATATATGAATGATAAGTTAACAACTAACAAACATATTGCCTTATCACTCAATGGTTGAGTAACCGATCTTTTATCGTAAAAACGAGGTCGAGCTGCTCTCGAATGTGGCTGAGCGTGAGCGTGAGATAGGGTTTCACACAGCTATGGCCGCCTCTGGGGGCGAGGATCCCCTTCCTCCCCCCCTTCTTGCTGAGATGGAAGCGTTTAGGAGGCTCGTTGCAGGCGGTGGGAAGAGGAAAGCTTCCCCCCTGGTCCCAAAATTCATCAAAAAACTCGCTGATATTCCTGAAATCGACTTGCCAAAGACAACCACGGTAAAGATTGCTCTTGCTCTGTCTGAAAGAGGGTTGGTGGGCCAATTTATGGGGCTTTGGCCTTCAGCTAAGACCACCGACGACTGGATTCAAAGAAATTGGAAGCCGCATCTCAAACATGGAGTCACCTGTTATCCCCTGAGCAGTGGTTACTTTCTGTTTGAATTTATCAATAAGGAGGACAAAGATCTCATATTCAGGAACGACCCATACTTTATGGGTTCACAGGGGCTATATCTCAATCGATGGACCCCAGACTTTGATCCCTCGGTGGATCTGCCTAAGGAGGTGCCGGTCTGGGTCAGGCTTCCCAATCTGCCGGTCCACTGCTGGAATTTTGAGGCATTGCAGATGATCGGCAATGGAATAGGAAAGTTTGTTGATAAGGCAGACAACAAGACCATCTATAACTGTGCCAGGATCTGTGTTGAAGTGAACCTCAAAGCAGGGCTTCCAGAGGCAGTGAAACTAAAGGTGGGCAATTGGACTCATTACCAGAAAGTGGACTATGAACACCTCTCGTTCAAATGTAGACTCTGCCAAGAGCATGGGCATTTTCAGAGGAATTGCCCAAAAAACCAAATCCTGGATAAGGAAGATCAGGAAGGATGGCAAAAGGTCAAGAGAAACAAACCAGGCTCAAAAACCAGAGAGACAAGACCTGATAAATTGCAGAATCAGCCTCAGGAGAATGCGAATCCCTCGAAGGAGCCATTGGTAAAAGAAACAGCTCCACCTAAGGAACAGGAAAAGGAATGTATAGAGATAGCAGCTCACTCAGCGTCCTCTTCTGAAAATCAAGCCAAGAACAAGAATGACTCGATAGCAAAAGAAGCTCTGAAATCGGATGAAGACAATATCACAATAGGCTCTGAAACTGGAGCTGAATCAGACGGGGGTGCCACTGAGACCAGCAGCTCAGTGGGTACACTTGAAAGGACTCCAAGAGGAAGAAAGCCAGACCGAAAAAAAATGGAGGAGAAATCGTATAGAGATGTAACAACAGGAGTCCAGCAAACCATCCCGGACATGATGGAAACCAGATCCTCAAAGAAAGGCAGGGCTCCGAAAGGAGCCATCCCCCCCTCCTCCTAATCCTTATGCAGGTCGTCTCTTGGAATTGCAGAGAGATGGGAAGCAAGTCCAAAGAAGAAGCAATCAAAGATCTAGTTAGAATGAATTCCCCAGATATACTTCTGATCCAGGAGACGAAGATGGAGGAGCTTGAGACCATTCAGGCTAGCAAAAAGTTTTGGAAAAAAGGAGAAGGAAGAGCAGTCAGTTCCAGGGGAGCCTCAGGAGGGATAGCCACCTTCTAGAACTCCTCCACGCTAAACCTGCTCGAGGATTATGGTACCACCCATTGGATCTTCACAAAACTGCAACACAGAGACTCGGGGTAGCAGATCAGCCTTTTCAACATCTATGCCCCGGTCCTCCTGACAGAAAAAAGAGAATGCTGGGACTCGCTGAACTTGTTCCTTACTGCAAACCAGCATGACAACCTGGTGCTCGCTGGAGATATGAATGTCACCCTGGCACTTTCGGAAAAGAAAGGAGGCTCCCCTGTAAGAGATCTGGCGTGGGAGTGGGTTGAAGATATCATTTCAGGCTGGGATCTGGAAGATATCAAACCCAGCAAAGGCAAATTCACGTGGACAAATAAAAGAGTTGGTCCGGGACATATTGCTGCCCGCCTGGATCGTTTTCTGGTTCACACGTCCTTCCTGACACTTGGTCTTTTTGCCAACTCTGAAATCCTTCAGGCATGCACCTCTGACCACAAGCCGATCTCCCTTTCTCTGACCACTGGAGAAAAGATGGGGCCCATTCCCTTCCGATTCAGCCCCCTCTGGGTCTCCAGGGAAGGTTTCCTCGATCTGGTTTCAGAAACTTGGCGAAAGGCAGTCTCTGGTTCGCCGTTCTACATTTGGGAAGAGAAATTGAGAAGACTGAAAGCTGCTTTGAAATCCTGGGCAAAGACCCATCCCTCTCCAATCTCTGATAGATTGAATGCCCAACGAGCTCTAGGAAACCACCAGCTACTCATGGAGGAGTCCACGACCACCCCGGAGCTGTTAAATGAGGAAATCGACCTTCAAAAGGCTCTCTACTCAGCGCTGAGAAGAGAAGAACAGTTCTGGCGAATTAAATCCCGATGTCTTTGGCTTCAAGAGGGCGATAAAAACACCACTTTCTTCCATAAGCAGGCAGAAGCTCAGAAGAACCTTAATAACATTAGAGAAATCCACTTTCAGGATCACTCGATCAGCAATTTTGAGGAGATTAAGACTGCGGCCCACACTTTCTTTAAAGATCTCTTCACAGAAAAAATGGACACGCCCCGTCTATTGGATCGATACCCCCTTTCTGAGATCCCCACGCTGATCAATGAGGAAGACAATCGCAGGTTAATGACTCCAATCTCGACTGAGGAGATAAGAAAAGTTATTCACGGAATGAACCCTGACAAAGCTCCAGGGCCTGACGGCTTCACGACAAGATTCTTCACAGCCTGTTGGGACATCATTCAGAAGGATCTGGTCAAAATGGTGAAGAAATCTCAGAACTGCAGCAAAATCGGAGGGAGCACAAACTCCTCTTTTCTGGCTTTAATTCCTAAAGAAAAAGGCGCCCAAAATTTTTCCAAATTCTGTCCCATCTCGCTCTACAACACGGGGTACAAAATCATCACCAAAGTTATTGCTAATAGATTAAAAAAAATCCTACCAATGATCATTCCGGAGAATCAGGGGGGCTTCATTCAGGGCAGACAAATCCAAGACAACATCATCCTGGTCCAAGAGGCAATTCATTCAAGTTGTCAACAGAAAGAAAAAGGTATGATAGTCAAGCTAGATCTTGCTAATGCTGTTGACAGAGTTCGTTTAATTTTTCTGTTTGCAGTTATGGAAAAAATGGGATTCCATCCCCAGATAGTCAAATGGATCAAAGCCTGCATCTCAGGGCCCTGGATCGCCCCCTTGGTGAACGGGATACCGGCAAACTTCTTTCATGCATCCAGGGGCATAAGGCAGGGTTGCCCATTATCCCCCCTGCTCTATGTAATTCAAGCCTCGGTCCTCAGCTTCCAGCTAGACAAGAGAACCCCACAGCATTCTCTAATGGGGCTTTCAATCTCTCCTAGAGTGAAGAGAATGAACCATGCCCAGTTCGCGGACGATACCCTTCTCATGGGCCGGGCAAATCTCTCCACGGCCAGATCCTTCAAGAATGAGTTGGATATCTTCACAGAGGCATCTGGAAGTGAAATCAATTTGAGGAAAAGCAAAATCTACAGCTGGAACTGCCCCCCAATCGAAATGACAGAGATTTCCAGGACGATGAATATGGACGGAACTTCCAGGTGGGATTCCATAAAATACCTTGGAATTCCTCTAGTGAAAGCCGCCCCTAGAAAGAACCTTTGGATGCCCCTGCTAGAAAAACTCAAGAGCAAAATAAAGTCTTGGGGGGCCTCTTGGCTGAACAAAGCAGGTAAACTTGTGCTTATTAACTCAGTTCTAGCTTCCCTTCCGGTCTACCAAGCCTCGCTCATGTTAGCCCCAAAAGGAATAGTGCTGGAAATTGACAAGCTGTTGAATAATTTCCTCTGGGAAGGGGGAAGGAATGAAGGTAGGAAAATGCACCTAATAAGCTGGAATAAAATCAAAGCCCCAAAATGGGAAGGAGGGCTGCAAATCAGAGATGTGGCCACTCAGAATTTAGCAATGGGAGGAAAGATTCTTTGGAAAATGATCAAGGGGAAAAATACTTGGAGCTCCAAAGTGTTGAGAACTAGGTACTTTAGAGGTCACAAAGAGAGGTTCCTGGACCACCCCCCAAGGACTAGGAAAGGCTCCCCAATCCTCTCTCTCTGTCTTAAGTCCCTGAACATGATCACTTCCAACCTTACTTGGATTCCGGGAAATGGCGCCAATATAAAATTTTGGGAAGACTCCATTCTAGGACAGCCTCCTCTAAAAGCATCGGAAGGATTGGAGAACATTAAAAACTGGCTTCACTCAAATAGCAAATTCTCCCTTTGGGACCTTTCCTTGTGGGGCCCGGATGACTCTTGGATCAAGTGGGAATTGGGGCCTGTCCCGCAACCTCTTGATTTTGAAGCTCACTCTCTTCTTGACGCTCTTCAAGGTCTCTCCCCCACGTCTAATAAGCTGAAAGATAAAAGAGGATGGGGATCCACCTCTGGAAGGTACTCTGCTGCTGCTGGTTATGCAACCCTGCAAGCAATTCCTTGGGCTGCTCCGGATCCCATGGTATGGAGGAACCTGTGGCTTCACCCCTCGCTTCCCAAAATCGATCTGTTTTGTTGGTCTCTTCTACACAATAGCATTTTAACCTGAGATAATCTCCTAAAAAGAGGTTGGGAGGGGCCCTCTAGATGCCCTCTTTGTGCCAGCCATGAAGAAAACTCGATGCATCTGTTTTTACAGTGCCCTTTTGCTATTGATCTTTGGAACATTCTTCTTGCTCAACTGAATCTGACTCTCCCCGCTTCCATCTTCGCCCTGTTTGCTTATTGGTCCGAATTAGCTCCCTTTCCCCTCTCTAGATTGAAGCTGATTAAAATGTGTTGGATGTGGGTTCCTAAAATCTTCTGCTGGAAAGTCTGGCTGGAATGTAACAACAGAATTTTTTGTGAAAAAGCAGGTACTCCTGCCCAAGTTGCAAACAAAGTGAAGGCCTTGATTGGGGAGCTGGTTACTGCGAATCCTAATTTATCTAATGAATCCACCCCTGACAATAAGGAGCATAGCTGGTTCCATGAGTTAGAACCTTCAATTCTCACTAGAATCAAGCTCTCTACGAAGCATCATGATCCATGGGAAATCAGGTTAGAAGAGCAGGAGTTTATTAAATGGAGATCCGCGTTGAATGAGCACATTCTGCAGGTGGATGGGGCCTCAAAGGGCAATCCAGGGCCTGCGGGAAGTGGAGGAGTTCTGATAGACAATACCGGGAGGATCATTTCCAACTTCTCCTGGGGACTGGGCAATAAAACTAACAATGCTGCTGAAATCCTAGCTATCTGGCAGGGTCTTAATCAGGCAAGAATGCTTTCCATTAAGAAGCTCACTATAATAAGTGACTCCCGAATGATCATCCAAGCCCTCATCCTGAAGAAGGCCCCAAATAATATGGAGCTGACCCAATTCTACAGGAAAGTCATATTACAGATGAAAGCCTTCGAAGAATTGAAGTTCTTCCATGTCCTCCGGCATCTGAACCATCTAGCTGATCATGAAGCGAATTTGGGAGTCCAGTTGGGCAAAGGAGTCCTTAGGCTAAATGGAAACATCATCAACGTGCCCATTCCTTAGTTTAAGTGGTGGAACCCTTCTCAGATTGGACCTGGAATGATAATGTGAAACTTGGTTTCATTAAGCATTTTGTTTCCTGCGCAGGAGAGTAATTCGAGAAGCTCGAAGTGCAGGAGTAAGACTAATCTGCATCAGTGATCGTCAAAAGTTTGTAACTACATCAGACAGCTTATTCCAAATAACTCCACCAAGTATCGCTGAAATTAGCTGAAGGAATCGCTGAGCTTCTCTCAGCCCGCGTGCCATGGAATGGGAAGAGAGCAGATCGGGTTTAGATGGCATCCTGATCGTCCTCCTGTTTAGAATATTGTCCCTCTCAACTCTAGGTAGATCGAACCGAGACCAAAATTATGGAATTTATGGATGTAAAGGCTCTGGAAATATGTTTATGACAGACCAAAAACTTTGAATGTAAAAGCCACTGGCAGCTGTTTAGCCAGATGATAAATACAAAAGCTCTATAACCGTTTTAGTTATAAAAAAAAAAAAAAAAAACAACTAACAAACATGAAGTGTATAGCTAAAATAAAATTATATTATCGTAAAAAACACCATCATTCTTAAGCTTTATCATTTTTTCTACTCTAACAAAGATGCAAGCCTCAAGAAAATAATGATGAGTACTAAGCTAAGAACTAACTTTCATGAGTTGCATTAGCAAAGCCAACACATGGACTCAAAATTATATTATCATAAAAAACTTCATCATTCTTAAGCTTGATCATTTTTCCTATTCTAACAAAAATGCAAGTCTTAAGAAAATAATGATGAGTGCTAAGCTAAGAACTAACGTTCATGAGTTGCATTAGCAAAACCAATATATGGACTCTTCTTAAGGTTCATTGGAAAAAAGGTTCTATCATTTGTACATTCATTTCTTTTTAAGAATCCATTTATGCAAAATGATATTAGATGTACTAATAGTGATATTTGTCATCACAATTTGGTTTTGAAATTCTGAAATAAAACAACCAATCTTTAAGTAAATAACCACTAAATTTAATTTTTTAGTTTTTTTTAAAGGTTGTACAAATCATACTAGCTAAAATTAAAAGACAACATCTTCATCATCAAATTATAAATTCCAAATTATGGAAAAATTGAATTAATTAATATGTTGCATACTTAATATCGACAACGATGATAAAGATACACATTGATTATGGGGCGGCGGGTGCGTGGGGGATCATTCTAGATCCTAATGGAAAACAAGTCTTAACCTACTCTTGGGGTCTAGGGAGAACCACCACCAACCAACCTGAAAGGTACACTCTTTATGTGGGATTATAATTCACTAGGTCTCTTGGTCTCAAAAAGGTTATGGTTGCAGGGGACTCCTTGTTTATCATCTCCCAAGCCAAAACTAGCGCCTAATTAGACAATAGAATTGCGGGGTGTTTGCAAGCACATATCATCTCTATGGGTAGAAAATTAAGGACCTCCATTGGGTTCATGTTCGAATAAGCAACAACAGACAAGTCGACAAGCAAGCCAATTTAGCCACTTCACTTAGCAAAGGGAAACTTGTAGAAAATGGGGGCCACCAATATCCTAGGTGGCTCCCTTAGAATTTAATTCATTTTTTGAATTTCAAACCTCTTCCCAAGTGCATGTATTCCATCTGGTATATGCGTTGTTGTTCAAGCATGGGAAATAAAGAGACTAGTCCTAGCAAAAATTTTAGGGGCTAATCTTAGCCCATGGGAAAAATTTAGGGGTTTTAATTTTTTGTGGGCGAATTTTTTACTAAACCATCATTACCTATCATTAGCCCACATTTTATTTATTTATTTTTAATAAAAGGGAGGTTAGCCCCATCGAATATAGAAAGGGGACCCCAAATAAAACAATTCCCCCCCCACTTGAAATCAATTCAGAGCTTTGTTCGCCAGGGGAAATAGAAAGGTAGCTCCCATTCTCCCTGATTTGCGGAAATGAAAATTGCTAGGGGTTATTTCTCCTTCCACTGATAATGGAAATCGAAGTCTCGGGTAAATTTGTCTGCATTCTATTTGTTGAATTTGATTTTCAAGTTGCATTTTCCCTATATATGTTGTCAGTTTCGACTTTCTTCATCATGATCCATTGAACAATTTTGGGTTTTTATCAAATCTCAAAATATTGGGGTTTTATCAGCTCTCAACCTCTCAGAGTCAGAAGGGATGGGTTGCAACCTTTAGGCTTCTTGTGGAGGTTAGTATACGTTTTTTATCCCCTAGTCGAACTTTAAGTTCTTTTCTTATTTGTTTCGTTTATAAGATTCAGAGCATACCACATCTATGTTTAATCTTGTATTTTAAGAGGCAATGAAATTGGATTTTCCAAAGGTTAACATCCTTTGATTGAAAACCAAACCTTGTTCTCATCCATTACCATTAGTAGCAGGAGAACGAATCCCAATGCGGAACCAAATCACCTAGACACAATGGATTTAGAGATTATCCCTGTCCTATTGATTTTGAACCAACCTCACCTCACATGGACCTTCTACTGTAACTAGTTTAGTAGGTGTCTCCTTATAGATTGATGGATTGTAGATTATAGGTAAATCGTCACTTTATTTTTCAAATTTGATTTCATTTTTGGTAAGTTCTATCTCCATGGTTTCGAATTAACTTTTGGTATTTCCTTGATCCAACTGAAGTTACTAATGCATGGTACTCCTATTTCCCATAACATAAAAGGTAGAGAAACCACCAAATTAGTCTAGAAAAATAGAGAATTTTAACAATTATAAGATGTGCCCATAGTTTTGGTTGTGGAGAGCACGCAACTTTCTTAGCCGTATCAGTTTCAACTTATGATTATTGCATCGAGAGGAGCGAGGTGCTCTACAACCCATTATGGGGGAGATGTTGTCATGTAAGGTAACCTAACGTTACATTACTAAAAATAAAAAGTAATAAAACCAGCATAGATCCATCCTAAACGTGGATCTATCAAGCATAGAGAGGCATCCAATTTCTTGAGGTGTTATTTTTTTAATGACTTTTTATTTGGTTTTAAATCTTTATTTTATGAGTGGATATGGATTTTTGTAATTATTTTTATTTTATGATCCAACATTAAAAAAAAAAATTAATTACTTTTTTTTTTAATTTTTGGTATATAACATGACGATGTTACGTTACGTTATGTTACATATCTCTCCCATACTGAACTGTAGAGCACCTCGCTACTCTCAATGCAAAAAAATTCATGTCGTCTCATAAAAATTTAAAAAGAAAATATGAAAAGTAATTTTAAAAAAATCCATGTCGGCCTATAAAATAAAAAATTAAAGCTTAAACCCGAATATATGAAGAAAGAGAGGGTTCAACTTTCTTGAGATGTAATTTTTTAGAAAAAAAATTAAGATAAAAAAATTTACACCTCAAGAAATTGGATCCCTATCGGTGACTGATAGATATGAGTTTAACATGGATCTATGTTGGTCTAATTATGTATTTACTCGATCAATTCTACACTTATTGATAGATTTGAAAGTTTTAACAACTTGATGATGATGATTTTTCAGTCCCCAAATCTAGATCCTTAGAATCCTCTAGATTGTTCTGATGGAAGCAAGCTTTCATTCACTTCAGGAAAAATAAATGAAAGAAAATGTTCATCCTCTACAAATAGTTGGAATTTTTCAGATTGTAGCATGTAATTGACTATATCATCATCAAATCCTAAAATACACTCCAACTTAACCATTTCACATAATCCTACAACACGATTGGGATGCTTGGGAAACAAGCCAGTTGAAATCACGTCCGCAAAATGAATTGCTAATAACATATCTTCCTTTTGATTGTGCAACTTATTTTTTTTATTATCAAAATTTTCTCTTTACACTTTTCCCATCTTGCCATAATAGTAGTTCTTCCTTAAACCTTTACTTCCACACCATTTTTTGTTGGTAATGAAACTGGGTACTCAACTCAATTTCCAATAGAGGCCCATGAATCTGTAGGAAGGAAAGATGATCCTAAAGTACTGTATTGAGAATTATTTCCTAAGGTAGCCACAATTATGCAATCGAGGTTTTGTGACAAATTTAATATTCTGGTTCATCTCAAAGTACCATCTTCAGTGACAAATTTAATATGCTGGTTCATCTCAAAGTACCATCTTCATATTCCTTCCAACAACAAAATGTGCAATTTGATGGTGTTTAGAACACCAATGCTTTGGAATAGGATTTAGGTGCTCAAAACTATACTTATTTAGAGAGAATAATAAGGATCCTGGTGTGGGAACCTCATTCAATCAATGACATAGCACCGATCTTGTGAATTTTCGTGATGTGAATAGGAGTATGGAAGGTACAAAATTATTAAATTGTGCATTATGGGATTTGTGATTAGGAATCTTATCCCCATATATTTTCTTTCAATCATCATGTTATATTCCATGGCCAGGCAGTCATTTCCTCTTCGTTGCATGGTTGAGGAAGGTTGTCAACAAGCATTGTAAGAAGTTGATTTACATGCATCAAATGGTGGAATCAACAACACTGAGAGTTTGAAAAATAATGCTAGAGTGATGGAAGATTGATGTGTGCACAACCCAATATTTAGAATCATGTTACTGTCTGATGGCCATGACACCTACAACCTTACAAATTGATGGGAAACAATAATTATGAACTCCAAAACAAATTTGGATTACCATTTCATCAAGTCTTTCTGAACTACCACATCATCATCTAGAAACGCAACTTTCTCAAGTGCAAGATATATTTTAGGAATGTAGAATCTTAAGTGGTTCAAAATGGAAAGGTATTTGGGGTTCTGAAATTTAATTGCACTCTTGCTATCCTGGACACCTGTGAAGTAGTAATTTTGTGTTTCAACATCATCTAGTTGCTTCAAGACAGGGACATATGATGCATTTATACATGCCAAATCATCCACATTTTGTACTTCTATATATGCCCTCTTGTAATAATTCATAGAAAACCATGCCTTCATGGATCCAAAATTCACTCCATCTGTGACTATGTGAAAGACAAGCAACTCAGGATGATCAACATGGTAGGTTGTAGAGTTCACCACAATAGATGTTGCAAGCACATTATTTGAGAAGACACAAAAGTGATACAAGTTAATATCTATGAGCCTTGGAGAATTTTTCTTATCCTCCATATACTTATGGAGCTTAAGATCCTTGATCCATTCCAATATCAACCTTATACCCAAACAATAGAGGCTCTTAGAAGTTGCTTCTGTAGCTAACTATCCAAATGTCGTGCTATGTACATTGGTTTCATCTGCACGATCTTCCAAAGCTTGTATCTAAGCTTTCAGTTTCATGATCATAGTTGCACTGTCATAATGCAACTCGTTTGCATGATAAATTAATCTTGTTAATTCTTGTATGGTAGACTATGCCTCCTACATTGTAACCAGGCTTCCTCTTGTAGTTGCTTTCGATAGAATTAATCGACAATCCCTAAATGGCAACTCAATTCCATTGCAAATTACAAATTTTATTTTCCTTTGCAATTACAACATATGCTTTATCCAGTGTCATGATCATCTGATCTTCCAGTTGCCTTGTAATAGAATTGGCACTTATCATTTCCTCTGTGAAATTCATTCCTATTGTCACACTCTGTCTTGTAACTCCATCCTACTACAAGAAGCAAAGACATAATATATTTTCATTATACTTGGACTAGATTGAAAAACCATGAAACAAAAGGAATGCCATTACTAATTCATGAAAGCATAATTTTCCTTGTGATGATCCATATATTAACTTTTTATAGAAATGCCAAATAGTGGGCCAAGTCTCTACCACGTGCTCTCATTCCCCTTCTCAAGCCAACCATTTTAGTCCTTTGGAGGCATGGAATTGGGTGTTTCAGAAAATCCACATGCAACGACTTCAAGCCTTTGTAGACAAATACCCCAATGGCAGAAAATCCCTCTTCATCCCTGGGTAAGGGGAAATGTAAAGTTTGAGTTAACAGAGAAACTTTTCAAGCTACGTAGGCGACATGGATGTTTAAGAACTCCATTCCGCTGACCACTCGCGAAAATATGGCCAATATGGAAGACGAGCCTTGGCAGGAATTGGAGAACCCCGAAAGAAAGGAGTTAGAGGATGTAAAATCCTAGATTGTAGATCTTGGCTCCTCTCAGGCTAAACGCTCGCTATATGATAGAACTATTACCTTGTTCTGGATAATTAAGGGACTTATGAGAATAATCCTGATGGACCATGTCATGTTCCCAAATTTTGTTATGGTCCACGACTAATCCTAATGGACCATGAGAATAATTTTTAAGACTTTGAGAATAATCCTGATGAGAATAATCCTGATGGACCATGAGAATAATTTTTAAGACTTTGAAACGTCATGATAATATAACTTTTTCTTAATTTTCTAAAGAGTGATAATAATGTACAAATATTAAAAAATAAATAAATTATATTATTATAAAAACATTATTAATCTTAATTTTAATCATTTTTTCAATATATATATATTGTTAGAGATAATGTAGAAATGATAGGCAAGTTGCTTGGGATTGTGTTGAGGTGTACTGTCTATGTTTGGTTTGCATAAGTTTGAGATCCATATATCATGGATCTAAGGTTTAGTGTTGTTGCCTATATATTGTAATAATTTCTTATATGTTAATTGAATTGGTTTTACACCATTCCTGTTTGTGTGTGCGAGCCTTCGGGTTCTGCATCTCTACTCTCTGATTTCTATTTTGGTATCAGAGCCACCATTGTGGCCTGTTGTGAGGAGCCCAAAGTGGCCTGTTGTGAGGAGCCCATTGTGGCCTGATTGTGAGAGCCCTTAGTGGCCTGCTGAGCCTGATTGGCTGTGACAAGTGCCAATTGTGGCCTGGTGGCCTGGAGTTGAGTTGTATCTCCTCCTGATGCAGTGTGAATTCCCATTGAGGCTATTGTGAAAGCCCTTGCGGCCTGCTGTGAGAGCCCGCTGCCTCCTGCCCATTGAAGCGTGGTGCTGAAGGGAGCTCATCACCGTGGGAAGATATCGCTGAAGCTGGTGAAGACGTCGCTGCCTGTGCATTGAAATTGCTGAATTGAGGAATCGTTGTTGTGTGAGGAGCTACCAAAGTGAAAGGTGCCACCAAGGAAATTGTCTAGAGTGAAGCCGTAGTCATTGGTAGCTGCTTGTAAGGATCGCTTCCTGTTCCTGCCAGTGCAAGATGAGGAGCCACGACTGCTGCCATCCACGTGAAAGAGGAAACCGTTGGTCTGTTGGGGCTGCCGCTACCAGGTCACCGTAATTTAAAATCGTGGGTTGTGTGTATCATTTGTAGGTGGAGTAGGCCATGGAGACATCGCCCACTGAGGGGAGGCATGGTTGCATGAAGTAGGCTTGTAGTGTGATATCGTTGCTGTTGCTGAGAGTAAAGCGTGGATAGCATGCCATCATATGCCTGGAGCTAACGTCGTTGCTGTCGTAAGAGAAAGAGACGTTGTCTCTTCTCATCTCTTTTGTGTGAACTGAGAATTCCTGCGGAAGCCAGGATCATCAGTGTGAAGAGCTTGATCGTAAGCGCGGCCTTGTCATTACCTGAAGGAGCCGACACCACTGTTGTTAAAGAGGAGCCCGTAAGATCGCTACCAGCAGAGAAGTCTGTGAGTTAATGCTGCATATGAAGCCACGATCATTGCTTTCACGAACAAAATCTGTGTGAGAGACTGCTGCGTGGGAGATCATTGAAGAAGCTATAGCTGTTACGTATCGCTGGAAGGAGAAATAGCCAACTGTCTAATCGTTGAAGGGCTGGTTGCTGTCAAAATTGCAGTCTATATTTACTACAGCCTCCACTGATCTACTAATCGCTGCCTGTATCAGAAGGAGTAGGGATCACTCATGCATTGAGAAATCGTTGCACTTGCAAGGAAATCGCTATCGTAAGGGATCCACTGCCCCATTCAACGCGTGAGAGATTCCTGTTGCAAACCGCTTGAAGAAGCTGCCGTTGGAGATTGTTGCTGCGTTGAGATCAGGTGGACTGTGAAGAGAGGGCCATGTGAATGAGACTCATCTTGAAGAAGTTGAATTTTATTGCAGACTGGCTTGAAAAGCCAAAGAATGGTGAAAATGTGGACTATGTTTGTGATGAAGAATATATCAAGTTTGCAGATGCTGAAGAGATATTGTTGCAGAATTCCACTGCACAGAACAAAGCTGATTGTAACCGAGCATGGATGACAATTATTAAGTTTGCAGAAGTTGTAAAAGCTAAAGGGAGATACAGGACAACAGAAGCCCAACCAAATTCTATAATATACATTCAAATGAAATATACATCAATGTGTGAAGACTTCAAGTTCTCAAGCTAGAAGAGCAGGAAACCAAAAAATATAAACAAATATTATCTGACAGCAACTAAGGTCAAGATGAAGCAGAAGGAGGAATGTAGAGTTCAAGGCTTGGAACTCTAGATCGTTAATTTGTTTTGTTGATTTGTAAGCCTGAAACTACAGGTATATTTAGTATTTTGATCCATTTCTACATTAAGGGAGGATGTTAGAGATAATGTAGAAATGCTAGGCAGGTTGCTTGGGATTGTGTTGAGGTGTACTGTCTATGTTTGGTTTGCATAAGTTTGAGATCCATATATCATGAATCTAAGGTTTAGTGTTGTTGCCTATATATTGTAATCATTTCTTATATGTTAATTGAATTGGTTTTACACCATTCCTATTTGTGTGTGTGAGCCTTCGGGCTCTACATCTCTCCTCTCTGATTTCTATTTTATATGATAAGTTAACAACTAACAAACATGAAGTGTATAGCTAAAATAAAATTATATTATCATAAAAAACATCATCATTCTTAAGCTTGATCATTTTTCCTACTCTAACAAAGATGCAAGCCTTAAGAAAATAATGATGAGTGCTAAGCTAAGAACTAACTTTCATGAGTTGCATTAGCAAAGCCAACACATGGACTCAAAATTATATTATCATAAAAAACTTCATCATTCTTAAGCTTGATCATTTTTCCTACTCTAACAAAGATGTAAGTCTTGAGAAAATAATGATGATGAGTGCTAAGCTAAGAACTAACGTTCATGAGTTGCATTAGCAAAACCAATATATGGACTCTTCTTAAGGTTCATTGGAAAAAAGGTTCTATCATTTGTACATTCATTTCTTTTTAAGAATCCCTTTATACAATGATATTAGATGTACTTATAGTGATATTTGTCATCACAATTTGGTTTAGAAATTTTGAAATAAAACAACCAACCTTTAAGTAAATAACCACTAAATTTAAATTTTTAGTTTTTTTTATAGGTTGTACAAATCATACTAGCTGAAATTAAAAGACAACATCTTCATCATCAAATTATAAATTCTAAATTATGGAAAAATTGAATTAATTAATATGTTGCATACTTAATATCGATAACGATGATAAAGATACACATTGATTATGGGGTGGCGGGTGCGTGGGGGATCATTCTAGATCCTAATGGAAAACAGGTCTTAACTTACTCTTGGGGTCTAGGGAGAACCACCACCAACCAACCTAAAAGGTACACTCTTTATGTGGGATTATAATTCACTAGGTCTCTTGGTGTCAAAAAGGTTATGGTTGCAGGGGACTCCTTGTTTATCATCTCCCAAGCCAAAACTAGCGTCTAATTAGACAATAGAATTGCGGGGTGTTTGCAAGCACATATCATCTCTATGGGTAGAAAATTAAGGACCTCCATTGGGTTCATGTTCGTTTAAGAAACAACAGACAAGCCAACAAGCAAGCCAATTTATCCACTTCACTTAGCAAAGGGAAGCTTGTAGAAAATGGGGGCCACCAATATCCTAGGTGGCTCCCCTAGAATTTAATTCATTTTTCAAATTTCAAACCTCTTCCCAAGTGCATATATTCCATCTGGTATATGCGTTATTGTTCAAGCATGGGAAATAAAGAAGCTAGTCCTAGCAAAAATTTTAGGGGCTAATCTTTGCCCATGGGCAAAATTTAGGGGTTTTAATTTTTTGTGGGTGAATTTTTTACTAAACCATCATTACCTATCATTAGCCCACATTTTATTTATTTATTTTTAATAAAAGGGAGGTTAGCCCCATCGAATATATAAAGGGGACCCCAAATAAAACAATTTCCCCCCCACTTGAAATCGATTCAGAGCTTTGTTCGCCAGGGGAAATAGAAAGGTATCTCCCATTGTCCCTGATTTGCAGAAATGAAAATTGCTAGGGGCTATTTATCCTTCCATTGATAATGGAAATCGAAGTCCTGGGTAAATTTGTTTGCATTCTATTTGTTGAATTTGATTTTCAAGTTGCATTTTCCCTATATATGTTGTTAGTTTCGACTTTCTTCATCATGATCCATTGAACAATTTTGGGTTTTTATCAAATCTCAAAATATTGGGGCTTTATCAAATCTCAGCCTCTAAGAGTCAGAAAGGATGGGTTGCAACCTTCAAGCTTCTTATGGAGGTTAGTATACGTTTTTTATCCCCTAGTCGAACTTTAAATTCTTTTCTTATTTGTTTCGTTTATTAGATTCAGAGCATACCACGTCTATGTTTAATCTTGTATTTTAAGAGGCAATGAAATTGGATTTTCCAAAGGTTAACATCCTTTGATTGAAAACCAAACCTTGTTCTCATCCATTACCATTAGTAGTAGGAGAACGAATCCCAGTGCGGAACCAAATCACCCAGACACAACGGAATTAGAGATTATCCCTGTCCTATTGATTTTGAGACAACCTCACCTCACATGGACCTTCTACTGTAACTAGTTTAGTAGGTGTCTCCTTATAGATTAATGGCTTGTAGATTATAGGTAAATCGTCACTTTATTTTTCAAATTTGATTTCATTTGTGGTAGGTCCTATCTCCATGGTTTGGAATTAACTTTTGGTATTTCCTTGATTCAACTGAAGTTACTAATGCATGGTACTCCTATTTCCCATAACATAAAAGGTAGAGCAACCACCAAATTAGTCTAGAAAAATAGAGAATTTTAATAATTATTAGATGTGCCCATAGTTTTGGTTGTGGAGAGCACGCAACTTTCTTAGCTGTATCAGTTTCGACTTATGATTATTGCATCGAGAGGAGTGAGGTGCTCTACAACCCATTACGGGGGAGATGTTGTCATGTAAGGTAACCTAACGTTACATTACTAAAAATAAAAAGTAATCAAACCAACATAGATCCATCCTAAACGTGGATCTATCAAGCACGGAGAGGCATCCAATTTCTTGAGGTGTTATTTTTTTAATGACTTTTTATTTGGTTTTAAATCTTTATTTTATGAGTGGATATGGATTTTTGTAATTATTTTTATTTTATGATCCAACATAAAAAAAAAAATTAATTACTTTTTATTTTTGGTATATAACTTGACGATGTTATGTTACGTTATGTTACACATCTCCCCCATACTGAACTATAGAGCACCTCGCTACTCTCAATGCAAAAAAATTCATGTCATCTCATAAAAATTTAAAAAGAAAACATGAAAAGTAATTTAAAAAAATCCATGTCGGCCTATAAAATAAAAAATTAAAGCTTAAACCCAAATCTATGAAGAAAGAGAGGGTTCAACTTTCCTGAGATGTAATTTTTTAGAAAAAAAATTAAGATAAAAAAATGTACACCTCAAGAAATTGGATCTCTATCGGTGACTGATAGATATGAGTTTAACATGGATCTATGTTGGTCTAATTATGTGCTTACTCGATCAATTCTACACTTATTGATAGCTTTGAAAGATTTAACAACTTTATGATGATGATTTTCTCGTCCCCAAATCTAGATCCTTAGAATACTTTAGATTGTTCTGATCGAAGCAAGTTTTCATTCACTTCAGGAAAAATAAATGAAAGAAAATGTTCATCCTCTACAAATAGTTGGAAGTTTTCAGATTGTAGCATGTAATTGACTATATCATCATCAAATCCTAAAATACACTCCAACTTAACCATTTCACATAATCGTACAACACGATTGGGATACTTGGGAAACAAGCCAATTGCAATCACCTCTACAAAATGAATTGCTAATAACATATCTTCCTTTTGATTGTGCAGATTATTTTTTTATTATCAAAATTTGCTCTTTACACTTTTCCCATCTTGCCATAATAGTAGTTCTTCCTTAAACGTTTTCTTCCACGCCATTTTTTGTTGGTAATGAAACTGGGTACTCAACTCAATTTCCAATAGAGGCCCATGAATCTGTAGGAAGGAAAGATGATCCTAAAGTACTGTATTGAGAATTATTTCCTAAGGTAGCCGCAATTACTCAATCGAAGTTTTGTGACAAATTTAATATGTTGGTTCATCTCAAAGTGCCATCTTCATATTCCTTCCAACAACAAAATGTGCAATTTGATGGTGTTTAGAACACCAATGCTTTAGAATAGGAGTTAGGTGCTCAAAACTATACTTATTTAGAGAGAATAATAAGGATCATGGTGTGGGAACCTCATTATGACATAGCACCGATCTTGTGAATTTTCGTGATGTGAATAGTAGTATCGAAGGTACAAAATTAACACTATTAAATTGTGCATGATGGTATTTGTGATTAGGAATCTTATCCCCATAGATTTTCTTTCAATCATCATGTTATATTCCATGGCCAGGCATTCATTTCCTCTTCGTTGCATGGTTGAGGAAGGTTGTCAACAAGCATTGTAAGAAGTTGATTTACATGCATCAAATGGTGGAATCAACATTACTGAGAGTTTGAAAAATAATGCTAGAGTGACGGAAGATTGATGTGTGCACAACCCAATATTTAGAATCATGTTACTGTCTGATGGCCATGACACATACAACCTTACAAATAATAATTATGAACTCCAAAACAAATTTGGATTACCATTTCATCAAGTCTTTTTGAACTACCAGATCATTATCTAGAAACACAACTTTCTCAAGTGCAAGATATATTTCAGGAATGTAGAATCTTAAGTGGTTCAAAATGGAAAGGTATTTGGGGTTATGAAATTTAATTGCACTCTTGCTATCCTGGACACCTTTGAAGTAGTAATTTTGTGTTTCAACATCATCTAGTTGCTTCAAGACATGGACATATGATGCATTTAGCCATGCCAAATCATCCACATTTTGTACTTCTATAGATGCCCTCTTATTATAATTCATAGAAAACCATGCCTTCATGGATCCAAAATTCACTCCATCTGTGACTATGCGAAAGACAAGCAACTCAGGATGCTCAACATGGTAGGTTGTAGAGTTCACCACAATAGATGTTGCAAGCACATTATTTGAGAAGACACAAAAGTGATACAAGTTAATATCTATGAGCCTTGGAGAATTTTTCTTCTCCTCCATATACTTATGGAGCTTAAGATCCTTGATCCATTCCAATGTCAACCTCACTACTACATTTTTTTCCTTTAGGGGGGGTTTTCTTCCGCCCCCAAAAGTGACCTACGGGGGAGGTTTTGGCTTTGGGGGCGGTTTTGGAAAAACCACCCCTAAAGGCACCGATGTTAAAATTTTTTCCCTTTAAGGGTAGTTTTTGACGAGATTGGAACCGCCCCCAAAAGTGACTTTTGGGGGCGGTTTGTCCACCTCCTCGTAGACGTCTACGGAGGCGGTTTTAAACCCCCCTCGTAGACCTCTTCATAGAGACCTACGGGGGCGGTTTTGAACCCCCCTCATAAGCCCCCTCATACAAACCTACAGGGGCGGTTTGGAACCCCCCTCGTAGAGGACTATAGGGGCGGTTTCAAACCCCCCTCGTAGAGACCTATAGGGGCAGTTGTGAACTCCCCTCGTATAGTCCTATAGGGGTGGTTTGGAACCCCCCTTGTAGAGGCTTATAGGGGCAGTTTAGAACCCCCCTAGTAGAGGCTTATAGGGGCGGTTTTGAACACCCCTCGTAGAGGCCTATAGAGGCAGTTTGAAACCCCCCTTGTAGAGGCCTATAGTGGCAGTTTGGAACCCCCGTCTTAGATTCTTATAGGGGCAGTTTGGAACCCCCCTCGTAGAGGCCTACAGAGGCGGTTTGAAACCCCCATTAAAATTTCTTATTACAAACCTTTGGAGGCGATTACAAACCCCCCTTGTAGGTACCTATGAGGGCAGTTCTAAACCCCCCCATAGGTACCTACGAGGGCGATTCTAAACCCCCCTCATTGTAACATACAAGGGCAATTTCAAACCCCCTTCGTAGTGACATATGAAGGAATTTTAGAACCCCCCTCGTAGCAACATACAAAGACTGTTTGAAACCCCCTCTATAGCCATATTAAATCATAATAAAATACTTTTATTAAAAATATCAATATTGCAATTTCAATAGGGCATGGAAGAATCGAACCACCAACCTCCTGCTTGTAAGGCAGGCGCTCTTCCATTGAGCTAGAACCCTTTCAGAATTGGGGAGAGGAGCATATGAACACCCAAATTGCATCATTTGTAATTCTAAGAAAAGACAATAATATCCAAAGACAACCATGATTAAAATCCAATTTATTTTTCAAAACACATTGATAAGCACAAAAATCTATCATAATAAGCCTAAAGCTCCTTCTAACTTTTGGAACTATTTGAAGAGACCCCAAAGATGTCTAACCACAAAAATCTACATAAGTAATCTCATATAGGATCTATGTTGGTAAATAAATTGGGATTTAAATCTCTTGTTTACAGATAATTAACATTGATCATATACTAGATCCACGGGGTATAATTCAAAATTGTTAAACACCATAACCATAAAAGCTTTACAAGATTATATTAATCCAATGAAAATGAAAGGAAATGCAAGAAATCATAAAATTGTTAATGAACTCACTTTCATTCAGTACTTATACTCAAAACTTAGTATGTATACTCAAAACTTGGTAACCCAACACATGGAAGGAAGTTATCCACCCAGCTTTATTTTTACAAACTTGTAATGTCACATATCTCATACATTGTATACTTTCACTTTACCGTAAAGACATATCTCATACATTGTATACTTTCACTTTACCGTAAAGACATATCTCGCACAACAACACAATTCCACAATGTGGTAAAGGTGGCATCTAGCAAAGGTATAGAAGAAGGATCCACCAAAGCATATTGAGAGTCATCCATAGAATCATCTACAGAAGATGGTGGGAAGTATGCCTCACATCACTAAGAAGTATGCCTTGCATCACCAACCAAAGCATTCACTATAAAACAATGAACTCCTATAACATAAACATCTCCAAATGTGACAAGATCAATACCAACACATCCTAAAACTAGAAAGGCCCAAGGTGCAAAATGCACTACCAAATGTGCATCATAACAGGAGTCCTTCCAATTCGACAACAGTTCAAAAGAAGTCTCTATATAAGGTCCATCAATAAGGTCCAATCAAGTTGCCTCTTCCTTGAAAACATTGTTTAGTATAGAACATTTTGTACATTTACCATTTTCTTCGTTGTTGAGATCATCCATTCCCCTATGCAGGTGCCTTGAATAGACAACACACTGGTGAAAAAATGTAGTGATAGCTAGGCCTTGATTACAACTAGTATAGCTTTTAAACCACACTATCCACAAAGAGGGGGAGTAAATAGAATAGTTGAGATTAAAATTTAGCTAAAATGCAGAATGTTGAGAACCTATGGTGGAAATGGTATAGAAGGGAACAATTTTCTGATATCAAAATATTCACTAAACACTTTTTATGGGGATACCCAAGCAGATTACAAAAAAATGGATCCTTCTAACCTGGTGTTCAACAATACTAGAAGCTTTTTCCTCAAGAGTCCCAAAACCTACTTCCAAACGAAAAAGACAAACATACATTTTCTTAGAAACTGAAAATAAGCAGAAACTCAACTGTAGCTCAAGTCAAAATGTGTTTATGTCTAAATCTACAGAAAAGCAAGACATTCAAACCGGTTCAGATCCAGTGGATGACCTAAAATCTACTGAAAAACAAGCTATTCAAAGCAGTTCAGTTCCAATACAACGATTACCACAGTGTGAGTCAAGGTGCATGCAGGACAGCAACCTTGCAGAATGTGTTGTGGGGATTGGAAAACAAACTGTTGTACACAAGTCAAGAGAGGCCCAGCAGGACAATATGTCTAAATTAAAAGGGAATGAGAGTTCTATGAATTCCCAGAGTAGAGATGACTAGGTGTATCGTAGGTGTACCCTCACATGGGTCCACATCTTCAATGAATCTTTTAAATAGGGAAAACAGTTGCAAGTGGCTAATTATGCATGCAAAGGTTGTCAATGCCACTGATTTACCAAAGGCTGGTTCTCAACTAAGAATATCTTTAAATGACTTGAAGACCTTAAGGTATGAAGAGAATGCCTTGACTTCACACTCTATTGATACAGGCTTAACAAAGCAGACAGAGACTAGGGTATTTCGTCAGTCAAGCAGTAGGAGATTGGATATAGACAACTTTCTAATTAACTCTACTTTCAAAGTGCCAAGTGGTAATTTTGTCCCAACTACAAAAGCGCAGAGTGACACAGTCTAGTCTACAGTTTATAATGAGGATTCTGCTATGGAAGTTGGCATTGATTCCTTTGTAGATGTTCGTGAAAGTACAAATGTCATGCCATTTGGTGCTTCAGACCATGCTACACCTGCAATTGAAGATAGAACATGTGTAAATCAAAGTGGAGGTTCATAGAACCTAAAAGGAAGAGATCCCATTTGTATTTCACTGGAGTCAGTTTCACCTTTGCATGATAACCCTCTAGCTACTGAAATGGATGTGAATGTAGACAATATGCTTGCATCAGGAATTATGAGCAAAGAGCAATGCTGTCATTCTGATGTCAATTTAATCTTGGAAGCACATGACCAAAGACATGCTTGTACTGGAAATTGTGATTTGTCTCAAAATGGACACTCCTCTTCTGAACAAGTAGGAGAGAATGCATTTAGAGATTCAAAGCAGGCAGATCCACAGCCTCCTGAACATGATAGAGAAAGAGCAAAAAATGGTTGTGATTTGTTGTTGGTTAGAAATGATAGCTCTCTGCAGATCTCAACTGAAGCTGGTATCTCAAATGATGACAACAATAGTCAAGAATGGGTGGCAGATGGCTTGCAAGAAAGTGACAGGAGCTCTCAGAATGAAACTATACCCTCCCTTGTTGATCAGAGTAATTCAGAGATGTCGATAGAGCCTTCTACTTCAGCCACATCAGAAGAGAATACCCAGTGTGAAGATGTAAGCAAAAAACTTCCTGAGCCAGATAATTGTAAGGCAGATCCTGCCCATGTTTCACAAGGTATGCTCCAGTTCTACATTCTTTATGGCTCAGTAATGGTTCCACATGGGAAGCCTTTGTTTTGATCATCTTGTATTTCAAGTTCGTTGTTTCCTTTCACTTGAAACAATTAGTAACAGGTTGAATCTGATTTAGTAGTATCTATGGGCAATCATACTTGCAAGTAGGATGTTTGTTCATATATTATGTAAAGGCCATTTTAGAAGTTTACCATTACACATGGTGTTTGGAGGAAGATCGAGAGTTGTCAAATGTTATTCTGTTTAACCCTTAACTGTGCCTATATATTTTAATGTTTCTATTCTCTTGTCGCACGGTCCTTTGAAGAGCTTGGAAAGCCATATTTTGGTTTTTATTTATAGTTCATGTTGTGGAACTTACCCATCCTGGACCTTTCATTTATTGCCTATTCTCCTGTTTACTAGAGTTTGCTTGGCTTTGAGAATCCTATATGTGAAGTTGTTTTATAACTATATTCAAAGTCAGGGGTCTTTACCTGATCCTTAATCTATCTGACACATTGCTGACTTATCAAATGAAATAGGCACACAATATTCTTGTTTTAGTAAGCTCCAAATTATACACATGCATTATTTTATATAGTTTCAACATTCATGCAAAGTGAGAGTAAAGAGCTAGGATGTAGAGTCTAGACTTCGGATTAGAGTTTTGAAATGAACCCTACTAAGGTAGAGAATAGGTAGGATCCAAGCTTCTTAGAAGACAAGCAGGTCACGAAGTGTGTACCATCAAGAGTTCCAATAAAGGTAACTACAAAATAAAGTATACAAATATAGAGAATAGGCAGGGATCCAATATTTTCAGGTTGGCTTTGAGGTTTGGAGTCTTGGACTGTGGGGAGTTCATTTTTCTCTGTCAAAACAACTTTGTGTGGTGTGAATAAACTAAGTTTACCACTTTTAGGTTGTTTTGCTTTTTCATGAAAAACATTTCAGACAAAGAAACCCTTCTATGAGAAATATCCTGAAGACAAGCAGGTCATGAGGCATTTGTTGTCAGGGGTTCACTTTTCTTTGTTAAAGTAGTGTCTTAGAATTTAATAAAGGTAACTGCAACATAATGCCTACAAATATAGAGAATAGGCAGGGATCCAATATATTCACATTTAGGTTGGCTTTGAGGCTTGAACTGTGGAGTGTTCATTTTTCTCTGTCAAGGCGACTTTGTGTGGCGTGATTTACCACTTTTAAGCTGTTTTGTTTTTCAAGAAAAACAATTCGGATAAAGATACCCTTCTGTGAGAAGTTTCTTGAATTCTAACAGAAGCAAAGTAAATTTTATAATTTGAGGTCACCAGAAGTAGAATGGCCTTTTGGTCAATCCTGACTGAAGCTAGAGTGCCCAACCTCACTGAATCTAGAGTGCCCAAAGGTTGGATATGGTTGAACTGAAGAGATTTGAATTGACTCCAATCAAGGGCATATAGACCTAGGATTTCAGATATATAAGTGAAAACAGTTCATTCTTGATGTCCAAGGATCCAACATTTGGTAATTCCTGACTGCTGAGGCAACTATTGCTACAAATCTTAAATAGAATCTAGTGTGTATGAGATTCATTCCATATCCTGACCTCACTTTTATCATGGACAATAAAGTTAAAGATCTTAAGGAGCTATATTAATGGGCCACCCTTGGGTGACTCTGGAGATTTCATCAAGTTTCCCAGCACTTTCTTCTTTCATAGTATGAGTATTCAATGTGCTCACACTTAACAATCTTAACTTTCTTTCCAGAAATTTGTTGTTTCTTTTGCTGACGTTGTAAAGGCTAATATGTCCATTCAATTCAAATGAGGATCTTGAATTGCGTGCTTTATGGATTTGAAGTGAAGGGTTTTATACCCATGCTCCAAGAACACAGGAATTGTGTCCATGTTGCAATGGGTAGAAATTTAATTTTTTCTTGAAACATCTACTTATCTAAAGAATGAATTAAGTATGGGTCAATTCTTTAATCCATGTTTATTACATAGTTTCAAACTAGGAAAATAACCATATGGTTTGAAGCTGGCCGAGAAAATAGATGATTTGAAATGTATTCTTAGGGGAGCAATGGATATTACCTGAGTAACATGAGTCATCAGTGGAAAGTGCTAGAAATCAAACACTCATTGTAAATCGGTATCTAATTTAGGTAAGATACCAAGGGATCGTAATGTGTTTGTTCTTCAAAATTGCTGTAATACTTCTTCAGGACACCTATGTTTAAATGCAGAAGATTATATAGAATGCTAAGAAACATGGCAACCTTTTTTTTTTTTTAGTTATTTTTAACAGAAATAAAATGAAATTTATTTATAATTTACATAAATTTGATGCCTTCCTTCCCTTGGCCATATCTTGATTCAGTCATCATCAACAGTTGTAAGTTCAACTACATCAGCATAAGCTACTTTCAGGTGCTTTTGAAATGATTTGCATGCTAGTGCACCTAATTTGTGTACAATATTGAGAAAGGATGGGAACTTCCCTGCATCCCTCTTGACTTCATTAATTGCATTAACTGATTCAAAACCCTCCATGCATCTGGAGGACGTCTTCCTTAGACTTGGTTTACAGAATTACTCTATTTACTATATAGATTTAGTAGACTCAAAATTTTTAGTAATCTGGATTGTGGGTGACAATATGTAAACAAAATAATATCATGATAGAAATTCTAACTTGATAGGATGTGTTGATGAAATACATCGATGTGTTGTTGAAAAACATCGTTGGATACATTTGCAACCAACTTGAGCTGCTAGTTGGCAATTTCACATGTGAAAAGAAAGGGATTTCCTAGTGTTTGTTCCGAGTTTGATTCTGTTGACTTGTGCTCTATTAAGGCAGAAAAATGTACAAATGCCGCTGAAATACATCGTTGGATACATTTGCAACCAACTTGACCTGCCAGTTGGCAATTTCACATGTGAAAAGAAAGGGATTTCCTAGTGTTTTTTCGAGTTTGATTCTATTGACTTGTGCTCTGTTAAGGTAGAAAAATGTACAAATGCCAATGTAAATGGTAAATATTGATTCTAATCCACGATGACAATTGGAAAGGAACCGCAGACACATCAAAACATCCAATCACCTACCAGTCGGAGACCTTATCCCAAGCCAAGCTCAACTATAACACTTATGATAAGAGAAATTTTATGTGTTGGTCCAAGCAATCAAGTAATGGCAGCACTACATCTTTGGCAAGGAAACTATCCTCCATACTGATCATCAACCTATATAGTTAGTCATGTTGTTAGCTGAGATTGTCCTGTGTGAGGTGCTTGAAAAGTTCAAATGGACAATGTGTAAGGAGTGTTCCAATGTTACCTCACAGTCTCCCTCTCGCTTTGGAGTTAGTGCATTCTTGCCACAGGAGAGTTTTCTTGATGAAAGCAGATCTGAAATAAGTGTGTTAGCAACCAATTTAAACCAAATGTGAAGCATATATTCACTGGTTGATGGCCCAAGGCTGAAATTCTACATAAAATCTATCGTACCAATGTTAAAACTCTGTTATCTGCGGATACAGATTGAATATTTGCACTGCTTATAGCCTTATACCCTAAAAAATGGAAGATTTGTTGTTTATAACAGTGAAATGAATGGTAGCATTTTTATCTAGGATTTGGTTCTTTCAATCAATGCTTCTTCCAAGTGTTTGGAAATCAGATCTGTAAACCATACTTCCACAGATAGAGTCGTGAAATAATGAGGGGATCAAACAGAAGCAACAACTAACCCAAAAACCTGCCAATAAAATAAAAAAACAACACTAAAATTGTGTGTTGGAGGCTGGAGCTCTCCATTAATGTGCCAGGAAGAATTTCAAGTGCACGTGTGAGAGAAAAATCAAAGAAAAAACTAGAATGCATCAATACTAGATATGGGTACCAGTAGGCTTAAACACTTCATATTATAGATCCTTAGCTCAATGATAAAAAATATAATTTACAAATGAAGCTTGAGTGGTGTATTTATACCATTCAAGTAGGTTGGGTGTCCAATCAAGAGGGTTACATGCCCACATAAGTTTGGGCACACTCTCAAAGAGGGTACTTGAGCATACATATCAATGACTATGCCTGCCTTAGCCACACCTAGTAATACAATAAAAGAATAAAGTATGGATTAGCCATGATTGCAAGTGCACTAATGATACATATGACTGCCCAATGGCCAAATGTACAATGAACATATTGCACCAATAATTCCAACACCAAGGCTATGGATTCAACCAAAGTGCTTGTGAATAAAAAAATGAAGTGAAAACCAATTAAAAGATTGGCTGAGGTAGATTAATGTCAAAATCTCACAGCAGTAATCTAAGAGACAAATCTGAACCTACAAATATTTATGAACCATAAATACTTTGCACAAATTCACATAAATACAAACAACTAAGCACTAAAACATATGATACTTGTATTACTGGAGTTGTCAATCGACAGAGTTTGGATGATACATCTATCAAAAGAACTCAATCACATTGAATCCAATAAGATATACCAGATACAAATTAAATCCCTCCATATATTTTATCCTTGAAAGGTACAATATATAAGAAATATACAAGAATAACAATTCCCATTTTCCACATATTCAAGCTGATACACTCAATTTCCTTGCAAGATAATCACCAGGAATCAAACCCCTCTTCTACCGGTGAATCAACTTTTTATAGACCAACACTCTTCTCCCTTGGGATCTCCAAAAAATAATTAAGTTAATTGAATTATATTCAACTAGGCCCTATCTATGCATACTAGGTCTTGAATATATAGCTCTGAGCTTCAAAACTGGAAATGATTGAAACACCACACATGCTGATTTTATAGGCTAATAATAGAGGACAGTAGTTGAAGATAATAGCACTGATTTTACTAAGTGTGAATGTGAAGTTTAGAATCTCAATAACCGAAGTAGAAATACTAAATGAGGCATCCTTACCCAAGGAACTGTGTGCATGAATAGATTTGAAATGATACTCATCATTAATGTGACTTGAAAGCTAAATTTTGAAGATAAGATAAGATAATTTTATTAATGTTCAACAAGTGATGGCAAAAGTAGGTCAATGGGACTGCCCAGTACAATGATGTATTTACAAAGAAGGAGCACCAAAAGGTCTCTTATAAAAGCAAGATGCAGAAAGTAAAGTAAACCAAAATAAAGTAGACATTTCAACATCTTGAACATTTGGTAAACAAGCCACACCAATATTTTATGACAAAATTTAGCTATACTTGAATACTTTGTATCTTGATGATGCAATTACTCAAAATATATTTTTTGTAAATCAAAAAATGAGTCTCATGGACAAATTTAAGATCATTGTTGATCATAAAATATCTACTCTCATAAGCTAACTCACAACATTGTTGGTTAGAAATATTGCTACGAGAGAACCAAATAAAGAAAAATCAAGATGTATAAATCCTACAAAATTGAATACGAGGAAGAGTGAAATACCCTGAGTCCATCTTCATATGATGCGCATTAAAGAAGAAGATTGTAGCAGGTATCAAAGTGATGTCAAAGTACTTGAGATAAACTTGGGTTTCCTCCACATCAACATCCACTAAAGCTATTGATCCAAACTTGGACACTTCACGTACAATTTTTGCAAGATGTGGCCACCGAAAAAATGAGAGAAGACGAAACATAAATATAATATAGCCAAAAAAATATGCATATTTAATCAATACTGAAAAATGGATTAGGAAGCAGAGAAGAACGAGTACAATTTCATCAAGCTGCATGCAAACAACATCTGCGGCCCTTCCAAATCGGAGAACCAAAACTATGTCCAATGTATCCTTGATGAGCTTGTCAACATCCTATCTTCTTGGAAGATTCTGTAATAGGTAGCTCATTTGTGTAGTGAAAAAAAACAAATTTTCCTCTCTTCCCCTACACATAAGAAAAGTGAAAAAATTGATCCTATAAATATTAATGCAATAGTAACTCATGAGACAAGTCAATCAATTGTATAGCATACAATACAGAAAACTGATTCCTAAAAAGAAACATATATTCTATGAGGATAGCCAATATAGTGTGATCACCCAACTGATGATGAATTTTTTTAACTTAGACACCACAGGAAAGTGTGGGATTCACTGATCTAGTGAAGCAATAGGTGCATCGAGAGGTCAATAGTGAAACTAATAGCCAAGGTCAAAGGATAACAACCATTTTGCCATTATTTTAATTTATTTCAAGTTTGCATTGTTGTTCTTTTTAAGTTGTCATGAAAATGATATATGCGTAGTAGGTATGATTCTCCCATCCAACAAGGAAACACTACCCAAATTTAGGTCTTCATACATTCCATCCGGCCCACTTTTTCAAAAGATATGCACAACTTGTGGCTTAACATACTCTCCTCGCACAATTTACTCAAGTACAATTGGAGAAAAATGAAAGGACTGGGGATATTAATTTGAGATTCTTATGGATGCTACAAAAAATCCTTGAATACTAGCATCCTAATGAGCCTTTCAATTTTGGTTGTGAAAAAAATGCGATGCCAACAAATGTCAAATATGACCTTGAAAGAAAATAGTATGTAAGATTCCAAGTAGGAATTACCTACTGTATGTGTCTTTTCCTTTCTATTTTTGTAGCTGCTAGTTTTATCTGACTCCTACCACTGTAATATCCCACTGAATGGAACCACCCTTTTTTGTATGTGCTTCCCAGATTTAGGTTTATGTAGCTGATTGGGTTTGGATGGTATTGATCTTAAATATTTGTTTACCCCAGATAATTGCATATATGTTTAACAATAAGGTCTCATACATGAATTAGCTCACAAGCTTATAAATACTCCAGGTTATTAATAGTGGAATTACGTATTATTCTATCACAAATAATTATAAATTACTTCCAAACTGTCCCATAACAATTTAAATATCATACCTATATTAAGGCTAACCTGTGGAGTTAAGACCGTTGATTTGAAGATGGCTGTCACAGTTTTTGTGAATTATTGAGGCTGATGTGGAAGTGCTGAGAATGCTCTTAATGCCCAACATAGAGCAAATAGTATTCATGAACAGATCACGTCCTTCTTGCACGCATGCATCCTTTCTTAAGAGAATCACTATTTATGTGTAATTTCAAGATGATCCAGAGACTGAGATTGTAGCTCCTCAATAAGATTCACTTTCAGCTGTTACACGCCCTCCCATGAGCAGATGGAGTTCCTAACTGTATGGATTGTTCCAATAGTTCTGAGGTAATATATTCTGATGAGAATTCATCCTGGGAATGGATCCAAGTAAGTAGATCGCTGCTAGAATGAAGGGATGACCCTACTGCGATAGAAACGTTGATATAGATAAGAGGTTGCTGCCCCTTGTGTAGAAGTGGCGCTACCCAAGAGTTCCGTGTATTCCACAGTGCCCACACAGATCTTTGGTAAGAATATGCTGCTCCTTTGAATACCCACGACTTCCAGCTTAACCCTCACGCCCAGATTTAATGTATAAATATGCCAATCATGCACCGGGTCCAATCCGTGCCTTGATGGAGGAGCCTTAGACTGTATAATAAGAAACGCCCCAATACTGAGATACACGACCTCCAGACATGGTCACGTCCCTCTTAAACTGTGGATCGCTTCCTGAGAAGTGGGATCGTTTGTTTCATTGGACCATAAAGATTGAAGGGTCAATCATTTACTGCCTGAGAAGACACGTCCAACCTTGCCAAGGTAATGTGAGCGATGAACACGCCCACACAGTGTTAGATCCCTGCCTTAATTATTAACTCTGATCTCAGTCAACTCCACGCAACACCTATGAGAGAGGGATGCAACTCTTATGATGGATCAACTCGCCTTTATGTCCACAGTGGATGTTACCTCTGTGTAAGTGTGCCCTTATGCTCAACTTCCCAGAGTAACCTGCCCACACAAAATACCATTCACATGACCTGGGATCGCTGCCCCTTAGAGGAAGAACACGCCTCTGTTTATGGAATGATGTGCCTTCTTCCAATAACCAATAATGCGCCCTCCAATATATAGTGATCACACTCTTATTCTACCACGATGAATGCACTAACGACTGTCCCTCACCCTTTTACACAGTGACCACGATTTCATTAAATATCTGAGCAGCAATGGTGAAGAGTATCGCTGCCCTGTACAAAGAAAATGTGCCCAACCTCCTCCAAGGTCGAACTCAGCCTTGAAGCTTGAACCCTCTTGATTATCTTTGAAGCAGGGTGATAAGTCTGGACGACCTACCCTCGGTATTGACCAGGACGGATATATTTCACCGTCAAAACCAATGTTGTTGGCTAGGGAAGTGTGCCCTAAACCCTATGGCTCTCACAGCTCTCAAAACCAATTCTCAATCATCAATCATAATAATAGATAACGAGTAACTCACTTTACCTTTTTTTTTATAACCTTGACATTGCATGTCCTATACCTAAGTCACTTTTCTCTTCTATTTCTCAATTGAGTTGCATGCATCTCACTTGTTGCATGCATGCTTCTCACTTCTGCATGCGTGCTTGCAAGCTCTTGAGCTAGGGATCGCATGTTGTGCATGTCCTTTGTTCCAGTTTTACCCAAAACAGAACATTACATAGTATTAATACGTTGGAAGGTGCTATGAGAAAGGCTCAATAAATGGAATAAAACATGGTTTAATGCAATGTTGACCCTAACATTATTTTGGGAAGAGTTAAGAGGAAAATGTCGACTCTCTTTGTATCAAATCATGGGCCCTCCACATCAGTTATACCTATGGAGAACAAAGGAGTGGGCAGAGGAATGTTCCAAGGGAATCCACACCATGCACAAAATGTACCAGCAACTGGTGAACAACCTCATAGCCATCATGAAACTAAGTTGAACTAGTTTAACAAGATTGTTAGATAAATAAAAAATGAAATGCATCATTTGAGAAGGAATGAAGAATTGAAACCCTAACTGCAGTAGGGGACACAAGGAGTAGGATCACTCTGGACCAAGAAGCACTGCCGAAATACTAATAAAATGAATGAATTTGGTCCACAAAGTAGAACACCGCATTTTCACCAGTCTAATGCAGCAGTACTAGATGAATATTATATTGGTGAAAATATACCATATGACACTAAATAATTCCTTAATTAAAGCTATCAATATGAGGTGAGGTGCCACCAGGCCAATCTATAGACTCCACTAAATGGGATTATTGGATGATGGCCACATGTGAGGGAGGCTTATTTGAAGAAGAATGATTTTTGGTGATAAAGAGTCCCGGCCCTCAATAGTGACAAAATTGACTTTTAGATTTCAATATGGAGGAACAAGGTAGTTATCCACCAAAAATACCTAATACGAATAATTTCCACCAATTTGGATCTCTTTTCTGAAATCCCAGTAAGAAATTTCCTTTATTCTTCAGTTCTTTAGAAACTGATGATCTCATCTTGCACAACTGCATGTGAACAATGATGCCACCAACAACATCATGCCTCTATCAGTTCTGAAATCAATGGGGTTGGAATTTAACAAGTACTATTAAGTAGGGGAAGGAATCTATGCCATAGATTCAAGAACTGACCCCCCTTATTCACCCCAACATAGAAATAAAATACCTGCAATTACAATGCCCTCAAAATTAAAACTCAATGTAATGCTCTTACTCCTATCTATATTTGTCTTACAAATTTTGTTGTGAGCATCCATTTACCAAGAGATATTATTCAGTACCATGGGCGGTCCTACCTTTCTATTTTTCTAATAGTGTTATGGTTTTTACCACAATGACTATAGTGGATTGTATTTCTCATTTGAATTGAAAGAATGAACATAGAAAAATAAGAATTTAGATGTGTGAAGGTGGAGATCAACAACCACGAATAAATCCACAAGAAACATGAGACAAGGATTAAAACTCATAGAAGGACACCTTGAAGAAGATTAAGAGAAGGATAATCAAGCTTGATAAGGGAGTCAACTAAGGGCTTACAGAACTAAAGAAGAACTGAAGAATTAAACTGTGTCTTGAAGAAATTGGGCGATTTGAGATGGACAACAACTGGAAAGAGGTATGCTCGAAGAGTCTGACAACATGAGGGATGAAGATGACAAAGACAATTCCTAGTCTCCTAGACCCTTCCCAATCACTAACCAAATTTCAATCATGGAAACCAATTTAAGCAATTGTGGAGGTGATGGTATTAATCTGCCCACCAGGGTTCCAATCCCTTTGAGACATGAACATATCATTATCCTTTTATGGGCTGACTTGCCTGCTAAAGTTTACCATCAATAGGCTAATTCCCCCAGTCAAAAAAAGTATGCGGGGAATTCTTCTTATGTTCCAATGTAACATTCTTTAGAGAATTATGGCAACCAAATTCACAATTTGCTAAAAAAACCTCAATAACATAAATGAAATGTCATGGAAATGGCCACATTCAAACCAATTAAGGGCTTGAAATCACTACATCCACCATCAACTTCATTGAAACAAAAAACATCAATAACGATATTATTTATTTTCCTATTTTAAGAATAGAATGCATTGGGCTAACTATTTTTGGTAAATATACATGATATTTCTTGCAACCAATTCTAGCATCTTTTAATGGACTTTAGCTAAAAACCAAAAATTTCCTGCAGTATTCGATATATACGTAATACAAAGAGATATACAAAATAGAAATTGTTGCATAGAGTTAGAAATTATCAAACATAAAAGACCTAAAACATGACAGAAAAACCTGTAAGTATAACAGGGTGAACTCTAATGATTTTCAGCGGACTTACCATCATCCCTGTCTTCGTCCAAATCCTAGCTCAAATTCCCATCATCTTTAGCAGAGCAGTAACACTCATTAATCTTCGAATATCAACGATCCTCAATCCCTTGGCCTTCTGAGAATTTCCCGTTCCACTCAGTTTCTTTACAAAATCAATACCACTCAAATCTTCAGTAGCATTTCCCCACCTATCCTCATCTTCGGCATCATTTTTCCCTTTGTCGAGAGTAGTTCAACTTCAGGGATATCATCGAGTTTCTTCACGAATCTAGATGGGAGTGATGAAATTGATTTTTCCCTTGTGCGACTACCAGTCTTTCAAAGGTGTCAATCTCAGTGGGGGAAGGAGAGGAGGATTCCCCTCCTGCATCTATTCCGACAGCTATTTCCAAACCCTTTCTACAAGCCCTGGAACCCTCTCTGCTCCATCATCGTGCCTGCTCTGCTCCAAACCCTTGTTGTGTACCTTGGGGATGTTGTTTATTCCAAACCTATTGTGATGTGCCTCACCAACCCAATTACCAGCACTGTTAGCTCAAATTCTCATCGTCTTTAGAAACAACACTCATTATCTTCGAATATCAACGATCCTCAAGCCCTTGACCTTCTGAGAATTTACTATTCCACTCTGTTTCTTTTCAAAATAAATACCACTCGAATATTCAACAACATTTCCCCACCTGTCCTCATCTTCGGCATCATTTTTCCCTTTGTCGGGATTAGTTCAACTTCATGGATATCATTGAGTTTCTTCACGAATCTAGATGGGATGAAATTGATTTTTTTCCCTGGTGCAGCTACCATTATTTCAAAGGCGTCAATCTCAGTGGGGAAGGAGAGGAGGATTCCCCTCCTGCATCTATTCTGACAGCTATTTCCAAACCCTTTCTACAAGCCCTAGAACTCGCTCTGCTCCATCAACGTTCCTGCTCTACTCCAAACCCTTGTTGTGTACCTTAGGGATGTTGTTAATTCCAAAACTATTGTGATGTTCCTCACCAACCCAATTACCAATAGTGTTATGAAAAAATTCACATCTTGATCAGGAACCATTTACTCTATGATTTTTCTAGTTAAACCATTCCCAACTGCTCATGATCAACATCCGAAGATCTATATGTTTGTGAATCCACAAAGAGATGATTGAGATTGATATAATAAAAAAAATATTGAGAAAGTTATAAGGATTGATGTAATAAAAGAAAATAGTATTTTTATATCAAATATGTGTAGTTAATTTTAACTAAAATAATAAATAAAATACAAATAATAATAACTTATAGAATGCAATGAAGAGTTAAATCACATATATCTTTAAGGTTACAACTAAAACTTTTAATTTTAGGGTTATAAAATATAATATTTTTTAATGATTTGTTTTTCACTTTAGTATCCATACCAAGTAATGGAATTGTGACAAGATTCATTATGGACTAATCCTCACTTTGTTTAATCCTTCATTTGTCCCCATCGGTGGATTGTGAAGAATTAGGTTTGGATGCGACTCTATATTTAGACAGTCTAGTAATATACATATTTTCTTATATTTTCATACTATTAACTTGATTTTAATATGCAAGACATTTTTGTTACAAAAACTTGGACCCTTTAGTAATCTACGTTTTTTTTGCTTTGTAAGCATGTTTCTCCATTGAAATGGAAATCCAACATCTAGCAAAGACAGGCCATAGATTAAGTATATAACAGTGCAAAACAAAGTCATATCCAATCCTCACACCTCCAAATGTAATTTACAGTAGAGAGAGTGTCCTGTTACAAACAATACTGGAAAAGGACCATCTAAGTGACCACCCAATGATCTTGTATTAGCATATGCTAAAATATACCTTTCGACTTACACCTTCCAAGTATTGTAGACTTCAATCTTCTTCTAGTTGCATATATAGATAATCGATAAGTTGGAAAAGCAATCTTCCCAATGGTGAAATACATGGTTAAATGCAAATGCATGCACCACCAAAGATAGGGCATCACCAAATATTTGTGCCACTCCTTGATAAAAATGATTGTGATATACGTGGCCATGTTGTTTCCAGCATAATAAATAGTGGGAAATGGAAACAACTGTTACATGGCCATGTTGTTTCTAGCATAATAGATAGTGGGAAATGGAAACATGCGCAAATGGACAGGGAAATGGAAATATCCATGTAGAAGGACCAAGGGGATGAAGTGGAACTGAAATATTAATGGTGCTAAAAAGTAACAAATGCCTTAAATTGGAGCCTTAAAATCCAAGTCAGAGTTAAGCATTAAACAACCCACAAAGCACTCTCTAGCGTAGCAATTTCATGAATCTGAAAGTCCTTCCTCCTTATCGGCCCTGCTCGGGCCACATGAAAGAGATGGAAACAGAAACAACGGAATGGGAATGGGGACATATAGCCCACTCCAGCTAACTAGCTTGAATGGAAACCCGAACAACTCACTAGGAATCAAGATGAAATGGGTATGGATCATGGCGGGAATGTATGGATCATGGATGCGATGGGCTCGAGTATCGATCGATTGGCGCCCATTGATCGATATTCGTTAGTGATTGGCAATAGTCACTTGTTAGTGCTTTTAGTTGGGCTCTTGCCTCTGTTTTTGTTGGGCTCTTGACTATTTTTAAGTTCTGAACTATGTTAGTGAAGGTTATATTTATAGCTCATGTTTTTTTATATTAAAAATTTGTATCTCTATCATTTATAACACTTTGTTACAATCCTTAAATATTATATCCCCTAAGTTATATAACCCCAAAACCTTAAAACCACTAGTAACTTAAAACCTTAAAATATTTTACCACTATGACCATTACCACCATGCTTAATGTTTAAATTTATAATGCATACCATGAAAATCCTATAAACCATATTATTGTTCTCTTGATTTCCATATAATGCTAAACAACTAACCCTTGAAACCCCTAATTAATAACATATATCCCCCTACTCTTACAATTATTAACATCTAACCTTTATCAACACCAATACATATAACCCTTAATTTGTGTCTCTTGTAACTCTTAAGCCTTAATCATATCACATATAAACCAAATGAGAGACACTTATAAACCATCACCATTGTCGTCGTCGTCGTCATCAACATCATCATTTTAAGATGCATGCATGGCATGGGATTAATCCTTATATGGTCGACTATTCAAACCTCATTTTCATGATCACCATAATCATCATCATCATATTCTTCATTGTAATCGCATTGTCATCATCGTTAACATCATCATTGGCATTGTTAGTGTCATCATTCCCAACAATTCGTCAAACATGCAACCCTAAACATGTGTAACCCCCAACAACTCAAGAAAAAACTTAAACAAATCCACATCATCATCATCATCCATGTCATGATCATCTTCATCATCAATGCCATCATCATTATCATCATCACCATCATCAACATCATCGTTGTCTTTGAAATCATCATCAACACCATAATCGTCATCATCATCATCATCATAATAATTATCATCATCATCATCATCATCGTCACCATCGTCATTGTCATCATCTTTGTCATCCCCATCCTCATCATCATCGCTATCATCATGATCATCATCATAATTGTCATCATAATCATCATCGTCATCATCGCCATCATCATCATAATCATTATCATCATCATCATCATCATCCACATCATCATCTGCATCATCAATGTCATCGTCATTTTCATCATCGCCATTATCACCATAATCATAATCTTAGACATCGTCATCATCACCATAATCATCATCATATTCATCATCGTCGTCATCCTCTTCATTGTCATCATCATCATAGTCATCATCTTCACCATCCCCATCATCATCATCATCATCATCATCATCATCTTCCTTGTCCTCATCATAATTATCATCGCCATCATCGTAATCGTCATCATCTTCATCATGGTTGTCATCATCATCCCCTATAACACCTAAACATGTAACCCACAACACTTATAAAACCCCACATCATCGTCATCTTTATCATCATCATCAATGTCACTATCATCATCACCATCTCCACTACCATCATCATCATCGTCATCATAATCATAATCATCATCATTTTCATTGTCATCATCATCATTATCGAGGTCATCATCATCATCATCATATATACCTTCATCATCATGACCCTATACATCTTATCATGGCCATGGACCCTGAATTCCCTATAAAATATAACCCACATAGCCCATGCCACATCATATAACCCTCAAAACTAATCCTTAACCCCTAACTTCTAAACACTACACAATTAACACTCTTATATAGCCTTATAATTATAGAACATATCCCTTGTAATAATTAAATCTTATCCACCCTATCAATCTTAACCATTATAACCTCGACTAACACCTTCTCTCTATAAACCCCTCTTAACACATAATCTTATAACCTCTATAAGGGTTATGTGATCACCACTAACCTAATACCTTATAATATTTTACATCATGCTTAAAGTTTCACATTTATCCATTATAACCTCTATCCCCCAAACCCTTATCACCATTGATTGTTATAACACACAATTCATACTATGTAACCCCTAGAGGACATATTATTGCACTCTAACTGGGGATCGCTACATGTTTGAGTCTCAATAATCTACCTTTTAAATTGAACCAGAACAACAAAAGAAGTTTGTTAATGGCTCGATTTGCGAAAATTCTAGATACATGAGTAATTAAGAGCTCTAGGCTCTAAAATTTGATGTGTTTTTTGGCAATCCACGATTCGGTGAATTCATAGTCACTGGCATGAGATTTAAGTTATTTAATGAAAGAATTAAGGTATCTACCTCTATGTCGAAACCGTTTTCCATGCTAATGCGGGCCACTGCCCTCCTTATTGTTTTACCAAAAGGCATGAGAATGAGGAAGAAGACTTAAAATTATGGACTTCACCATCAAAGAAGCCTTACAATCACATTGGTAAGGAGTGATAAGAAGATCACAACAATCCAACCTGACAAATATCGGATGACAATGCCAATTAAATACTTATATGGTAAACTTAATATAAGACTTACTTATAGTTGTCTCTTAATCTTTGTGTCTTGACACATTTGATCATTTATGGTTGTCTCTGTGCCTTGACTCAATTGATATTATAAGGTGAGGATGTGCATGCATAATAATCCTTAGTTATGACTATGCGATGAGGATGTAAAGACATGTAATTTTTATATTAAATGGAAAAGGATGTAAAGACATGTAATTTTTATACGTATTTTGGTGGCGAGTATCGAAGACAAACATGATGAGAAACCACATATGTTTGGAAGGACGGAGGGAGATTACATAATCATGATCATGCCACCCATCAAATTGAAGACAATTCCTGAGCCAAAAAATGTTTTTTTGTTTAAATTTTATTAATAACCATTGTGGTACTTTGGTCCGAATGTTTTTTCTAACTCATTGTTTCTCCATATTGTGTGCCTAGTGCCACCTCTCTATATCAATGCATAAATCAACCTCTGCTTGGTTTGTGGTTCTAGCTGCATGCCATTGAGTGTTGTTTAGAGTTGTCATGAGTCTATGACATTCATGCAAGAAATGAAGTCTTGTATAGGAGGACTCATCAAAGTGGCAATTTTAATTTCATTTTGACGAAAAACGAGTGGACATTGGTAGCTAGGTTCACATAGGTAGTAGGCACAATGTTTTGGCCTTGTTTTGGGACTAGTAGTGGTTCTCTATTGTTACAGCCATAGTCATTGACACATTGTCACACCTTAGATCTCATCCCGAAGTGACTCAGGATTCAGAGTAAAATCCCAATGGCTAGTACCTCGTAGTCGTCAATCATCACTAGTCACCTTGCAAAGCTAAGCAGTGAGTGCATGACATGAGTGAGTGAATGATTATAATTTATGATATTTCCAATATTTTGAATGACGAGTCAAATTTTATAGCATAGGAATTTCAACATAGAAATTGAAATTTATATGGATGGGTAATTTCAAATGTTTCCCTTCTTTTGAAATGTTGATATAAGTTATTTCCTTCCTATTAGAAGGGTGAAATTCAGATTTAAATTTTTTTTTGAAGGGCAATTTTAACTTTACACTTTTAGGAAGGGATAGAACCCTTTGGAAGGGCCAGGAAGGGTTCAAATTTGAACGTTGAGTACAAGGCTAGGCACATCACATATTAAAATACATTTATATGGATTCGCAAGAAAGCCACTAAGTTCAATAAATTATTAAATACATTGTTTAAGTAAATAATTATGATTCCACTTTAGAACTGAGTGGAGCGATGGAGGATGCGTCCAGTACAGAAGCTTTTTGGGTCTCTTCAGGGTTTTTATGGTGTTTTCTGGTGTTTTAGAAGTGCATGAAGACTTTCTCCATTTTGTTGTGTATATGTGGAAGAATGGAGTATTTTTTAGACATTGAATGGGAGGTAGAGACTTGAGTCACCCTTCACAAAAGGGGAAAACAATGAGAAGAAAGAGTGATGGAATGAAATTACTAGCATGTTGAAATTGGCGGGAAAATTTTCATTTTTGGTGTTACAAATCTAAAAATTACCAACATATCCCACTTGTAGTTGAAATTAGATTCACTCTTTAGAGATTATGTGATGTCGCAAAGCCTTAATCATCACTCAAGAGCAACAAAGGGAATTGTTACATATAGGCTAGATATTCCATATGTAGGTCATATGTAGTAGTCTAGGTTAACATGCATGGACCATCAACCCCATAGAAAATTAATATGGTATTAGGCCCTAACATTAGTTTATAGGACATGGTATAGGCCACAAGAACCATCGTCAATGTTACAAATATTGAAATGGCCACAATATCTCGCTTGTAAGGTAAAGTAATTATGTGTAGGGCCATACACATGGACCATGAATCATATAGTAAATTTATTAACCATGGACCATTATTTAGGTTATGAGAACCACTATTGGTTTACATAACCTATAAATATTAAACCATGGTTGGTTTATTGGTTTACATAACCATGGACAAACCAACAACAACAATGACATCGATGATGGTGACAATGATGATCATGACGATCTCACATGTAGGCTAGAGATTCTTATGTGGTAATATAGGTTAACATGCATGGACCATCAACCCCATGGAAAATTAATATGGCATTAGACCCTAAATTTAGTTCACATGCCATAGTCCAGGCCACGAGAACCATCCTTTGTGTTACAAATATTGAAATGGCCACCATAAATAATGCCACTAATTAGACATTGACCTAACACAACCAATCCATGTAAATGACTCATGCACTTGGCACACTTGATCCATGCAATGAATTCATGCACCTAGGAAGCTTCAACCTCTAACCCCCTCACCTCGTACCTAACCTTAACATATATCCCCAAACTGAATAACATGATAACTTATAAACCACTTAACCACTAGTACCAACAAAACCAGAACCCCTTTCCCACTAACCCACTGATCCCTTAGGTGCCTCACTTCTAATCCAAAAACTCCCCAAAGCCTACCACATTATGAAATTGTAGAAAATATCCCCTTAAGCCAGTTCCCCTCTAACCCTAACCCACTACCCCCTAACCCAATCACTAGCATGCCTACTGCACCAAATCAACACACTAACACAATAAAATTTGACCTTGGGTTATTTATAACCAAGGTTTTAGATCAAAGACTTTGACATCAAGGTTTGAATCATGATCACTGTATGAGATTTTATCAAACTAAAATTAGTGCAAAAATAAACACAAGAACTTAGACTATAAACAAAATATTCCCTATCTACGGTATGTATGATGACTCAAGTCCCTATGCATGGCCCATGAGTCTCAAAATAAATTTTTATTGCCCAAGAACCTACATTTTGGCCCTAGACCATAACATAGGCTCCTAGAACCATCCACGACATCAAAATACTAAAAAAATGACAATGTGTTACTCAAAAGCTAAATATTCCTTGCATATGACCTATGTGGTGGTACAGAGAAATGCCCATAGGTCACAAGACCTTGAGGTAACTACCAGTCATTATAAACTAGATTTTGATCTAACACCATGGACACCATGGATTAGGCTTCAAGAACCATCCATGATGTTGTAAATATTGAAATGGTCACCATACCCACTTGCAAGCTAAATATTCCTTATGTAGGAATCATGTGGTGATTAGGGCCCTACACATGGCCCATTAGCCATAAAGGATAATCTTATGGAACACGAGTTTATATTTTGACCATGGATCATGGAAAGTTGGAGTGTGAGAACCATCTTTGATGTGAAAAACCTAGCATGACTGTCTCAATTGTAGAGCTCTAATGGGATATGGTGTTGAATGATGATGCACACCCTTCCTAACACTACAATAGATTGTGTGCGCTTAGCTCCAATGTTTTGATGAGATGCATTGTTGAACCCATGTGACACACCTATCCCACATACGTAAATGACTTTTAGGGGGTTTTCAAAAAACTTCCCCAAAAATTTCAATTCGCATGACTTTTAGGGGGGAGTTCAACAAACTACCTCCAAAAGTTCAATTCTCATGACTTTTAAGGGGGGTTTCAACAACTCGCCTCCAAAAGTTCAATTCTCGTGACTTTTAAAGGGGGTTTCCAAATAACCATCTCTAAAAGTTCAATTCTCATGACTTTTAGTGGGGTGGGGGGGCTCCAACAAACCGCCTCCACAAGCTCAATTCTCATGACTTTTAAAGGGGTGCTAAACAAACCGCCTCCCAAAGTTCAATTCTCATGACTTTTAGGGGGGGTTTTGACAAACCGCCCCAAAACGTTATGAGAATCAAGCTTTTAGGAGGGGTTTTCCAACAACCGCCTCCAAAATTTCAATTCTCATGACTTTTAGGGGGGGTTTTGACACACTGCCCCCAAAAGTTCTGAAAATTGGGCTTTTAGGGGGGGGTTTCCAATAACCTCCTCCAAAAGTTCAATTCTCATGATTTTCAAGGGGGGTTCCAAAAAAACCGCCTCCAAAAGTTCAATTCTCATAACTTTTAGGGGGGGTTTTGACAAACCGCCCCCAAAATTTATGAGAATTGGGCTTTTAGGGAGGGGGTTTCCAACAGCCGCCTCCAAAAGTTCAATTCTCGTGACTTTTAAGGGGGGTTCCCAAAAAACCGCCTCCAAAAGTTCAATTCTCATGAAGGTTTTGACAAACCGCCCCCAAAAGTTATGAGAATTGGTCTTTTAGGGGGGGTTGTACAAAAACCATCCCCAAAAGTCAATTTTCAGGACTTTTGGGGGCGGATTTAAAAAAACCGCCCCCAAAAGTCCAATTTCCATGACCTTTAAGGGCGGTTTTAAAAGACCGCCTCTAAAGGTCTAAAAATTTTTTTAGGGGGGGTTTTACCAAGACCCCCGCAAGTCAAAACCGCCCCTAAAGGGCTATTTTGTTGTAGTGCCTTATACCCAAACAATAGAGGCTCTTAGAAGTTGCTTCTGTAGCTAACTATCCAAATGTCGTGCTATGTACATTGGTTTCATTTGCATGATCTTCCAAAGATTGTATCTAAGCTTTCGGTTTCATGATCATAGTTGCACTGTCATAATGCAACTCTTTTGCATGATAAATTAATCTTGTTAATTCTTGTATGGTAGACTATGCCTCCTACATTTTAACCGGGCTTCCTCTTGTAGTTGCTTTCGATAGAATTAATCAACAATCCCTAAATGGCAACTCAATTCCATTGCAAATTACAAATTTTTATTTTCCTTTGCAATTACAACATATACTTTATCCAGTGTCATGATCATCGGATCTTCCAATTGCCTTGTAATAGAATTGGCACTTATCATTTCCTCTGTGAAGTTCATTCCTATTGTCACACTTTGTCTTGTAACTCCATCCTACTACAAGAATCAAAGACATAATATATTTTCATTATACTTGAACTAGATTGAATAACCATGAAACAAAAGGAATGCCATTACTAATTCATGAAAGCATAATTTTCCTTCTGATGATCCATATATTAACTTTTTATAGAAATTCCAAATAGTGGGCCAAGTCTCTACCACGGGGGGTTCACTAGCGAGGCAATATCATATCACGTCCATTCATATTGAGGGTTTGAATACTCCTAAAAACCTCAAAGATATATTGCCTAGTATTAAGGGGTCCAGGGGGGGTGTTTTAATTTGACATAGTAATATAAATATTGGGGGTTATTTTATTTGGGTGGGTTGAGGAATAACCTCCAAATCGTGGGATATATTAATACCTCCAAATCATGGGCTCAATTCATACCTCCAAATCATGGGTTGGATTCATACCAATCCTATTTTTTGCTAAGGAATAACCTCCAAATCGCAAGCTAGATTCATAACTCCAAATCATGGGATGGATTAATATCAGTCCCAACTGTTGCTAAGGAATAACCTCCAAATTGAAAGCTAGATTCCTAAATCCAAATCATGGGATAGATTAATATCAGTCCTAACTACTGCTAAGGAATAACCTCCAAATCATGGGATGGATTTATACCTCCCAATCATGGGATGGATTTATACCTCCCAATCATTGAACTTATAAAGTATTATTTTTTTAGAATGATTTCCTTCATGAATGGGATTTATCTAAAATTTCATTGGCCCTGGGGCCATGAAAATGGGTAATAAAAAAATAAAATAATAAAATTCATAAATGTGACCTTCCCCTTGATGAGATGTGCTCTTAAATTCCTAGTCAATTGCTCCTGATCAATCCATAAATGTGATATGTCCTTTTAAATTTTTAGTGTTGTTTGAATAATTTAATGTGATATGTGCCTCCATTGAGTTGTTGAGGTTCACATTTTTATGATGCAAGAAATTTTCCCATCCATATTTTTTCACTCATTGAATTCCTTGTGGGGCCTTCATAGTTTGCTATTTATTTTATACCACTTGCAGTCCAACTGGGAAGGAAATGTTCGAGAAAATCATGTCTCCATAGTTTTTTATATTTATATCGAACTATCATGGTGCTCCTCCATGCATATACCATGTAGATGCGTAAATCAACCTATTCAAATTTTCTGTGGGTTCAAGTTTTCTACTGAGTTGCATCAAACTCAACGACTGAACTTATTTTTTCATTTTTGCATGAAGCCTAATTTAAATTTCTGTGGTTGTTACAAATTAAAGAAAAAAAACAAAAAAAAACATCCTCTAAAAGAATGTCTCCCCCTCAAAAAAGCTTATTTTTCATGCACATAAGGTCCAATTCATGTAAATAAATAAAAGGAAAAAAAGAAAAAAAGAAAAAAACATATTCCATCTCTTCAATATATGCATACCTTCCTTTGCATTTGCTCTTAAACATCTATATATACTTTTCTTTTGCATACAAAACAACAACAAAAGCAAAAGATGATGGGTAGAACTCCAATGCTCAATGGTTGTTTCAATCAAACCTTGCTCCACGACAACCAAGAAAAGTGAGATCAATCATTTTCGGTTCACTGGAACCAACAAAAGTTAGATCAATCTCTCTTGACTAACTATTTCTTTCAACTTTTTGTATTATTCTTTAACATTTTCACATTTCTAGTTAGGAATAGTTGTTAGATTGAGTTATATTTGGCACATTCATAATTGTAATTTTAATTCTTATATACAAGGAATCCATCTTAATATTGTATTGGAACTTACATGAACATAGGTGAAAATCTAAATTCTTATTTACATACGCTATGTGTTATCGTTACCATGAAATGGTATCATATAAGTTTCACCATCTCTATATCTTTATAACTATTGCATGCTTGAAACATAACAATGGATATTTTTCACTCTTTTGTAAAAATAAAAATAAAAACAGATATAACCCAAGAAAAGATAACTAAATGTTGTTAATTCCCTTGCTTGCAAGAATAAATGTAAAGGAAGTGGAGGCAATTCATTGCATCTTGTGAATGACCCAAATCCAAGCTATGATATGATCATATGGTGTTATTGGAAACTTGTAAGAGGAATTTTTCTATGTTCATTTGGGTTCAAACGTCAATGATTTTTTTTATATAGGGAGGTAGGGAAGTCCATCCATGAAAGGGTTTCAATTTTTCATTTTTATGGTGTTTAATTTATTAAGCTTATAGAAAGCATGAGTTCTCTATGGCTATACTTGTATTTACATGATATAAAATTGGTAAATTGGCAGGATGTGGTGTGAAACATCTACAATTATCATTTTTCTAAGCATTACACTAACTATTGGACTATCAGTCTTTTAAATTCTTCGTTACAATGATCTCTTGACTAGGTTTCCTTTTACACATTTCTCCTTCCCCATTACTATTTCATTCGGTCTTCCACTATCCAATGCTACAAATTGATCAGTCGCCCCTGCAATCCTGGTGGGATCATTATTAACATTATACTATTATTTTATTTAGCATCATGTTTGCTTATACTAAGATGCATTGGGGATCTTGTTTGTTACAACTTGATAATACGATATAAAGGGGGTATTAAAAAATGGGTTGATAAAAATGGATACCTACAATATCTGGTGAAACTAGGGGTTTTCTTAATTGGAAAGGTATATTGGGAGGGGCTTCCAACAATACAATTTTAGGAGGCATTTTCCAATATTTAGTGAAATTAGGGATATTCTTTAATATCCTGTGAACGATTGTGCTACGTCAAAATTTCATTGAGTGAACCCCCCATGGTCTTTACCATGTAAAACCGAGTGTGAACAAAAGGTCAAAAAAATAAATTCCTTTAAAAATAGGATCAAGTGATAACCTTGTTAGTGGACAAGCCAAAAAGAATTGGGAGACTATATAGTATATATATTATATAAACTTGAGTTTTAATAACATATTTTAGACAAATCGGTTAAAAAATCAACAAAAGGAAGACACACGCACAATATTGTGTGATCCAGTCTTAAGAAATTCAAAATATTAAAAAGAATCCAACTGAAGAAACAAAATTTGGGAGACTAGCAAGAAATATGAGTTCAATTCCAAGGTACCAAATATAGAGAAGCAATGAGACGAAACACAAAGTGCATGCATGAGGCCAATTGAAGAACATAAACTGGGCTACTAGCAAGAAAGATAAGTACGATTCCAACGTACCAAATATAGAGAAGCAATGAGACAAAAAAAATGGATGCTTATTAAGATGGAGTGCTAGAACAATTCATTCAATGAAATATAGTACACAAATAGTAACCATATGGATTAAGTTTATACTTTGTTGAAATATGCTAGAGCAAAAGAAAGCATGGAAAAATCATGAAAGTGGAGTCTAGTCAATAATACTCAAATTATGGTCCTTTGGGATGTGGTCTAGCAGTAAGTCAAAGTGTTTGTCGTGAGGATGACCCAAGTTTAAATCCAACTTTACTTGTTTTTCGGTGAGGATTTAACTTATATGTAGCATGTCACTAACCCTATTAATCCTCCCACCATTAGCATATTGTTTTATTGTATAAGTGTTCTTGGTGTTGCTTTAATGGTTTAAGTGTTGGTCCATGTTCATGAATGCATCCAATGAATTTAGTTCTGGTGTTACAGCCATGGATAAGAAAACTAGTTGAAAAAAGAGAGAACAAAATACATCTATAAACCATAAGAGGACGACTTAAGTAAAGACAAAAATACAAATACCTTCATAAGAAAAAGGAAAGGATTAAAGACAAAACACCTAGAAGGGACTAAACACTAATGGAAGACATCAGACTCATTGATGGCAGTATACATACTCCTAAATGGAAGCTTCCAAGCATATTTATGGTAGCCACCCTAGACCTACTTGGGGACTGACCTAGGAAAATGTGCACAAAACCAATATAAGTAGAATATGTGGCTGCCATATTTTCATCATAACACAATTTTTCTCATCATTAATACATTTTTTCATGGTCAAATTCCACTCTTGCAACTACATTTGCAAAGAATGTCAACTCCTCGTGTAACTACATCTGGAAGGACTGTCAACCAGAAGATCATGAATATGGAAATTGTTCTCACAACCCAAGGTTCTCTAATGTATCTAAGTATCATTTTACATGTTCTAGTGCATTATTGTGGGAATATTTTTATACCTTGATGCATGCCAATTGCAAAACAAATATTCCATTTGGATTTGGTCAAGTAAATCCACACTCCATCTAATTGTCTATACAATGCTCCTTTTGCATCCTTTGAATCATCCCTTACTGATAGTTTGAGAGTTGTCTCTATTGGCATTGATGAAGACTTGCACTTAGACTCAAGCTTTATTTCCCAAACCAAATATTCCCAAGAACTGATAGATTTGCCAATAGAGGTTTTCTTTGTTGATGTGTGTAACCCTAATCTAAGCTTATAAAATCACCCTTATATGGTTGGGTAGGATCTTATTTAAACATTGATTATGTCCCTCATTTTAACTAATCAAAAAGGTTGATTTAACATAGACATCAAGAAAAGATTCTGATTTGGATGCTAACTTAGGCTCCACATCAGTGCTGCATAAGTTGACTTGGACATTAAGAAGGTGCTCTTTTTATGTTGGAGTGTCCTATAAAATGGTGTTCTTGTTTTCAATAATATCCAACAATGAATCTTCCATGTATACTTATGAAATGTTGATGTCAAGAACTACATATTCCCTCTTGAACTAGACCCTCATTAAAAATTTAAACTATGTTTTGAATTTGCTCGAGGGTATTATTTACAAGCCTCTAATGGGGGTTGTTTGACCTTTAAGCTGAGTCTAATATACCCATATAAGAAACCTATTAGACTTATATTCTTACATCTAGATTGTTAGCTTATCCATGCTCCAATCCTACTTGACCTATGATCTTGAAAATATCCCATTCATGTATGGTGATAACATCTCTATAGCCCTTTACTATCCTACATGTAAATCTGAGAGTATTTTCCTCAAACAACCTCACAATTCATTGACACTATTGAATTGTATTATGCCTTTTTCAATGATGTGGCCTCTGTAAGTGGCTTCTTACTTCACCAAGTTAATGAACTTGGAACCTGACTTACAACATAAGACGATGTTGACTGCCTGTCATTTATAGAACCACCCTAACCTGAACCTGTGTACTTGATGATCCTTCAGTTTGTCCCCTTTCTTATCTCTAAGTTGTATTCCAAGGTTCTCTAATACATCTAAATATCGTTTTGGTTGTTCTAGTGCACTATTTTGGGAACATTTTTATACCTTAATCTATGCCAATTGCAAAACAAATATTCCATTTGGCTTTGGTCAATTATATCCACACTCCACCTAACTATCTATACAATGTGCCTTTTGCATCCTTTGACTAATCCCTTACTGATAATTTGAGAGTTATCTCTATTGGAATTGATGAAGACTTGCACTTAGACTCCTTAAGTTCCTTATAGTTCTTGGGCATACTTGGTTTGGGAGATAAAGCTCGAGTCTTCTTTTTGCTAGATCTCTATCCCCAAACGATAATGGCACTATCCCAACACAATTATCTCAAATGCAACACTTAGTTCTTTCTTTACGTCATCATCCACTTCTTCGTCACTTTGGGTAGGTTGTGATTAGTAGATTCTCCATAGAGAAAATCACAGTCACTTAGTACTAACCCCCTAAACTATTGATATAAATGTTTAGATCTGAAGTACTTGAAATCCATTTTCTATGAGGTGGTCATCAATTTTTTGTATCACTCTTTGAGGCCTTGTTTTAATCCATATAATGACTTCTTCAACTTGCAAACAAGATATTATTTTCCCCTAACTAAAAATGTAGACATCCTGTTTCATATCCATTTGATGTACCTTTGGCCCAATTGTACAGAATCAAAGTGATAATTAAGAATGAGTGATTTGGTAGGACAATAAATAATGAGGAGGACAATTGTCTTTTGTAGATTTTTTTTTATTGTTTTTAAATTAAATTACAAAAATAAGATGAGAAAAATAATCTTTATCATATTTGTTATAATTTTTTAACCAATTAACAAATAAATAAATAGATATTTAATATATTTAAAAATTATTATTTTATTATTTTTAAAATTAAATATAACAAACAAAAATTTTAATTATATAAATAATTGTAATTCTAACTTGATCAATTACAATGTTATCTATCCCATGGTTGAAATTTGAATTACCTTGAACATCAAGAAATTTATGTATGAGGTTTTAGTTTTAACATTCTTTTTCATTTTTACGTTTAAATTTTAATTTTATTAATCATAATAATAATTTTTTTTTATTAACATTTATAATAACTATACGAAACATTGAATTCTCATATTCATATACTACAAAATAAAAAGTTTGCAAAAGTATAATAAATATAATGATTAAACCAAGCACACACATAATGACAAAAAAGTTTATCCTCAAAATCTTTAAGCAGGCTTCTTCACAAGCAATACAATGAGCTATTACCATGAGCCACCAAATACCACGGCCCCGAAAAACCACAACCAAGTCAAGTATACATAACAAGGGGAGACAACAAGACCATGACAAAATCAAAATTTCCAATTAAAAATAGAAATATAAAGATAATATAGATATATATATATATATATATGCACTTCAAAATAGTGGGTGAAATTAAAATCCATACTTCATTAATGACGTAGTGACAATATTTTGACCTGTAAAATGGCAGATGAAAACTATTTATCTGTCAAATTTCAACATTGTCTCTCACATATAGGTAAAAAAAAGATATGAAAAATCCCCCCCCAAAAAGAACGATTAATCACTCCAAATATAAATGAAAAATATTAAATTGTAAAGTGAAGGGAACTTGGAAATGGACAAAGAATCCAAGGTTTTTAATGGTCATTCCTCCATTTCCATTTCCAGTGGCAAACATAAACAATTACTTGCTTATTCAATAATCAACAAGAGCCACGAAGTGGCAATGTCCCGCGTCATTGCAAATTAGTTTTTTGAAATTTGCAAAAGACAAAACTTTGTGGCTAGTCGCAAATAAGTTTTTTGGAATGTGCAAGAGACAAAACTTTGTAGCTAAAATGAATAAAGTTGTAAGTAATTGAGAATAGAATCATGAAAGATTAAGTGTGGAGATTGTCTATATTTACCATTAAATTAAAATTATTTTGAACTTTTGTATAATTATCACCCCGCTTTTTCAACACACCATCTGTTGGTGCAGTTGAGGACATTAAAATAATTATAATTAATACTAGTACTGAAATTTTGGTCCCTATGGCATAGTATTCTCATCCCCAATTCATTTTTCATGCAATATGAGTGGGAAAATGAGGCTTCATATTATCGTATTGAAAATAGATCAATCAAAATTATAATATTTTTATATCACAAGACTTGCAACATTAAAAAATGAAATAAAGGCCAAATATAATGAAAAATAATTAAAAATAAAAACACAGACATAATAAAGTCATATCACTTCATTATAATGGAAACTCAATATAAGAATCTTATGTAGAATATTTTTTTTAAGATAAGATTGTAAATATAACAATACAAATATGTGAAAAACTAGACAGTAATGAAACCAGTATGTCCTTATATTATTAAAGGGCCAACCATTTGTCGAGAGAGTCATTTGACTGACATGTATGGAAATACTTGTAAATATTTCCATAAACAAAAATTGAATTCCTCAGAGGGCCATGTATCATCGTTTGTATTTATAATTATAAGGCCATGTATCATCGTTTTCATTTATATTATTTATATGGGTATGATGAAAGAAGAAAAATCAAACATTATCTGTACTTTAACTCTAAAACAATTATATATAAAAAGCAAAAAAGAACCTTGACACGGTATAGTAAAAATAAAGCTTTAGAAATATTTCATATGTCAAAGGATAGTAATGCTTATATCCCAAATCCCCAGATGCGGGTGATGGGATGGGCTTGGACACACGCGAACCCAGTCACGTGACACTTAGACACATGGACGGGCTCCGTGGCGTTGACGAGGAGGGAGACTTGAGGAGATGGCCACCTCAAGGCCCGGCTCATTAAAAACCCCCGTTGGAGATGTCCCCTCGACCTGGTTGGCCTCGGCCTCGGCATACCACCTGTACGTGGTTCCTTCGTGCGGCTTTAAGGAGCACAGGAAACCGTCATCCTGACTCGTTGATTATCATGCACCTCTGGCCCAAGCGCATCATTTCAATGCTCTCCATCCTCAACAGGCATGTGAATTGGGCTCCTCTCGCCCTCTGGTTCCTGATGTTCGCACCCATCCACTTGCTTGCTCCCCTCGCGAGCTGGCTTCTGCTACACGCAGGCATCCTACAGTTGGCGTTTCTTGTCTTCTCTTGGGATCCCTCTATCTGGTCTTCTTATATGGGTTGACTGAAAGGTTCCAGGGGGAGAGGGAAGAAAAGCAACACCCACAAAGAGGCAAGAGACATGGAAAAAGGGTATGGGGAGGAGGTCACCATCCCCGTCCGTTTGCTAATCGACAATTGGGAAGCCAGACTAATGGTGGACTGCCTCTCCACTGGACGCCCTGGTAAGAAAATTGATCTTTATTGGCTCGTTAAGAACATGCTTGGGTTGCTTATGGAGGACATGCTAGCCAACTAGGCTACTTCCAGAAACGCCACCCAAACCTTGAAGGCCTACCTGCCTAACATGGAAGTGATTCTGGGAAGTATGGAGGACACCTTGAATTGGCAGTCTTATGCTCCTAGCAGTTATCCTCATCACAACAACACCGGAAGGGGCAGTCACAGGGATCTCTCCACTGTGGCAGGTGCAAGCGAGCTAGTTCAAGTGATCTTGTCCAAGGGTAAGGCACCATTGACCTTCCCCATTCCCACCACTACAGGCCTTGTTCTATCCAAGCAAGTCTGCAACGATCAGGGGTTCACTATCTTCAGAAAGACCACACATTTTCCAGTCAAACTGTCGATGAAAGACTTGGTCACGGAGGAGTATCCTCCTTGTCCCATCCCGGAAGATAATTCCCCTGAAACTCATGCACCCAAAGCAAATGCACCTGCAAATGCACACAACTAAGAAGGATCTGGTCACTCCCCGTTTTTCGCATATTTTCTTTCTTAATCTATTTAGAAGTTTAATAGTTTTATACAGACAACGTTGTTTTATAGCAACACCCTGGACTTCATACCCAGGGTAGGTTTTATGTAATTTTGATCAGCACCATTTTGATCCCTTCAAGTTTTTGGGTTGGTGGCTACACTCTCTTAGGCCACTGCAGATTGTAACATCTCATGTATTTTGGACCTCTTTTTATTAATAGAATTTTGCATCTTTACAAAAAAAAATGTTTATATCCCAAACAATTGTTTGAATAAGTAACAAAAGAAACGTTCCTGGGGTAAAGAGAAAAATAAGTATAGCTCTAAACCAAGAAAGAAAATCTCCAACAAACAAATCGCAGTATAGTGGGGTTATAGTTTCACCATTGGATGACCAAATTTCCGAATATAAATTATTACACAATCAATCCATAAAACAATTTATACAAAGCTATTATCAATGTCACACCTTAAGGAGAACAAATGTAAATCTATTTGGCGTAAGGAAAATGACATTTCGAATCAACAACCCTAGATTCAAGGACATAACTCAATGACCAAGAAAAGACCATTGTAATTGTTTATGTTGTAACCAACATGTCGGGCCGTGTCTAAGACAAAAAAGAGCAATGATTAGCATAGGCATTGTAAAATAGTTCCATAATTTTGGACTCTGTAAATTCAGACGAATAACGGATAGCAATATATAATTTTGGCAGAGCTGAGTTCCTAGTTGGTCTCCTATTAGAGCTGAGTCCTAGTTGGTCTTTCTCTGAGTGTGAGCACCGGCAATGAAAAAGGGAAATTAATCCCCTACTTGAGGATTGAACCATCCAGGCAAATTCAAGGAGCCACATGATGGGTTAAGTGAGCTCAATGAGCCGAGCTCGTCATAACTATTTTCTTCCCAAACCCTCATAACCATAGCGTAACGCTTGTACTCCACGCCAATTTTCAATCAGTTTTTTGGAGTTGAGCAGTTCTGAATTATCACACAAGTTCATATTCCTATTCTAATTATTTCTCTTATCCATATTTAGGAATGCATAAATTCTTGTAGTAATTGACAATGTAATTAGAATCAATAAATATTTAAGATTTAAGTTCCAAGTCTCTCATCAATGTTATCTATGTGTCTCTGCCAATGCAATATATTGGAAAAACATTTTATTTAACATTAAACACCATGATAGCATACATAATTCCCTCACCCAACTAGCCCATGCATATAATGGCATATATGTCTTCTCAACTAACCATGATCATCCATTTGATTTATACTCAATTTAGGTATTATCATTAAAAACCCATGATGCAAAAAGCATTTGTTATACTGATCCAATTAGTATATAGTGCCCGTCATATTTTCTGAACACATTTATTGTTTTCTTTTGGTGGTTATGGATGTATTTGTCTACCATTAAACTCTAGTTTTTCTCAATATATATAGAAAAGCATCAAAATCAAATCAATTCTAACAATCTAAAGAAAAATAAATAAAATCAACATAACCTCAAACAAATCGATATAAAAAAGAGGTAAAACATACAATCCCCTGCAGGATTTTGTGGTCTATCAATTGGGTGATAAAGTTGCATTATGTGTCACTCATACAAAAAAATTGGTAGTGATCAAATTTGATCTATCTTAACCTTGGATAAATCCTTCTTGAGCTTTTCTAAATACAATTAATTTCAAAGATAGAACCAAATTTAACAACTAATATATATTTTTAATTTGAAATCTATAAAGCATTAAGAAAATTATAGATTTGATACTCCTAGCATTAGATCCCTAGACCTATACAACCGGACTCACATTGTTTGTCTAGCCACTATCGACATCAATTTTCATCTCTAATTCTGATGCACATTTTGCATGTACTAAACATAGCTTCTCCCAAAATCTAACTCGTGTGTAAATAAAATAGTATGCATGAGTAATGATTAAACATGCCGAGTATTGCTTGTTCATGTAGAAATAAGCCTATGAATGAAATAGAATATGCTTAATCTGGATTGCCAACAGAGGTTTTAGCAAAGCATCTTCCAGAAGACGTGATCAACAAAATTGATGAAATAAGAATGACATCTAATGGAAGACAACTTATGCATGATAACGACATGAGCATGAGCAACTCAATTGAGGATAAGAGAATTAGACAAATGCTCTAGATAAGAGGATAAAAGAATTTTCAAATGTGTGACCATTTAGAGAGTGTACTATTGTTCTTGCCTCCTGAAAATTTAATGTTTTCTGCAACTTCTGCTTTTTTGTGTAATTGCAATGATAATATCATTTGGAAAGAGAGTGCCCCACACGAAGTCATGCAGAATGGTTGTCAACAACAGACTAAAAAATGAGATGAAATAGTGGACAATGTTACAGCTAAGGATTGTGTAATTGGTACATTAAAATGTAAATATAAATTCATGTTAACTAAGAATAGTCATTAAACTGATCAGGTCAAACACCTTGGCAAAAGCACAGGAACAAACAAACACACCAGAAGGGGATGGCATCTAGCAGACTGGGCTATAAAAACTCCTATAATTTTACAGGTCAATCAAATGTCTTGAATTTCAAATATATATAAACAACCTTCAATCCTAGATAGTGTTTATGATTAGACTGATACTAAGCCTGAGAGCATTTTGGAAGCTGATCGGTTTTTCAATTGCTCATTCAAACCCTTGTGAATCCTTGTCTTGATAGTTGTTTCCGGAAAAAGTTTGGTAGACAGAATAAAAATTGTCAATTTATGCAATAGATGATTGTGAAGTACTAGGTTGAGAACTACATTTAAGTGAGAATACACATGCCATTTCAAATCATTGAACTTTCTTATGTAGGCGGGACCTACAACTACTTATTTAGAAAGGATAATATGCTTCATGTAACTCACCAAGAAGAGTTTCAAACATTCATTTGACACCCAATTTGGAAAATATAAAAAGAAGAACAGTTAGACATAAAAAAACAAACAAAAACCTTAGTTGAATATTCATTGATTTCCCTACGAACAACAACACTTGGCAAAACATTGCAAGGTATCAAAATTTAAGAAAAACTACTCACATGAGGGTTTAAACCCTTCTTCTAAGTTCCTTTTCAATGTTTCCACCATAGCAATGTACTTAGGTTATCAATCATGACTAAAACTTAGCAGGCAATTTTTATCAAGAGTTTCTTAGATATAAACCCTCTTTCCTTTTTCTAAATTTGGCAATTGGTATTGGACAAATAATAAGAATGTGATGTAAATATAAAACTTAGTGTATAAGCTTAAACCAATTGCTTTAGGAAGACATAAAATAAAGATCATCAAACATTAACAATTTTATGAGTTGTTCAAAGTTGAGCATGTGGTTGTCAAACAAAACCAATGTGCAAATTTTCAAATCCTTCAATAGTGACCATTCTAAAAATGTTTTAATAAAGAACAGGTCATGATTCATACACACTTAATTTTAGCAAACCGGCATGTTGTAAAATAAGGTAGAAAATACCATTAATGCAGAAAAATAAATAAAAAAATAAAAAGCATGACTAAAGGCAAAATTGAAGCACCATCGATGCAAACATACAAAGGAATTGTTATAATACATTGAATCATGAACCTCTATAAAGAATTCAAAAATATCCTTACCATCAACTAGGACCATACATCCCTCAGTCTTCACACTCGCACATAAATTTCTTCCAATTTTACTTTTAAAGTTTTAAGCTATGGCAACAAAATAACTTGAGGATTCTTTGGTAGCTTGCAATCTGTAATAATCACAATTATGGGCACAATTCATTGATTGGAGTCAGCTAATACTGAGGACTTCAACTAACACCAAGTTGTAAGACTTGGGTTCAGCGTTCAAATTTGAACCCTTCCTGGCCCTTCCAAATGGTTCTAGCCCTTCCTAGAAGTGTAAAGTTAAAATTGCCCTTCAAAAAAAATTTAAAGTCTGAATTTTACCCTTCCAATAGGAAGGACATAATTTATATCAACATTTCAAAAGAAGGGCAACATTTGAAATTACCCATCCATATAAATTTCAATTTCTATGTTGAAATTCCTATGCTATAAAATTAGACTCGTCATTCAAAATATTGGAAATATCATAAATTATAATCATTCACTCACTCATGTCATGCACTCATTGCTTAGCTTTGTAAGGTGGCGAGTGATGACTGATGACTGATGACTACGAGGTACTAGCCACTAGGATTTGACTCTGAATCCTGAGTCACTTCGGGCTGAGATCTAAGGTGTGACAATGCGTCAATGACTGTGGCTGTAACAATAGAGAACCACTACAAGGCCCAAAACAAGGCCAAAACATTGTGCCTACTACCTATGTGAACCTTGTTACCAATGTCCACTTGTTTTTCATCAAAATAAAATTCAAATTGCTGCTTTGTTGAGTCCTCTTCTACAAGACTTCATTTATTGCATGAATGTCACAGACTCATGACAACAACACTCAATGGCATGCAACTAGAACCACAAACCAAGCAGAGGCTGATTTATGCATTGATATAGAGAGGTGGCACTAGGCACACAATATGGAGAAACAATGAGTTAGAAAAAACATTTGGACCAAAGTACGACAATGGTTATTAATAAAATTTAAAAAAGCAATTTTTGGCTTAGGAATTGTCTTCAAATTGATGGGTGGCATGATCATGATCATATAATCTCCCTCCATCCTTCCAAACATATTTGGTTTCTCACCACGTTTGTCTTCGACACTTGCCACCAAAATATGTATAAAAATAACATTTCTTTACATCCTCTTCCATTTAAATCCTCATCACATAGTCATAAATAAGGATTATTATGCATGCACATCCTCACCTTATAATATCAATTGGGTCAAGGCGCAGAGACAACCATAAATTATCAAATGTGTCAAGACGCAAAGAGTAAGAGACAACTATAAGTAAGTCTTATATTAAATTTACCATATAAGTCTTTAATTGACACTATCATCTGAGATTTGACACGTTGGATTGTTGTGATCTTCTTATCACTCCTTACCAATGTGATTGTAAGGCTTCTTTGATGGTGAAGTCCATAATTTTAAGTCTTCTTCTTCATTCTCATGCCTTTTGGTAAGACAATAAGGAGGGCAGTGGCCGGCATCAGCATGGAAAACAGTTTCGACATAGAGGTAGATACATTAATTCTTTCATTAAATAACTTAAATTTCATGCCAATGACTATGAATTCACCGAATCGTGGATTGGTAAAAAACACATGAAATTTTAGAGCCTTGAGCTCGTAATTACTCATGTATCTAGAATTTTCGTAAATCGAGCCATTAACAAACTTCTTTTGTTGTTATGGTTGAATTTAAAAGTTAGATTGTCGAGACTCAAACATGCAGCGAGTAACAAGGCTCCAGTTGACTTAGGCTTGATTCCATTTCCCCTCCATCCCATACATGTATGTTGTCGCGACAAGTGTTGAACAACAAAATTTGATGCCCATGCCCCTATGATGCTAGCGTTGCTAACTTGCTTGGTATGGAGGATTTTTTTTTAATATTTTTTGAGCTATGTATTATTTTTTCTTAGGTGCCTAATGTCCATCATTCTTACACCTCTCAAGATTGGATGATTTCCCTCTCTTCAGTTTGAATTAAGGTTTTGGTTGGTTTTATATGTATATTTTGGTTGTAGGTTTATTATAGCCTCGTTTTGCTTAGTGACTTCTTTTTGTACATAGTTAACAATAAGTAATTTTCTCATGGTCCTAGTTTTATTTTAAGAATATATCTAGTTACAACATCTTGCACTATGCATAAGATCATGCAGATGCCCCAATATGGTTATCGCATAGTCTAAGTAGTTTTATGTATAATGAAGTGTGGTCTAACCCAGAAAAATACAACAAAATAGTTGTTATTTTAATGAAATGTAAAATTAATGTTACATATATGTCAAATTAATGTGTTCAAATTCACTTTTATTGAAAAGATACCATTTTATCATGTAGATATTAAGGAGTGCTCAATTGTTTAAGATTGTAAAAAATTGGATGAGCAATATTTGTTTTTTCCATTTTTGGGGGGGAAGGGTTTAATTAATTTATACTTATCAATTGAAGTACAATTACTTAAATTGCCCTTCATCTTTGAAGGGCTCCAAGAACAAATGCCCTTCCAATAAAAATAATACCCACCCTTCAAATTTGAAGCCCCTAAACTTATAGTTTGTGAAGTTATTATAAACCCGGCTCATTAAGCTTGACCATATTAAACCATGTCCAACCATAAGGACATCAGATTCTATAAGTTCAATTCAGATTTAAGATTTTATAATAAAAGATCATTTTTATGGAGTTTTGTTTTTTTCTAATTTTGTATTAAAAAGAAATATTTAAAACTATTTTTGATTTATTGAGACTTTGTTTTCCTCTTACTTAAAGAAATAAAATTAAGGCATCTGCCAAAGTGGAAGCCTGCTTCTTTACAAACCAACTGCTAGTAATTTTGGTTAAATTTGATAATATTAACTTTCTTATAAATTATAATTTTTTATGATTATGTCATTATATATTAACATCTGTATGATGTGATTTCATATTTCATCCCTCCTATATTGTTTAAATTGATGATTGCGAGTTGTCGAGGATGTTGAATCAGCCTTTGCATAGCTAATGCTCACTGGACGAAGAGCTTTTGACAAATGGGGTAGCGTGTGTCTTAAGCTTACCCATTGCAAGTTGCAACCAATCACAATTTTTATGAATATTCATATCCAGTTGACGAGCCAACTAAAGCCCCGAAAGGTGTTAGATACATTGTTATGCTCCATTAGTCCTACGGGACAACACCTCTTTATCAGCTCCTAGGTCGAAATCGACCCCCACGTTATTTTCCAATATAATAATAATACTTTATGTAATTATATTTGTCTTAAGAGGTCGATTTTTGTGCATTTTGGATCATGTGGATGTCAGCCTCTGAATTACCAACTTAAATATAGCTGGTTGATGGCGGGCCACCCGGCCAAAGCCAATAAAGCTGGTTGGTCGGCTAAAAAATACTGAATGTGTGTTTTGGTGAGTCACCGAGACCAGGTAAATGTGGTGGCACATGCAAATATCACATCATCAACATCACATCATCAGTCAATGCGTCCAATGTACTTAGGCATATCGCCCCTGAGTGCTTGTTGTTTCCACAGATCAAATTTTAGAGCCTTTAGGTACTGCATCATCTTATTCTTTGTTTATTAGTGCGTACATTCTCCTGTATCCAATATTAATGGCGAGCCTAGTTGGTGCTTCTTCTTCTTCCTCTATGGCCTCAGCATCCTCATCTTCTTATGATGTTTTTATTAATCATAGAGGTCCTGATGTCAAAAATTCATTTGCCAGCCATCTCTACAGACGGCTTTCTAAAAATGGATTGAGGGCGTTTCTCGACAGGGATGAAATGGAGAAGGGAGGCGAGATATCTTCCCAAATAGACAAGGCTATCCGTGGTGCTTCTGTTCACATCGCAATTTTTTCTCCAAGGTATGCGGAATCTGATTGGTGCTTGCGTGAACTTGTCCTCATGATGAAAAAGTACTCGTTGGAATACCCCAGGGTTACCATTTTACCAATTTTCTACAAGATTGACCCTTCTGTGGTCTGCTGGACGAATGAAAAAGGAGCGTATTTTGAAGCCCTGCGGGCCCTTGAACAGAAAAAAACAAAGGACTCTAAAACTGGTGAAGAGAAGCCACGCTACAGCGTCGAGACTGTTCAGAGTTGGAGAGACGCACTTTCCTTTGTTGCAAATCTGAACGGTTTCACACTGGGGTGAGCTCCATCTCCCACTGTCCTTTCCATTTCATTTGTTGGATTGATATTCGCTGCATGATATATTTATGTAGGCTTTTCTCACTTGCTTATTTACTGATCTATTCAGGCCCGAGGACGATGAAGTTGTGCTCTTGGATAGCCTAGTGGAAGAGGTTCGGAAAAAGGTTCCAAGGACACCATTGGATGTGGCAAAATATGTAATGTCCCCATTTTGACCCCCTTTGTATTAAATCGTAAATGATGTAAATATTGTAATTTAATCATGGTGAGGAGCTCAAGGCCAAGGCCCCACCATTGATTTAGCGTTTCATGTATCGGCAATTAAAAATAGATGCCTATGGTTCTTGTGCTAGATAGGCACAATGTAAATAAGACATCATGTAAATACGAATTTTAATGAAAATACCCACAACTAGCTATGCAATGCAACAAAGAGATAGGGCATGATTCTACAAGGAATAGGGAGGGAAATTATTCAAACCCTTGAGCTAATGGTGTTAATCCATGTGTCAACGAGAAAACCCATAAACCACCAACTACCCATTTTGGGTTGGGGACCCAATCATTTAATTCTTCCAAGAGTTGGTTGAGGCAGTTAATGCCTTGGGAATGAAGAGGTATGGCAGCCAATTTCGTGCATGGGCAAGCCATCAACCTGGAAATTCATGTTTTTGCTTCTTGGGCAAGAAAACACCCACGAAATGGTGCCCAAAGCCATTAGGAACCCACAGTGTTTCCTCTCTCACGCAGTTTGAGCTAGCTGGGTCTTTCCCTACATGTTTTTCATTCATTTTCTGCATTTTTCCATGCTTGGGAGCTCGTTTTTGCATTATATAGTGGCTGGGAGAGAAGGGCCACGATTTGGGACTGTCATGGAGGTCGTTTTTGCCCCAAAATACCCATGGGCGTTTTTCTGAAAACGATCTCTGCTCTCCAGGGTAGTTCCCCAATTGTCGGTTCGTTTTTGGGCTTTCCCACGTTTTTCTGAATTGGTAGAAACCCCCTCTTTGGACATTCCACTGTAAAAACGTTTTTATCATGCCCAATAATTGTGGTTCTGTTGTTATGTGCATCCTTGTTTTGGTTTGAATCTGTGAGCAAGAAACTTGAACTGGTAGTGGACAGAATTGGCTTGATAAACCTAGTGGAGGGAGTAACCTCCCAAGAAGATCAAGAGGGCTTTGGCTACTTGTCTATGCACACCCTAAGAACACTAGAAAGGAAGTTATGGCTTGAGAGACTGTGTGGTAGTGAAGAGAATACTTCCTTGTGTTGGGTGTGTAGGCATTGTGAGTGCTAAGCTGAATAGATCTGGGAGGGGTATCCATAGCTCTGTGGTTGAGCTCACTAGCTTAGCAATTCTTCCTTTCCATGTCCTAGCAGCCTGATAAACCCAATTGCAGATTGGCTTGGCTCATCTTGGTGTATGCTTGGCTATGTGTGAGTCTGTTGTTCCCTGATTCCTTGTAGAGATCATGCCCAGCTCGGGGGTGGCAGTTGCATCAAGAGGTTGATAAGCACAACTGGCCTATGGTTGGGTGGAACGTTGCAGATGCATAGCTGGTTGCTTGGGACTACTTTGTTAAGATAAGTATTCTCTTGTGTTAAATTTGCAATTATTATTTGATGAATATCTTGAATGTATGATGGATGTGTTATTGATATTATTTCCGCTGTGTTTTTCTTATAATTATACATCCCATATGTCTTTTATATTCTGTGAATGCTTAGTTAAAAGTTCATGGGGCTAGTTGCCCAGTTTTAGTATCACGATCCTCTCTATCATGCTGGTATGATGGGAGGGGACGTTACAAAATATCCAACGGGTTTGGACCTTAAATTAGAAGAATTTGGAAAGATGGTGGGGAGGGAGCGCGTGAAGGCCAAGGTTATCGGCATTGTGGGTGTTGGTGGAGTAGGAAAAACTACGCTCGCCAAACACTTCTTCAACAATAGAAGATCATTTTTCAGTGCATCCTCCTTTTTGTGGGATGTGAGAGAAGCTGCAGGTAGGATGTCCCTAAATGATTTGCAGAGTAAGCTTATTAAAGATTTGAAACCTAAAGATAAAGATATCAAGATTGATCGTCATGAAGGCATAGAGATACTTAAAAAGCATCTTTCATTATGTGAAGTTCTTATCATTTTAGACGATGTAGATGATGTTAGTCAATTGGATGCCTTTTTTCCAATCAAGGATGTCATTAGCTCCACTAGCTTGATTTTGGTAACTTCTCGTGACAAGCATGTCCTCAAAAGCTCCGGAGTATTAGAATCTTCAATATATAATCTAGAGGGGCTCGATTTACCACAGTCAAAAGAGCTCTTCTGCTCCTATGCCTTCAATCAGTCACTACCATCACCAGACGTTGCAGATCTGGTAGATGAGTTTGTAACAGCCTACAAAGGGGTTGCCATTATCATTAAAAGTGATTGGGGCACTTCTATGCGGAGAAAATGACGGATATTGGCAAGACCAATTGAAACGACTTAATCACACCCTATCTAATAAGATATTTCCCACACTGAGAATCAGTTATGACTCACTCCTCAAGCAGGATCAACCCATATTCTTAGATATTGCTTGCTTCTTCATAGGAGAAGACATAGATAAGGGAATTAGAATATGGGGCATGGCAGGACTTAGAAATCTACAGAACAAGTGTCTACTGGAGGTGGACACAAAAAATAAAATAAAAATGCATGATCACATTAGGGACATGGGAAGAAGTATTGCAGAGGAACCAACCATGCCCCGTCGTCTTTGGGATTCGACTACCAACATCATTGATAATTTCTCGGTGCAACAATCGACTGTAAGTGTTTCAATCATTCAAACCTTTGTCATCGGTTTAATTAAATTTTAATCTTTAAAGCTTCTTTACTCAAGATAAATAAAGTTCGGTTTACTGTGTGTCCTTCTCATCAATGAACAAGTCATAACGGAAGTTCACGGAATTAACGTGGTTAGTTCCTCCTATTATGGTTGGTCTCGAAACCGAAGGGGTTCACAAATATCGCCGTCTAGATATGTATTCAATCATTCCCATTTTCCTACTATGAGGAATCTGCAAGTTTTTGCAACCGAAGAAGATCAATTAGATGACATGGTTAGAAGGGTACAGCCACCACATCTAATATGGCTCCGCTGGTATAGAATTTCCCACTCTTCACTTCCTAACTGGATTCCGATGACGAATTTAAAAGTTTTAGAAGTGGAGGGGGACAGATTGAACATGCTGTGGCCACAGCAATCTCAAGTAATCAAATATGTGTGCATTTATTTTTTTCATGTAATTTCATGTTGTGGACTTTAATCATTACATGTCTTTTATACTTGAAATGCCAACATTGCAGGGTGTGCCTTTCGATTTGTGGGATTTAAATATCCGGGCTCCCATATCTGAGATTCCAAAGTCTATAGGGCAGCTGAAGTACCTTGAAAGGATTGCCATATACAATATAGACTTACTCAGAGCACTCGAAAGGTTGCCCGACGAATTTTGTCGTATGTGCTTCTTGAAATACTTAGCTTTCACAGGCTTCTCAAAAATGGTGTCGCTGCCTGATTCTTTCGGAGATCTAACAAATCTGCAGCACATCGATTTGAGATGTGCTTCCTCTTTGCAGAGGCTTCTAGATTCTTTTGGAAAGATAACTCGACTCAAACATCTCTCTTTGAGTTCTTGCAAGAGTTTGACCATCTCCAGTGGAACACTTGGAGATATTACAATGCTAGAATTATTAGATCTTTCTTATTGTGAGCACGTGAACGAATTTCCTCCCCAAGTCGCAGATCAACTATCCTTGCAAAAATTATATTTAGAGGGCATGAAGTTAAAAGAATTGCCGAGCGTTGCCTGCAATTTGAAAGTTCTACAATTAGGTGGCGATTTGTTAGAAATATTGCCACCTAATCTGGGCGACCTCAAGAGTTTGAAAAGCTTATCACTCTCTTCTTCGCCGCAATTGAAATCCTTGCCTGATTTCGTTGGATTGCTGACTCAGTTGACTGATTTGACGATATCGTGCTGCGGGATAGAATACTTACTAGGATCGCTTCTCCAGATGAATATGATTGAATCTTTACATGTTTACAAGTGTCTTTTCCAGGAACATCCATTTAAAAAGGAAGTTGAAGGAGAAAGAGAGACAGAAGGGGAAACGGGATGCAGCAGATGCATGTTTTGTCTCAAGAGCTTAAACCTCTCTATCACAAAAATAAGAGAGATATATTTTGATGAGGATGTTTTCCCTAACCTTCAACAACTATGGTTGAGTGATTGTTTTGATTTGAGGCAAATAGGAGGGCTGTGTGGTCTACTGAAACTTAAAGATCTCAACATTTCCGACTGTACACAAGTTGAGCTCTCCGGTCTTGAAATGTTGACTTCTTTGGAGAAGTTGACTTTCTGGCAATTGGATAACCTCCAGAGCATACCATGGTTGGCGCAGCTCACAACGCTCCGAAAATTAAATGTAATTAGATGCCGTGAGATACAAGCGCTTCCCGATGTGGGGCATTTGACTTGTTTGGAGAGTTTGAGTTTTCAGGGATGCAAGAAGCTCCAGAGCATACCAGGATTGTGGCAGCTCACAAAGCTTAGAGAACTAGATGTTAGCCAATGCCATGAAATACCGGAACTGCCAGGTGTGGAACATTTGACTTCTTTGGAGAAGCTGAATATCAGTGGGCTTTGGAAGCTTGAGAGCATACAGGGGTTGCGACAACTTACACAACTTAGAGAACTAGATGTTAGCCAATGCCATGAAATACTGGACTTGCCAGGTGTGGAACATTTGACTTCTTTGGAGAAGCTAAATATCAGTGAGCTTTGGAAGCTTGAGAGCATACCAGGGTTGGGACAACTTTCAAAGCTTAGAGCACTAAATGTTAGCAAATGCCATGAGATATCAGAGCTGCTAGGTGTGGAACATTTGACTTTTTTGGAGAGGTTGAATATCAATGGGCTTTCGAAGCTCGAGAGCATACAGGGGTTGGGACAACTTACACAGCTTAGAGAACTAGATGTTAGCCAATGCCATGAAATACCAGAGCTTCCAGGTGTGGAACATTTGACTTCTTTGGAGGAGCTGAATATCAGTGGGCTTTGGAAGCTCGAGAGCATACAATGGTTGGGACAACTTACACAGCTTAGAGAACTAAATGTTAGCAAATGCTATGAGATATCAGAGCTGCCAGGTGTGGAACATTTGACTTCTTTGGAGAGGCTAAATATCAGTGGGCTTTGGAAGCTCGAGAGCATACAGGGGTTGGGACAACTTACACAGCTTAGAGAAATAAATGTTGGCACATGCTGTGAGTTACGAGACTTGCCGGGTGTGGAATATTTGATGTCATTGGAGATTGTTAATGCTTGTGAGTGTCCCAAACTGCGGTGGAGGCAGGGAATACTTGATCAATTGCGCCAACAATTGGAGGAAGGCTTCATATATGAAGAACAAAGAAATTGCCTACAGTTTCTGCTATTGCCTGGACCAGAGCTAGAGCAAAGAAATTGCCGAGAGTTTCTGCAATTTCTGTGAGGACAGTGTTTGACTGCACTAGCCCATAGGATCTGTCACGTCCCCTCCCATCCTACCAGCTAGATGGAGAGGATCGTGAGGTTAAACCGGGCATCCAGCCCCATACATTAGCAATTAAACATTCGATTTAAGAAGAAGATGAACATATGAAATTTCATAAAGTTTTGAAACCACAGCGGAAGTAAAATTCATTAGCACATCCATCATTCGTTCCAATATTTTCATCAAAAGATAATTGCAAGTTAATACAGGAGAATACTTATCTTATGCGAAAGTAGTCCCACGCGACTGGCTATGCAACTGCAACGTTCCACCCAACCGTAGGCCAGTGTGCTCCTCAATCTCTCAGCGCCACTGCCACCCCCGAGATGGGCATGATCTCTACAAGGAACCAGGGAACAGCAGACTCACACATAGCCAAGCATACACCAAGATGAGCCAAGCCAATCTACAATTGGGTTTATCAGGCTGCTAGGAGATGGAAAGGAAGAGTTGCTAAGCTAGTGAGCTCCAGCACAGAGCCAGGGATAACCTTGCAAGATCTATCTAGCTTGGCACCCACAATACCTACACACCCAGCACAAGGAAGTATTCTTTTCACTATTGTACAGTCCCTCAAGCCATACCTTCCCTATCCAGTGCTCTCAGGGTATGCATAGAAGAGTAGCCAAATCCCTCTTGATCTTCTTGAGAGGTTGACTCCCCCACTAGGTTTATCAAGCCACTTCTGTCCACTACCACTCCAAAACTTCAGTTCACAGGTTTAAACCAAAAACGAGGATGCACACAACAACAGAACACAATTATGGGCAGGATAAAACGTTTTTACAGTGAGATGCATGAGATGGGGTTTCAGCTAACTCAGAAAAACATGGGAACCCACAAAAATGAAATGGGAAGTTGGGGAACAACCCAGGGAAGCCAAATCCATTTTTAGAAAAACGTCCTTGGACCTCCAGGGACAAAAACGACCTCCATACAGTCCCCCAAATCGTGGCCCTTCTCTCCCAAGCTACTGTATATGCAAAACGAACTCCCAGGCATGGAAAAATGCAGGATTTGGATGAAAAACGTGTAGGGAAAGACCCAACTAGCTCCAACTGCGTGGATGAGTCAAGACTCCCTGTTCAGAATGGCTTTGGGCACCATTTCGTGGGTGTTTTCTTGCCTAACAAGCAAAAACACGAATTTCCAGGTTGATGGCTTACCCATGCACGAAATTGGTTGCCATACTTCTTCATTCCCAAGGCATTAACTGCCTTAACCAATTTCTTGGAAGAATTAAATTATTGGGTGCATGAGACAGAAATGGTAGTTGGTGGTTTTATGGGTTTCCCATTGACACATGGATTAATACCCTTGGCTCAAGGGTTTGAATAATTTCCCTCCCTTTTCCTTGTAGAAATCATGCCCCATCTCTTTTGTTGCATTGCATAGCCGGTTGTGGGTATTTCATTAACATTCGTATTTACATGATGTCTTATTTACATCGTGCCCTTCTAGCACAAGAACCATAGGCATCTATTTCTTTAATTGCCGATACATAAAATGCTAAATCAATGGCGGGGCCTTGGCCTTGAGCTCCTCACCATGATTAAGTTACAATATTTACATCATCTACGATTTAATACAAAGGGGGTCAAAATGGGGACGTGACAGGATCAGAGCTGTCATCATTTCAGAGTTTTTATGTAACTGAAATATGAGATTTTAGTGTCAATATAATAGTAGAGTGGAGAGTAGCTAACAACTTACTAACAAATTTAATTGGAATAAAATGTTCCTTTTAAAAAAGACTAACACATTTAAAGAAATCATGGATCCATTCATTTGAATAAAAAGTTCTTATTTTCATAATGCATTTTTTTATATAGATGAGATATGAAGTGAAGCATTTCATAAAATTTGAAATAGAATTAAGTACACCCAAAAGTAACTAGTTATTTTACAACTTTAAAATTAAAAACAATGTTTTTTATGAGATATGTTTTTCATGGAATGTCAAGCTTATGTATAAATATAACTTGCAAAAACTTAATAATAGCATGGGATATGTTTTTCATGGAGTGTCAAGCTTACGTACAAATATAACTTGGAAAAACTTAGCAATAGCCGAAACATCCACTGGCTTGTAATACCTATGTAACCAAGGTGGAGCCATTAAACTTATGAAATTAAATGCTTTTTAACCTATAAAAAAGTACCTTATATATTCAACGAAATAACAAGTTTGAGTACCTGGATTCTGTGATGCACGTGCTTAATTGTTCACTCTTCTTCTATAATACATTTCCGGTCGAGGCAGTTGAGGAACAATTTCGATCAAAATTGTCTTTTATTCCATTCTTTTTATAAAAATGTGGATATGTTTTTCATGGAGTGTTGAGTTTTAAAATTATATATTAGGTACAAATATAACTTAACATTGTCTTTTTATAGTTTAACATTGTTTTTTCAAAATAAGAGGTTGGAAAAAGACTTTTATGATAGTTTAAGATTTTGGAACGTCATGATGATATTACTCTTTTTTATGGAAAAATTTAAAATAAAAAATTGAAAATAAAGTATTTAAAACACTTTGGTTGTATGGAGTGAATATTATTGGTTGTCCGCTTCCTATTGGGACAATTTGAAGCATAATGAGGACCTTGACACTCAAAACACTTTATAGGTGCCCGCTGATCATTAATTCTGGTAACATTAGGTGTATTTCTAGGAGCTGTAAAATTCTGTTGTAGATTATTCCTGGGACTGTTTCCTTGGAAATTTCGATTTGGAAAGTTTTTCTTTTGAAAACCAGAATTTCCATTGAACCTAAAATTCTTCTTCTTCAGCTCAAAGTTGATGGGTTTATTATTTTTCCATCTAGATATCCCTTCTCTTTTCCGGTTCTGCTCATAGCAGAAAGTTGCTTTCCTCATGGCTTCTTCTAAGGTCTTTGGATTGTCATACTCTATTCTGTCCTTGATGTTGAAAGGTAGACAACTCAGATACCTGTCAAAAATTTGTTGTTCAGCTCTTTCATGTTCATGGTTCCCAGTCTTAAATCATAAAATTCCTTGGACTTTTCTTCCTAATATTGTTCAGATAGGAATTTCTTCTTGAAGTACCGTTTAAAAGTGCTCAAATTCACATCCTTGTCCTTGATGCCCTTCACTCTTTTGATGTCCTGCCACCAAATGTTTGCCTTCTCGGTCAGGTTGTATATGGCCATCTTTGCTTTCAATGATTCTGAATAAACATAAATTTGAAAGTATTTCTTCATCCCGGACAACCATGCTTCATCTATCTCTCCTTTCTCAGTTTCACCATTGAAGGTTGGGGGTTTGATCTTCTTGAACTCCCCAGAAATTTGCTCATACTGCTTATGGATTTTTCTTTTTGGTTTGTAATCCCCTTCGCTGCTATCACTTGAATAATTACGTTTCTTTTTACGTGTCTCAATAGCAGCTCTTGATGATGTTGAACTGCTAAATTCACATCATCAGTTTTTACTTTCTTACCCTTATTCCCATGAGGTAAGTCTTCAATCTTGGAGTTATTTTCAATCCTTCTATCCTGTTCATCAATTGGACACTGATTGAACAGTACTTGGTTCAGTTCTTCTTGTGCCTTCAAAATTCTCTCATTATCCTGTTTAACAGATCTTATTTCTGCTTTCAACTCCTAAAATGCACGTAACAATTCTGATGAATTGTCATTCAACTCACCATGGACTTCCTCTTCACAATGTTGTCCAATGCTATTGTTGGTATGACTATTTGGTCTAAATATGTCCTCCATATGTTCATCTGATCCTTCCATACCTGTAACTTAGAAAACAATTTTCTGTATAACAAAATAATTTAACTCGAATTAGTAAAAATATTTGTTGTCATAAAAATTTTATGTTGCGTGTTCTTTGGACCTTTTCAGGCCGAGAGTTCAAACATGGGCTCTGATCCCACATGTAACATTCCGAAAAATTACAATTTTTTTTTTTTTTTAAATAGCATTAAATACTGTACTTGCTAATGCGGATATAAAATATATGTTAATCTTTTAATTAATAACTAAATATGACAACGACAATTCATACTTCATAACACAAAATACAAAATTAGTTTTGCTTGTGTTTAAAATGTAATCTGCATGTTGTGATTAAGTTTATCTTGTGATATATTTTCCTTGACAAAGTACTGACAATTGCTCTTAGATGATGATGAAGGGGTCCTACGGGGTACCCTAAGGTTTACTTATCTATGTTAGCTAAAGCATTTGAACTTGTTTTTTTGCGCAGATACGCAGGTAAGAGTCATACGACAATTTCAAATGTTACAAGCAATTCTAAATTATGTTTTCAGTTAGCCGTCAATGCTTTATAATAATTCTAAGTACTTCCATGCCTGAGAGTTATTAATGGTATGCATCTCTGCCCTATTTCTGTAAGTATTACTTTAACTATGGGTAAAAACGTGAAGGTGGGTAACACTTTCGTGAGAAACTAGTGCAAAATCGTCTTAGCGGAAGTTATTCGGCCAATTAATATTTATTATTCGGCTGAATAATAAATATTATTCGGCCGAATAATTTTCATTATTCGGCTGAATAATGTAGAGGTTATTCGGCCGAATAACCACTAACATTTCTCCGTTCAGTTTAACGGCTATCCTTGAAATGTGTGCAAACCGCTGCCGGATGGAAAAAAAATTCGGATGGTAGTTTATTCGGCGGAAAACTTATTCGGCCGAACAATTGTTCGGCCGAATAATTTTTCTGCATAAAAGCTTGGCCTCGTCTGCCATTTGGCATTCTGCGCTGGAAATACCTGGACCCCGCAAGTGGGCCCGTAGTTGTTTTTTCCACCCTCCGTCGTCGATGCTTGTGACGACGACGATTTTGCTCCACGCCTTCCGCTTCTTGCTCGTCTGCTATTGCTGCATCCCTTCCGCTGCTTGCTCGTCTACTGTTGCTCCTCGATCAGCTGCCTGCTCCGTCATTATTTCCTGTTGCGGATGTGGAAGTTGTGTTCGTCGACGAGGGTGCCGGGCGGATCCGTTAGTGACGAGAGTGGTGGATGCTGTGTTCATCGACGGGGGTGCCGTGCGGATCTGTGCTCGGCGTAACGACGTGGAGTTAAAGGCTGCGACTGTAAATAATTTTTTTCTGCTGTTTTTGGTTTTCGAATTTGAAGTTTGATGTATATACAGTCTTGTTGTTTGTAATGTTTTGATGAAATGTGCTTTGTTGGTAGGATAGTTCGTTTGTTTTTGCGGGGCTGTTATCGATGTGTCGTTGGTGTTGCGGTTTTCCCGCAGGGTTGACATTTAATGTGAAGGTACGTTTTCTTGTTGAGTTGTTTTGTTTTGATTTTGTTATCCTATTTTTATAGTTTTTAGTTGCTAACATAATTTGGTGTTGTGTGAAGGAAATATTTGTTGTTTGGAAAGTTGGTGGTCTGAACCGCCGAGGCGTCATGGATTGACAATCTCTTCGCTACCTGTTTCAGTTACAGGTATGTATCGTTTCGCGAAATTAGATTGTTTAGTTTTTTTATATTCAATTTTCTGTTCATGATGTCAGTCTTTATTCCCTTAACATGAACAGAGTTCATGAACTCTGTTCATGAACAGTGTTCATGAACTCTGTTCATGAACAGTGTTCATGTACTCTGTTCATGTTCATGAACAGAGTTCATGTTCATGAATTCTTTTCATGTTCATGTTCATGTATGTTTCATCATATTAGCATCATTTTGTGCCATATTAGTGTAGTAGTGAATCATTTTTGCGTAGTACTAGCATCAAAATATGAAACTTTGTAAATACTTTACATCATACTTGTATCGTGTTTGCATCAAAAGTGTCTATGTTTCTTTCCATTGGCATGATAGTGTATCATATTAGCATTGTAGTGTGCATCATACTTGCATCAAAATATATAAGTTTTAAATTAAATCATAAAACAGCCATGTAAATTTTATTGGTTGTGTTCTTGAACTCTGTTCATGAACAGAGTTCTTGAACTCTGTTCATGACCAGAGTTTCTGAACAGAGTTCCCTAATTATCTTTTTTTATAAATATTATGTAATGTTTGTTTATTGAGATATAGATTAAAATCATAAGTGATCGGTGAAAAATTTGTAAGGTTACTATACTATTACAATTAACTGCATTATACTTTTTATCTGATTATGAAATGATTATTAATGTTATCTTTATGGTGCAATAGTAGTGCTCTTAGAGGTAGGAGAGGAATTTACAAAAAAAAATAACTTATACTACTTTAGGCACCTCTACATTTGGTATGCAGTTCTTTATGAGATATGCCTTTAAGTCTGTAGAATTAACATGTACAACTTCAATGTGTGTAAATTTTTTTATCATAAATATAAAGTAGAAATCTTTTAATAAGTGTATATATATATTTTTTGTGAGATGTTTGTTCATTGAGATATATAATTCAACCATATTTGCTGGATGAAAAGTTTTTAAGGTTACTATAGTACTACAATTAACTGTGTTATAACTTATATTTGATAATGAAATGACTATTAAGTATATCTTTACGTTGCAATAGTAGTGATGGTAAGGAATTTTAGTTAATTAATTAGAGTTAGGAGAGGGACTTACAAAAAAACTTCGCTTATACTACTTTAGACACCCTTACATTTTGTTGTAGTTTTTTATTAGATATGGCTTTATGCTTGTAGAATAAACATGTACAATTTCAATTTGTTAACGTTTGTGTAAATTTAGAAATAATATCAAATGGAAAGAGAGGAGTCTTCGAAGGGAAAGCGTAGGAGGTCATCACATTCATCAGGAATTGGTGTTCCAATTGATAGTCCAAGGTTGTCGAATTCACCGCGGGGTTCGAGTTTATTGTATGGGTCACAGTCATCTGATCACCAACGAGTTGATAGGGGTACAAATGATTCTCCTTTGTCTTCTGTTGGAGAGCGTCGATCTCAACCTTCTGTTGGTATGAACATTAATGTTTAATTGAATGTATAATTTGTATTTTTGTGTGTTTTGAACTTTTGGACAAGGTTAACTCTTGACTACGACAATATTTGAAGCAGAGCGAGGTTCAGAAGATGTGTGTAATTCGACAGAGCGAGAGGAAGATCAAGATAGGATTGTAGATGATGGAATAGGTGTGGGTGCAGAGCATGGTCCTGAAGATCCTCCTAGAGCGAGGACGACATATGTTCCACTAGCTGAGGGTTGTACACCCATATCAAATTATCCGTCTGATTTACCTGATGAGCTTCCATGGAAAGGTGTTATGCAACAAACTATCCTTGAAAGTTGTAGATCCCACTATGACAGGTTGAACAATGATCTTTGTTCTTTAGATCTCCCTCCAGAGAGCCGACAAAGTCTAGAGATTGTTTTGGGGTCTTTGCACAAATTTATTGATGTATATGAGGAACTTGGACCAACTACGAATGGTTTTGTTCATTTGATGCAGAGGCGAAGGGAACAAGTTATGGGTCCAAACAAGTGGGAGGTTGTGAAGGAGAGAGTTACCAGAGAACAAGCCAATTCAATGTTTAATTTCAAAGAAGGCCTTAAGCAAAAAATGTTGAAAGTGCAATATTTTAAGCATCCTCAAATTGCACATTTAATATATGATCGGTTTCTTGCAGCTTATGGTCGATTGCCATGGAATGATGAGGTTCCTAATTATTTTGCGAGATTTTTCTATGCGGAGTTTTTTTTAGGTATGAAGCCAAACTATACTGATATTCTTTCTGACTTTTATGGAGTTGGAAAGGGTCGAATATATAATCGAAAAGGTGCTCTCAGAGACCCTACGACTCTTCAACCTCCACCTGAGATACCTCGTCCACCTAGGCTTGTGGATTTAAGATCAGAGATGGAGCCCACATCCCAACTAGGGACAGTTGCAAGGGAATCGGTAGGTGATGGTTTAGCGTCAGCTCTTGTTGGAGTAGAAGTGGGATTGGGTCAAGAGAGGGCTCGTGCTACTATTCATCAAAAGTTTGTTTACAAGACGAATGACGAGGTAGATGGATTGAGTATCGATGATCTCAGGGCTTATGCTAAGTCTTGTTGAGATATAGCTTCAGATGTGTTATCCAATGACACATCGAGTATGGGAGAGGTTTGTTGATTATGTTATGACAATCTATTTGATTTTTTATTATTCATTTTGAATTGAATTTTTTGTTACATAGTAATAAGCAAATGTATTTTGTTTGCAGTTTTCTACAATGTTAAATGCACATAATTTTCGAGTCTCCAGTAGTCAAAATGAAGAGCGTTTTGGAGAGGTATATTAATTATAATATTTATGATTGAACTTGATATTTTTTTTTGTTTGAATTTTAATAAATATTAATCTATCTTATTGTTAATTTGACTTATCCATGCAGGTTTCTTTAGAATCGAACTTTTTAGATGATTTACCATCTCTTGTGAGCTAATGATTTTAATTTTCTTGTTTTAGTTTTAAGTTAATTGCTTATTTTATTATATGTATCTACTATGTTTTATTCATTAACAAAATTTAAATTTTAAGGGAGAGACCATTTGGAAATTGGGGGTGAAGATGTAGGCTCCTTGATGAATGCGGATATTGGCACCGAGGTAATTTTGTTGAACTAGAAATGATCTTTGATACAAGTTTAATATTTTATATCTTTTGGATTTATTTGAAAATTGTTTGCATGATTTAGGATTCATAAATTACTTTTGTACATGTTGCAGCTTGGCTCTTTGAGATCCTTTGGAGCCAAAGGGAAGGCTCTAGTGGAAAAAAGTGGTGGACATGCATTCAAAGAATTTGATGTACGACTTTTTTAATAATTGAATTGTTTTTTTATGTATAAGTTTAATATCTTAATATCTTGAATTTAGTTTAAAATTGTTTAAATAATTTATGATCGAGATTTATAATTTGTTTTTATGTGTATTGTAGGTTGAGTTGAGTCCCAGGGAAGGTCCTAGTGGAAAATAGTGGAAAGATATTGGTCTAGATGGATAGTGATTCAGACTTTATTGTTTTTGTTGATATATATATATATATTGTAGTTGTTTTGAACATGAAGAGTATTTATTTTTTGATTATACATATATGTACATTGAACTCACATGTTCATGAATTTTTTTTTGGATTATATATGAGTACATCTTAATTATTTCTCGTTTGGTAAAATGTTTAGAATATGTTTTGCATGAATGTTTAAAATGTTTTGTATGAATGTTTAAAATGTCTTGATAGGTGCAATCTAAAGTTAGGAAATGTTGAATGTTGAGAATGAATGTTATGGAAGAATGAATGGGAGGTGTTAGGAATGTTTAAAATGTTAATCTTAGTTAGGAAATGTTCAATGTTGACAATGAATGTTATGGTAAGAATCAATGTTGAAAAAAAATGAATGGGAAGTGTCAAAAATGTTTAAAGTGTTAAGAATGAGTGTTTGGAACATTTGATAGATGCAATTTAAAGTATTAGGAAATGTTGAATTTGTAAAAAAAATTCAATTTTGTTAGAATAAATGTTATTAAAATGTTAAGAATGAATGTTGCATTTGTAAAAAAATTTCAATTTGTTATTTTGAGAATATATGTTATTAAAATGTTGTTATGAATGAATGCTTGAAACATTTGATAGGTGCAATTTAAAGTTTGGAAATGTTGCATTTGTAAAAAAAATTCATTTTTTTATGTTGATAAATGTTATGGAAAGAATGAATGTTGAGAAAGTGTTGAATCATAAGAATGAAGGTTTAAAATGTTAAGAAATGGGATGTTAAAACATGTAAAGAAATGAAATGATAGGAATTTTTGATAGAAATATGAAGTTTTAATAAGTTCAATATTCTAATGTTTTAAATGAAAATTTACGAATTGTTTGATAAAAGTTTCAATCTTTCGGTTGTTTGATTCATATGTAAATTTTAAATTTTAATTAATGTTTTTTATATGTTTATTGTTCAGGTACTTTGTAGTTCGTGAATTTCTAAATGCTGAAATCATGGCAAATGGAGATAATGATTTTTTGTTTTTTAATCACAAGTGAGGATTTCCGGATTGTGAAGTTTATGCTAAGTTAGAGCAATGAATTTTAGACAACAATTCGATGAATTTGTATCGATTTTTTGTAAATAATCATTGCTCTAATTTAGCATAAGCTTCACAATCCAGGAATTTTTGTTTGTGATTAAAAATCAAATGATTGTTATCTTCATTTGCCATGATTTCAGTTATGTGAACTTACATGTGAGAGATATTATTTTTGTGCAACAATCATTTATTTAAAAACTATATAGATTAACAACTTGTTTTAAAAAACTCATTCAGATCATATTTATGGTGACGTATATTAAAGAAACATGTTCAATGGATTAAAAGAATACAAAATTTAGTAGGTTTTTTGGTGATTTTTCATTGGCATCAATCAATCAAAAGTAAAAATTCGGGGCGGAGTGTGGGGATAGCCACATCCGTTATCTCATCCCTTAAGTGGTCTAATAGACATATGGGGACCCGAATAAAGTACTTTTGATTTCTCAAATAATATTTGAATTTATTTTTAAGTATGTTAAAGTACAACCATTTAAGCTCTTATGTTGTCATTCAAGAAAATATTCATAAAAATTCAATGAAAAAACATACTGTGCATGTAACAATTGTGACACATGAACAAAAAATATATTGTACACAACAATTGACATGGACAAAAATATAGATCAATTTATTTTTGATATATAGTTAAAACATCGTAACGGAATGCCATCCTCAATTATCCGTTCATGGTCACATATGGATAGTTTCCATTTTTTGGTTTTTAACTGTTTTTTTGATGGAACTTGTACCAACTTAATTCGAGAAGCACATACTAAATGACTATACTGACAACATATAACATCGGGCTCATAATCTTGAAAGTAGACATAATTTTTAGTCATATGCGTCTGCTGAAAAAAGTAGCATTTTAAAATGATGGATCCTCTTTCATATGTAAATCCATTGTCATTGTAGTCTTCCAATAACTTCATTTTTCCTTCAGTGCATCGCATCAAATAATATTTGACATTTTCGTTGTTGTCTACAGGTGCAATCACGGCAAAAATATCTCCTGCACAAATTATAATTGGTGCTAGCGCTTTTAAATGAATTAAATTGACTATACTTATGGCGATGGACTAGAATGAACAATTAACTTAAAAGTCAAGAACAAGTTTATTACCTTCTCTAACAAGATCTGAGATTCTATCGATATCAGACGATATTGCTATGTCTTCTGATTCTAACTCTTCTACACTGGCCAGTGGCATTTTTTTCTTTTGGATTAATCTTTGTGTGTTTCCAAGCTTTTACGTAGTTGTTTGTTATGTTTTCACAAATTTCTGTAGATTCAACATTTTCAATGCAAATATGACAAAAGCATGATTGCTTTCTACTGTCAAATGCAAACACGTTTTTAAATGATTTTGTTTGAATAGAGTGAAGATCTCTAGTCCCATGTATGGTGCTAGCATCATATGGTATTGATCTATTTATATCTTGGACCCCAACAAGCCAAAAAAACTTACACAATAAATGATGAATCACTTTCAAAGAACAACTTTTAATGTTAGTGTACATGTACTTAAATGTTAGTACATACATTTTTTTAAATTTCAAGAAATAAATTAAAAAAATAGTGTACATACCTGCGCACATCTTTTGATTGTTGATTATAATCATGGCTTAGATTTAATTGACACCATTGGACAACCTCTGCAGCTGAATGAAAACGTGCAGAAGAATAGTTCATTTGCTATCTTCGAAGTGCTCTTTTTACGCATGCTCCTGCACCATCATGTTCACCTTTTCCATGCCCAGTTTCAAAGAAATTCCAGCGATGTTTAATGTTCAGCGCTTTATGAAGTCGACATAACCAAAAAAATGATCGTGAAGATTTAAATTGACCCACACATCCATCAGACCATATCCAATGCTCATTGAATTTAACTTTGCGTTTTTTCAGTGAGTCATAGAAAATATTTTCTATACAATGTTGAACAAAATGTGTATCGTGTGTACGATCATCGCTGATATAGAAGTGATATTCTTTAATCACATCTCGATTGTCACATGTGCTTTCAATGCCATCAACATCCTGTTGAGAATGTCTATATACAACATGGACAAATATCGAAACTTGGTCAGAGTGATAGTATTCACTCTGTATCTCTTTTTGTACAGCAAATGTATAGTTTTCAGCAAAATCAACCACGGACAAAATTGTTCAGGGTGGAAAAATTTCACGAGACTGTTTGAATTGAAGATCTTGCCATCGTGCTCTATGTGAATGCTGGGTGTATTTATAAATTTCGCTTTCAAATTTTTTAAGAAAATCTATGACGCATATCTTGTCTTCTAACAAATCAATTCTTTTGGAATGTGAATCACTAGAACTTGTACTATAGTTGATGTATTCGTATCTCCTCCAATCAACATTTACATTTGACAGCGATTGATCATTATCGATAGGATATTTGTTGTGGAATAGCACCAGATTTCCACAATGATGACAATGTTTTCCATTGACACATTTCTTTGAATAAAATACTTCATCGTGATTTCTCTCACATAAAATTTGAGATATGAATTCACGTATCGTTGGCGGAGGTGGTGAATTTGTCCAAAACATTTTACCAAATTCAAGAAACGTGTCATAATATAACTGAAATTACACATGATAACGACAACAACATGTATCACGTATAGTAATAGGTCTAACATACCATGGTTTTTGTTGCACAAATGTAGTGATTGATATATTAATTCCACGATGATTTTCCTTGAATTTATTAAACAATTGTACTTGTGTCATGTCCATTATATGTTTTGGTTGGCTTTCATATACATTTCGTGATATTCTTTTGCGTATCACATCTCTTGAATTTGGTGAAACTCGAGCATGTTCCAACCAATATTCTCGTACAATATCTTTAACACCTGCTCATAATCTATCTTTGTAAAGTTGTCTACAAATAATTGCCCCGCAAGCAAGTTCATTATTTTCATCTATTTGCATTCTAAATTTGCTATGTTTGTATAATGTCTTTTTTGATGTTTCAACTGCTTTTGCTAGTTCTGTTGTCAAACGCTTTTGTTTAGTACTAGCTGAAAGAATTGCTGTATGAATTGCTTTACGTGCAGCACTGATATCTTTCTAACTGGATTTTTCAAATTTTTTTATTGCATCACCTATATTTTCCATCACATTTTGTTTCAATTTCGACTCTTTTGTCACTTTGTGAATACCCAATAATGATGTAGCACCTTCTAACTTCTTGGACACTAACAAACATCTCAAAATTTGTGCTTGTACTGCTATTGAGTAATCCTTGAGAACTTCATCATAAAATTTTGTAGCACGATATCGTGCAACATGTATTGGTAGTTTTTCTCCATATTTGTCGCAATCAATGTCTTCTAACATTTCATCATCAATGATAAAAGTACCTATACATCAAGTTAAATTTAATTTAACACATATCCAAAAATAAAATTCATTATAAAAAAGGAATTTGAAAAAATATATGATATATACATACCAGGTCCAATTTCTGGATCTTGAACTTGATCTTCATTATTGACTTCATCGACATTAGTATATAAATCACTATTTACATCTTCTACAATGTTCTTTTCAACTTCAATTTGTTATTCTTGTACTTTATTTTCAATTTCCATCTCTTCAACATTATCATGTAAATCTGTATTTATATCTTCAATAGTTCTCTCTTCCATTTCGGCAAGTCTTTGTCTTTTGGCAATATATCTGAGTTTTTGTTTCTCTCTATTACCATCATCATCACGTTTACGATCACCTTTTTTTTTACGTTTTCTCTTATTGCCCATGGTTGTTTAATCTATAGATGATAAATTAAAGAATCATGTTACTTTATAGTAAAAATAAATAAATTAAGATTTAAAAACATTTAAACGGAATTTATAAAAACATGAACTAAAATTTACTTCACTTTATAAAAATTTTGTAAGAGTCTTTTGAAAAAAGATCTCTTTGGAATTAACTTTCCTTTGAAAGAACTCTTTGAACAAAAATATTCTTTGAAAAAAACCTTCTTGGAAAGAAATAAGAAACTTCTTGACAATAAATTACCTACCCATTGGAAAATAATAAGAACACCTTGTAAATAAATCTTTGTTGTAAAAATCATTGGAAAAAAAACCTATTTGAAAAAATATCTATGAAAAAAGCAACTAGGAAAAAGTACTTTGAAAAAAAACTTATTTGTAAACTACCTTAGAAAAAAACCCTTTGCAAAATATCTTAACAACATAAATATTTGAAAAAACTCATTTCAAATAAATAAGAAGTGTAAAACTACTTTGGAAAAAAACCCTTTGCAAAATAACTATTTGAAAACCTCTTTCAAATAAATAAGAAGTGCAAAACTACTATAGAAAAAAACCATGTGTAAATTATATTACCAAAACAACTCTTTGAAAAAATCCCTTTCAAAGAAATAAGAAGGGAAAATATATTTTTTTTGCAAAAATACTTTGAAATATACATTTTTTAAATACAATCCTTGCAAAGAACCTCCTTGCAAACATGTCTAAGAAAAGAAATATTTTGAAAAAACTCCTTGCAAATATGCCTTAGAAAAAAAACACCTTCAATGTGTCTTTTGGAAGAAAAAAAAGAAGAAACATACTTTGTAAGAACCTCATTTTGCAAAAAATGACTTCTTTGCAAATATGTAATAACAAAAGAAATATTTTGAAAAAACTCCTTGCAAATATGCCTTAGAAAAAAAACACCTTCAATGTGCATTTTGGAAAAAAGAAGAAGAAACATACTTTGTAAAAACCCCCTTTTGCAAAAAATGTCTTCTTTGCAAATATGCAATAAGAAAAGAAATATTTTGAAAAAACTCCTTGCAAATATGCCTTAGAAAAAAAACTCTTTCAATGTGCCTTTTGGAAAAAAGAAGAAGAAACATACCTTGTAAAAATCTCCTTTTGCAAAAAATGTTTCCTCCTTTCAAAATTAGTTTGCCAAAAAAATACGAAAATAATGAATCAATTTTAGGTTTATTTATATGAATATAAAAAACATTTTTTCTTTCTTTTTCTTTTTCTTTTCTTTTCTTTTTTTTCTTTCTTTCTTTCTTTCTTTCTTTCTTTCTTTTTTTTTTTTTTTTTTTTTTTTTTTTTTTTTTTCGGCCGACGAGTTTTTTTTTTTTCTGTTTTATTATTCGGCCGAATAACCTTTTCTATAATTGATGGCGACGTTACGGATAAAGTTTTTTCGGCCGAATAATTATTCGATCGAATAATTGTTCGGTCGAATAATTATTTCGGCCGAATAATCTCTGAAACATGAAAGATTCACATTTCTGCAGAATTTCCAGGTTTCTCCATTTTCGGAAGGGAAAAACCACCTCTTACACAACAAAACGGATGTCAGACTTGATACCAGTAGGTTCATCATTGAATCTACTTTACGTGAGTATAAATTTTGTTGTATATAGATAAGAACTGATATTTTTTAAGTTTTATTTTCGTAACATGTGTCGAGTTAGGATTCAACTCTTTAAAAAAGCGGTGAAAAGAAAAATCCATAACTTAAAAAATACAGCACCAAAAAATCGAAAAAAATGTGGGACTCTTAATTGGTGTGTCTACTTCAAAAGGATGTTTGTAGATTTTTTGCTTTTATAGCGTATTGAGATAAAAGTGGCGCAACAAAAAAGTTGTTGAAAATCGACTGAGTTTCCCCATTGATCGACTTTAAAAAAATATAATAATTATTATATAGATCCATTGGTTACAAACTTATAGTCAGGCACTAGTACATTGTGTGTAGATTGTCGTAGCATTTTCTGTTTGTGCAAAAAACAAGTCTAACAACGATTTTAGTGGCGCAACAAATCATAACTATTTTGTAGTCTTCTTATTTTATAAGAACACACTGTCAAACATTTGCGAAATCGACATATCAAATATTAATAAAAAAAATTGAAAAAAATTATGAATAGAAAGCTAACATAATTCTATAAAAGTTTTCTTTTTACTACAAAGTGAAATTTTAAACAAAAATATCACTTTTGTTCGCCCGAAGTTGAAAAACATGAAAAAACCAAAATTATTTTCTCACGAGACCCCCCAAAATAGACACCCATCTTCATTTTTTCACCCCTATACTTACAAAATGCAGAAGTCGTAACTAAATATCTATACTATATTTCTTTAGTGAATTGTCAAAGAAGAGATACTTATACTAAGAATTCTCATTTACGTGCTAGATTACAAAAATATAAGTGCTATTAGAATCATGTCATCACTTCTCCATTTTGCAAAGAGTGGTATTAATATCATATATGTTTCAACTTGTATATTGTTCTATATTATAGAAACATGAAACAAATATCATTTAAATACGTGAATTAACTTGAAATCATAACTATAGTAGATTGTGCATTTCTCAAATTATAATTTGTGAAGAATCATACTAATATAGCAAAGGTTAATATAATACTACCATCATAATTATAATGATACTATTATGAAATTGCAAGACTATAGGATTTAGACATTTTTAAAATATTTATACGTTGTAAAAATGCTATGTAACCTGGTAAAAACAAAGGGCGATATGAATACATATTACAATATGCATAATAATGAAATCCAACTATACACTAAAAGGCCTTTTATGAAAAACAACCTTTCTCATTTGCAACATATATTAACCATGCGTTCTAATGACAATACATTGGAAATAAAATGGATTATATGTTGTAACCCTAAGTCTTTTCACTGACATGTAAAATTGATAGGCATTGAATGTAATGGTGTTAACGTGCTGGCAAACTGTTGAAAACGGTTGTATCATTAAATTCATCTGCCTACTGTGTTAAGTGGAATCCTTGTGGCTGCCATCGTGGCTATGGCTCACGTGACAGTAATTCCAAATTCTACCAATACACTGATTTGTACACTTCTTTGTCCCTTGGTCTACTGAGATGGAATTGTGGTGGAGGCGATAATAAATAAAGAATTTAATGCAGTGGTTTCCCATTTCTCGACGTTCCTGGTTGGCACCATCTCCATTGTTGATCTTCGTAAATTCTCAGGTTGTGTAATGAAACCCTAGTCCTTCGTTAAGAAATGCAACCAGTTGGTTTCTCGGCTTTCACTTTGTTTAGGTATTGGTAAGGTGGAGAGGCCGACCGCCTGCAGTAATGTAGGGTTTGGTAGTTGAATCCTCGGAGGACTCCTTCCTCGAGTTCGATCCCTGAACCTGTAGGAAGAACTTAAATGTTTCCAGGATTTGCATTCCTTGTAGAGCCGAGCTACATTTGCAACCTTCGTTGTTGTTAGGTAATAGTTGTCCAGGGTTTTGCTGAAATATTTTGAACCTGGGTTTGATTCTCTTGTAAGGGCAGAATAACATTCTTAGGAATTGAAACCTTCTTCTCTGCGTTTGTTAGATGGCTCCATCGTTGAGATAATGTTTCAATGAATGAAATGGTAATGTTATTGTGTTATTTTAAGTTCAACTCTGCGTTTTTCTTCGTTTAACCTTTTAAGGGTTCTTGTGGCAGGTTCTTACTTCCTCGAAGGTCACTTGATTGAAGCTCGGTGGAGGAAATGCTGCTCTACCACCCGGTAAGCCTCGGTGGTTCTTTCCTCATAGTTTCTCCTGGCCCAGTGTTTGTAATTTTTGTTTTTGGAACCAATGACAAGTGTCCAGAGGTTGGAATCCTCGGCTTGTTTTGCTACTCTGCTCTGCAACGTTTCGCTGTAACTCTTTGTTGAGAAAGTAAACTTGTCGAAGATGTAAATGTTAAGGGATTAACCCTCGGTCGTTTTAATGGAAGTACGGTATCAAGAAAACTTCAAATAGTTTCTGTGTGATAAATAAGTTTAACTAAGTTGATGTTTGAATAATTAATACAATGTTTTGGTGAGAGTCGAGAGCCATGGGCTGACTCGTTTCTGCGAAAAAGAAGGTTCTATGCTATAATGCTTATACTTTTGTTTGAAAAGAAATATGGAACTGAGTTTGTAATGAATCAAAACTTAAAATAGTTTTCTGCGTGGTTTCTATGTTTATAAAGACGAATAAATGGCTAGAAAATATAGTGTTGAACCAGGCCGAGAGCCGTGGCTAACCTATTTGGTAAAAGTGAAACCTTGTGATCGTGTTGTTTGAGTTAAAGTTTAGAATGGTGTTAAGACACAGTTTTGATATTGAATCGTCACTTAAATAGATATTACGATTAATATAAATAATAATACGCTAGACTCAACTTGTCTTGTATAGATAGCTATCGTGTATGTGCTAGTTGAACAAAAGTAATGTGTTTGGAAAACTGATGTAAGGATTTGATGTTTACGTTTTTAAGTGCTTGGCCTTAAACTAGCTGTACTATAGTCTTAGGGTTTTTAAATCGAAAACTAAAAATGTATACAAAACTCTACTATTGATGAAATTAGTCTTATAGATTCTTTTGCAGAACGATGAATGTTATAGAAGGAAATTAGTATCTAGGTTAAAAAAAAATATGATAATACATTCTGATACTAAACCTGAAAGAATATTCTTACTATAAAATTTGGAATGCATGGAAAGTAAAAAAAAATAAAATGCTATGTAAATATATAAAACCATAGCGTTGAAATATCATAGAAATTCTAAGTGGTTATTACAGCGATTTCTCAAAAAGTTTAAGTACCGTAAGGAGAGAAAATAAAAAAAAATGTTGAGAGACTGTACTAAGTGTTTTTGCTTATAGTACTTTATTAATTTTGAATGAAAATATTTATAAAAATGCATAATATGTGTATTTTGAAATGAAGTAGGTGTCCTAAAGTATAAACCCTAGATTTTTATACATAAATGAAATATTTATTTTCTGATGGTAGGTAAAAGAAAAAGAATATTAAACTGCATGTATTATGAAATGCTAATTTCTAACCTGCATCTTTTGATTATCCTATTTAATTCTCCACCTCCTATACTAGAGTACGACATCTCTGATGTGTGGGAAAAAACAGGAAGGTAATTTAATTATTCAAAAACAAAGCTATTTTAATCTATCCTAACTTAACAGAATAAACAATTCAGCTAACATTTTAGTCAATAAGTCTTCATTATTCAACTGAAATAAACAAGACAGAACAGTAGAACCTAATGAATGTAGGAGAAACAAGCAACCCAAGGAGCCTGTTCCACCCAACCTACTCCTGAAGGTATCCAAATTACTTGCCTTAGGACCTCTGAGCCTTTTCACTGAACCACTAGGAAGAAGAATCTGTAGAAGCTTTAGGACATTAACTTGCAGCAACAATGTAGATCACTTAGCCATAAAGACTCAGCAGTCAAAGAGACCTGCACTAGCACCTCTGGTTTCCTTCTCAGAATAATTTCAACTCACAATGCACTTCCACTTAGCCTCCCTATTCGAATCTCTCAGTGATCACCTGATACACTTGAGGAATTATTTCTGCAGAAAATAATGATGGAGCTCCCTGCTCAATTCGAATTGCCTTATCTAGGATGCCTAGGCCTTTTTTAGTGGTTAACCTGGTCATTAATGAGCCAACAGCTCTCTTCCACCCACCTAGGGGAAAATGCCACAATTTTAGGGGTAGTTGTCCCATAACCAACAACTAGTGGTGGAGTGCATATGCTGACATTTGTCCCATGCCTTCTAACAGCTTCCATTCCTCCTAGTGGGTTAGTGAGCACTCATTTAATAGTTCCCTTGGGTGTTTGTCTCCTATTTTAATTTATTAAATAATAATAATATGTCATTACAATCACCCTTGACCAGATTTGGTCATAATTACAAAACTTTGTAATTATAGTTTAACATAATGTTTTTGCAAATAAAATAAATAGTCTCAAAATTTGGGTAGGTGACAATGATGATGAAGATGAGTACGAAGATGAAGATGATGATGTTGACAATGACGAATATGATCATCACCATCCTCCTCCTCCTCCTCCTCCTCCTCATCATCCTTATCATCCTCATCATCCTCGTCATAATCATCGTCATCATCATCATCGTCGTCGTCGTCGTCATCATCACCCTCTTCTTCATCATCATCATCATCATCTTGTCCATCATCTTCCTCATAATCATCATATTCATCATCATCAGCATGATTCATCATCATCATCGTCATCATCATCATCATCATCATCCTCATCATCGTCATCACCCTCTTCCTCATCATCATCGTCATCATCACCATCCTCATCATCATCGTCATCACCCTCCTCCTCCTCCTCGTCATCATCATCCTCATCATCATCAACAACAACATCATCGTCATCATCATCATCGTCGTCACCACCATCACCATCATCATCTTCAACATCATCATCATATTCATCATCATCATCATCAACATCATCGCCATCATCATCCTCATCATCATCATCTTCTTCATCATCATCATCCTCATCATGTTGATGATGATGACGACGATGATGATGATGATGATCATCATCATCATCATCATCATCTTCTTCTTCTTCATCATTGTCATCATCATCAACATCTTCATCACCATCATCATCATCGTCATCATCATCATTATCAATGATGATGAAGATGATGATGATGATGATGATGATGAAGATGATGATGATGTTGATGATGAATATGGTGACGAAGATGTTGATGATGATGATGATGATGATGGATGATGATGAAGATGAGTACGAAGATGAAGATGATGATGATGACGAATATGATGATCATCATCATCATCATCATAATCATCTTCGTCATCATCAACATCATCCTCATCATTGTCATCATCCTTATCATCATCATCATCTTCATCATCATCATCATCGTTATCACATACTTCCTCATCATCATCCTCATCCTCATCATCTTGGTCATCATCATCATCATCTTGGTCATCAACATCATCATCAAGAAGGGGGAATCAAGGTTTGACCTAGAGTGACCCCTTTTAATCATTCCTAGAGTTATGTTGTTAATGAACCAAAATTAAGCACTCCAACTAGCTATGGGCCAAATCACAAGGTTGGATCCCAAGACAAAACCTAGTAAGTAGGATGGTTCCCCAAAGGGTCTAGTAGAGTCAAACTAATGATTAAAGTTATAATATTGAAGAGGAGGCAATATCAAACCCTACTTAAGCACTAGACATCACAAGGAATTCATGCATATAGGGTAAGGTAAAGTGACTCAGTAGATATTTATCTAGCACATAACAATCTTTGTATGAAGAGAGAAAAATATCAATGTTAATAATGGGTAGGTCATGTATATCAAGGAAATGGAAGTAGGAAACACCCTAGTACCTCTAAGTAGGTAGGTGTATGTGAATACTAATAAATGCATACACTACAATCACTCTTATGCCTATGTTTTGATTCATTCAATAGGATTTTTGTATGGATGCATATGTGTAATTGAGCTATGGCTTGGTCTGATTTTACTGAATAGCGCGTACGCACTGAATAGCGCGTACGCACTAAATAACGCATACGCGGTGTTTAGTGCGTACGCGCATGCACCATTTAAATTTCTAAGTTGCGGGCAATTAATTTCCCACCAACGTGGTGGATGACTTGGCTGCTATGGTTTTAGGTTCGGGTTGCCAAATCAAGTGGCTTGGGCTGTGTTATAACAAAATACATCTTATTCTAAAACTTCTTTTGTTTCGAGCATGATTCTGTGTATGCTACACTTGTCCACTGCTAATGAAATTGCACACACTTGTAGAACTATGTGTGCAGATTCCGAATATGTAATTTTTTGTTAAATCTATTATTTGTTTCTATTTTTAATTAATTTTAATTGCACTAACGTCAATCTTACAAAAAACATAGGTTATTTCTTTCGTCTATAACTTTTGATTGGATCACCTATTTTGAAAATGGAAAAGAACCCACAAAAATACACATAAAGACCTACATCCTAAAAAAAACAAAGTTCATTGATTATGTTAAGACCATGATGTCGGGGATTAATGCTCAACCTAGTCATTTTAGGGCTTGGTTGGCTTCCTTAATTAAAATAAAAATAAAAATTAACATAAATAAATATGGAAAAATAGTGTTGCACTAGAACGGCCTGTTATCTACGACTTCATATAAATTTTTTCTCAATATTCCACCATTTGCATACCAAACCAGGGGACTAACGCAAACATATTCATTATGTTTTCTTAAAAAAATAACGTACCAACCTTAGGAGAACCCCATTTTTTGGGAGTTATACTTAATTTCCATAAATAATATTTATATATTCTAGAAGGTAATCCGATTGTCTACGTTTCATCTTCTTGCGCCATATTCCAAAAAGTTGTGTAGGTAGCTCTAATATTGTTTTTTGATGTTCAAATTTATGTTTTTCCAATAGTCCATTGCGACTAACGCGTCATGAGTGGCCGGCATTAGCTTGCAGCAGCCCCCTAATTAGGGCAAGAGAAGAAGTCCAAGGCCCAGTAATAATGGAGAGCTCCTTTGATAGGAAGGTCGCCTCATACAAAGTTGAAAAAATGCTAGCAATAAACCCTAACTTAGCCAAAAGGACTTCAAGAGTGATTCTAAACTAGGGTTAAGAGATAAACTTACTAACATAAACCAAGGAATGCGCAAAGAGATGCACCTTAGGTCACCCTTGAGAACAGGTTACCACAACTATTCTTAGCATCAACTAATAGCATATGTAAAAGAAACCCTAGAAATTCATCACATCAACCTTTAAGAAAGAAAGATCATCCAAAGAGAGGTGCACATAGCATCAAGTGCTCCAATAAACCAAGAGCAATAGAAAAGATCTCATAATGAACCCATATATTGTTATGTTTTTACAATGAGTGAGGCTCTGTTTATATAAAACTAGCCTCGCCTAATTTTAAGTTATGAGCCTATAAGATAATTTGAAAAATGTAACATTTGGCTTGCTCACTCACAACTTTGGGGGCTTAACCACTCATAATAACAATAAAATATCTCTAAATGACATAAAAGTAGTAAATAAAGTGCAATTAGGCCACATCAAGTGTTAGGTGTGCCAAAAGGAGGATGTCATGCCCCAACTAACCCCAACATATGTGTGCCCTCAATGTCCTCCTTTATTATCCTTATAGGATTCTTCGATAAGGAAGTACAATCTGTGGATAACACAACCCAAATGAGGGGTAAAATAGGTCCAAATGAGCGAATAAGGTGTGTTAGATAGGGTACAAATCCTTTTACAAAGTGTTCTAACCTTTTACATGGAAAATAAATGAGTGTGGTCATGCGTCCAAGTGATTAGCCCCCTAAGGGAACCAACCCCTACAGGGAAAGCACCTCCTGGAAGTGGAAATCAAGCGGACCATCCATGACATGATTAGGGGTATTTAGCCCCAAATCAAGACTCTACGATTCAACTTGGCCTTTACATCAAAAGTTTTAACCCCTCACTCTAGTAGACCTGACTGTGAACGTTGCAGATACTCTGAGGCATAATAGGACAAATGGCAGAGTGAAATATGAGAATTAATATAGCATTTTTTGGGCCTGTTGCACCAATATTCTTGTTTTTATCCTTAGAGAATTCATGAGATATGCAGGTGGTATCAATTTCGGTCCCAATCAGTTTGTGCAAGTAATACCTAGCATAAGTTGATTCAACAACAACAACCCTAAAATTAGACCTGTAGCTTCACTTGCAAAGAGCCTTATTCGCTTGAGAAGACCGATTCTAGCCCTTCTCGCATTTTTTTATAGAGGATCACCCTATTTTGTGGAAGATAGATCTATCCTAGGAACATATCATTCAGTGTTGAGGTATTTCGTTGTAGGTCAATCCTTTTCTATGGGTCTTTTATTGTTGTTTGAAGGTTGGTGATTGTCCTTGGAAGTTTTATGATCCATTTTCTTTGAGAACTGTTTTATATATATCCATGATTTCCTTTGGGCTAATACACACTTTGAAAGCAGGTTTGATTTGGCATTTTGTATAGGAAGCGACCTTCTCTTAGGCCTTGTATTTTGATGGAGATTAAAAAATGTTGCTTGGTACATTTTCCTTTGTAGGATGTTTGGTTTCTATAATCTTCATTGGTTGCTAAGTGGACGTTTTCTTTGCATATGTTGTTTGTTCAGAATTCTATGGAAGACATCCGTCATTAAGAAGGGTTTAAGATTTCATGTTTCATTGGAGAAGCTCTCAAAAGTTTCCATATGGGCATCACCTCTCTTAGAGTGTGGCCACTCGTCTTCAGTTCTCTATGTAGACATTAATATTCATTTTTCTATTTATTAAAAATACATTAATTTTTATGTATTTAAGGAAGGTACTAAGCTACATGCAGCTCTTATTTAATAATATATTACACTAATAATTTTTTTAATAAATTATAAACTACGAAGATCTATTTATTATTATGAATTGCTTTCATTATTATGTATTCCTTAATGAAAAACACAAATGGAATTGTCTTTTCTATCTTTTTTAATAAGTATGAACTTTTTGTTTATTTGGAAAATATTTAAGGAGTTTTCTTTTAAATTCATCCTCCATTTTTATAGTTTATTTTATAAGACTAAAAGTATAAAAAAATGAATATACTAATCTACTATTAATTAATGTAGCAATGCAAATACCTATTCTTTTTAATAACTATGAACTCTTTGTTTATTTGAAAAATATTTGAGATTTCTTTGAAAATCACGCTCCATTTTTATAGTTTATTTTATAAAAATAAATGTATCAAATATGAATCTACTCTTAATTAATGTCGCAATGCAAATATCTATTCTGAATAATAAAAGGTATTTAACATGAATATACTATTATTTCTTTTTTTAAATAATGTATACCTACCAAATTTCACATGCTAGATATACTATTTATATTATCATATTTAGATTTATAAGTAGAGTATTAATTCATCGATAAGGACAAAGAACAAATTATTTATTTATAAACTAAACAAATGGAACATTACTTGGTTTCGTGAGTTTCTCACGAGGCCGGCCACAAAATAGCATTTAGAAAGCAACGTCTCTTGAAAAAAAAATATTAATAAATAATATTAAATTCGAAAGTAAAGTTAGAGGATGGTATTTGATGGGGTCGTACCTCTTCTTCCATTGGTGGTGGGCATAAAAAAATATTAACTATTTTCCAGCTGATAAGAAGGTGTAAGATACACTTTTTATGTTTTGAATAGTTTTTTTGGTGATTTTTTTCGTCGAAATTCAGTTGGAATTGATAATTGGAGTGTAGAGGTGTTTTGAAAGACACTGAATCTATTTTTAATAAAAAAATGCAGTTTGAAAAATAAAAACTTCTAAAAATAAATGGGAATCTATTTTTAATAAAAAATGGAGTTTGAAAAATAAAAACTTCTAAAAATAAATGGGAAATGGACAAAAAAAAAAATTAAAAAATAAGGTGGTGGATGGTGTGCCCGCTTTTTCCAGTATTGACTATTTATGAAATTAAACACGCATGACTAATTAAGTGCTTATTCAATAATCAATGATGGACAAAGAAAAGGTGGTGTGTTTTGGTGAGTCACCGAGAACAGGTATATCTGGTGGCAAATGGAATGAAATTAAACACACATGAGTAATGATGTGCTGATTCAATAATCAATAATAGACAAATAAATAAAGAGGGTGTGTTTTGGTGAGTCACCCAGTACAGGTATATGTGATGGTAAATGGAATAAAATTAAAGACACATGAGCAATGATGTGCTTATTCAATAATCAATAATAAACAAAGAAGTAAAGGTGGTGTGTTTTGGCGAGTAACCCAGAACAGGTATATGTGGTGGCAACTGGCAAATGGAAATATCACATCATTGTTGAAGTCGTAAAGGATTAGTTACATCATCCACTTGCCATTTCCGTGACGCGTTATTATTTAATGCACGCCAACATCACATCATCGTTCAACGCGTCGGAGCGCTTAGCCATATCGCCCATTTATAGCACATGCGTGCGTGCCTACGGTCATTATTAAAATTCAAATTGGAATAAGATCATTTGATTTTTTTAGCTATTCTAGTGTATTTTTTTTTAAATATTAGAGGAGGTAGGTGCGGAAAGGGTCATCTTTGATCTTGGAGGAAAAAAAGATAAAGTCTTTTGCTTGGGGTTTAGGCAAGAAAACAAACAATCAGGTAGTATGGGTTGCGCTAATGCAAGGTTTGGAAACTATATATGAATTAAACACAAAAGATTTCAACGTCTTTGGCAACCCCTGGATTGTTATTCAATTGATGTATGGCCTTATGTCCGACAAAGAGAGGGAGAGAGAGAAAGCCCAAAAAAGAGCCCTAACCTTCTTCCCAGGCATTTCTAGAATCAATTTCTTTCACGTCAAGCGCCAGAATAATCATGAAGATCATCGACTTGGTAATGTTGGTTCAAGACGAAAGAAAGGGGAAATTTTGTTTGACAGTACTATTTCAACTTACAAAATTGGTTATTTTCCCTCCACTCTTAACATGTATGGCCTCTCTGCCCAGGCGCTTTTGGAATCAGGACAAAGGTGACAACCATCTGACCTCTCTGCTAGGTGGTTCGTTGCGATGGTGGGTTGGTGTGGGAATTATATGGCCCCACCAGAGCTCATTTAATCCCAGCCCTTCAGCTCGTGTATTCAGCAAAAGGTCGCATGATTTGGTTAATTGCGCGGATATGGAGGATCTTTCCCTTGTTTCTGAGATGGCTTCCTTTAAAAGTATCAAATCTCATATTCACCTTATGCACATTTCTGAGCATTCCAACTATAGAATGGGGTCGGCTTTCCAAGAGGCACCAAGGCTCGACGGAAGTGACAATGCAATGGAGAAGAATATGGAAGAGCCCCTTTCCGCTGAGGATATAACTCTGAAACAGGTTCTGGATGAAATTGGAGGTTTGAAAAATGTCATGATGGACTACAAGAAGATGTCAAGATGAATTTTAGACGTGTCGAAGGCATGTTTGGAAGAAACGAGGAGAGTCTCCTTGGACATTTCCTATCTTGACTCCTGTGTGGAAGATATCGAAGGAGGTTACCGGGTCCAATCCAGAGAGGTTGAGGACATCAAGCGATGCCTAAATGATATGGAGAGGACCCTGAGGTCCAGGCATGAAGGGATGCATGGGATGGTTGCAGAATTGACGTGTGTAGTGCAGGAACATGGCATGAATGCCTCTAAAAGAAATGAGGCTCGTTTTGTGCAGTTGAAGGAAATCCTAGAAGAAGTTCAGGTGGATATCAATGGCTTGTACAGAGGAAACAATGCCCACACTCATGACTAAGCTGAAGCATCCCTAATAGACGAAGTCTCCATCATCCAACCAACTACAGATGAAGACCCTCCCCACGAATGAATTTTTTGGTTTTACTCTCTAAGTTTTGCTATGTTTTTTTGCCAATATATTAGTGGACATTCTATTCACGTTTACGCAAATAGAAGTAGCAGAACAAATTTTGAAAAACATTGTAAAACTATATATATGACTAAGCAACTATGAGCCTTGCTTGCATGGAAGTATTATGTTCAGACCTTCATTTTGTGTTTTTTATTGCCTTGGGGCTTCTTTAAATCATGTTTTAATATATAAAGTCTTTTTTTCGTTTCTATTTAAAAAATGTAATTTTTAAAAATATTTATAATTTTAACATTTCTTTTAAATTTGACACTAAAATATAAAAAATAGTTAAATAATCTGAGATTGATATTGAACGTGTTATGTAGACATATTTTAAGGAAAATTGGGTAGAAAACTGGACTTTTAATATCTTAGTCCCAGCACATGCATGACGTCATTGGCTTCAAAAAGACTTTTTATATTCAATGGAGTTCAAGTTGTTTATTTGTGTGATGTCAAAGTGATAATTAAGAATGAGTGATTTGGTAGGACAATAAATAATGAGAAGGACAATTGTCTTTTGTAGATTTTTATTTATTTATTTTTAAATTAAATTACAAAAATAAGATGAGAAAAATAATCTTGATCATATTTGTTATAATTTTTTAACCAATTAACAAATAAATAAATAGATATTTAATATATTTAAAAATTATTATTTTATTATTTTTAAAATTAAATATAACAAACAAAAATTTTAATTATATAAATAATTGTAATTCTAACTTGATCAATTACAATGTTATCTATCCCATGGTTGAAATTTGAATTACCTTGAACATCAAAAATTTATGTATGAGGTTTTAGTTTTAATATTCTCTTTCATTTTTATGTTTAAATTTTAATTTTATTAATCAAAATAATAATTTTTTTTAATTAACATTTATAATAACTATATGAAACATTGAATTCTCATATTCTTTTTTCCAGCGAAAAAAATCTACTATTGATATTCAAGTTGAATCAAATAGTACAAAGATAGACTTGATTCTGCTATGGAATCAGATACAACAAAAATATACAGTCATAGAAGCAAAAAAGCTTCATCATGGTCCAGCCACCAAAAGCATGACAATTCTGCTAGAATCTCAAGACAGATCAACACATCCCCAAAAGGCAAAATTGTTTCCAGAGAACTTTGCCAAAAAAGACTACAACCAGAATCCATCCAACTGTCCAAAATTACAGTGATAAAAAACAACCCGCTTAGTCAAAAAAGAAAAGGGATCCACTGTCCAGGACACTATTGTCCCACCACTCCTCCCAAAACAAATGACCTTCAGAACCCGATAGAGCATGCTTCGATAATTTATCTGCTAGAGAGTTGTGTTCCCTAAAGATATGCTCAAACATAATGTGCTTGTGTTTAGAAATTTCATGTTGAGTCCGGACAGCCCAATGTCTCAGGTGTATGACATTGAGTCTGAAGTCACCCGCCGCCCATTTTATAGTAACCCTAGAGTCACCATAGACCTTTAAATTGACCAAACCAAAACAATTTGCAACTTTAAGGATACACCACAGTGCCATTAATTCTGCTTTCATACTAGTTCCCAGGCCGCAATTGAGTCGAATAGTGAAGAAATGAGACTCATTTAGATAGATGACACCACCAATTGCGCAAACTCCAGATTGTGAAGCACCATCGAAAAATAAAACAGGCTGGTCCACTTTGAAATTGAAACTGCTAACCCTGTCAACCTTCAGCTTTTGATCTTCCATCTTACAATTTGCAAACATATTTAAAGCTGTCAAGCTGCACTGTGTAATATCAGGATTACCATTTTTAAAAATAGCTCTGTTTCTGTAATACCAGATAGCCCAGGGGATACATAGGGCAATATAAAAATATTGCTTACAGTATCGAAACCAATTAAGCAGACAAATATTGAAATCACCAACATCCCAGCATTGAGTGATGTTCAACTTATAAGAGATTGCATCCCAAACCTTATGTGAGAAGTAACAATTAACAAAGAGATGTTGCTTTGTTTCTTCATGCATTTTACAAAGGATACAATAACCAGGTCTGGACCAGCCTCTTTTACATAAATTATCCCAGGTCTTTAGTTTATCTTGCAAAAGTAACCAAGTGAAGCACTTCAATTTGATGGGAATGTCCCAAACCCAGAGCCTCTTATACCACCAGTCTTGTGGATAAATAAACCTATCTTGAATGATTCTGTTATACATGGTTTGTGCTGTAACCATTCCCGTGGCTGGGTTTCCTCCCCAGACAAGCTGATCTTTATCATGAGACAAACTGACACCTACAGAACTTAACTTCCAAGTGTAGTCATTCCATAACCGAGCTAAATAGCCAGTTAAGACAAGATCATTTGCGGACAACCATGATTGTTGTTTCTCATCTCCAGAACTGGGATAGTGGATCATGTTCAAAGTAGGCAGACCCAAAATTTGTAAATAACTAATAATGGAAGAGGGAAGAGAAAAGAAATCCTCCATACCAATAATGCGGTCAATTCCAACACGAACCAAAGCACCCGAACCCACCTGCCAGGAAAGATCACATCTTATCCAGTCCAATATCTTCAAAAAACCTCGCCACATAGGGGAAGAATTCCAGCTGGTAAACTTTGATTTTCTAAACCATAAAAAGGGATCCATTTTTAAATATTTGCCCCGAATTAATCTGGACCAGAGAGTTGTTCCAAAGAGACATCTCCATAAGCTTTTCGATCTAAGGGCAACATTAAAAACTCCCAAGTCTTTGATGCCCCATCCTCCAAACCTGTAGGGTCTTGCAATAGTGTATGCTGCAACCATGGGAACCTTATCACAGACTGCCAATCCAAACCAAAGGAAATTATAAAAAAACTTTTTGATAGTCTTGATTATAGACATTGGAACCTCCAGTAACGAAAACCAGTAAACTGGTATGCTGCATAAAACATACTTCAACAAAATGAGTTTGCCCCCAATATATAAAAATCGAAAAGACCAATGAGAGATACGCGCTTCTATTTTGCGAAGTAGCCAATGCCAATCCTTTATAAGATAGTTGTTTGGTTTAAGAAAAAAACCCAAGTATTTAAAACCTTGATTCATATCATAGCACTTATAAGGCAGTATTGAGAGAATGTCACGCAGCTGGTCATCATTGGGGTCTAAGTGATATAAATTAGACTTAGCAGAGCTTACTTTCATACCAGAAGCGCAACAAAATGACTGAATGATTACTTTATAATTTTGCCATTCAATAACAGAGTCCACACCTGCTACTAGAACATCATCAGCAAACAGGATATGAGTAACTATACAATCCTTAGCAACCTTTATTCCTTTAATTTTCCCACTCTCAACCGCTTGGTGTACCAATCTACTGAACCCATCCATAATCAGAATGAAGAGAAGTGGAGAAAGTGGGCACCCTTGCCTGATTCCCCTGGAGCAATAGAAAAAATCTGATGGACTTCCATTAATCAAGACAGAGATATTCATAGTAGTGATGCAGGCCATTATCCATTTGATGATCACCGGGGGAACACCAATTTTAATAAGAATTAATCTGAGAAAAGACCAGTTGACCCTATCATATGCTTTTTCTAGGTCCATTTTAAGGAGAAGAGCTTCTTTTTTTTGTATCTTTATGCTATGCAAAAGCTCCTGAGAGATACCAATGGCGTCATGGATTTGTCTACCAGCTAGGAAGCCAAATTGTTCAGCTGAGATGTACTGGGAGAGCACAATATTAAGCCGATCTGCAATAATTTTTGAGATGAGCTTGTATAACAAGTTGCAAAGAGCAATTGGTCTATAATCTCCAAAAATCCCCGGCTTATCCTTTTTGGGAATAAGCGTGACAAATGTGGCATTTAATCCTCCCGGAATATATCCATTGTTTTTGGAGTAGTTCACCAAATCCACAAGTTCTTTTCCCATCAAATCAAAAAAGTGCAAGTAAAGCTCCACCGGACACCCATCCGGACCGGGGATTTTCTCTTTAGCAAAACCCTTGAGAGTTTGCTCAATTTCATCCAGAGAGATCTCTTCCAATAAGCGATCAGAATCTTGTTCATTGAAAAACCGAGGAAAGAGATTAGCAATTCTGATTTGTTCTGAAAAACAACATTCCCTAGAGTCACTATAAATGTTTCCAAAGTATGAGACAGCTTCTGCTTTTATATTGTCCATACCAGAATGTAAAGAACCCCTGTCATTCACAACTTCCCAGATATATTTGGAATTCCTTCTAGCTGAAGCGTAAGAATGAAAAAATTTAGTGTTTCTATCACCAAGAGAGATCCAGATGGCACGGCTTTTAAGCCTCCATGCTTTTTCAGCTAGCAATAATATCTCTTCTTTCTTCTTTTCATACATCCTCATGACTTCAAAATCGTCATGTGAAAGGGAGCAATGAAAATTGGCCGAGAGAGCAGCTTGAACCTTGTCTTCTAACAACTTTAACTCCAAGTTATCAGCCTTTTTTCTGTTCCTGATCCACTTAGCAACCAGTAATTTCAACTCTTTTAATTTAGAACAGAAATTCAGAATTGGATTAGGATCATATGCCGAATAATTTATCTAGAAATCTCTAACCAAGACACAGAAAGATTCATCTTCTATCCAGGATGAGTTAAATTTGAAAGGCAATGCTGGAATGCTTCTCATATCCTCCAGCTGAAGTATGATGGGCCAGTGGTCCGAAAATTTGTAATCATACACCCAAGTTCTATGTTTCTGAAAACAGTCCAATAACTTTGTTTTGACAAGAAAACGATCCAAGCATTTATGAACACCATCTTTTCCAAATCTGCCATTAGTCCAGGTAGGGACCACCTTATGGGGCTGAATATCCACCAAATTTGATTTCTCCATCAGCTGCAAAAAGAAATCTGCTAGCTCATCCAATCTAGCTGCACCACCCCACACTTCAGAGGCATGGCAGGTGAAGTTCAGATCACCTGCGATAATCAAATCTTGTGAATTTAAAAGACCAAAATCTATGAGAGAAGACCAGAAAATGTGTCTCTCCCGATAGGGAGCATAGCAGTTGAGAACAGTAAGAGCTTGATGATTGCCACAAAAATTTCCTTTAAGAAGAATACCCCAGCGAGTGAAGAAAGGTTTAAAAACAAAAATATTCGGGTCCCGAGCAACAGCTAGACCCCCAGAAAGACCTGCAGAACTCGTCGCTGAAACCTCCCAGTTTGGAAGAAGATTGCATAGTTTCTGAATAGCTATGGCTTCGTCACACATTGTCTCTTGAAGAAGGACAACCGCAGGGACAGTAGCTTTAAGGAGAGAGGATAAGGCCTGTACCCTTGACACCTTAACCAAACCCCGAACGTTTAAGGAAAGAAAAGACATCAAGAAATATTCAAACCGGGGGACACCGCTCTAAGCCTCGAAGCCCTATCCACCGCATCTAGTCGCTGCGAAATAGGAGTATAAGAAGTTTGCAAAAGTATAATAAATATAATGATTAAACCAAGCACACACATAATGACAAAAAAAGTTTATCCTCAAAATCTTTAAGTAGGCTTCTTCACAAACAATACAATGAGCCATTACCATGAGTCACCAAATACCACGGCCCCAAAAAACCACAACCAAGTCAAGTATCCCTAACAAGGGGAGACAACAAGACCATGACAAAATCAAAATTTCCATATTAAAAATAGAAATATAAAGATAATATATATATATATATATATATATATATATATATATATATGCAATTCAAAATAGTGGGTGAAATTAAAATCCATACTTAATTAATGATGTAGTGACAATATTTTGACCTATAAAATGGCAGATGAAAACTATTTACCTGTCAAATTTCAACACTGTCTCTCACATATAGGTAAAAAAAAGATATGAAAAATCCCCCCAAAAAAAGAACGATTAATCACTCCAAATATAAATGAAAAATATTAAATTGTAAAGTAAAGGGAACTTGGAAATGGACAAAGAATCCAAGGTTTTTAATGGTCATTCCTCCATTTCCATTTCCAGTGGAAAACATAAACAATTACTTTCTTATTCAATAATCAACAAGAGCTACGAAATGGCAATGTCTTGCGTCATTGCAAATTAGTTTTCTGAAATTTGCAAGAGACAAAACTTTGTGGCTAGTCGCAAATAAGTTTTTTGGAATGTGCAAGAGACAAAACTTTGTAGCTAAAATGAATAAAGTTGTACATAATTGAGAATAGAATCATGAAAGATTAAGTGTGGAGATTGTCTATATTTACCATTAAATTAAAATTATTTTGAACTTTTGTATAATTATCACCCCGCTTTTTCAACACACCATATGTTGGTGCACTTGAGGACATTAAAATAATTATAATTAATACTAGTACTGAAATTTTGGTCCCTATGGCATAGTATTCTCATCCCCAATTTATTTTTCATGCAATATGAGTGGGAAAATGAGGCTTCATATTATCGTATTGAAAATAGATCAATCAAAATTATAATATTTTTATATCACAAGACTTGCAACATTAAAAAATGAAATAAAGGCCAAATATAATGAAAAATAATTAGAAAAAAAGCACAGACATAATAAAGTCATATCACTTCATTATAATGGAAACTCAATATAAGAATCTTATGTAGAATTTTTTTTGAAGATAAGATTGTAAATATAACAATACAAATATGTGAAAAACTAGACAGTAATGAAACCAGTATGTCCTTATATTATTAAAGGGCCAACCATTTGTCGAGAGAGTCATTTGACTGACATGTATGGAAATACTTGTAAATATTTCCATAAACAAAAATTGAATTCCTCATAGGGCCATGTATCATCGTTTGTATTTATAATTATAAGGCCATGTATCATCGTTTTCATTTATATTATTTATATGGGTATGATGAAAGAGGAAAAATCAAACATTATCAGTACTTTAACTCTAAAACAATTATATATAAAAAGCAAAAAACAACCTTGACACGGTATAGTAAAAATAAAACTTTAGAAATATTTCATATGTCAAAGGATAGTAATGCTTATATCCCAAATCCCCAGATGTGGGTGATGGGATGGGCTTGGACACACGCGAACCCAGTCACATGACACTTAGACACATGGACGGGCTCCGTGGCGCTGACGAGGAGGGAGACTTGAGGAGATGGCCACCTCAAGGCCCGGCTCATTAAACACCCCCGTTGGAGATGTCCCCTCGACCTGGATGGCCTCTTCCTCGGCGTACCACTTGCAGGTGGTTCCTTCGTGCGGCTTTAAGGAGCACAGGAAACCGTCATCCCGACTCGTTGATTATCATGCACCTCTGGCCCAAGCGCATCATTTCAATGCTCTCCATCCTCAACAGGCATGTGAACTGGGCTCCTCTCGCCCTCTGGTTCCTGATGTTCGTACCCATCCACTTGCTTGCTCCCCTCGCGAGCTGGCTTTTGCTACACGCAGGCATCCTACAACCGGCGTTTCTTGTCTTCTCTTGGGATCCCTCTATCTGGTCTTCTTATATGGGATGACTGAAAGGTTCCAGGGGGAGAGGGGAGAAAAGAAACACCCACAAAGAGGCAGGAGACATGGAAAAAGGGTATGGGGAGGAGGTCACCATCCCCATCCGTTTACTAATCGACAATTGGGAAGCCAGACTAATGGTGGACCGCCTCTCCACTGGACGCCCTGGTAAGAAAATTGATCTTTATTGGCTCGTTAAGAACATGCTTGGGTTGCTTATGGAGGACATGCTAGCAAACTGGGCTACTTCCAGAAACGCCACCCAAACCTTGAAGGCCTCCCTGCCTAACATGGAAGCGATTCTGGGAAGTATGGAGGACACCTTGAATTGGCAATCTTATGCTCCCAGCAGTTATCCTCAGCACAACAACACCGGAAGGGGCAGTCACAGGGATCTCTCCACTGCGGCAGGTGCAAGCGAGCTAGTTCAAGTGATCTTGTCCAAGGGTAAGGCGCCATTGAGCTTCCCCATTCCCACCACTACAGGCCTTGTTCTGTCCAAGCGAGTCTGCAACGATCAGGGGTTCACTATCTTCAGAAAGACCACACATTTTCCAGTCAAACTGTCGATGAAAGACTCGGTCACGGAGGAGTATCCTCCTTGTCCCATCCCCAAAGATAATTCCCCTGACACTCATGCACCCGAAGCAAATGCACCTGCAAATGCACACAGCTAAGAAGGATCTGGTCACTCCCTGTTTTTTCCATATTTTTTTTCTTAATCTGTTTAGAAGTTTAATAGTTTTATACAGACAACGTTGTTTTATAGAAACACCCTGGACTTCATACTCAGGGTAGGTTTTATGTAATTTTGATCAGCACCATTTTGATCCCTTCAAGTTTTTGGGTTGGTGGCTACACTCTCTTAGGCCACCGCAGACTGTAACATCTCATGTATTTTGGACCTCTTTTTATTAATAGAATTTTGCATCTTTGCAAAAAAAAATGTTTATATCCCAAACAACTGTTTGAATAAGTAACAAAAGAAACGTTACTGGGGTAAAGAGAAAAATAAGTATAGCTCTAAACCGAGAAAGAAAATCTCCAACAAACAAACCACGGTATAGTTGGGTTACAGTTTCACCATTGGATGACCAAATTTCCGAATATATTATTACACAATCAATCCATAAAACAATTTATACAAAACTATTATCAATGTCACACCTTAAGGAGAACAAATGTAAATCTATTTGGCGTAAGGAAAATGACATTTCGAATCAACAACCCTAAATTCAGGGACATAACTCAATGACCAAGAAAAGACCATTGTAATTGTTTATGTTGTAACCAACATGTCGAGCCGTGTCTAAGACAAAAAAAAGCAATGATTAGCATAGGCATTGTAAAATAGTTCCATAATTTTGGGCTCTGTAAATTCAGACGAATAACGGATAGCAATATATAATTTTTGCAGAGCTGAGTTCCTAGTTGGTCTCCTATTAGAGCTGAGTCCTAGTTGGTCTTTCTTTGAGTGTGAGCACAGGCAATGAAAAAGGGAAATTAATCCCCTACCTGAGGATTGAACCATCCAGGCAAATTCAAGGAGCCACATGATGGGTTAAGTGAGCTCAATGAGCCGAGCTCCTCATAACTATTTTCTTCCCAAACCCTCATAACCATAGCGTAACGCTTGTACTCCACGCCAATTTTCAATAAGTTTTTTGGAGTTGAGCAGTTCTTAATTATCACACAAGTTCATATTCCTATTCTAATTATTTCTCTTATCCATATTTAGGAATGCATAAATTCTTGTAGTAATTGACAATGTAATTAGAATCAATAAATATTTAAGATTTAAGGTCTAAGTCTCTCATCAATGTCATCAATGTTATATGTGTGTCTCTGCCAATGCAATATATTAAAAAAACATTTTATTTAACATTAAACACCATGATAGCATACATAATTCCCTCACCTAACTAGCCCATGCATATAATGGCATATATGTCTTCTCAACTAACCATGATCATCCATTTGATTTATACTCAATTTAGGTATTATTATTAAAAACCCATGATGCATAAAGCATTTGTTATACTGATCCAATTAGTATATAGTGCCCGTCATATTTCTGAACACATTTATTGTTTTCTTTTGGTGGTTATGGATGTATTTGTCTACCATTAAACTCTATTTTTTCTCAATATATAGAAAAGCATCAAAATCAAATCAATTCTAACCATCTAAAAAAATAAATGAAATCAACATAAACTCAAACAAATCGATATAAAAAAGAGGTAAAACATACAATCCCCTGCAAGATTTTGTGGTCTATCAATTGGGTGATAAAGTTGCATTATGTGTCACTCATACAAAAAAAAATTGGTAGTGATCAAATTTGATCTATCTTAACCTTGGATAAATCCTTCTTGAGCTTTTCTAAATACAATTAATTTCAAAGATAGAACCAAATTTAACAACTAATATATATTTTTAATTTGAAATCTATAAAGCATTAAGAAAATTATAGATTTGATACTCATAGCATTAGATCCCTAGACCTATACAACCGGACTCACATTGTTTTTCTAGCCACTATCGACATCAATTTTCATCTCTAATTCTGATGCACATTTTGCATGTACTAAACATAGCTTATCCCAAAATCTAACTCGTGTGTAAATAAAATAGTATGCATGAGTAATGATTAAATATGCCGAGTATGAATGAAAACAATTTTGTATAGCATATTGCTTGTTCATGTAGAAATAAGCCTATGAATGAAATAGAATATGCTTAATTTGGATTACCAACAGAGGTTTTAGCAAAGCATCTTCCAGAAGACGTGGTCAACAAAATTGATGAAATAAGAATGACATCTAATGGAAGACAACTTATGCATGATAACGACATGAGCATGAGCAACTTAATTGAGGATAAGAGAATTAGACAAATGCTCTAGATTAAAAGAATTTTCAAATGTGTGACCATTTAGAGAGTGTAATGTTGTTCTTGCCTCCTGAAAATTTATTGTTTTCTTCAACTTCTGCTTTTTTGTGTAATTGCAATGATAATATCATTTGGAAAGAAAGTGCCCCACACGAAGTCATGCAGAATGGTTGTCAACAATAGACTAAAAAATGAGATGAAATAGTGGACAATGTTACAGCTAAGGATTGTGTAATTGGTACATTAAAATGTAAATATAAATTCATGTTAACTAAGAATAGTCATTAAACTGATCAGGTCAAACACCTTGACAAAAGCACAGGAACAAACAAACACACCAGAAGGGGATGGCATCTAGCAGACTGGGCTATAAAAACTCCTATAATTTTACAGGTCAGTCAAATGTCTTGAATTTCAAATATATATAAACAACCTTCAATCCTAGATAGTGTTTATGATTAGATTGATACTAAGCCTGAGAGCATTTTGGAAGCTGATCGATTTTTCAATTGCTCATTCAAACCCTTGTGAATCCTTGTCTTGATAGTCGTTTCCGGAAAAAGTTTGGTAGACAGAATAAAAATTGTCAATTTATGCAATAGATGATTGTGAAGTACTAGGTTGAGAACTACATTTAAGTGAGAATACACATGCCATTTCAAATCATTGAACTTTCTTATGTAGGAGGGACCTACAACTACTTATTTAGAAAGGATAATATGCTTCATGTAACTCACCAAGAAGGGTTTCAAACATTCATTTGACACCCAATTTGGAAAATATAAAAAGAAGAACAGTTAGACATAAAAAAAACAAACAAAAACCTTAGTTGAATATTCATTGATTTCCCTACGAACAACAACACTCGGCAAAACATTGCAAGGTATCAAAATTTAAGAAAAACTACTCACATGAGGGTTTAAACCCTTCTTCTAAGGTCCTTTTCAATGTTTCCACCATAGCAATGTACTTAGGTTATCAATCATGACTAAAACTTAGCAAGCAATTTTTATCAAGAGTTTCTTAGATATAAACCCTCTTGCCTTTTTCTAAATTTGGCAATTGGTATTGGACAAATAATAAGAATGTGATGTAAATATAAAACTTAGTGTATAAGCTTAAACCAATTGCTTTAGGAAGACATAAAATAAAGATCATCAAACATTAACAATTTTATGAGTTGTTCAAAGTTGAGCATGTGGTTGTCAAACAAAACCAATGTGCAAATTTTCAAATCCTTCAATAGTGACCATTCTAAAAATGTTTTAATAAAGAACATGTCATGATTCATACACACTCAATTTTCGCAAACCGACATGTTGTAAAATAAGGTAGAAAATACCATTAATACAGAAAAATAAATAAATAAATAAAAAGCATGACTAAAGGCAAAATTGAAGCACCATCGATGCAAACATACAAAGGAATTGTTATAATAAATTGAATCATGAACCTCTATAAAGAATTCAAAAATATCCTTACCATCAACTAGGACCATACATCCCTCAGTCTTCACACTCGCACATAAATTTCTTCCAATTTTACTTTTAAAGTTTTAAGCTATGGCAACAAAATAACTTGAGGATTCTTTGGTAGCTTGCAATCTGTAGTAGTCACAATTATGGGCACAATTCATTGATTGGAGTCAGCTGTAAATGAGGACTTCAACTAACACCAAGTTGTATGACTTGGGTTCAGCGTTCAAATTTGAACCCTTCCTGGCCCTTCCAAATGGTTCTAACCCTTCCTAGAAGTGTAAAGTTAAAATTGCCCTTAAAAAAAAAATTAAAATTTGAATTTTACCCTACATAATTTATATCAACAATTCAAAAGAAGGGCAACATTTGAAATTACCCATCCATAAAAATTTCAATTTCTATGTTGAAATTCCTATGCTATAAAATTAGACTCATCATTCAAAATATTGGAAATATCATAAATTATAATCATTCACTCACTCATGTCATGCACTCATTGCTTAGCTTTGCAAGGTGACGAGTGATGACTGACGACTACAAGGTACTAGCCACTACGATTTGACTCTGAATCCCGAGTCACTTCGGGCTGAGATCTAAGGTGTGACAATGCGTCAATGACTATGGCTATAACAATAGAGAACCACTACAAGGCCCAAAACAAGGCCAAAACATTGTGCCTACTACCTATGTGAACCTGGCTACCAATGTCCACTTGTTTTTCATCAAAATAAAATTCAAATTGCTGCTTTGATGATTCCTCTTCTATAAGACTTCATTTATTGCATGAATGTCACAGACTCATGACAACTCTAAACAACACTCAATGGCATGCAACTAGAACCACAAACCAAGCAGAGGTTGATTTATGCATTGATATAGAGAGGTGGCACTAGGCACACAATATGGAGAAACAATGAGTTAGAAAAAACATTTGGACCAAAGTACCACAATGGTTATTAATAAAATTAAAAAAAACAATCTTTGGCTCAGGAATTGTCTTCAAATTGATGGGTGGCATGATCATGATCATGTAATCTCCCTCCGTCCTTCCAAACATATTTGGTTTCTCACCACATTTGTCTTCGACGCTTGCCACCAAAATACGTATAAAAATAACATTTATTTACATCCTCTTCCATTTAAATCCTCATCGCATAGTCATAAATAAGGATTATTATGCATGCACATCCTCACCTTATAATATCAATTGGGTCAAGGCGCAGAGACAACCATAAATTATCAAATGTGTCAAGATGCAAAGAGTAAGAGACAACTATAAGTAAGTCTTATATTAAATTTACGATATAAGTCTTTAATTGACACTATCATCTGAGATTTGACACGTTGGATTGTTGTGATCTTCTTATCACTCCTTACCAATGTGATTGTAAGGCTTCTTTGATGGTGAAGTCCATAATTTTAAGTCTTCTTCTTCATTCTCATGCCTTTTGGTAAGACAATAAGGAGGGCAGTGGCCCGCATCAGCATGGAAAACAGTTTCGACATAGAGGTAGATACATTAATTCTTTCATTAAATAACTTAAATTTCATGCCAATGACTATGAATTCACTAAATCATGGATTGGTAAAAAACACATGAAATTTTAGAGCCTTGAGCTCGTAATTACTCATGTATCTAGAATTTTCGTAAATCAAGCCATTGACAAACTTCTTTTGTTCTTCTGGTTCAATTTAAAAGTTAGATTGTCGAGACTCAAACATGCAGCGAGTCACAAGGCTCCAATTGACTTAGTCTTGATTCCATTTCCCCTCCATCCCATACATGTATGTTGTCACGACAAGTGTTGAACAACAAAATTTGATGCCCATGCCCCTATGATGCTAGCGTTGCTAACTTGCTTGGTATGGAGGATTTTTTTTTAATATTTTTTGAGCTATGTATTATTTTTTCTTAGGCGCCTAATGTCCATTATTCTTACACCTCTCAAGATTGGATGATTTCCCTCTCTTCGGTTTGAATTAAGGTTTTGGTTGGTTTTATATGTATATTTTGGTTGTAGGTTTATTATAGCCTCGTTTTGCTTAGTGGCTTCTTTTTGTACATAGTTAACAATAAGTAATTTTCTCATGGTCCTAGTTTTATTTTAAGAATATATCTAGTTACAACGTCTTGCACTATGCATAAGATCATGCAGATGCCCCAATATGGTTATTGCATAGTCTAAGTAGTTTTATGTATAATGAAGTGTGGTCTAACCCAGAAAAATACAACAAAATAGTTGTTATTTTAATGAAATGTAAAATTAATGTTACATATATGTCAAATTAATGTGTTCAAATTTACTTTTATTGAAAAGATACCATTTTATCATGTAGATATTAAGGAGTGCTCAATTGTTTAAGATTGTAAAAAATTGGATGAGCAATATTTGTTTTTTCCATTTTTGGGGGGGGAAAGGTTTAGTTAATTTATACTTGTCAATTGAAATACAATTACTTAAATTGCCCTTCATCTTTGAAGGACTCCAAGAACAAATGCCCTTCCAATAAAAAATAATACCTACCCTTCAAATTTGATCACGAGTCCGAAGCCCCTAAACTTATAGTTTGTGAAGTTATTATAAACCAGGCTCATTAAGCTTGACCATATTAAACCATGTCCAACCATAAGGACATCAGATTCTATAAATTGAATTCAGATTTAAGATTTTATAATAAAAGATAATTTTTATGGAGTTTTGTTTTTTTCTAATTTTGTATTAAAAAGAAATATTTAAAACTATTTTTGATTTATTGAGACTTTGTTTTCCTCTTACTTAAAGAAATAAAATTAAGGCATCTGCCAAAGTGGAAGCCTGCTTCTTTACAAACCAACTGCTAGTAATTTTGGTTAAATTTGATAATATTAACTTTCTTATAAATTATAATTTTTTATGATTATGTCATTATATATTAACATCTGTACGATGTGATTTCATATTTCATCTCTCCTATATTGTTTGAATTGATGATTGCGAGTTGTCGAGGATGTTGAGTCAGCCTTTGCATAATGCTCACTGGACGAAGAGCTTTTGACAAATGGGGTAGCGTGTGTCTTAAGCTTACCCATTGCAAGTTGCAACCAATCACAATTTTTATAATTGATAATAATATCTATTATTACATAGATATGCCTATCCAGTTGACGAGCCAACTAAAGGCCCGAAAGGTGTTAGATACATCGTTATGCCATTGGTTCTACAGGACAACACCTCTTTATCAGCTCCTGGGTCGAAATCGACCCCCACGTTATTTTCCAATATAATAATAATACTTTATGTAATTATATTTGTCTTAAGAGGTCGATTTTTGTGCATTTTGGATCATGTGGATGTCAGCCTCTGAATTACCCACTTAAATATAGCTGGTTGATGGTGGGCCACCCGGCCAGAGCTAATAAAGTTGGTTGGTCGGCTAAAAAATACTGAATGTGTGTTTTGGTGAGTCACCGAGAGCAGGTAAATGTGGTGGCACATGCAAATATCACATCATCGGTCAACGCGTCCAATGTACTTAGGCATATCGCCCCTGAGTGCTTGCTGTTTCCACAGAGTAAATTTTAGAGCCTTTAGGTACTGCATCATCTTATTCTTTGTTTATCAGTGCGTACATTCTCCTGTATCCAATATTAATGGCGAGCCTAGTTGGTGCTTCTGCTTCTTCCTCTATGGCCTCAGCGTCCTCATCTTCTTATGATGTTTTTATTAATCATAGAGGTCCTGATGTAAAAAAGTCATTTGCCAGCCATCTCTACAAACGGCTTTCTGAAAATGGATTGAGGGCGTTTCTCGACAGGGATGAAATGGAGAAGGGAGGCAAGATCTCTTCCCAAATAGACAAGGCTATCCGTGGTGCTTCTGTTCACATCGCAATTTTTTCTCCAAGGTATGCGGAATCTGATTGGTGCTTGCATGAACTTGTCCTCATGATGAAAAAGTACTCGTTGGAATACCCCAGGGTTACCATTTTACCAATTTTCTACAAGATTGACCCTTCTGTGGTCTGCTGGACGAATGAAAAAGGAGCGTATTTTGAAGCCCTGCGGGCCCTTGAACAGAAAAAAACAAAGGACTCTAAAACTGGTGAAGAGAAGCCACGCTACGGCGTCGAGACTATTCAGAGTTGGAGAGACGCACTTTCCTTTGTTGCAAATCTGAACGGTTTCACACTAGGGTGAGCTCCATCTCCCACTGTCCTTTCCATTTCATTTGTTGGATTGATATTCGTTGCTTTTAATTTTATGTAGGCTTTTCTCACTTGCTTATTTACTAATCTATTCAGGCCCGAGGACGATGAAGTTGTGCTCTTGGATAGCCTAGTGGAAGAGGTTCGGAAAAAGGTTCCAAGGACACCATTGGATGTGGCAAAATATGCAATGTCCCCATTTTGACCCCCTTTGTATTAAATCATAAATTATGTAAATATTGTAATTTAATCATGGTGAGGAGCTCAAGGCCAAGGCCCCACCATTGATTTAACGTTTCATGTATCGGAAATTAAAAATTGATGCATATGGTTCTTGTGCTAGATAGGCACAATGTAAATAAGACATCATGTAAATACGAATTTTAATGAAAATACCCACAACTAGCTATGCAATGCAACAAAGAGATAGGGCATGATTCTACAAGGAATAGGGAGGGAAATTATTCAAACCCTTGAGCCAATGGTGTTAATCCATGTGTCAATGAGAAAACCCATAAACCACCAACTACCCATTTTGGGTTGGGGACCCAATCATTTAATTCTTCCAAGAGTTGGTTGAGGTAGTTAATGCCTTGGGAATGAAGAGGTATGGCAGCCAATTTCGTGCATGGGCAAGCCATCAACCTGGAAATTCGTGTTTTTGCTTCTTGGGAAAGAAAACACCCACGAAATGGTGCCCAAAGCCATTAGGAACCCACAGTTTTTCCTCTCTCAAGCAGTTTGAGCTAACTGGGTCTTTCCCTACACGTTTTTCATTCATTTTCTGCATTTTTCCATGCCTGGGAGCTCGTTTTTGCATTATACAGTAGCTGGGAGAGAAGGGCCACGATTTGGGACTGTGATGGAGGTCGTTTTTGCCCCAAAATACCCATGGGCATTTTTCTGAAAACGATCTCTGCTCTCCAGGGTAGTTCCCCAATTGCCAGTTCGTTTTTGGGCTTTCCCACGTTTTTCTGAATTGGTAGAAACCCCCTCTTTGGACATTCCACTGTAAAAACGTTTTTATCATGCCCAATAATTGTGGTTCTGTTGTTATGTGCATCCTTGTTTTGGTTTGTATCTGTGAGCAAGAAACTTGGACTGGTAGTGGACAGAATTGGCTTGATAAACCTAGTGGAGGGAGTAACCTCCCAAGAAGATCAAGAGGGCTTTGGCTACTTGTCTATGCACACCCTAAGAACACTAGAAAGGAAGGTATGGCTTGAGAGACTGTGTGGCAGTGAAGAGAATACTTCCTTGTGTTGGGTGTGCAGGCATTGTGAGTGCCAAGCTGAATAGATTTGGGAGGGGTATCCATAGCTCTGTGGTTGAGCTCACTAGCTTAGCAATTCTTCCTTTCCATGTCCTAGCAGCCTGATAAACCCAATTGCATATTGGCTTGGCTCATCTTGGTGTATGCTTGGCTATGTGTGAGTCTGATGTTCCCTGATTCCTTGTAGAGATCATGCCCAGCTCGGGGGTGGCAGTTGCATCAAGAGGTTGATAAGCACAACTGGCCTATGGTTGGGTGGAACGTTGCAAATGCATAGTTGGTTGCTTGGGACTACTTTGTTAAGATAAGTATTCTCTTGTCTTAACTTTGCAATTATTATTTGATGAATATCTTGAATGTATGATGGATGTGTTATTGATATTATTTCCGCTGTGTTTTTCTTATAATTATACATCCCATATGTCTTTTATATTCTGTGAATGCTTGGTTAAAAGTTCATGGGGCTAGTTTCCCAGTTTTAGTATCACGATCCTCTCTATCATGCTGGTATGATGGGAGGGGACGTTACAAAATATCCAACGGGTTTGGACCTTAAATTAGAAGAATTTTGAAAGATGGTGGAGAGGGAGCGCGTGAAGGCCAAGGTTATCGGCATTGTGGGTGTTGGTGGAGTAGGAAAAACTACGCTCGCCAAACACTTCTTCAACAATAGAAGATCATTTTTCAGTGCATCCTCCTTTTTGTGGGATGTGAGAGAAGCTGCAGGTAGGATGTCCCTAAATGATTTGCAGAGTAAGCTTATTAAAGATTTGAAACCTAAAGATAAAGATATCAAGAATGATCGTCATGAAGGCATAGAGATACTTAAAAAGCATCTTTCATTATGTGAAGTTCTTACCATTTTAGACGATGTAGATGATGTTAGTCAACTGGATGCCTTTTTTCCAATCAAGGATGTCATTAGCTCCACTAGCTTGATTTTGGTAACTTCTCGTGACAAGCATGTCCTCAAAAGCTCCGGAGTATTAGAATCTTCAATATATAATCTAGAGGGGCTCGATTTACCACAGTCAAAAGAGCTCTTCTGCTCCTATGCCTTCAATCAGTCACTACCATCACCAGATGTTGCAGATCTGGTAGATGAGTTTGTAACAGCCTACAAAGGGGTTGCCATTATCATTAAAAGTGATTGGGGCACTTCTGTGCGGAGAAAATGACGGATATTGGCAAGACCAATTGAAACGACTTAATCACACCCTATCTGATAAGATATTTCCCACACTGAGAATCAGTTATGACTCACTCCTTAAGCAGGATCAACCAATATTCTTAGATATTGCTTGCTTCTTCATAGGAGAAGACATAGATAAGGGAATTAGAATATGGGGCATGGCAGGACTTAGAAATATATAGAACAAGTGTCTGCTGGAGGTGGACACAAAAAATAAAATAAAAATGCATGATCACATTAGGGACATGGGAAGAAGTATTGCAGAGGAACCAACCATGCCCCGTCGTCTTTGGGATTCGACTACCAACATCATTGATAATTTCTCGGTGCAACAGTCGACTGTAAGTGTTTCAATCATTCAAACCTTTGTCATCGGTTTAATTAAATTTTAATCTTTAAAGCTTCTTTACTCAAGATAAATAAAGTTCGGTTTACTGTGTGTCCTTCTCATCAATGAACAGGTCATAACGGAAGTTCACGGAATTAACGTGGTTAGTTCCTCCTATTATGGTTGGTCTCGAAACCCAAGGGGTTCACAAATATCACCGTCCAGATATGTATTCAATAATTCCCATTTTCCTACTATGAGGAATCTGCAAGTTCTTGCAACCGAAGAAGATCAATTAGATGACATGGTTAGAAGGGTACAACCACCACATCTAATATGGCTCCGCTGGTATAGAATTTCCCACTCTTCACTGCCTAACTGGATTCCGATGAAGAATTTAAAAGTTTTAGAAGTGGAGGGGGACAGATTGAACATGATGTGGCCACAGCAATCTCAAGTAAGCAAATATGTGTGCGTTTATTTTTTTCATGTAATTTCATGTTGTGGACTTTAATCATTACATGTCTTTTATACTTGAAATGCCAACATTGCAGGGTGTGCCTTTCGATTTGCGGGAGTTAAATATCCGGGCTCCCATATCTGAGATTCCAAAGTCTATAGGGCAGCTGAAGTACCTTGAAAGGATTGCCATATACAATATAGACTTACTTAGAGCACTCGAAAGGTTGCCCGACGAATTTTTTCGTATGCGCTCCTTGAAATACTTAGCTTTCACAGGCTTCTCAAAAACGGTGTCGCTGCCTGATTCTTTCGGAGATCTAACAAATCTACAGCACATCGATTTGAGATGTGTTTCCTCTTTGCGGAGGCTTCCAGATTCTTTTGGAAAGATAACTCGACTCAAACATCTCTCTTTGAGTTCTTGCAAGAGTTTGACCATCTCCAGTGGAACACTTGGAGATATTACAACGCTAGAATTATTAGATCTTTCTTATTGCCTCCCCAAGTCGCAAATCAGCTATCCTTGCAAAAATTATATTTAGAGGGCATGAAGTTAAAAGAATTGCCGAGCGTTGCCTGCAATTTGAAAGTTCTGCAATTAGGTGGCAATTTGTTAGAAATGCTGCCACCTAATCTGGGCGACCTTAAGAGTTTGAAAAGCTTATCACTCTCTTCTTCGCCGCAATTGAAATCCTTGCCCGATTTCGTTGGATTGCTGACTCAATTGACTGATTTGACGATATCGTGCTGCGGGATAGAATACTTACCAGGATCGCTTCTCCAGATGAATATGCTTGAATCTTTACATGTTTACAAGTGTCTTGTCTAGGAACATCCATTTAAAAAGGAAGTTGAAGGAGAAAGAGAGACAGAAGGGGAAACGGGATGCAGTAGATGCATGTTTTGGCTCAAGAGCTTAAACCTCTCTATCACAAAAATAAGAGAGATATATTTTGATGAGGATGTTTGCCCTAACCTTCAACAACTATGGTTGAGTGATTGTTCTGATTTGAGGCAAATAGGAGGGCTGTGTGGTCTGCCAAAACTTAAAGATCTCAACATTTCCGACTGTACACAAGTTGAGCTCTCCGGTCTTGAAATGTTGACTTCTTTGGAGAAGTTGACTTTCTGGCGGTTGGATAACCTCCATAGCATACCATCGTTGGCGCAGCTCACAACGCTCCGAAAATTAAATGTAATTAGATGCCGTGAGATACAAGCGCTACCCGATGTGGGGCATTTGACTTGTTTGGAGAGTTTGAGTTTTCAGGGATGCAAGAAGCTCCAGAGCATACCAGGATTGTGGCAGCTCACAAAGCTTAGAGAACTAGATGTTAGCCAATGCCATGAAATACCGGAACTGCCAGGTTTGGAACATTTGACTTCTTTGGAGAAGCTGAATATCAGTGGGCTTTGGAAGCTTGAGAGCATACAGGGGTTGGGACAACTTACACAGCTTAGAGAACTAGATGTTAGCCAATGCCATGAAATATTGGACTTGCCAGGTGTGGAACATTTGACTTCTTCGGAGAAGCTGAATATCAGTGAGCTTTGGAAGCTCGAGAGCATACCAGGGTTGGGACAACTTTCAAAGCTTAGAGCACTAAATGTTAGCAAATGCCATGAGATATCAGAGCTGCTAGGTGTGGAACATTTGAATTTTTTGGAGAGGTTGAATATCAGTGGGCCTTCGAAGCTCGAGAGCATACAGGGGTTGGGACAACTTACACAGCTTAGAGAACTAGATGTTAGCCAATGCCATGAAATACCAAAGCTGCCAGGTGTGGAACATTTGACTTCTTTGGAGGAGCTGAATATCAGTGGGCTTTGGAAGCTCGAGAGCATACAATGGTTGGGACAACTTACACAGCTTAGAGAACTAAATGTTAGCAAATGCCATGAGATATCAGAGCTGCCAGGTGTGGAACATTTGACTTCTTTGGAGAGGCTAAATATCAGTGGGCTTTGGAAGCTCGAGAGCATACAGGGGTTGGGACAACTTACACAACTTAGAGAAATAAATGTTGGCACATGCTGTGAGTTACGAGACTTGCCGGGTGTGGAATATTTGATGTCATTGGAGATTGTTAATGCTTGTGAGTGTCCCAAACTACGGTGGAGGCAGGGAATACTTGAGCAATTGCGCCAACAATTGGAGGAAGGCTTCATATATGAAGAACAAAGAAATTGGCTGGAGTTTCTGCAATTTCTGTGAGGACAGTGTTTGACTGCACTAGCCCATAGGATCAGAGCTGTCATCATTTCAGAGTTTTTATATAACTGAAATATGAGATTTTAGTGTCAATATAATAGTGTCAATATAATAGTAGAGTGGAGAGTAGCTGACAACTTACTAACAAATTTAATTGGAATAAAATGTTCCTTTTAAAAAAGACTAACACATTTAAAGAAATCATGGATCCATTCATTTGAATAAAAAGTTCTTATTTTCATAATGCAGTTTTTTATATGGATGAGATATGAAGTGAAGCATTTCATAAAATTTGAAATAGAATTAAGTACACCCAAAAGTAACCAGTTATTTTACAATTTTAAAATTAAAAACAATGTTTTTTATGAGATATGCTTTTCATGGAATGTCAAGCTTATGTATAAATATAACTTGCAAAAACTTAATAATAGCATGGGATATGTTTTTCATAGAGTGTCAAGCTTACGTACAAATATAACTTGGAAAAACTTAGCAATAGCCGAAACATCCACGGGCTTGTAATACCTATGTAACCAAGGTGGAGCCATTAAACTTATGAAATTAAATGCTTTTTAACCTATAAAAAAGTACCTTATATCTTCAACGAAATAACAAGTTTGAGTACATGGATTCTGTGATGCACGTGCTTAATTGTTCACTCTTCTTCTATAATACATTTCCGGTCGAGGCAGTTGAGGAACAATTTCGATCAAAATTGTCTTTTATTCCATTCTTTTTATAAAAATGTGGATGTGTTTTTCATGGAGTGTTGAGTTTTAAAATTATATATTAGGTACAAATATAACTTAACATTGTCTTTTTATAGTTTAACATTGTTTTTTCAAAATAAGAGGTTGGAAAAAGACTTTTACGACAGTTTAAGATTTTGGAAGGTCATGATGATATTACTCTTTTTTATGGAAAAATTTAAAATAAAAAATTGAAAATAAAGTATTTAAAACACTTTGGTTGTATGGAGTGAATATTATTGGTTCTCCGTTTCCTATTGGGACAATTTGAAGCATAATGAGGACCTTGACACTCAAAACACTTTATAGGTGCCCGCTGATCATTAGTTCTGCTAACATTAGGTGTATTTCTAGGAGCTGTAAAATTCTGTTGTAGATTATTCCTGGGACTGTTTCCTTGGAAATTTCGATTTGGAAAGATTTTCTTTTGAAAACCAGAATTTCCATTGAACCTAAAATTCTTCTTCTTCAGCTCAAAGTTGATGGGTTTATTATTTTTCCATCTAGATATCCCTTCTCTTTTCCGGTTTTGGTCATAGCAGAAAGTTGCTTTCCTCATGGCTTCTTCTAATGTCTTTGGATTGTCATACTCTATTCTGTCCTTGATGTTGAAAGGTAGACAACTCAGATACCTCTGAATCTTTGGTTTCTCCTCCACAAGGTATGGCACATACCTTAACAAATTTAAAAATTTGTTGTTCAGCTCTTTCATGTTCATGGTTCCTAGTCTTAAATCATAAAATTCCTTGGACTTTTCTTCCTAATATTGTTCAGATAGGAATTTCTTCTTGAAGTACCGTTTAAAAGTGCTCAAATTCACATCCTTGTCCTTGATGCCCTTCACTCTTTTGATGTCCTGCCACCAAATGTTTGCCTTCTCGGTCAGGTTGTATATGGCCATCTTTGCTTTCAATGATTATGAATAAACATAAATTTGAAAGTATTTCTTCATCCCGGACAGCCATGCTTTAGCTGTCTCTCCTTTCTCAGTTTCACCATTGAAGGTTGGGGGTTTGATCTTCTTGAAATCCCCAGAAATTTGCTCATACTGCTTATGGTTTTTTCTTTTTGGTTTGTAATCCCCTTCGCTGCTATCACTTGAATAATTACGTTTCTTTTTACGTGTCTCAATAGCAGCTCTTGATGATGTTGAACTGCTAAATTCACATCATCAGTTTTTACTTTCTTACCCTTATTCCCATGAGGTAAGTCTTCAATCTTGGAGTTATTTTCAACCCTTCTATCCTGTTCATCAGTTGGACACTGATTGAATAGTACTTGGTTCAGTTCTTCTTGTGCCTTCAAAATTCTCTCATTATCCTGTTTAACAGATCTTATTTCTGCTTTCAACTCCTAAAATGCACGTAACAATTCTTATGAATTGTCATTCAATTCACCATGGACTTCCTCTTCACAATGTTGTCCATTGCTATTGTTGGTATGACTATTTGGTCTAAATATGTCCTCCATATGTTCATCTGATCCTTCCATACCTGTAACTTAGAAAACAATTTTCTGTATAACAAAATAATTTAACTCGAATTAGTAAAAATATTTGTTGTCATAAAATTTTTATGTTGCGTGTTCTTTGGACCTTTTCAGGCCGAGAGTTCGAACACGGGCTCTGATCCCACATGTAACATTCTGAAAAATTACAAAAATTTTATTTTATTTTAAATAGCATTAAATACTGTACTTGCTAATGCGGATATAAAATATATGTTAATCTTTTAATTAATAACTAAATATGACAACGACAATTCATACTTCATAACACAAAATACAAAATTAGTTTTGCTTGTGTTTAAAATGTAATCTGCATGTTGTGATTAAGTTTATCTTGTGATATATTTTCCTTGACAAAGTACTGACAGTTGCTCTTGGATGATGATGAAGGGGTCCTACGGGGTACCCTAAGGTTTACTTATCTATGTTAGCTAAAGCATTTGAACCTGTTTCTTTGCGCAGATACGCAAGTAAGAGTCATACGACAATTTCAAATGTTACAAGCAATTCTAAATTATGTTTTCAATTAGCCGTCAATGCTTTATAATAATTCTAAGTACTTCCATGCATGAGAGTTATTAATGGTATGCATCTATGCCCTATTTCTGTAAGTATTACTTTAACTATACTTACAAAATGCAGAAGTCGTAACTAAATATCTATACTATATTTCTTTAGTGAATCGTCAAAGAAGAGATACTTATACTAAGAATTCTCATTTACGTGCTAGATTACAAAAATATAAGTGCTATTAGAATCCTATCATCACTTCTCCATTTTGCAAAGAGTGGTATTAATATCGTATATGTTTCAACTTGTATATTGTTCTATATTATAGAAACATGAAACAAATATCATTTAAATACGTGGATTAACTTGAAATCATAACTATAGTAGATTGTGCATTTCTCAAATTATAATTTGTGAAGAATCATACTAATATAGCAAAGGTTAATATAATACTACCATCATAATTATAATGATACTATTATGAAATTGCAAGACTATAGGATTTAGACATTTCTAAAATATTTATACGTTGTAAAAATGCTATGTAACCTGGTAAAAACAAAGGTCGATATGAATACATATTACAATATGCATAATAATGAAATCTAACTATACACTAAAAGGCCTTCTATGAAAAACGACCTTTCTCATTTGCAACATATATTAACCATGCGTTCTAATGACAATACATTGGAAATAAAATGGATTATATGTTGTAACCCTAAGTCTTTTCACTGACATGTAAAATTGACAGGCATTGAATGTAATGGTGTTAACGTGCTGGCAAACTGTTGAAAACGGTCGTATCATTAAATTCATCTGCCTACTGTGTTAAGTGGAATCCTTGTGGTTGCCATCGTGGCTATGGCTCACGTGACAGTAATTCCAAATTCTACCAATACACTGAGTTGTACACTTCTTTGTCCCTTGGTCTACTGAGATGGAATTGTGGTGGAGACGATAATAAATAAAGAATTTAATGCAGTGGTTTCCCATTTCTCGACGTTCCTGGTTGGCACCATCTCCATTGTCGATCTTCGTAAATTCTCAGGTTGTGTAATGAAACCTTAGTCCTTCGTTAAGAAATGCAACCAGTTGGTTTCTCGGCTTTCACTTTGTTTGGGTATTGGTAAGGTGGAGAGGATGACCGCCTGCAGTAATGTAGGGTTTGGTAGTTGAATCCTAGGAGGACTCCTTCCTTGAGTTCGATCCCTGAACCTGTAGGAAGAACTTAAATGTTTCCAGGCTTTGGATTCCTTGTAGAGCCGAGCTACATTTGCAACCTTCGTTGTTGTTAGGTAATAGTTGTCCAGGGTTTTGCTGAAATATTTTGAACCTGGGTTTGATTCTCTTGTAAGGGGAGACTGACATTCTTAGGAATCGAAACCTTCTTCTCTGCGTTTGTTAGATGGCTCCATCGTTGAGATAATGTTTCAATGAATGAAATGGTAATGTTATTGTGTTATTTTAAGTTCAACTCTGCGTTTTTCTTCGTTTAACCTTTTAAGGGTTCTTGTGGCAGGTTCTTACTTCCTCGAAGGTCACTTGATTGAAGCTCGGTGGAGGAAATGCTGCTCTACCACCCGGTAAGCCTCGGTGGTTCTTTCCTCATAGTTTCTCCTGGCCCAGTGTTTGTAATTTTTGTTTTTGGAACCAATAACAAGTGTCCAGAGGTTGGAATCCTCGGCTTGTTTTCCTACTCTGCTCTGCAACGTTTCGCTGTAACTCTTTGTTGAGAAAGTAAACTTGTCGAAGATGTAAATGTTAAGGGATGAACCCTTGGTCGTTTTAATGGAAGTACGGTATCAAGAAAACTTCAAATAGTTTCTGTGTGATAAATAAGTTTAACTAAGTTGATGTTTGAATAATTAATAAAATGTTTTGGTGAGAGTCGAGAGCCATGGGCTGACTCGTTTCCGCAAAAAAGAAGGTTCTATGCTATAATGCTTATACTTTTGTTTGAAAAGAAATATGGAACTGAGTTTGTAATGAATCAAAACTTAAAATAGTTTTCTGCGTGGTTTCTATGTTTATAAAGACGAATAAATGGCTAGAAAATACAATGTTGAACCAGGTCGAGAGCCGTGGCTAACCTATTTGGTAAAAGTGAAACCTTGTGATCGTGTTGTTTGAGTTAAAGTTTAGAATGGTGTTAAGACACAGTTTTGATATTGAATTGTCACTTAAATAGATATTACGATTAATATAAATAATAATACGCTAGACTCAACTTGTCTTGTATAGATAGCTATCGTGTATGTGCTAGTTGAACAAAAGCAATGTGTTTGGAAAACTGGTGTAAGGATTTGATGTTTACGTTTTTAAGTGCTTGGCCTTAAACTGGCTGTACTATAGTCTTAGGGTTTTTAAATCGAAAACTAAAAATGTCTACAAAACTCTACTATTGATGAAATTAGTCTTATAGATTCTTTTGCAGAACGATGAATGTTATAGAAGGAAATTAGTATCTAGGTTAAAAAAAAATATGATAATACATTCTGATACTAAACCTGAAAGAATATTCTTACTATAAAATTTGGAATGCATGGAAAGTAAAAAAAAAAAAATGTTATGTAAATATATAAAACCATAGCGTTGAAATATCATAGAAATTCTAAGTGGTTATTACAGCTATTTCTCAAAAAGTCTAAGTACCGTAAGGAGAGAAAATAAAAAAAAAATGTTGAGAGACTGTACTAAGTGTTTTTGCTTATAGTACTTTACAAATTTTGAATGAAAATATTTATAAAAATGCATAGTATGTGTATTTTGAAATGAAGTAGGTGTCCTAAAGTATAAACCCTAGATTTTTATACATAAATGAAATATTTATTTTCTGATGGTAGGTAAAAGAAAAAGAATATTAAACTGCATGTATTATGAAATGCTAATTTCTAACCTGCATCTTTTGATTATCCTATTTAATTCTCCACCTCCTATACTAGAGTACGACATCTCTGATGTGTGGAAAAAAACAGGAAGGTAATTTAATTATTCAAAAACAAAGCTATTTTAATCTATCCTAACTTAACAGAATAAACAATTCAGCTAACATTTTAGTCAATAAGTCTTCATTATTCAACTGAAATAAACAAGACAGAACAGTAGAACCTAATGAATGTAGGAGAAACAAGCAACCCAATCATCCTTACCATAAACTAGGACCATACATCCCTCAGTCTTCACACTCGCACATAAATTTCTTCCAATTTTACTTTTAAAGTTTTAAGCTATGGCAACAAAATAACTTGACGATTCTTTGGTAGCTTGCAATCTGTAATAATCACAATTATGGGCACAATTCATTCATTGGAGTCAGCTAATACTGAGGACTTCAACTAACACCAAGTTGTATGACTTGGGTTCAACGTTCAAATTTGAACCCTTCCTGGCCCTTCCAAATGGTTCTAGCCCTTCCTAGAAGTGTAAAGTTAAAATTGCCCTTCAAAAAAAATTTAAAGTCTGAATTTTACCCTTCCAATAGGAAGGACATAATTTATATCAACATTTCAAAAGAAAGGCAACATTTGAAATTACCCATCCATATAAATTTCAATTTCTATGTTGAAATTCCTATGCTATAAAATTAGACTCGTCATTCAAAATATTGGAAATATCATAAATTATAATCATTCACTCACTCATGTCATGCACTCATTGCTTAGCTTTGCAAGGTGGCGAGTGATGACTGATGACTACAAGGTACTAGCCACTAGGATTTGACTCTAAATCCCGAGTCACTTCGGGCTGAGATCTAAGTGTGACAATGCGTCAATGACTGTGGCTGTAACAATAGATAACCACTACAAGGCCCAAAAAAAGGCCAAAACATTGTGCCTACTACCTATCTGAACCTGGTTACCAATGTCCACTTGTTTTTCATCAAAATAAAATTCAAATTGCTGCTTTGATGAGTCCTCTTCTACAAGACTTCATTTATTGCATGAATGTCACAGACGCATGACAACAACACTCAATGGCATGCAACTAGAACCACAAACTAAGCATAGGCTGATTTATGCATTGATATAGAGAGGTGGCACTAGGCACACAATATGGAGAAACAATGAGTTAGAAAAAACATTTGGACCAAAGTACAACAATGGTTATTAATAAAATTTAAAAAAGCAATTTTTGGCTTAGGAATTGTCTTCAAATTGATGGGTGGCATGATCATGATCATATAATCTCCCTCCGTCCTTCCAAACATATTTGGTTTCTCACCACATTTGTCTTCGACACTTGCCACCAAAATACGTATAAAAATAACATTTCTTTACATCCGCTTCCATTTAAATCCTCATCGCATAGTCATAAATAAGGATTATTATGCATGCACATCCTCACCTTATAATATCAATTGGGTCAAGGCGCAAAGACAACCATAAATTATCAAATGTGTCAAGACGCAAAGAGTAAGAGACAACTATAAGTAAGTCTTATATTAAATTTACCATATAAGTCTTTAATTGACACTATCATCTGAGATTTGACACGTTGGATTGTTGTGATCTTCTTATCACTCCTTACCAATGTGATTGTAAGGCTTCTTTGATGGTGAAGTCCATAATTTTAAGTCGTCTTCTTCATTCTCATGCCTTTTGGTAAGACAATAAGGAGGGCAGTGGCCCGCATCAGCATGGAAAACAGTTTCGACATAGAGGTAGATACATTAATTCTTTCATTAAATAACTTAAATTTCATGCCAATGACTATGAATTCACCGAATCGTGGATTGGTAAAAAACACATGAAATTTTAGAGCCTTGAGCTCGTAATTACTCATGTATCTAGAATTTTCGTAAATCGAGCCATTAACAAACTTATTTTGTTGTTATGGTTCAATTTAAAAGTTAGATTGTCGAGACTCAAACATGCAGCGAGTCACAAGGCTCCAGTTGACTTAGGCTTGATTCCATTTCCCCTCCATCCCATACATGTATGTTGTCGTGACAAGTGTTGAACAACAAAATTTGATGCCCATGCCCCTATGATGCTAGCGTTGCTAACTTGCTTGGTATGGAGGATTTTTTTTTAATATTTTTTGAGCTATGTATTATTTTTTCTTAGGCGCCTAATGTCCATCATTCTTACACCTCTCATGATTGGATGATTTCCCTCTCTTCGGTTTGAATTAAGGTTTTGGTTGGTTTTATATGTATATTTTGGTTGTAGGTTTATTATAGCCTCGTTTTGCTTGGTGACTTCTTTTTGTACATAGTTAACAATAAGTAATTTTCTCATGGTCCTAGTTTTATTTTAAGAATATATCTAGTTACAATGTCTTGCACTATGCCTAAGATCATGCAGATGCCCCAATATGGTTATTGCATAGTCTAATTAGTTTTATGTATAATGAAGTGTGGTCTAACCCAGAAAAATACAACAAAATAGTTGTTATTTTAATGAAATGTAAAATTAATTTTACATATATGTCAAATTAATGTGTTCAAATTCACTTTTATTGAAAAGATACCATTTTATCATGTAGATATTAAGGAGTGCTCAATTGTTAAAGATTGTAAAAAATTGGATGAGCAATATTTGTTTTTTCCATTTTTTGGGGAGAAGGGTTTAATTAATTTATACTTATCAATTGAAGTACAATTACTTAAATTGCCCTTCATCTTTGAAGGGCTCCAAGAACAAATGCCCTTCCAATAAAAATAATACTCACCCTTGAAATTTGAAGCCCCTAAACTTATAGTTTGTGAAGTTATTATAAACCCGGCTCATTGAGCTTGACCATATTAAACCATGTCCAACCATAAGGACATCAGATTCTATAAGTTGAATTCAGATTTAAGATTTTATAATAAACGATCATTTTTATGGACTTTTGTTTTTTTCTAATTTTGTATTAAAAAGAAATATTTAAAACTATTTTTGATTTACTGAGACTTTGTTTTCCTCTTACTTAAAGAAATAAAATTAAGGCGTGTGCCAAAGTGGAAGCCTGCCTCTTTACAAACCAACTGCTAGTAATTTTGGTTAAATTTGATAATATTAACTTTCTTATAAATTATAATTTTTTATGATTATGTCATTATATATTAACATCTGTATGATGTGATTTCATATTTCATCTCTCCTATATTGTTTAAATTGATGATTGCGAGTTGTCGAGGATGTTGAGTCAGCCTTTGCATAATGCTCACTGGACGAAGAGCTTTTGACAAATGGGGTAGCGTGTGTCTTAAGCTTTCCCATTGCAAGTTGCAACCAATCACAATTTTTATAATTGATAATAATATCTATTATTACATAAATATGCCTATCCAGTTGACGAGCCAACTAAAGGCCCGAAAGGAGTTAGATGCATCGTTATGCTCCATTGGTTCTACGGGACAACACCTCTTTATCAGCTCCTGGGTCGAAATCGACCCCCACGTTATTTTCCAATATAATAATAATACTTTATGTAATTATATTTGTCTTTAGATCATGTGGATGTCAGCCTCTGAATTACCAACTTAAATATAGCTGGTTGATGGTGGGCCACCCGGCCAGAGCCAATAAAGTTGGTTGGTCGGCTAAAAAATACTGAATGTGTGTTTTGGTGAGTCACCGAGAGCAGGTAAATGTGGTGGCACATGCAAATATCACATCATCAACATCACATCATCGGTCAACGCGTCCAATGTACTTAGGCATATCGCCCCTGAGTGCTTGCTGTTTCCACAGATCAAATTTTAGAGCCTTTAGGTACTGCATCATCTGATTCTTTGTTTATCAGTGCGTACATTCTCCTGTATCCAATATTAATGGCGAGCCTAGTTGGTGCTTCTGCTTCTTCCTCTATGGCCTCAGCGTCCTCATCTTCTTATGATGTTTTTATTAATCATAGAGGTCCTGATGTCAAAAAGTCATTTGCCAGCCATCTCTACAGACGGCTTTCTGAAAATGGATTGAGGGCGTTTCTCGACAGGGATGAAATGGAGAAGGGAGGCGAGATCTCTTCCCAAATAGACAAGGCTATCCGTGGTGCTTCTGTTCACATCGCAATTTTTTCTCCAAGGTATGCCGAATCTGATTGGTGCTTGCATGAACTTGTCCTCATGATGAAAATGTACTCGTTGGAATGCCCCAGGGTTACCATTTTACCAATTTTCTACAAGATTGACCCTTCTGTGGTCCGCTGGACGAATGAAAAAGGAGCGTATTTTGAAGCCCTGCGGGCCCTTGAACAGAAAAAAGCAAAGGACTCTGAAACTGGTGAACAGAAGCCACGCTACGGCGTCGAGACTGTTCAGAGTTGGAGAGACGCACTTTCCTCTGTTGCAAATCTGAACGGTTTCACACTGGGGTGAGCTCCATCTCCCACTGTCCTTTCCATTTCATTTGTTGGATTGATATTCGCTGCATGATATATTTATGTAGGCTTTTCTCACTTGCTTATTTACTGATCTATTCAGGCCTGAGGACGATGAAGTTGAGCTCTTGGATAGAGTAGTGAAAAAGGTTCTGAAAAAGGTTCCAAAGACACCGTTGGATGTGGCAAAATATCCAACGGGTTTGGACCTTAAATTAGAAGAATTTGGAAAGATGGTGGAGAGGGAGCGCGTGAAGGCCAAGGTTATCGGCATTGTGGGTGTTGGTGGAGTAGGAAAAACTACGCTCGCCAAACACTTCTTCAACAATAAAAGATCATTTTTCAGTGCATCCTCCTTTTTATCCGATGTGAGAGAAGTTGCAGGTAGAATGTCCCTAACTGATTTGCAGAGTAAGCTTATTAAAGAATTGAAACATAAAGATGTCCAGATTAATCGTCATGAAGGCATAAAGATACTTAAAAAGCATCTTTCATTATGTGAAGCTCTTATCATTTTAGACAATGTAGATCATGTTAGTCAACTGGATGCCTTTTTGCCAATCAAGGATGTCATTAGCCCCACTAGCTTGATTTTGGTAACTTCTCGTGACAAGCATGTCCTCAAAGCCTCCGGAATATTAGAATCTTCAATATATAATCTACAGGGGCTCGATTTACCACAGTCCAAAGAGCTCTTTTGCTCCCATGCCTTCAATCAGTCACTACAATCACCAGAAGTTGCAGATCTGGTAGATGAGTTTGTAACAGCCTGCAAAGGATTGCCATTATCATTAAAAGTGATTGGGGCGCTTCTGTGCGGAGAAAATGACAGATGTTACTGGCAAGACCAATTGGAACGACTTAATCAGACCTTACCTGATGAGATACTTAAAACACTAAGATTCAGTTATGACTCCCTCTCTAAGCAGGATCAGCCAATATTCTTAGATATTGCTTGCTTCTTCATAGGAGAAGACATAGACAAGGGAATTAGAATATGGGGCATGGCAGGACTTAGAAATCTACAGAACAAATGTTTACTGGAGGTGGACACAGAAAATAAAATAAAAATGCATGATCACATTAGGGACATGGGAAGAAGTATTGCAAAGGAACAAACCATGCCCCTTCGTCTTTGGGATTCGACTACCAACATCATTGATAATTTATCGGTGCAACAGTCGACTGTAAGTGTTTCAATAATTCAAACCTTAGTCGTCGGTTTAATTAAATTTTAATCTTTAAAGCTTCTTTATTCAAGAGAAAGAAAGATCGGTTTACTGTGTGTTCTTGTCATCAATGAACAGGTCATAAGGGAAGTTCGTGGAATTAACATTCTTGGTTCCTGCTATGATGACTTACCGTATGCTGAAATGGATTGGTTTCGAGATTCACGATTGGTTTGGAAACCAAACGAAGGGGATTCACAAAAATTGCCGTCCAAATATGTATTCAATAATTCCCATATTCCTGCTATGAGGAATCTGCAAGTTCTTGTAACTGCAGAAGATCAATTAGATGACATGTTGAGCAGAGTACAGCCACCACATCTAATATGGCTCCGCTGGAATAGAATTTCCCACTCTTCACTGCCTGACTGGATTCCGATGAAGGATTTAAAAGTTCTAGAAGTCGGGGGGGACAGATTGAACATGCTGTGGCCACATGAATCTCAAGTAGGAAAATATGTTTGCGTTTATTTTTCATGTAATTTCATGTTGTGGACTTAAATCATTACATGTCTTTTATTCTTGAAATGTCAACATTGCAGGGTGTGCCTTTCGATTTGCGGGAGTTAAATATCTCGGCTCCCCTATCAAAGATTCCAAAGTCTATAGGGCAGCTGAAGTACCTTGAAAGGATTGCCATATACAATAAAGACTCACTCGGAGCAGACGGAGCACTCGAAAGGTTGCCCGACGAATTTTGTCGTCTGCGCTCCTTGAAATACTTAGTTTTCACAGGCTTCTCAAAAATGGTGTCGCTGCCTGATTCTTTCGGAGATCTAACAAATCTGCAGCACATCGATTTTTATTCTGCTCACTCATTGCAGACGCTTCCAGATTCTTTTGGAAAGTTAACTCGACTCAAACATCTCTCTTTGAGCGGTTGCAACAGTTTGACGATCTCCAATGGAATGCTTGGAGATATGACAACGCTGGAATACTTAAATCTTTCTCTTTGTAAGCACGTGAACGAATTGCCTCCCCAAGTCGTAGATCAGCCATCCTTGCAAGAATTATATTTAGAAGGCACGAGGTTAAAAGAATTGCGGAGCGTTGGCTGCAATTTGAAAGTTCTGAAATTGGGTAGCGATTTAATAGAAATGCTGCCACCTGGTCTCGGCGACCTCAAGAGTTTGAAAAGCTTATCAGTATCTGATTCGCCGCAATTGAAATCCTTGCCCGATTCCGTTGGATTGCTGACTCAGTTGACTGAGTTGAATTTACGGCAGTGTGGGATAGAATACTTACCAGGATCGCTTCTCCAGATGAATATGCTTGAATCTTTAAATGTTTACGAGTGTCCTGTCCTGGAACATCCATTTAAAAAGGAAGTTGAAGGAGAAAGAGAGACAGAAGGGGAAACGGGCTCCATATGCATGTTTGGGCTCAAGAGGTTATGCCTGACAAGCACAGAAATAAGGGAGGTATATTTTGATGAAGGTGTTTGCCCTAACCTTCAACAACTGACCATTGAACGTTGTTCTGAATTGAGGCAAATAGGAGGGCTGTGTGGGCTGCCAAAACTTAGAGGTCTCAGCATTAGTGGGTGTGCAAAAGTTGAGCTCTCCGGTCTTGTAACGTTGACTTCTTTGGAGGAGTTGATTTTCTGGCGATTGGATAAGCTCCAAAGCATACCATGGTTGGGGCAGCTCACAACGCTCCGAAACTTAAAGGTATGTCGGTGCTGTGAGATACAAGCGCTGCCCGATGTGGGGCATTTAACTTGTTTGGAGAGTTTGAGTTTTGAGGGATGCGTGAAGCTCCAGAGCATACCAGGATTGGGGCAGCTCACAAAGCTTAGAAAACTAGATGTTAGCCAATGCCATGAAATACCGGAGCTGCCAGGTGTGGAACATTTGACTTCTTTGGAAGAGCTGAATATCAGTGGGCTTTGGGACCTCAAGAGCATACCAGGGTTAGGGCATCTTACACAGATTAGAGAACTAAATGTTAGCTATTGCATTGAGATATCAGAGCTGCCCGGTGTGGAACAGTTGACTTCTTTGGAAGAGCTGAATATTAAAGGGCTTCGGAAGCTCAACAACATACAAGGGTTGGGACAACTTACACAGCTTAGAGAACTCAATGTTAGCAATTGCCATGAGATATCAGAGCTGCCAGGTGTGGAACATTTGACTTCTTTGGAGAAGCTGGATATCAGTGGGCTTCGGAAGCTCGAGAGCATACCAGGGTTGGGACAACTTTCAAAGCTTAGAGAACTAAATGTTAGCGAATGCCATGAGATATCAGAGCTGCCAGGTGTGGAACATTTGACTTCTTTGGAGGAGCTGAATATCAGTTATCTTTGGAAGCTCGAGAGCATACAGAGGTTAGGACAACTTACACAGCTTATATATCTAAATGTTGGCGGATGCTATAAGATAGCGGAGCTGGCAGGTGTGGAACATTTGACTTCTTTGGAGAAGCTGAATATCAGTGGGCTTTCGAAGCTCGAGAGCATACAGGGGTTGGGACAACTTACACAGCTTAGAGAACTAGATGTTAGCCAATGCCATGAAATACGGGAGCTGCCAGGTGTGGAACATTTGACTTCTTTGGTGGAGCTGAATATCAATGGGCTTTGGAAGCTCGAGAGTATACAATGGTTGGGACAACTTACACAGCTTACAGAACTAGATGTTAGCCAATGCCATGAAATACCGGAGCTGCTAGGTGTGGAACATTTGACTTCTTTGAAGAAGCTGAATATCAGTGGGCTTTCGAAGCTCGAGAGCATACAATGGTTGGGACAACTTACACAGCTTAGAGAACTAAATGTTAGCAAATGCCATGAGATATCAGAGCTGCCAGGTGTGGAACATTTGACTTCTTTGGAGAAGCTGGATATCAGTGAGCTTGGGAAGCTCGAGAGCATACCAGGGTTGGGACAACTTTCAAAGCTTAGAGGACTAAATGTTAGCGAATGCCATGAGATATCAGAGCTGCCAGGTGTGGAACACTTGACTTCTTTGGAGAGGCTGAATATCAGTGGGCTTTCGAAGCTCGAGAGCATACAGGGGTTGGGACAACTTACACAGCTTACAGAACTAGATGTTAGCGAATGCCATAAAATACCGGAGCTGCCAGGTGTGGAACATTTGACTTCTTTGGTGGAGCTGAATATCAGTGGGCTTTCGAAGCTCGAGAGTATACAATGGTTGGGACAACTTACACAGCTTAGAGAACTAAATGTTAGCAAATGCTATGAGATATCAGAGCTGCCAGGTGTGGAACACTTGACTTTTTTGGAGAGGCTGAATATCAGTGGGCTTTCGAAGCTCGAGAGCATACAGGGGTTGGGACAACTTACACAGCTTACAGAACTAGATGTTAGCACATGCTGTGAGTTACGAGACTTGCCGGGTGTGGAATATTTGACGTCATTGGAGATTGTTAATGCTTGTGAGTGTCCCAAACTGCGGTGGAGGAAGGGAATACTTAAGCACTTGCGCCAACAATTGAAGGAAAACTTCAGATATGAATCACAAAAAAGAAAAAGATGAAGTTACCTGAAGTTTTTGGAATTTCTGTGTTAACAGTGTTTGACTGCACTAGCCCATAGGATCAGAGCTGTCATCATTTCAGAGATTTTATGTAACTGAAATATGAGATTTTAGTGTCAATATAATAGTAGAGTGGAGAGTAGCTGACAACTTACTAACAAATTTAATTGGAATAAAATGTTCCTTTTAAAAAAGACTGGCACATTTAAAGAAATCATGGATCCATTCATTTGAATAAAAAGTTCTTATTTTCATAATGCAGTTTTTTTTTATGGATGAGATATGAAGTGAAGCATTTCATAAAATTTGAAATAGAATTTAGTACACCCAAAAGTAACTAGTTATTTTACAACTTTAAAATAAAAAAACAATGTTTTTCATGGAATGTCAAGCTTATGTATAAATATAACTTGCAAAAACTTAATAATAGCATGGGATATGTTTTTCATGGAGTGTCAAGCTTACGTACAAATATAACTTGGAAAAACTTAGCAATAGCCGAAACATCCACGGGCTTGTAATACCTATGTAACCAAGGTGGAGCCATTAAACTTATGAAATTAAATGCTTTTTAACCTATAAAAAAGTACCTTATATCTTCAACGAAATAACAAGTTTGAGTACCTGGATTCTGTGATGCACGTGCTTAATTGTTCACTCTTCTTCTATAATACATTTCCGGTCGAGGCAGTTGTCGAACAATTTCGATCAAAATTGTCTTTTATTCCATTCTTTTTATAAAAATGTGGATATGTTTTTCATGGAGTGTCAAGTTTTAAAATTATATATTAGGTACACATTGTCTTTTTATAGTTTAATATTGTCTTTTCAAAATAAGATGTTGGAAAAAGACTTTTATAAAGGTTTAAGACTTTGGAACGTCATGATGATATTATTTTTTTTATGGAAAAATTTAAAATAAAGTATTTAAAATTTCTAAAGAATGATAATAATGTAAAAATAGTAAAGAAAAAAATTATATTATTATAAAAACATTATTAATCTTAATTTTAATTTTTTTTCAAACTTAAAATATATATATATATAAAAGTTAACAACTAACAAACATGAAAGGCATAGCTCAAATATAATTATATTCTTATAAAATACACCATCATTCTTAAGCATGATCATTTTTCTTACTCTAACAAAATGGAAGCCTTAAGTAAATAATGATGAGTGCTAAGCTAAGAGCTAACTTTCATGAGTTGCATTAGCAAAGCCAACATATGGACTCAAAATTATATTATCATAAAAAACTTCATCATTCTTAAGCTTGATCATTTTTCTTACTCTAACAAAAATGCAAGCCTTAAGAAAATAATGATGAGTGCTAAGCTAAGAACTAACGTTCATGAATTGCATTATGGACTCTTCTTAAGGTTCATTGGAAAAAAGGTTCTATCATTTGTACATTCATTTCTTTTTAAGAATCCCTTTATACAATGATATTAAGAATCCCTTTATACAATGATAGTAGATGTACTTATAGTGATATTTGTCATCACAATTTGGTTTTGAAATTCTGAAACAAAACAACCAAAGTATGCAGGGAGATTTTATTCTAAATTCACATAGAAATTGGATCCCTCTCGGTGCTTGATAGATCTAGGTTTAAGATGGATCTATGTTGGTCTAATTATGTATTTGCTGGATCAATGCTACACTTATTGATAGCTTTGAAAAACTTTAACAACTCGGTGATGATGATTTTCTCGTCCCCAAATCTAGATCCTTACAATCCTCTGGATTGTTTTGATGGAAGCAAGCTTTCATTCACTTCAGGAAAAATAAATGCCAGAAAATGTTCATCATCTACAAATAGGTGGAAATTTTCAGATTGTAGCATGTAATTGACTATATCATCATCAAATCCTAAAATACACTCTAACTTAACCATTTCACATAAGCCTACAACACGATTGGGATGCTTGGGAAACAAGCCAATTGAAATCACCTCTGCAAAATGAATTGCTAATAACATATATTCCTTTTGGTTGTGCACATTATTTTTTTATTATCAAAATTTGCTCTTTACACTTTTCCCATCTTCCCATACTAGTAGTTCTTCCTTAAACCTTTTCTTCCACACCATTTTTTGTTGGTAATGAAACTGGGTACTCAACTCAATTTCCAATAGAGGCCCATGAATCTGTAGGAAGGAAAGATGATCCTAAAGTACTGTATTGAGAATTATTTCCTAAGGTAGCTTTAATTCTGCAATCGAAGTTTTGTGACAAATTTACTATGTTGGTTCATCTCAAAGTCCCATTTTCATATGCCTTCCAGCGACAAAATGTTCAATTTGATGGTGTTTAGAACACCAATGCTTTAGAATAGGAGTTAGGTGCTCAAAACTATACTTATTCAGAGAGCATAATAAGGATCCTAGTGTGGGAACCTCATTCAATCAATGACATAGTACCGATCTTGTGAATTTTCGTGATGTGAATAGGAGTATGGAAGGTACAAAATTAACACCATTAAATTGTGCATGATGAGATTTTTGATCAGGAATCTTATCCCCATAGATTTTATTTATGTCATCATGTTATCTTCCATTGCTAGGCAGTCATTTCCTCTTTGCTGCATGGTTGAGGAAGGTTGTCAACAAGCATTGTAAGAAGTTGATTTGCATGCATCGAATGGTGGAATCAACATTATTGAGAGTTTGAAAAATAATGCTAGAGTGATGGAAGATTGATGTAGAACCGAGTGTGAACAAAAGGTCAAAAACATAATTTCTTTAAAAATAGGATCAAGTGATAACCTTGTCAGTGGACAAGACAGAAACAATTGGGAGACTATATAGTATATATATTATATAAACTTGAGTTTTAATAACATATTATGCTCGCCAACTTCTCTCATAAAATTTGAATAACAATATTTTAGACAAATCGCTTAAAAAATCAACAAAAAGAAGACACGTGCACAATATTGTGTGATTCAGTCTTAAGCAATTCAAAATATTAAAAAGAATCCAACTGAATAAACAAAATTGGGAGACTAGCAAGAAAGATGAGTACAATTCCAAGGTACCAAATATAGAGAAGCAATGAGATGAAACACAAAGTGCATGCATGAGGCTAATTGAAGAACAAAAACTGGGATACTAGCAAGAAAGATAAGTACAATTCCAACGTACCAAATATAGGGAAGCAATCAGACAAAACAAAAAATGGATGCTTATTAAGATGGAGTGCCAGAACAATTCATTCAATGAAATATAGTACACAAATAGTAACCATATGGATTAAGTTTCTACTTTGTTGAAATATGCTAGAGCAAAAGAAAGCATGGAAAAATCATGAAAGTGGAGTCTAGTCAATAATACTCAAATTATGCTCCTTTGGGATGTGGTCTAGCAGTTAGTCAAAGTGCTTGTCGTGAGGATGACCCAAGTTTAAATCCAACTTTGCTTATTTTTCGGTGAAGATTTAACTTATATGTAGCATGTCACTAACCCTATTAATCCTCCCACCATTATCATATTGTTTTATTGTATAAGTGTTCTTGGTGTTGCTTTAATGGTTTAAGTGTTGGTCCATGTTCATGAATGCATCCAATGAATTTAGTTCTAGTGTTACATCCCTGGATAAGAAAACCAGTTGAAAAAAGAGAGAACAAAATACATATACAAACCATAAGAGGACGACTTAAGTTAAGACAAAAATAGAAATACCTTCATGAGAAAAAGGAAAGGATTAAAGACAAAAAACCTAGAAGAGCCTAACCACTAATGGAAGACATCAGACTCATTGATGGCATTATACATACTCCTAAATGGAAGCTTCCAAGCATATTTATGGTAGCCACCCTACACCTACATGGGGACTGACCTAGGAAAATGTGCACAAAACCAATATAAGTAGAAGATGTTAGATCAAAAGGGTTGATCTAACATGGACATCAATAAAAGATTCTGATTTGGATGCTAACTTAGGCTCCACATCAGTGCTTCAGAAGTTGACTTGGACAGTAAGAAGATGCTCTTTTTTTATGCTGGAGTTTCCTATAAAATGGTGTTCTTGTTTGCAATAATCTCCAACAATGATCTTCCACGTCTACTTATGAAATGTTGATGTCAAGAACTAGATACTCCCTCCTGAACTAGACCCTCATTAAAAATTTAAACTCTATTTTGAATTTGCTCGAGGGTATTATTTGCAAACCTCTAATGGGGGTTGTTTGACCTTTAAGCTAAGTCTAATATGCCCATATAAGCAACCTGCTAGACTCAGATTCTTACATCTAGATTGTTAGCTTATCCATGCTCCAATTCTACTTGACCTATCATCTTGAAAATATCCCATTCAGGTATGGTGATAACATCTCTATAGTCCTTTACTATCATACATGTAAATCTGAGAGTATTTTCCTCAAACAACCTCACAAGTCATTGACACTATTGAATTGTATTATGCCTGTTTCAATGATGTGGCCTCTGTAAGTGGCTTCTTACTTCACCAAGTTAATGAACTTGGAACGAGACTTACAACATAAGACAATGTTGATTTCCTACCATTTATAGAGCCACCCTAACCTGAATCTGTGTACCTGGTGAGCCTTCAGTTTGTCCCCTTTCTTATCTCTAAGTTGTATTCCAAGGTTCTCTAATATATCTAAATATCATTTTGGTTGTTCCAGTGCACTATTTTGGGAACATTTTTATACCTTAATGCATGCCAATTTCAAAACAAATATTCCATTTGGCTTTGGTCACTTATATCCACACTCCACCTAACTATATATACAATGTGCTTTTTGCATCCTTTGACTCATCCCTTACTGATAATTTGAGAGTTATCTCTATTGGCATTAATGAAGACTTACACTTAGACTCCTTAATTTCCTTAGAAGTTCTTGGCCATACTTGGTTTGGGAGATAAAGCTTGAGTCTTCTTTTTGCTAGATCTCTATCCCCAAACGATAATGGCACTATCCCAATACAATTATCTCAAATGCAACACTTAGCTATTTCTTTATGTCGTCAACCAAATATCCGTCACTTTGTGTAGGTTGTGATTAGGAGATTGTACACAAAGACTATCACAGTCACTTAGTAACCCCCTAAACTATTGATATAAATGTTTAGATATGAAGTACTTCTTGAAATCGATTTTCTATCAGGTGGTCATCAATTTTTTGTATCACTTTTTGAAGCCTTGTTTCATTCCATACCATGACTTATTCAACTTGCAAACAAGATATTCTTTTCCCCTAACTAAAAATGTAGACATCCTATTTCATATCCATTTGATGTACCTTTGGCCCAATTGCAATGCTAGATACATTACCAACTTGATGGTCACTATCCTTTTTGTTGAAGAAAATGTCTCATTGAAGTCAAGTCCTTCCATTTGAGCAAATCCCTTGGTCATTAACATTGGCATATGCTGGTTGATTCTCCCATATCAGTTGTACTTGGTTTTGTATACCCGCTTGTAGTTGATGGCTTCTTTATCTAGTGATAGCTCTGTCAACTTGTGGGTGTTATTCTTCATCAAAGAATAAAATGGCTCCTTCATAATCTTGTCCCAAACTTCAATGCATCTTATTGAACCTTCATATATCATCTTAGATACACAAATTGCTTCTAATGATGTCATTTTTGTTCATGCTTGCATTGAAAGAGAAGGCATGGAAACCTTCCTAGAGAGCTTTGAAAACTAATGCATCTTATTGGAAGCTTCATATTCCTAGAGAGGTTTCTTTATATTTTCGATTATATAGTTTTCAAGTCTCCACCCATGACTTAAGTGCATTTTTCTAAATCAATTTGTGCTTTTCATGGAATTGTACTAATTTTATATTTTTTTTTATGCGGGTTTCACTTCTGGTTTCTAGATCGATTTGGAATTTCAATTGTGGAATATCTAGTTAGTAAGATGTCACACACTGACCATGGGAAGAAAATATGAAGACAAAGGGATGTACTATCATACTTTCAAAATCCTCAATCCAGGAATCCACATTCTATTCATGCTTCAAGATATTTTGAGCAGCCTATTACTTAGAGAGATGTCAACTCTTGCAAGAATGCATTTGATATCCATATAATGGATGGAAAAATAGGTTCCTCTAGTGATCAAAGTTGTTGATGTATATGTAACTTCAGAATGTATTTCATATATATGTATATTGTATTCCTATAGAGATGTTATTATTCCTCTATACGGAAATGTTTGTATTCCTATAGAGATGTTATTATTCCTCCATACGGAAGTGTCGTAACTTATACTTGATGGGTTATTAGACCACCTTGATGGGGTCGGACCTGTATAAGTCATGTGGGTTAAAGGGTTATTAGACCACCCTAGTGGGGGTCGGCCCTGTCAACATTATGTCATGTGGTTAAGTTAAGGCCGACCTAGTGAAGGTTATTAGGCAAGTCAAGTCAAGTATAAATAGAGTGCGGGAGGCACTCTATTTGATCATTCACTTACTCATCTATCTCTCTCATTGGGTGATGTGCACTAGTGGAGGAGGAGAAGCTGCTAGGAGTCTATCTCTTATGCTTGGGTTATTTTATCATTGCTCTATCTATCTCTGAGGAAGTTATTGGGGTTTTTCACCGTTATGGTTTTCCCCAAGGAAATTCTCTGTGTCTATTGTCTCTTGTGATTGCTTCTTGTGATTGATATGCTGTACATGTTATTCTCTCAGTTAAGATCCTAGATCAGATTGAATTAATGCTGAAAAACTAACATGGTATCAGAGCTAGCCTGAAAGAAGGCATGGTATGGAATTTATAACACTTGCTGCACTTGCGAAGCTAGAGCTTTATATGGAAAAAACCAGTCATCGTAGCACTTTCGCTATAAATCCATTTTGGCGAAGTTTTTGGATCTGAAAGTTTTACAAATCGAAGATAAGATCTGAATGTACCTTGTGTCCAAAGCACAGCATCTAATTCGTTGTACTTTTTGTTTTATGGTCCGTACAATCTAGGGTTTCTGCCTCTTCCAGATCTCAGTCATAAACAGGTGACCTAGGAAAAATGGTCACAACTTGGGCTAGGAAGCTTCAAATGAAATTTTGTAAAACGTGGCAGGTAGGGAACGGACTATACTTTCACAGGTACTATTTTCAGAGGCCGAAATTGAACCAGTGACATGTGGCACTCCGTACAAGTTTGCTCTCCTGTTTTATCCCATAAATAGGTCACGTTGCGACACTTGGCATAATTCTCTCTCAGAGAATCCATTTGAGGTCAGACCTGTGGGGTTGGAAAGATAACAGGTCTAGCTACAATAAGAATAATTTTTAGACTTTGTAGATCTGAAATTTCGGAGTTACACCAAAAACAATCAGGTGCATATTTCTGTCAAAACAGAATTGGATTTTGAGCACCTTCATTCATGGCTTCGGGAATTTAGGGTTTCGAAGAAAGTTGGAATTTTTGTAATTGAAGACCACGACTAGATGCTCCTCATCAAAATCGAAATTTAGATACCAAGATCGAATTTTTTGGTTGTGCAGAAGGTCGGGCTTGATCAAACCCTAGTTCGGGACTTTGATCGGAAAGGTGGAAAATTAAGGATTCTGCAAAAATGGGAATTTTTTAAATCTATGACCATAGCTGGAAGCTCCTTGGAAAAATTGAATTTTAGAGCTTTGGATCAAACTATTTGGTTGGGTGAAGCTCTGGGAAACTCAAACCCTAATTCAGGGTCCTCCCCGGTGAATCTGGAAGATTGAAAAACAAATTTGAGGGGTGAAACTTTGCAGTTTTCAAATTCTGAGTATACTAGGTTGATCAGCTCATCAAGGCACATCTTTATATCCCTTCTGAAGTTTGAAATTCAAAGTTTGAATTTTTTAGGGTTTCTCTGACAAACCCTAATCTAGCTCCAGATCCAGTTTCTGCAATACAAGTGGATTGGGTTAATCCTAGAAGAGAATGGATTGGTCACCTGCAAAAGTGAAGAAGTTCCTGTTTCAGAGGGAGATGAGGCTAATACCTTACATAAGAAGATTACAAGAAATCTCGACAGGTATGACTTACAGGTTGATGTTGTCCACTAACATGAAAGATACATCAAGAAAGACAAATCATGTTCTAGTTCAAGAACATATGACCATGTTGACATGAAGACAAAGATTCATCCATTGTCATGGATCACATAGAAGATCTACTTACGAGGTATGTATAACTTGGTTCTATAATGGTTAACTTATGAGATATGCAGGTTACGAGCACAAGTCATTGAAGGGAACAAGAAGACATCATGTGGGTATGTTAGACATAACTAGCTAACATGCTAATCCAAGTATGTTTTTCCTATATCAAGTTAGAATCCTACCTTGTGTTGGGATATCTTATATAAGTATACTTGGCATGATTGATTATGATTATTCATGAAGTTATAGGTTGAAGTAATCATGGGTTTAGGCATATTACTTTGATTGATGATATGACTAAACCAGAAAAGTCCTATGGTCAAATAGGAATATGCATGAGTAAAAGAATTGTGATATATTATCTATGTGTAAAATGATCATGACTATACATGTTTAAAATTATCGTGTTTTGATAGTATTAAGATTATACTAATGAATGTATGATTATGTATGAGATCTCGAGGATAACACAATGATGATACTAGTAAGTATGCATAGTGATCGAGGATGGATATAAGTTCAAGGACAGGTAATCCAGTAAGCAAAGGTCAAGAGGGAGCACACTCCAGTAGTTTCTGCAATGATGCAGATATTCAGAGGGAGTTGACCACTTCTCACAATCCACATCAGAATGGAGTTGCAGAAAGGAAGCAAAGACTGAGAGGGAGTCAACCCTACAACCAAACAAAGATAAGTATTTTAATTGTCATTTCTTGCATATTTGTTTGTTTAAATAATATTGTTCAATGATGTATATGCTTATGTTCCTAGACTTAGGGTGTGTATTATGCATATTAGAATAATTGCATTAATGAACAGTATACTACTAATATGCATGTGATGGGTAAGTGGCCTATGGCACTGTACAACATTCCATTGCTACTTATCTTGAATGAAACCTCTTTGCTAACATGTTGGGAGTTGTGCACACTCTTAACAATGTTCTGGTATAGATTGGAAGGCATCTAGAAAGTTACGGGATATGGATAAATGTTGTATTGAAGCATTGGCTAAGATAATTGCATGACTGTATGACATATTTCTTTATGTGTAAGAATTTGTTCTGAACTATGAGATGTTTCCAATCATGCAATTTAACTTGTTTTGTAGGAAAGATCGTATACCATCACCTACAAAAGAAGGACTACAACATTTGTTCAACAACAAAGTTATCTATTGAAGATATTGAAGTTCCTAGGATCTCGGAAGAATGCCATGATCAAGGAGTACCAGTCGATCATGAAGATGTTTGGGATGCAGTCCCAAGACCTGAAGGGAAGTCTATAATGACTTCCAAGTGGATCTACAAGATCAAGCATGTTGTAGATGGCAGCATAGAAAAATACAAAGCAAGGTTTGTAGCTCGTGGCTTCTCCCAGAAAGAAGGGATTGATTATGAAGAAACCTTTGCACGTGTAGCCAGATACACTTCCATCAGATCAGTACTTTCTCTGGCTGCAGTGATGAAGTGGAAGACACACCAGATGGATTTCAAGACAACCTTCTTGAATGATGTAGTCAAGGAAGTGTATGTAGAGTAGCCACTTGGTTTTGAGACACATGACAAGAAGTCATATGTATGAAGGTTGAAGAAAGCCTTGTATGGCTTAAAGCAAGCTCCTAGGACTTGGTATGGTAGGATAGATAGCTTTCTATCCAGTTTGGGATTTACCAAGAGTAAAGCGGATTTCAACCTTTATTATAAGGTTGAGGAAGGCAATCCTGTGATACTACTCCTGTATGTGGATGACCTGTTTGTTATAGGTGATGATAGTTTGATTGTTGATACCAAGAGAAAGCTTGTTGCCGAGTTCGAGATGAAGGACTTGGGGATGATGCACTATTTCCTAGGCATGGAGGTGTGGCAAAGTGCAGATGGAATCTTCCTTGGACAAGGGAAGTATGCAGTAGAGATCCTGAAGAGGTTCAGGATGATGGACTGCAAGGCCATGGCCACACCTACGGCATTGAACCTGAAGCTTCTGTGTGATGCTTCATTTGATCTGGTTGATGTCACTGTGTATCGTCAGATGATTGGGTCCTTAATGTACCTGACGAACACGAGACCAGATATTTGCTTTATAGTGAACACATTGAGCCAGTTCCTGCTGGATCCTAGAGGTGTTCACGTGGTTGCTGTAAAGCATATCCTGAGGCACCTGAAGGGTACAATTGACTATGGGCTCAAGTATGATGCGAATCAAAAGTTTAACCTGCAGGGTTATGTTGATTCCACGGGAGGGTCAGTTAGTAGGCAATATCCTATCATGTCCATTCATATTGGGGAATAAACTATGATACAAAAATGAGAAAATATATTGCCCTATATTAAGGGGCCAAGGGGGCTTAATTATGTTATATGACAATACAAAGATTTAGGGTATATTTTATTACATTTCATGTAGAAGCGATGGAGGGGAGGTAGAGGGAAAATCAGGGGAAAAGGGCATGAGGTATTGAGTTTGATGGACAAGGGACCCTCAATCGAGATGTAGGATGGTTGATGCTAGTGCTCTATTGAAGGGTTTTCATGTTGCTCATGTGCTTGGTTGGTTAATGGATCCTCAAATTGTTAATGAAATTGAGGTAATAAATGATTAGAATTATGTAAATACAATTTGGTCAATTGGTCTTTCTGATGGGTCAAAGGAAAAATGATTTGAAGAGATTGTAAAAGTTAACAAGGTTCATTTTCAAGATATTTTCAATGATCCAAATCTTCAAACATAGAAGAATTATCAAGGTGATAAGGATATTTCTTATAAGTTTTGACGAAGGGGTGAATGAGGGCATAGAGGCAGAAGTTACCAGGGAGAAACCATCCACCCTTGGAAAGATAAGGTAATTTGTGATTTCACACGAGCTCTATTCTAAGATCAACCAAATATCCTAATCTCCAACACTATTTAGGGATGGTATGCATTATTTAGTAAAGAATGATTTAATTTATAAGAAAATTGCAACAAAATTTATCACTTTTCAAGGAAAACTTGTAAGTTTAGTCTTCTTGGCTCTTTTTCTAGCTTGAATCGTCATATCTAGGGTTTTGTTTTGCAAAGTATTCCATTGGAAGGAATTGATTGAGATAAACTATAAGGGCAGAGTAGAGCATGTAAGTCTTCAACAAAGGAATTGATATGTGGTCCTCTAGTGATTTAGGAGACGGGTAATGATTTACATGACACATCATTGGCACTTAGAAGTATGTCATAATTTTTTTTGCATAACAATGTGTTTGAAAACCATCAACCATAGATACACTTGCCATAAATGTGTACCATTATATATCAATGGAATATACCATTTTCTATAATCATTCTATAGGATCCATTTAGACCATCTAACACCGTCAACATAATAAACACAAGATCCAAAATTTGATGAACGCTCTATCTCAATGATTGGATGTTCTCGCCAAAATCTATGTCATATTTTCTTCATACATTTTTTTGTAAGTTAGACTAGAATCCTTCTATTCATCAAAGAAAAAAGTGCATAGAGATTCAGAAGTTTGTAGCTAGCTACTCTCAAAGAGAAAAGCACAAGTAGCAAGCCATCCCCCTATCAGAAAGGAGGGGTGCATAACAAGACTATTCTGAGAGAAAACAAAGAAAATACAAGAAGAACAGTCATTGGGATGATCGGGGAGGGTCTTTTTTCCCTTTTCTCTTACGAACATCAATCCACCTCGAGGAATTGGGGGGAGGAGCTGAGTTTGACACTCTGTTGAGCTGGTTTGAAGAAATTCCATGGGTTTGAAAGTTTGGATCCAAGGATGCTTCCTTCACATTATTAGAGTTATCGGATTCATGCAAGCATTTCTGAGCTCCATAAAGCGGGGTTGGGACCATAATCATATCCATATTTAGGGGATTGAATGAATGCTCCACTTTTAGAGTAGCTAACGTTTGCACCGTTGTCTATACTTAAGGTTGCTTCCCGACATTGAATTTCCCGTGAGGTCTCTATTTTTGTGTCTTGTTAGGAATTTCCAATCCTATAGGTTTCAGACAAAATGCAAACAATGATGGCCTTTCCAACATAATTTGTTGCTTGTTTGATGCTAGTGAATTTCGTAATTCATTGGTATGTGATTCCCATCCTTTATTTGTTGCTGGTACATCTCCCAAGAAGTTAGTTACATGATTAAGAATAATATATTTGCATACAAAATGAGTTGGAAAATATTAAAAAAAAACTTAGAAGAAGACTAGAATGTTCTTCCTGCTTGAAAATATATCTAACCATCACTTGGAAATGCCCAACCAAATCCATGCCTTTCCTCCACCTCTTCTCTTGCCAATGAGCGTGAATGCATTTCACTACTTCCACAGGGGCAATATCCCAACATCAATTAGTTACTTCATCACTATTTAATAGCTCACATTGTTGTGTGAAGGAAACCTTCTCCAGCAAGTCCATAATTCTCTCAAATATTTCTTATGATACTTGACTTGGTTGGGAGCCTTCATCACCAACCCTCGTATTGTTGAAGTCACCAAGACACTCCATATCCTCACTGTCCATGTCATACATGACACGGGAAGTGGGAAAGGCCATTTCAACTTCACTCTCCAACTATCGAATGTACTTTGATGTAGAATGAACAAAATTAGAAATACAATCACAATCCTCTCTAATTCAAGTTTTGCAAAGACCCTGCTCTGCAGGAATAGATAGGCTAATAAAATTAATGGAGCTTACATACAAATACTGCAAAGCCACCAACTTAAAATTATGTTAATGGATATTGTCGAAGAAACCCAGCACCAGCTCCGCCTCGCAAAAGGCACAGAGGAAAAAGAAATAACCCATCTAATAGAAGGACCTTCTTCCCCTCGGTTGCTAAGGTACAATTGATTACATGTTTAACAAAGCTTGCAATTTCCTATTAGATAATCCTCCAAGGACGATGTTGGTATATGCAAATATGAAGGAAAAGTAAAACATTTCACCATTTTCTTCTCTTGGGATTCTTCCTGTTATTGAATCTCCATGCTACAAATTGGGCATGAATCTCCATGCTACAAATTGGGCATGGACTGCCTCGATTAGAAATGTTTGCACTGCAAATGGTGTAGCTTCACTTCTCATCTCTCAAGTAAATGTTGCTCACATTTCCATCATTTGTCGGGGTTCTACGTACAAAATGGAATAAGATTCTTAAATTTAGCCATAAGCAAAATGTGTCAAATTCCTCCCACAATCCCGGCATTGGTCTTTGAATTCATGTTTTTAGCATTTTCTTCAGTTGTTAATTTCCAATCTAATTTTGCATTGACTTCTCTTGCCTCTGAAATTTAGTTGGAATCTTTACAAATGTGAAATGAGCCTCATTTATTTATTTATTGATAGATCAATTGCTAGTATTTATGGAATTATATCATACTTGAATAATAAATTTTAATTTGGAATTATACCTTAATTAAATAATAAAATTGTTACTTTATTTAAATTTAAATTTAAATAAGCTTATTTTAATAAAATTATTATTTTATTTAAATTGTAATTTTAATAATTTGTATTAGTAAAATTTTGTTAATTTTTTTCTATTTTATTAAATTTTATACAATTTAAAAAATTTTAAAATGTAATTTTTTTTATAATTAGTTAATATTATTAATTTTTTGTATATGTTTTATATAAGCGTCAATAATAAAATATAATTTTAATAATTAAAAATTAAAATATATTCCACAATAATTTGTCTTTCATTAACCATTGTTGCTATTAATTTATATTTTAAAATTTTAAATAATTAAATTTATTGTATTTTTAAGTTACAAATCTTTGTAATTGGTATTTAATTGAAAAATAAATTAAAAATTATTTAAAATTTTATATATATATATATATATATAATTTTTCAATTATTATTAAAAATAATTAAAAGATCAATATATTAATTTATCAAATAGGGAAGAGAATTTTGATAAGGAACACTCCATCCGGTAATGTACTTAACTTATTAATCATCAAAATTTGTTATTAATTTTACCAGACTTCTCAACTAGATATTGACTATATGAACTATAATTTTACTACAAACTATTACCACTAATTATCCAAAATATGTTTTTGGAAAAAGACTTTAATACATATTTTTTTGTAAAAAAACTAATGTTTAAAAGAAAACTTAGTTACTAATTTACTTTAATAGTCAATCATTTTTACAATTCATTATGGTTATCTCAAATCTACTAAACTAATTAACAAAAATATAATAATATAATTTTGTTTTTTTACAAACCAAAATATTTAATACTCCTCATTTTACTTTTTTTTAAAAGCTAGGTATTAAGTAGCTTGCTGCTAATTTCATTTATATTAAAAAAAAATCTAACCCAAACTTATTAATTTAATTATTTCATAGGGACTATGTCCGTGGTTAATTTTCTTTTTATTATCTTCTTTTTTCACATGATATTTAAACCGACGCTCAATGGAAGGTGAGAACGCCGAATAGGACGGGGTCTCGGGGTCGATCCTGGATGGGGACGGCCACAGCCGACCGCCCCAGCCACCCGACCATAACAGCGGCCCCTAAATCTATTATCTTCGTGATAGAATCACCATATCTTTTTTTTTCACAAAGAAAATCTATACTTTTAGAATCACCATATCTATGGACCTCAAGTCCACACTAATATTTAACCATAAAATTACAATTATAATTTTTAATCCGCATTGTGAATTTTACCATATTATATTTCAACTAATGTTAACACACTATACAACTATTGTATACCATTGTTACAACTAATATAATAAAAATATTATAACTATTGTGACAATGTATTATAACTATTATCCAAAAGATAGAACAATGTGCATTATCTACCATATGATGTTGGTTAGCTTTCCATTTAAAGGTTTTATATATACAACGTATTGTTTTAAGTTAACGTTTGTATTTAATGTTCCAAGTACACCATAGGAATAAAGTATGGCACATGAACCCAAAACACCAGCGTACTCTGGTAACTTAGTTGAGTTGTCAACCATTCCCCACACTTGGAAACTCTCGCACTATGATTAACGTTTTGGATCAATCCAACGCATAGCTCATTAGTACACTAGGGTGATAGAGCCTACGGATCTTTAAAAGTGGTAGTTGGAGGAAGCGCGCCATTGTTTCCATTTTCCATAAAACCATGAAGGATTTCACAGCGCTAGAGATTCATCTTATTCTGGATGCAAAGAAATGGTAAATACGCCCATCTATGTGAATGACTTTGGCTTTGTTGCTACTTCGATAGCTATGGCATACATACATGCGTGGTCTCTCAGCATTTACAAGTATCAATCAACCTGCAAAATATATGAACAAATATATGAACAGAGAAAATCATTTCTCTTATTGATTTCACATGTATTAATGAACGTTCTGTATGAATGGTTTATATCCCTACTAACAAACATTACCTGTCTCTGCAGTGTGTTTCATCGTATAAGTTCTTGGAGGGAAGATGGCTTCATAGCCATCCTTAGCGTTTAATTGGCTTACATGGTAAGTTAGACACCTATGTCTATCATTAAATAACTCAGTTAGTTATAGGATACGTCTTCTATGAGGGTTTCCATAGAAAACATGTCGAACCTAACTAAAAACTAGACTCCTTCCACTCAGTGTTATTTTGTTGTTTAATATTACATTTTGTTATTTCAACATAGGATTTTGATTTTTAACTCATCATTTTATTTATTTCTTGCAGGGTATTTCTTGGGTTATAAAACCCATTCGGTTATTCCCATGACCTCTGTCAATGGACTCTTCAACGGCCAATAGCTACGCCAAACTCATGACTTTTAGCACGCAATTCTTGGTAAGTGATAATATACAACAGAACCACTATTTGTTTGTTCATACATCACAGTCATAATTGAAGTAATAACTTTGTGTTTTATTTGTGGAAATTACAACTTCGTTCTGGGCACATTGATTCCATGCGTCTACCCTATGCGCGATATGCAGGTATACAGATACTCTCTTTACATTTTGTGAGGATACCTGACCCTCAATCTTCATAATACATTTTGTTTGTATTTTAATATATGGGGCTTCCTATAAACCTTGGATGTAAACTCGAATGGAAATATATAATTTTCTTTAGTTTATTAAATAACCCTCTGTGGCTTAATATTTTGTCCATACAATATTTATAAGTCTCTGTAATGGATTATATATATATTCCCTTTGCACTGACTATAACTATATATAGAGACAGTGTAAAGGGACTCAACATCTTAGATATTGAATGCAAACTTGGCCATCATTATTATTATAATTTAGATTGTTTATTGTTTGGATTTACTCTCCTTCTCTCTGGTCATCGAACCCAAAACTTCTTCTTTAGACACACTATTAAAATAATTTTATTTCCTTCAGATAATATTATATTTTTAAATAGGGCATGTCCCCATAAGTTGCTCGTTGACCAACAATTTGTCCTCATAGGCCTATGTAATTTCTCTGCAAATATTAGGGTTTTCATGGTCTTGTATATTGTATAGGCCATATCCTCCTAATGTAACAATATTGGATTTTGTTGGTTTATTAAATAAATATAATATAAACCATGCTTTTTGCTTGCATACTCATACTTAGATTTTTCAAGTAAAATATGGCTCAACTCTTGTTTATGAATACTGCATTGTATTCTCACCAAACAATAATACTCTTTGTTATTGTTGTCATAGTATTTGAACCCTATCAAAGATTCAATAACATTATAAACTTATAAGTAAAATATAGGATCATGCACGTCAATTTTGCAAGTAATCTCCATTGTTCTTTCACATGAATAAATTTGTAAATGAGGTTAGTTGTACTCTGCATTTAATGGCAACAATAAAACTCTTAAACGGAAGAGTATTTATTACTATGTATTTTTTGATAAAATATCTTTGTTCTATTAGCATATATATTTATATAAGATTATATAAATTTCACATCAAAATACACTGCAAAATATAAAATATAGAACTAACTTTTTTGTAAAAAAAAATTGCTCCAAAAAAATTCATAGGAATAATAAAAAAAATAGTCTAAAGTTTCATATTCGTGGTCTTCTTCAAATGATTAGGTAAAACAAAGGACTAGATTCACTATCCTCCCAACCATAGGGTCATCTTATAGCAAAGGCCACCCTTGAGCTTTTCGTACCAATGAGGATTTGTGAAGGATTCTCCTCTGGATACAACAACACTCTCATAGTGTTTTCTTACTGTTCCAATCTACACCCAACATAGGCTTCAGACTTACTCAGGTGCCTCTTGGCTTGTAAACCCACTTGAAGGCGTCTCTTCATCTTTTTTTAGTAGTTATGGATTTTGGGGGTAAATAAATAAATTTGTTATGCTCAACATGTGGCATAATGAAAAATTAATATTTCTTCCTCACAAGGTATGAACATATTACACTTGGTGTTTCAATGTCTTTCCCCAAATTTATATTATTGACTAAATATGTACATCCATAACTCACTTTCTCAAGTTTATAAAAATAGCCTCCACCAAAATAAATTGTTTTCATGTCTCACAATTACATTTTTTCAATGTGCAACAATTAAATAATTAAAGTTCAACTTAGGTATATTAAATTTATCCTTTAATGATCACAAACTTACTTAGTGGCACTTTTTCATCCTTTTGCAAGGAGTTGCACTTTTTGAGATTGTATGTCTCTAATATGGGTAATTATGGTCCACCCTTGAGAAGATTTTGTTTGAAATTTGGTCATAATGTAAAGGAGAGTTTTTATTTGATCAATTTTGGTATTACTATTCCTATCATTCATCCTTGCAGATAGGTGAGTGGATGTGGGTTGTTTGCAACATATTGGGATATTAATTTTTTTAATGGTTATTCACAAATGGAATCAACATAAATACCATGCATTAGATGTTCTTTGGTGACAAATACTTTCCATAGAGTGGTCCTCGTTTTTAATGTTGATTAAAGTTAAGTTATTGAGTTTCACCTAAGTTCCTCCTAATGTTAAGTGTCGTTATGCACATGGTTCACTTCCCTAGGTAGCTTCTTCACCAAAACCTAATTGAGCTACTAATGGTCATTCTCTTCTAGTAACATTTTTCATTTGAGTGCAACCTAGTTTGAAGATAATCACAATATTTTTCAGGACCCTTGATTTAAGTTCAGGTTAGTTAAATTTAGAATATGAAGCAAACAAATAATTGGAGCTAGAAGAGGAGGCTGAGAAAAGGTTTCAATTGCATGATGTTGAGTCATATAGATATAGAAATTGATTATCCATTTCTTTAAGGGTTTGTTGGGACATTCTTTGGATTTCTTATGTGGTTGATAATGGGCTGTCATCTCTCTTTGGATGTTTTTGTGAATCCCATAAACAAATTGGGATCTGCATCTTTAATTGTTGAAAGACGATGAGCAACAACAATAGTGGTCCTGTTTACCATTACACGATCCAATGCATCTTGGACTATGCGTTCAGATTCAGCATCCAATGCACTTGTGGCTTCATCTAACAACAGCATCCTAGGGTCTTTAATTATTGCTCTTGCAATTGCTATGCGCTGCTTCTGACCGCCAGATAACTGCAATTGTTGCTTGCTTATGAGCGTTGGAAGCCTCAACAGCTGTTACAATCTGCTCATCAGAAACAATTCCCTCCTTTCCGTAAGCTATATTTGCACGAATTGAATCATTAAACAAAATAGGCTCTTGGCTAACCAAGCCCATTTGTTGCCTCAACCATTCAACTCCATCAAGTAATTTGCGGCCTGAGTCAGGAACATAGAATCGCTCCAAAAGTGAAATGACAATTGATTTACCACTTCCACTTTCTCCCACAAGAGCAACAGTCTGTTCAAAAGAACAAAGACATCAGTAAGGCTTGCAAATTAAGTATTTGTCAGCTAGCTTAATTCTTCAGCCAGAAAAGTACACCTACCATTATGTATAATTGCAATGAAATATTTGATTATCAAAACAAGTGAAAACACATCACCTTTCCAGAATGGACAGAAATGCTTAAATCCTGGACGAGTAGGATATTTAAAACTAACGTGCCTAAACTCAATGTCACCCTTTACATTTTCTAGGGTAGTCCCCGAGACATCACTTGCATCGATTTTGGATTTTCGATCAAGAATTTCAAACACTGAATTGACAGACGATTTGACTTTTGCAATATCAGGGGCCATGCCTGTTGACTGAGAAACCCTCAAGGCAGCCATTGTGAGACCAAAAAATACCTGCGACAAATACTCTATATGCTTAGGAATTGAATGAGCTTAAGATATACCAAGTATTTGAAACAAAAATGGAAAACGCATTTCTTAGAGAACACATCATTGCAGTTAATTGCAAGTACTTCAACTGAATTTTGAAGAAGTAACTCTAGCCATTTTAATATCACCTGATAGTAATCACAATCTCATTCATCGATTTTTCAAATAAGCAAACTATTATTACCGTGAAAACTTTGCGAAAGGTTGTTTCTCCATGTTCAACCATCCGAGCCCCAACCCAAAAGCTGATTGCATATACTGAGAACAATAGGAAATCTTATATGCAAGGCATTTGTCTTAATATTGTATTGGAACTGACATGAACATAGGTGAAAACCTAAATCCTTATTTACATACCCTATGTGTTATCATTAACATGCTCATATAAGTTTCACCATTTGTGTATCTTTATAACTATTGCATGCTTGAAACATGAGAATGGATATTTTTCCTTCTCCTGTAAAGGTAAAATAAACTAGATATAACCCAATAAAAGGTAATTAAATGTTGATAATTCCCTTGATTGCAAGAATAAATGTAGAGGAAGTGGAGGCAATTCATTGCATCTTGTGAATTATCCAAATCCAAGCTATGCACATGATCATATGGTGTTATTGGAAAGTAAGAGGGATTTTTCTATGTTCATTTGGGTTCAAACATCAAGGATGTTTGTTTGGATAGGAAAGTAGGGAAGTCCATTGATGAAAGGGTTTCAATTTTTCATTTTTATGAAGTTTAATTTATTAAGCTTATAGAGAACATGTGCTCTCTATGGCTATACTTGTATTTACATGATATAAAATTGGTAGATTGATAGGTTGTAGTGTGAAACATCTGCAATTTTCATCTTTTTTAAGCTCTGCATTAACTATTGGACTATCAGTCTTTTACATTCTTTGTTACATTGGTCTCTTGACTGGGTTGACTTTTACGCATTTTTCCTTCCCCTTTACTATTTCATTAAGTCTTCCACTATCCAATGCTACAAATTGATCAGTGGCCTTTGCAATCTCGGTGGGATCATTATTAGCATTATACTATTATTTTAGTTAGCATCATGTTTGCTTATACTAAGATGTGTTTGGGATCCTGTTTGTTACAACTTGATAATATGATATAAAGGGGGTATTGAAAATGGGTTGGTAAAAATGGATACCTGCAATATCTGTTGAAACTAGGGGTTATCTTAATTTGAAAGGTATATTGCGAGGGGGTTTCAACAATGCAATTTTAGGAGGCATTTTCCAATATTTAGTGAAATTAGGGATATTCTTTAATATCCTACGAACGGTCGTGCTATGTAACAAGTTCACTGAGTGAACCCCCCGTGGTTGATTCGGACTGGGTAGGCAGTGCTGCAGATAGGAATAGCACTTCTGGGTGTTGCTTCAGTATGGGATCAGGTGTGATCTCTTGGTTTAGTAGGAAGCAGTCCTGCATAGCACTGAGTACATCCGAAGCAGAGTATGTTGCAGCTTGTTCGGCTAGTTGTGAGGCAGTATGGCTGAGGAAGCTACTGTCTGAGTTATTTGATCTCCCGTTGGATGCTACTGGTATCTTTTGTGACAATTAGAGTTGTGTGAAGCTATCTGAGAACCCGGTGTTCCACGACAGGTCGAAGCACATTGAGATCAAATATCACTATATCAGGGATATGGTGCAGAGAGGAGCAGTGAAGCTCCTGTATGTTGCGACAAATGAGCAGGTTGCAGATGTGTCGACGAAACCACTAGTTCGAGTACTTCCGAGAGAGGTTTGGTGTTCTTTAGATTGATGACACTTCGAGGAAGAAGTGATGGAGACATTTGCTGGAGCCATTCCAAGCATGGTGAGAGGAGGATCCTTCCCATGGTTGTGGATGTAAGCGTTAGATGATGAGCATCAGGACGATGCTCTAGTTACTGCTCTGTATATGTATCATGTTGGATGCTTGATATGATCAGTTGGATCATGTATATGTATTTGCATATGTATCAGGTGGATACATTGTATGATTAGGTGGATCATGAATGTTGATATGTATCAGGTATGATCAGGCAGATCATGTATTTGTATATGTATCAGGTGGATACATTGTATGATCAGGTGGATCATGAATGTTGATATGTATCAGGTGAATCATGTATTTGTATATGTATCAGGTGGATACATTGTATGATCAGGTAGATCATGTATGATGATATGTATTAGGCAGATACTGTGTATGCATTAGGTGGATGCATTGTTTGATTAGGATGATCATGGATGATAAGCTTCAAGACGTTGCTCCAAATGACATGCATCAGGACGATGCAGTGACATTGATCAGGTCGATCATGTGATGATATACATCAGGATGATGTATGGTGAGTATCAGGTTGATACTATGTGGCCGTGGACAGGTTGTGCAGATAAGCATATAATACGGCCTTGGGAGGTTTGTAGATAGTCTTTCGAGGTTTTTCCTATGGCATGTAATGTGGCCCTGGGATATCTGGCAAACACTCTTTCGAGGTTTTGCTTTGGGAGGACATATAATCCAGCCCTGGGAGATTTGCAGATACTCTTTCGAGGTTTTTCCTATGGCATGTAATCTGGTCCTGGGATATCTGGCAGATGCTCTTTTGAGGTTTTGTCCTATGGCATATAATCCGGCCCTAGAAGATCTGATAGGTTGAGTTGTGTGCTCGTAATCAGTCCTGGGATGCTCTTTCGAGGTTTTTCCATGACCACATGTAATCCGTCCTAGAGATCCGGACAGCTTGTGCTAGTCACGTAAAATGCCTCAGATGCTCTTTAGAGTTCTTGCTAGTAAAGACACTCTTTAAAGGTCTTGTGGTGGGGGTCACATGTAATATGTCCTGGAGATCCAAACAGGTTGTGCTAGTCACGTAAAAGGCTTCGGATGCTCTTTAGAGTTCTTGCTAGTCAAGACACTCTTTTAAGGTTTTGTGACAGTCACATATAATATGTCCTTGGGAGATCCGACAGGTAGAGCTATGTGCTCGTAACAACCTGGGATGCTCTTGCGAGGTTTTGTGACATACGTAATAAGTCTTGAGGATTCCACAGTATGGCCAGCGATGATGAAGACCTGCAGGTGGTGGGCCTACATCCAGTATGAAAAAGGACTGGCTCTGTAGAACTTCCTATGACGAATAGATTCAGAGATTGATTGAGATAGCGGCAGCAGTGACGATGACGATGATCCAGAGAAGAAGACTTGTGCTAGAAGACCTGTGTCGAGAAATAGCTTCCTAGTTAAGAGGGAGTGTTGATGTATATGTAACTTCAGAATGTATTTCATACATATGTATATTGTATTCCTATAGAGATGTTATTATTTCTTTATACAAAAATGTTTGTATTCCTATAGAGATGTTATTATTCCTCTATACGGAAGTGTCGTAACTTATACTTGATGGGTTATTAGACCACCTTGATGGGGTTAGCCCTGTATAAGTCATGTGGGTTAAATGGTTATTAGACCACCCTAGTGGGGGCCAGCCTTGTCAACATTATGTCATGTGGTTAAGTTAAGGCCGACCTAGTAAAGGTTATTAGGCAAGTCAAGTCAAGTATAAATAGAGTGCGGGAGACACTCTATTTGATCATTCACTTACTCATCTATCTCTCTCATTGGGTGATGCACACTAGTGGAAGAGGAGAAGCTGCTAGGAGTCTATCTCTTATGCTTGGGTTATTGTATCATTGCTCTATCTATCTTTGAGGAAGTTATTGGGGTTTTTCACCTTTATGGTTTTCCCTAAGGAAATTCTGTGTGTCTATTGTCTCTTGTGATTGCTTCTTGTGATTGATATGCTGTACATGTTATTCTCTTAGTTAAGATCCTAGATCAGATTGAATTAATGTTGAAAAACTAACAAAAGTGATACAAATGCAATTTTATTAGAAAATGACGATAAAAATGTTGAATATTTTTCCTTGGAAGGAGACACAATCCATCAACAGAAAAGGAAAAGAGGCCAATGGGACATAGGGAGAGCATTCCGAGCGGGATGGGTCTCACAATTTTCATTTATTGAACCAATACCTCCATCGAATGAGAAAGAGACTTCATGAGAAGTTAAATGCATTGCATGTAGTTGGAAACTTGGCAAGGTAGTGCAATTGCAGATGAACTTAGATACACTAGAGAAACATGCAGGAAGGTGTATGTTAAGGAAATTGTAAATGGCAAGGAGAAATCTATTATTAGATGGAAATCTATTGAGGAATGTCGACATGCCAAATATCAACATGAATATAAGAAATTCTTAGTCAATAAGGAAAAACTCGAGGCAAGTGGAGGAACCGTTATATCTCTATTTGGAAAGACAATGGAAATAAATTTGTTATCCAAGATGATTCATTATACACTGTATTTCAGATCTTATCTAGTGGTCATCCTATGACAGATTATCCAAATTACATGAAATATATATCTTTTCTTCAAGTGTCTAATTTTCCGTCTTTTCATTGGTCTGCAATGAGCGGTTGGGAATGGGAAAAATATCTATCTCAAGTAGAAAAGGAGTATATGAAAGAGAAGATTGCATATGCTAGGTTTTTATCATTGTCTTTGGATGAGGTTACATCTATTGATAATACTTCATGGACCTACATGAGGATTTATATGGTTAATGACCATATTAAGAATTCATATCTACTTGGGATTCATAAAATGAGTGATAGTTCTACAACATAAAATATTTATGAACTTGTTATTAATGGTTTGAAGTAAATTGGTGGTATGAATCATTTAATGATCGCAAAAAAGTTGGTATGTGTTGGAGCAGATGGAGCATCAGTAATGCAACAACAAAGGAATGATATTTGTGTCAAACTACAACTATCAGCTTCACCATATATGTTGGATATTCATTGCATGGCTCATAGGATGAATCTTGCATTTAAAATAGTATGCAAGTTTCCATTGGTTTCAAAAGTTGAAGATCTTGTACATAAGGTTCAAGCATACTTTTGTTGTAGTCCCAAATGGTTTTTGGAGTTTCAAAAATTTGTTGACAATGTTACAAATAGAAAATTCTACTAAAATATGTCGATACAAGATAGATCTCATTGAAAGTACCAACTCAAAGACTATTTAGTGAGTATGAATCCTTGGTAGGGGTGATGTATAAACATCACTTCAGTGTAGACAAAGCTCAAGATCTTCTCTTTCAACTAGCTGATATAGAGATGTTATTAACATTGGTTGGAATGCTTCATATGCTACATGAAATGAATTTCCTCGTGAAAATGTCTCAGAGTCACACAGTGTATATTGTAGAATACACAAATGCAAAAAAATTAGCATGTATTGCATTAGACAATTTGTATATGATGACAAAGTCTTTTATAGGTCTACAGTTTACAAGTTGGACTAGGATCATCAATATAGAAAATGCTTAAATTTTTTTGAAGTTTGATGAAAAAGGGATGCTATGTATGGCAGTTCATGGGCATATGGTTCCCTTTCATTATATTCGTAAGATAGGATGAACCACCAAAGAGTTCCATGTGTCAAGAGAACAATTTGACAACGTTGTGATTTCAGTGAGACGCAACTTGAATTGAAAAATCACTAGCATCAAAGATAAGAGAACGATTTCCTCTAGATGAATTTTTGGAGGCCATGTTTGTGGTATACCCTCAATATTGGAACATGTGGCAAAGTAGAACAACTTTAAGGGAGGAATTTTTAGAAAAAGTAAAAGTTTTAGTGAGCCACTTTTTCTGAGAGACCTAGATACATGGAGAACATATTCAAGGTATGTTAGAGGAGGAAAAATAGTTTCAACAATCCTGATTCTTTGGTGAAACAATGTGGGAGCAATTTACTAAATTGGAGAATCCTCTAGAATGTGGTGCAATAACAAGATTATGGACTATTTTAGGTGCTAGCCAATACCTACAAGAAAACATATTAGAATATTCAAATTAGTGGATTTATGTCAAACCATGATTTTGGGATTATTGGAGAATGAGAGAATGTTTAGTGCGTTGTCATTATTGAAGTCAAAGTTGAGGAACAAGCTTGATAAAAACATGGATACATGTTTAATATTATATGCAACAAAGTATGGCGTTAACAATTTTCCATATGAAAGAGCACTAGCTCTTTGGCGATCATATTGCGGTAGAAGGGGAGAAAGCAACATAATTAATTTCTCTTATGAACTTGATATGGAACATAATGTTTTGCAGGATCAAAATGACAATACATCAGGAGAACGTCATGTTCAAAATGAGGACCAAGCTGAGAATTTCAATTGGGGATTTGAAAGTTGATAGACCCCAATATTTTAATCTAATCCAATATACATGAGGGGACTCTTATTTTGGTATATGTGTCGATAATCCATTGGTGGTGCAAGATTACTATGTCAATTTGAGGTTGCATTTCAGGTAAAAAAATGTGTTATATTTTGTATTTTTATTGTAAAATTGGAGCTACATTTTCTTCATGCATGTTATATTAAGATTGATGTTTTTATATTTAATTAATACATTGTCTCTTTCTTGTCTATGATAGGAAATGAAGCTATATTTGATGAAGTTGGGACATGTCCCTTTTCACATAGATATCAAATGATAAATAACTAATTTAACAAGACTCGCTATGCATCGATGGGCTCATTTAAGTACATGAAGTTCTTTATGGTAGCAAGATCACTATATGTCAATTTAAGGTTGCATTTCAGGTAAAAATATATTCTATATTTTGTGTTTTTCATTGTAACACTGATGATTGGAGCTACATTTCCTTGATGCAATTTATTTTAAGATTGATGTTTTTATATTCAACTATTGCATTGCCTCTTTATTTTTTGTGACAAGAAATGAAGTAGGGACCTATCTCTTCACATAGATAGTGTCCTAGTATTAAATGATAAACAATATAACAAGACTTCCACTAAGCAACAATGGGATCATTCAAGTACATGAAACCGTGTTAATGTCTAGCTCCGATATCTTGGAAATTGTATATGGTTTGTTTACTGCTTGTGTTTGAAGTATTTTGCCGACTTTGGAAGTTTGGGTTTATTTTCATTAAAGATTGTTGTTAGTCCCTTGAGTTCTTCTAGTTCTCATTTGATGCTTTACTAAACCCTTTGTTGTTGCTTGATTGTTTTCATTTGATTTCCTTTGACTCAAGGGTTTGAGGAAAGATGTTTTTATTTCCTTTCAGTTGCATGAACTAGGCATCTTCACTTTTTCGAATCTACTATACGTATATTATATTTTCTATGAAAATACTTATTGGTATTCGGAAAGGGAAATGAGATTTGCATAGCTAAGCAAAGAGAAAATTGGTCTATGCACTAGGCTCCTACGTATTCATCACAGGAAACCTATTAGCACGATACCAACATTCCTCTAATGCAATTGGCATATGTTTCATATTTCATGGTTTAAAATTGTTATTAAAACCCTTTTTCATGCTTTGTAAATATTGAATGGAAATGACAAAATCTATTCTTAGCCTTGATTAAATAACAAGCTTTCCCAACTAATAAATTCAAGTCGCTAATGAAGCTAGCATGATAGATTATGATAAGCAAAAGTATCAAGAGAGGTTGGCAAAGCTATCAAGAGGAGTTGAAGTTCTTAAAGTTTTGCAGCTTTCTTAATATCTTGTCGACTTTGAGATTAGTCATGCTTTTTTTTGTTCACAATGTATATTTATTGCTCAATGATTGACCAAGGAAATCCATTTATCTCACTTTAAGAGATTTGATTTCGAGAATCCCATAAATTTAATAAACAAGATAAAAAATACATCATCTATCAATGGTAGCACATTTTCAGGCCACGTCGCTATCTTCGATTATTTAACAAGTTAATGTAAGTTCAATCAACTCAATTTGCATTATAAATTATGTTACTTTTATCTATTGGGATAGCATGTTATCATGGGTAGTTATATTTTAAAGCCATAAGATTTATGTTTCCCCATATGCATCTATGTTCATACTCCTAATCCAAAGCACACCATAATCCTTTTCAAAATTACATGTTTTTTTCGCCCAACTCTAAGCATAGATGTATCCAATACAATAAGACATTGTAAATCACAATTATCTTCCATATTATTGGAAGTACAACACATAAGGTTCCTTAAAGAGGGATGTTTAATTGTAACTAAAGATTCTCCAGGGTACGAGGAAATATCTATCCATTACATTTATTTTTGTAAGTATGCTTCAAGCATTGTATCTAGGGCCGTGTGTAAATTGGGAAAATCTACATCTGTTATACAGTTAACAACAATTGTTGTAAAGGAGCTAGAGACTGGAAAATTCTGCATTGAGGTAATAGAATTTGTCTTATTCAATTAATTTTTTAAGACATTTTCATGAGTAGTTTGAGTCAAAATGGAAAACACTGCTATTTATCTACTAGTCTATGCCATATGGTCATCCTGCAGGCCTCACATGTTTTTTTAGTATTTTTTTTTGTATTATAAGAAATTTTAAAGAGCATATACATCCATGGTATATTGGTCTACAAAATAAGGGATTAAAGTAGCAAAACTAATAATAAGAAAGTCCAAAAATTAAAATTGGTTAGTTTTCTGATGCTTGTACTAATTAGAAATTTTGAGAAAACTGTTATTGAAGGGAAAGAGAAAGAATGATTCCTTTGTGAGGGAACCCTTTGGAAAATATTTTCCACCATTTCATTCTCTTATAGTTATTAAGATCGGTGCCCTCCATAGACTAACTTAGAACACTGGGTTTCCAATTGCAATTGCTTTTACTTTTTCCTTTCCATATGCTCGTAGGAATCCTTCCTTGAAGCTTGAATGGAGTTAGACTGGTATGTTGGCCACTTGTTAAGCTTTCCATTCATGTTACCAAGCTTATGCTCAATCCCATAGACTCTCTATTGTACTTGGAATTCTCAATTACATTTTGATTTGATTGGCATGCCATTGGCCAACACTTCTGAGGAAACCCAAAATTTTGCAATTAAAGGTTGCAATTCAGGAGTCTATGGCGCAAAAAACAATAAGCATTACCAAAACTGGAATTCAAGCAACTCTCAGTACTTGTACCTCTATTTTAGTAGCTGCAAATCCTACTGGTGGGTGTTATGATAAATCAAAGTGCACTTAATGTACGCAAGTTATTTTAAATCCAAAGTATCTTGATTAAAACTTGGTTGAAATTTGCAGCATCTTGATTTGGTCAAGTTATCACTGTGTTGTTTGGTTTTGCAGTACAATGTAGCACTTCCTCCTGCAGTTCTTTCCAAGTTTGACCTGGTTTATGTCATGATAGATGAACCAAATGATTAGATATATCACCATATTTCAAATCATAATGTTAGAATTCACCTAAAGTATGAAGAGGCATTGTTTTTGTCTTTTACTACCACTCAAATTCATTGATACATTTCTTAAGCAAAAACCCTTAAGCCAATGGTTTGTGTTGTTCCAAGAAGTTTTTCTTCTTGTGTGAATGCACTCATAGACATACCAATTGCGCTCAGACACAGAAGCACTGCAAGTTTGAAGTAGGATCCTAATTGCAAACTTTTGTAGTTGAGAACAGTGGCTATCAAATGCTTCCCGCTAATTCGTTGTGACAAATCATGACAGTGAAAGATAAAAGGTAAAAATTTCAAGAAATTAGTTTGTTAGTTTGTTACTCAAACATAAAAGAAATTTTGGAATTGCTTACCTGATTGGTCCTCATCTCTTGCAAGTACAACTAGGGTTTTGCCAAAGGTACCCAAGGCTTCACTAAAAACACGAATTTGCCTCTATATTTCCAATTGGAGTCTTTGATCGAGATCATGTGTTCTAGGAAAGCTTACAATCCCTCTTTGACCTACCCAACTTCAACTAGTGTAAAGTCGGATTTGTAATGGTGCCTTGGGTTTAAAAAATACATAACTACATGCATAGGTCATTGTAGTTGGTTGTTCCATATATTATCAATGATCTTCCAAAAACATCCATACATTGTTTTTTATCCTTATATGTTTCACTTATTTGCACTTTGGCTTGAACCATGGCCTCATAATGTAACCCATGGTCAATTCACTAAATTTGTCGACGTTATGTTGTAGCCTTAGCCTTTTCTTCTATAAAATAAAGGCAAGGCATATCAAATTGAATTATGCCTCCTAGACCTGCAAAGATGATTACACCGAGAAAACCCTTTTTTATAAGGATCCTCAACAACTTTTTCAGCAAATAAGTCTCATAGGTAAGTTCATATTTTGGTACATCCTCATTAGAGGCATATTTTCTTATCTTATGTCAAGATCCATCATATATGCAACTTGTGCAATGATCATATATAAGATAGTGAATGTGGCCCTAGCCTTGTGCTTTACAGTGCATGCTACACATCTCTTCCACACAAGATTTCTCCCAAGTAAGTATCCTACCCTAGATATCAAATCCTTCATGTTCAACTGAAAAAATGACATTTTTCATGTTCTTGTGAACTATATAATGTTTCCTGTTGAAGCCATTATTTTTTGTGGTATTCAAGATACATTATGTTTAATCTTATTGACATATTATGGAGCTCTAGTGTTCGGAAGGTCATAAAGAACTTACTTCTCAAGTATTTTCATGAGGTAAGCAACATGGCTTGTGGTAATTTCCATTAAGCGGTGATGCTCATAAAGTCATTTCTTCACCTCCTATGAAAATGATAAGTGCATTGCAAATTACAATACTTGTAGGGTTTGCAAAATATTTAAACAATCAAGTGTTGTGCTTAGAATTTACTAAAGGATTTACATGATTATTAAAAAATTTAATTCACACTAGACTTTTCTTGAATTTATGGAATTTGGGGGTGTTTTTTTTTTGTTTTTTAATGGGATGCTTGAAAGTGATTACTAACTGGATGTTGGTAGTCTTTTAAGTTCTCCGTGAATTGTGAAGTTTTTAGAAGGTTTTTAAATGGTTTGGATTTGGGGGATTTTGAGTTGGAATCAAAAGTGTTGCAAACATTTTTTTGTTGAACCCGGGACTTATGATCATTGTTGATGCATGCTAATTTAACTTGAAATCGCATTTTTCTCAAATCTAAGTTATTTTATTTTGCTTCAAAAACCACAAATGAGAGCATTTGCTTGCATAAATACTCTCGGCATTGCCATTAATTCTCCTGGTCCTTTATTGTGTGTATGTTCATGGTAACATTGGAGATTATAATCTCATTTGGACTCGTATTTAATGTTGCAAGTTGTTGTTGTTTCAAGTTCAATTGACCGATTGTTCTTGCAAGTTATATTTGGCCTCTATCTCAAGGGAGACATATAAATGTTGTTTTTGCATACTTCTTTTTATTTGGTGTTCTATCTTGCAAAGTTATGTTTGTCCTCTAGTTACATCCTGTGGTAGGATTCATGCAAAAGATATATGAAATCATTGGAATTACATATATGCATGTCTCTTTGACAAATTCGTTTCCTTTTATTGTATGCTAAATTATGAAACTCAATGTTAATGATGCAATTACCATTTTTGTGCTCTAAGTGGATTTGTTAGAGCTTGTTTCACACTTTCTAGAAACTAGTCATGAAAAGATGAAGGTTTGTAGACATTCCAAATTAGTGGAAAATCATGCTTTGAACTTTTATTGTATTCCTCTACGGGTACATTATTATTTTAGCACACTTCTGTGCATTTTTTTACTTTATATTGTTAAATTGCAAAAGTTAAATTAACTAAATTGAAATCCTTTCATGATTTATGCCATGGTAGTAGTTCAACGTAGAATAGGGAGATATCAATCTTGTGTGAAAGCTACAGTACCAGGTAAAATTCTATTTGCCTCGTAAATGCCAGCAACTATAGACATGTATGTTATCGAAATATTAGTGACAAAGTTTCAAAATTGCCAAGGAAGGCATATAATACCTGTTAGCAATAGCTATTTAAACAATATACAATGTCTAGGGTGTTGGAATAATGTAGAAATGATAGACAGGTATCTGGGGATTGGGTTGATGTGTCTTTTATGTATTTAGCATGTAGAGGTTTGAGATCCACACTTCTTGGATCTGTGGTTTGGTTTGTTGTGACTATCTACACCTATATATTGTAATCTAATTTCATTAGATAATTGAATTGGTTTGGCCATTCCTTTGTGTAAGAGAGCGAGCCTTTGTGCTCTGCTCCTCTCTTGCCTCTCTGTGTATAAGTTAATTTGGTATCAGAGCCAAAGTGGCCTGTTGTGAAGAAATCCTGTTGGCCTGCTTGTGTGTGGAGTAGAGTTGAGTGTACCTCCTCCTCCTGTCTGTTTGTGCAGAGTTGCCCGAGTATTGAAGGAGAAGTTGCCACATTGGAGCAGGCTGTTGAGTGTTGAAGATCGACGCTGTGTTGAAGGAGTAGGAGAAGCTGTGATTGTTAAAGATTGGTGCTGCGTTGAAGGAGTAGGCTGTGGGGTCAGCAAGGAGCCGCCACAGAGGAAAACATTGCTGCAGCCATGGACAGAGTTGGTGCTGAGTGCGTGCAGATCCGATAGGGAGAGAGACGGAGCTGGTGCTGACTACTAAGTCGAGCTTCAATTTTTTTGAAAGACACATCTGTTGTGTGCAGAGGAAGAGCCTGTGCTGCTAGAGGAGAGTGAATCTTGAGCAAACCTGTCACGTTGCTGGAGAAGGACGTGTGATTTGGCTGTGATCTAAAGAATCCGCTTCCTGTGGGGATATTTCACCTAGAGATAACATATTGGAGATAAGAATTGCTGCTACTTGGAGAGGGAGAAATCGCTCAGAGCGCAGGAGGTTGAGTTGCGAGCTGGAAGAGGAGGCGCGGTAACAGCACAATACCACGAGTCGACAGTCTCCTTGGGTGCGGTACTTGAGTAGTGGCCTTACACAATTCCTCATCCACAACACTGCCACGTGCGTGCTGACCATTGGGTCGCGATATATTGTGTAGCCTGTAATTTCTGCCCGCGTGAAGGAAAATCATCGGTGCTGAACATGAAGAGGAGCTGTTTCCCTGGAGATCACCATGAAGAGGAGCTGTTTCCATGGAGATCACTGTGAAGAGGAGATGAACGCTGAAGAGAAGACCACACATTGAGCCGACGTTGCAAAGGTGAAATACCTCCTGAAATTTTCTTACTAATTGGTCTTGTATTATCCCTCTGAGATTAGGTGAAATGGATGCCGCCGCCCAACAACAGTTGGCTGATACATACATCAATGAGGCCTCCAAATTGAATGGAGAGAACTATGTCAACTGGAAATTCAAGTTGCAGACTGTTCTTGAATTATTCGGTGGCTGGACGATCGTGAATGGCACTGAGTTGAAGCCCGCAGATCCTACATTCCTTCCGGATTGGAACAAGAGGGAAGCCAAAGCCAAGGTGACTTTGCGAATGTCTGTGCAAGATAAGATCATCCCTCAGATCAGAAACTGTGATACATCTAAAAAGACATGGGATATGCTCAAAAGCCTATATGAAACAACTTATGCAAATCAGATATTGTTTCTGAAGACCAAACTGTTGTCAATCAAGATGGAAACAAATGAAGGGGTAAGTAAGTTTATTTCTCGCATCAAAGATTTGAGTGATAACTTGGCAGCCATAGGTGAAGCAATAAATAGTACTGATCAAGTAACTATCGCCCTGAAAGGTTTACTGCCAGATTACAAAGTGTTTATTTTAGCACTTGCAGCGAGAGAAAAACCCCCAAATTTTGTAGAACTCACAGGTATTCTTCTTCAAGAAGAAGAAATGATGAAGAATTTTGAACTCGATGCTCAGGGTTCAGATCTCACACTGATGGCAAGAGGTCGATATATGCACAGAGGCAAACCATAGGGCAAACCATGGAATGGAGACAGAGGCAGCTCATGGAATGGAGATAGAGGCAAATCATGGAATGGAGACAAAGGCAGCTCATGGAACGTAGATAGAGGCAAACCATGGAATGGAGATAGAGGCAAATCGTGGAATGGAGACAGAGGCAAATTTCACTCAAAGTGGAAAGGTATGGCTCAGACTGATGTTACTAGAAATAATGTAGGTGAAATGATCTAATGGTGAATTGAAACAGATACACAACGTTATGTATGTGCCTGGTATTAAAAATAATCTAATCTATGTTTCAACCATAACCGACCATGATCTAAAGGTAGAATTTGGCAAGTACCAGTGTCATATCAAAGACATTCGAGACCACTACAAGATCATTGGTACAGGTTCAAGATGTGGAGGACTATATAAGCTGGATGTGAGCAAAGACAGTCATCTAGCACTGGCCACCACCATCATCACCACAGAGGAACTCTGGCATCAAAGGTATGGCCACATTAACCATCATGATCTTATACTGCTTTAGAATAAATCTATGGTTGAGGGTCTGCCTATAATAAAGAATTTGCATTTAGAATGTAGTGCTTGTGCACATGGCAAACAGCACCGAGATGCATTCCCAATACATCAAGAGAAGAGACAAACTGATCTGCTTGAATTAATCCATACAGATGTATGCGGACCTATGCAAACTAAATATTTAGGAGGTGCATCATATTTCCTAACATTTATTGATGATAGATCTAGATACACATGGGTCTATTTTACAAGAAGGAAAGGAGATGTCTTCGAATATTTCAAGGAGTTCAGAATGATGATCGAAAAGCAGATAGGAAAATGCATTAAAATTCTCAGATCTGATGGTGGAGGTGAATATGTGTCTAGAGCTTTCAAGAAATACTATAAGGAGAATGGAATCTAGCAACAATTTACAGTATCACACACTCCTCGGCAAAACGGGGTAGCTGAGCGAAAGAACAGGACACTAGTTGAATGTGCTCGCAGCATGCTCCAAGGTAAAAAGATTTCGAATGGTGTTTGGGCTAAAGTTGTTAATACAGCCGTATATTTGAAAAATAGAAGTCCAACAAAGAAATTAGACCTGCAAACACCATTTGAGGTCCTTTATGGATATAAACCTGAAGTTAAGCATCTACGAATTTTTGGTTGTAAAGCTTTTGCACATATACCAAAAGATGATAGAAGGAAACTAGATGCTAAATCAGTTGAATGTACCTTTGTTGGATATTACAATGATCATAAAGCTTATAAGCTTTTTCATCCTAGCTCTCATAAGTTAATTGCAAGCAGAGATGTAGTGTTCCATGAACATACAGATACAAGTGATAAACTTGACCAAGGACATATTTCTACTAACAATGATGAATATGTGAAATTAAATCCCATATTTCAAGAGCAGGAAGTGGATCAGCCACAAGAAAAGGAGCAGGAACAGAGTAGCAGAAGCAGTGGAAGCAGCAGTGAAAATAGCAGAAACAACATGAGCACTTCTATCAGTCCAGATAATGAGACAACAGAAAGCAGAAGGATAGTGGATGATACCCCTACAGGCAATGTAGGAACAAGAAGGTTTTCAAGACAGAATCGTCTTCCTTCAAGGTATGATGACTATGCTTTAATGACCAATGCAATGAATGAACCAATGAATTATAAACAAGCCAAAGATGAAGAATGGGTTGAAGCTATGAATGATGAATATAATGCTATTATGAAGAATCAGACTTGGGAATTAACAGAGTTACCAGAGAACAAAACACCCATAGGATGTAAATGGCTGTTTAAACATAAGCTTAAATCAGATGGTAGCATTGACAGATTTAAAGCAAGACTAGTTGCAAAAGGTTATGCACAAAAGGAGGGAATTGATTTTGAGAAAACTTTTGCACCAGTAGCAAAACTAAACACAATTAGAATTCTGGTTGCATTAGCTACAACTCATAATTAGAAAATCCATCAATTAGATGTAAAATATGCTTTCTTAAATGGTGAACTAAAAGAAGAAGTGTACTTAGTCCAGCCTGAAGGCTTTGTACAGAAAGGACAGGAGCATCTTGTATGTAAGTTAAAGAAAGCTATCTATGGATTGAAACAGGCCCCTAGGTCATGGTATATAAAGATTGATACCTTCTTTAATCAAAAATGATTTGTGAAAAGCAAAAGTGATCCTAATCTTTATGTAAAGAAAGATAAGGAAGGAAATGTTTGCTTAATATCTTTATATGTCGATGACCTCATTATTACAGGAAATGCATGTAAGTTGATTGCAGAAATAAAAAATCATTTGTCACAGGAATTTGAAATGAAAGACCTTGGTGAAATTCACTATTGTTTGGGACTTGAAGTTTGGAAAGAATCTGGTAAGACTATGATCACTCAAAGTAAGTATGTGAAAGAAATATTGAATAGATTCAATATGAGTGATTACAAAGTATCAGTAATTCCTTTAGAATAGAATGTGAAGCTATGCAGTCAAGATGGAACAAAAGATGCAGATGGTACTTTGTATCGACAATTGGTGGGAAGTCTGAATTATCTCACTACTACAAGGTCAGATATATCATATGCAGTCAGTATTCTTAGTCAATTCATGGCTAAGCCAAATGAAAGCCATTGGAAGGCTGCAAAGAAGGTCCTTAGATATCTGAAAGGGACAATGAACTTTGGTCTTTTATATACTGATAAGTTTGATGTTCAATTGGCAGGATTTTATGACTCTGATTGGGCAGGAAACGTTGATGACAGAAGGTCTACTACAGGATATGCATTCAACATTGGATCTGGGGTCGTATCATGGAGTAGCAAGAAACAGCCAACTATTTCTCTATCATCCACAGAAGTTGAATATAAAGCTATGTCCAGTGCTACATGTGAAGCTGTCTGGTTGAGGAGGATTCTAGAAGATGTTGGAGAAGAGCAAACAGAACCCACAAAATTACATTGTGACAATCAAAGTGCAGTCAAGCTAGCACACAACCCAGTTTATCATGCAAGGACAAAACACATTGAGCTGCAACATCAGTTTGTTAGAGAAAAGATTGAATCTAAGGAAATTAAACTTATGTATTGTAACTCAAGTGATAATGTCACTGATATATTTACAAAACCTATTGGCAAGATTCACTTTGAGATCCTTAGGCAGAAATTAGGTGTTGTAGAAAATCCATTTCTACATTAAGGGGGTATGTTGGAATAATGTAGAAATGATAGGCAGGTATCTGGGGATTGGGTTGATGTGTCTTTTCTGTATTTAGCATGTAGAGGTTTGAGATCCACACTTCTTGGATATGTGGTTTGGTTTGTTGTGACTATCTACACCTATATATTGTAATCTGATTTCATTAGATAATTGAATTGGTTTGGCCATTCCTTTGTGTAAGAGAGCGAGCCTTTGTGCTCCGCTCCTCTCTTGCCTCTCTGTGTATAAGTTAATTTAGGGATATTTGTGTCTGTTTGCTCTATCAAGAAAGCAAAAAAACAAGAAAAATATAGCTGGGAGAGAAAAGGAAACTTAAAACAGTTTTTTGATGCAAGGTATGAGTTTATAAATCTTCTTTGACAGCGACGTGACAGCGACAGAACATATCTTCTTTTTTTCTTGTGCAAAAATGTCATTTCTGATTTGGTTGCTTTTCTTTTTGCATGGATGAACAAAGGAGAATTTCTCATCCTCATAAGTAGTAGGATGGAAAGAATGATCAAAAGAACAGTTGATGTTAAAGTGATTCGGATTGTAGGAGTTCTTGCTAGCACCTACTCCTGCACATTGTGTGTAGACTATAGTCAAAGCACTGAGCAAAAAAAGGAACAACAAAAATATTTGAAAAATTGTAAACAATAGTTTTCATCATATGGAGTACTTAGAAATAAGAACATCATAAAATTAAATAGAAATGTGCATGGCTCAAATTGCTATAATGTATGTAGAAACAAAAGAGTTGGGCATGAAATCTAAATTGTTGCATAGGACATAAGTGCTATCAAAGCATTACAAATTAGGTAGTGATAAAATGTAAAAAGTGATTTGCAAAGGAAACAGTTAGGCTATATCATAGAAAGCAAGAGCTTAAGTGAAAGTGTAAATTCTCCATAACAAGGATCGATATTAGAAAGTAAAAGCTTAACTGAAATTGAAAATGATGCAAAAAAAAACAAAGATTCCTTGTATTAAAATTATAATATTGTCAATAAATCATAGTAGAGTGATAAAAGACATATGTTTAGCAGTTATTTGTTACCCATACAGTGGTTGACAACACACTTCCCACATATTCAATTGGAGCTTGTCATTTGCCATTCTATTTTGTACACTATTTTAGTATTTTGTTTCTAAATGAATTTAATTATAGGAAAAACAAGGTCTCAATCTTGAAGAACTATTTCTGATTTCTTATTATCTGCAATGATGGTATATTAAAATATCACACGTTGGATCTGTCTAATATTGGGTCCCATATTCACTTGCAGGTTGAGAAGCTAGTGATAGAATATCTTGAGTTCAGAAATTGGGTATGCCATTTTAAAAGAATCTAAAGAACAAGGAAATGTAAAACACATGGATTTGAATTTTGTCAATTATTAGCTGACTTCTTTTGTTATGTAGAAAAATTGGAAAAACTGACTTAGAGAAGATTTATCGAACATGGAGCCATTCCAAAAAGACAATTGGGCATGGTGCAAGATAGAAATATTGCAACATTGAATGATTCTAACAAGTCTATTGTTTGAATCCCAAGGACTTTTGCAAATTGGTGGAAGACATGATTTCATTTTGCACGATTCAAAGTTTGAAACATTTGATGGGGACAGTAGTTTTACAGTTGCACTAGTCTGAGGCTTTAGTATAGTTTTCAAACAAAGGGTACTATAGATCAATAAAAAAGAAAGTACTTTTTATTAAGCATGTAGCGGTTATGAGTTCACTGCACATAAGCAAAAGTTGCCAACAACTGTTGATGTATATGTAACTTCAGAATGTATTTCATCTATGTATTTCATATATATTTATTGTACCCTTATTAGAGATGTGTTATTCCTCTATAAGGAAGTGTCGTCATGTGGATTGACAAGTGTCGCAAGTGTGTGTACTTGCCGATGGGTTATTAGACCACCATGTGTGGGGTCGGCTCTGAAATATATATTATATTGTGGATGTATCTAGATAGACAAGTCGGCCCCATAGTGTAACTGAGCAAAAAGGTTAAGTATAAATAGAGATCGGGAGATCTCTATTTGTATCACTCGAAAATTCACACTTCTCTCACTCAGAAAGTGGCGCACTAGTGAGGAGGAGGATCATCTGCTACTAGGAGACTATCTCAGTGCATTTTGGTTGTACTTTGGTTGAGCCATTGCTCTCTCTTTCTCTAAGGAAGTTGTGGGGTTTTTCACCTTAGGGTTTTCTCCACAGAAACTCTGTGTCTCTTGTCTCTCATACTTTTGATTCTTGTGATGCTTGTCATGCTTATTGTGATTGTTATGCATTGATATACTGTACATGTTATTCTCTCAGTAAAGATCCTAGAGTATTGTGAATTAATGCTCAAAATTTAACATGGGATCAGAGCTAACCTGAGAAGAAGACATTGTGCAGTGACGGAAACTTGAGTTTCTTGTTTATTGGGTTTCTCTCCACAGGTTTTGGAAAAGCAGTATAGTATATTGACTCTACTCATCAAGGAGAATCTATTTGTCCAATCAGAATTCCATTATGAGAATTTTTAGATTTGGCCCTAAAAATTAGGGTTTCCACAAAAATAGGAATTTCTGAAATTTGAAGACATGGCTGGAAGCTCCTTGCAAAAATCGAAGCTTAGAGCTTTGGATCGAGATTTTTGGCTGGGTAGATCTTCAGGAAACTCAAACCCTAATTCAGGGCTCTCCCCAGTGAACCCGCGAGGACAAAAAAAAAAGACAAATCTGAAGGGTAAAGCTTTGCTGATCTCAATTTCTGATTATACCAGGCTGGTCAGCTCATCAAGGCGCATCTTTCTATCCTTTCAGAAAGTTGAAATTCACATTTTGATTTTTTAGGGTTTTTCCGACAAGCCCTAATCCGAGACCAAATCCAGTTTTCAGCATTTCAAGTGGTAAGACCTAAATCTTTTCTATTTCCATTTGAAGTACTCTTTAAGATGTCTCACCACACCAAGCTTGAGGATAAGCTTGAAGGGGCTGATAACTTCCGAGCTTGGAAGTATAGGATTGGGTTAATCCTGGAAAAGAATGAGTTGGAATCATATATAAAAGAAGACATCCCTATCCCAGAGGATGAAGAGGCTAAGGTATTGCATAAGAAGAAATTGGTCAAGGAAAAGAGAATAATTGTTGATTCTATCAAAGACCATCTCATACCCCATGTGTCTTCTCTAAAGACATCCAAGGAGATGTTTGACTCTTTGACCAAGTTATTTGAAGGGAAGAACATAAATCGGAAGATGACTCTGCGGAATCAATTGAAAGGGGTCAAGATGTTGAATGGAGAAACCATTCAATCTTACTTCTCCAAGGTCTCTCAGATCAAGGAGCAACTTGAAGTTGTGGATGAAGTAGTGGACAATGGTGAAGTTGTCATGACCACTCTGAATGGCCTACCTAGGTCATGAGACTCCTTTATTCAAGGAATCTGTGCAAGAAAGAAATTGATCTCTCTCAGTAAACTATGGAAGGAATGCTCTCTAGAATAATCTAGACTTGCAGCTCGTGAGGAAAAGATGGGAGGTGAAGATCAAGCTCTCGCAGCTCACACCAAAAGAAGCAAGCCCAAGAAGGAGCACTCTTGCTACAAGAGATCCTATCAAAAGAATAAGAAGGATCTAAGATGCTTCACATGCAATGAGAAGGGTCACTTTGCCTCAGATTGTCCCAAGAACAAAAGGGATAATAACAACAACTCCAACAAAAGAAAGTTACATGCTCATGCTGCCGAGGATGATGAACCTCCAAAGAAGAAGGCTAGGGCAGAAAGTAATGATAGTGATGATGACTCATCAAGTGAAGAAGAGTATGTTCTAATCTCTGCTCTCACAGGTACTATCTCCCATGGTTATAATGATTGGTTGATTGACAGTGGGGCTTCCAAACACATGACTGGGTTTAAGGAGTCTTTTGTAAACCTATCTGAACATGAATCACCTCATAAGGTGAAACTTGGGGATGATTTTCAATACCCAATCAAAGGAAGTGGTGAAGCCTCCTATAACCTAGATTCTGGAAAATCTTTGAAGATGAAAGAAGTCCTTTATGTACCTGGGCTCAAGAAGAATCTTCTCTCCATCTCTGCATTAGATGCAAAAGGCATGAGGGTTGCATTTGTAGATGGCCAAGTCCTAATGTGGCCAAAGGGTAAAACAATCGATGATGCAGTAGTGATTGGAGAGCAAGAGGGAGGTTTGTATAAATTGAAGGGTCAACCTGAACATGCCATGGTACATGAATCCATGGAGCCAAGTGAACTTTAGCATAGAAGACTTGCTCATATGCATTATAGGGCACTTCCAATTGCAAGAAAGGCTGTAGAGGGTCTTCCTGAAATCAAGACCAAACATGAAGGTGTTTGCAAAGGATGTGCAAAAGGTAAGAACATTAAGAAGGCTTTCCCAAGCAGTGACATCAAGGCAAAAGATATCCTGGAAATCATCCACTCAGATGTCATCCAGTTCTCTGAGTGGGTATGTTTACTATGTCTCATTTATTGATGACTTCTCCAGGAAGACTTGGGTATACTTCTTGAAGAACAAAGATGAGGTGTTTGATAAGTTCAAGGAATTCAAAACCTCGATGGAGAATCAAACTGACAAGAAGATCAAAACATTCAGATCCGACAATGGTGGAGAATTCACCTCAGGTGACTTCAAGAAGCTTTGCAGTGATTTAGGGATTAAGAGGGAGTTGACTGCTCCTTACAATCCACAACAAAATGGAGTTGCAGAAAGAAAGAACAAAACAATCATGGAAGCAGCAAGGGCAATGCTGCATGACCAGGATCTACCTATGCATCTATGGGTAGAAGCAGCTAGAACAGCTGTATATGTGCAGAATAGAACACCCCACAAGATATTGGATAACAAGACACCAGAAGAGGTCTTTTCTGGTAAGAAACCTGAAGTCAGCCATCTCATAATATTTGGTTGTCCAGTATACACTCATGTCCCAAAGGAAAAGAGGACCAAACTAGATCCTTCAGGAAAGAAGGGTATCTTTGTGGGTTATAGTGAAAGCTCGAAGGCTTACAGAATATACTTTCCAGGGTTCAAGAAGATTGATGTCAGCAAGGATGTAACATTTGATGAAAACTCAGCATTCATCAAATCAAGGAAGGAACCTATCGAAGTTTATGAAGAACCTAAGGAAACTAGATTTCAAGACACTATCACGACTGAAGCAATTCTAGAAGTTGTTCGTGAGTTTGAAGATCCGCAAGAACCTGTAGATCCACCCCGTGAGGATAACTCTCATAAGAGGAAACCTGCATGGGCTAGAGAGCGCATTCAAGATGCAGAAAGATTTGGCATTCCAGAAGAAGAACACAAAGCAAAGAAAAGAACCACATCACATACCAGCTATGTTGCTTTACTCTATGACATCATGAATAAAGAACCTTCCAGTTATGAAGAAGCATCAGAAAAGAAAGAATAGAAGGATGCCATGGTCGAGGAATACCAATCAATAATGAAGAATGATGTTTGGGATGCTGTCCCAAGACCTAAAGAGAAGTCTGTTGTGACTTCTAAATGGATCTACAAAATCAAGCATGCTGTAGATGGCAGTGTAGAGAAATACAAGGCAATATTCGTAGCTCGTGGCAATATTCGTAGCTCGTGGCCACTCGGTTTTGAAACACATGACAGGGAGTTATATGTGTGTAGATTGAAGAAAGCCTTGTATGGCTTGAAGCAAGCTCCCAGAACTTGGTATGGTAGGATGGACAGTTTCCTATCTAGCTTGGGCTTTATCAAGAGTAAAGTGGATTCCAACCTTTACTACAAGGTTGAGGAAGGGAATCCTGTGATTCTGGTCCTGTATGTGGATGACTTATTTGTAACAGGAGATGACAGATTGATTACAGATACAAGAGGAAGCTTGCCGCTAAGTTTGATATGAAGGACTTGGGGATGATGCACTATTTCCTAGGTATGGAGGTGTGGCAGAGTACATATGGGATCTTCCTTGGACAAGGGAAGTATACTGTAGATATCCTGAAGAGGTTCGGGATGATGGATCTAAAGAGAAGTCTGTTGTGACTTCTAAATGGATCTACAAAATCAAGCATGCTACATATGGCAGTGTAGAGAAATACAAGGCAAGATTCGTAGCTCGTGGCTTCTCTCAGAAAGAGGGAATAGATTATGAAGAAAATTTTGCACCTGTAGCTAGGTATACTTCCATCAGAACAGTACTTTCCCTGGTTGCAGCAATGAAATGGAAAATACACCAGATGGATGTCAAGACTGCTTTCTTGAATGGTGTAGTTGAAAAGAAAGTATATGTGGAGCAGCCACTCAGTTTTGAAACACATGATAGGGAGTCATATGTGTGCAGATTGAAGAAAGCCTTGTATGACTTGAAACAAGCTCCCAGAACTTGGTATGGTAGGATGGACAGTTTCCTATCTAGCTTGGGCTTTACCAAGAGTAAAGCGGATTCCAACCTTACTACAAGGTTGAGGAAGGGAATCCTGTGATTCTGCTCCTGTATGTGGATGACTTATTTGTAACAGGAGATGACAGATTGATTGTAGATACAAAGAGGAAGCTTGCTGCTGAGTTCGATATGAAGGACCTGGGGATAATGCACTATTTCCTAGGTATGGAGGTGTGGCAAAGTACAGATGGGATCTTCCTTGGACAAGGGAAGTATACTGTAGATATCCTGAAGAGGTTCGGGATGATGGATTGAAAGGCCGTGGCCACACCTATGGCATCGAATCTGAAGCTTCTTTGTGATGCTTCATCTGAGCCGATTGATGTCTCTATGTATCATCAGATGATTGGGTCCTTGATGTACCTGACGAACACGAGACCAGATATTTGCTTTGCGGTGAACACATTGAGCCAGTTCCTAATGGATCCAAGGAGTGTTCACCTGGTTGCTGTAAAGCATATTCTGAGGTACCTGAAGGGTACAGTTGATTATGGGCTCAAGTATGAAGCGAATCAAAAGTTTAACCTGCAGGGTTATGTTGATTCAGATTGGGTTGTCAGTGCTGCAGATAGGAAGAGCACATCTAGATGCGGCTTCAGTATGGAATCAGGTGTGATCTCTTGGTTTAGCAGGAAGCAGTCCTACGTAGCATTGAGTACAGTTGAGGCAGAGTATGTTGCAGCCTGTTCAGCTAGTTGTGAGGTAGTATGGCTATGGAAGCTACTGTCTGAGTTATTTGATCTCCCGTTGGATGCTATTGTTATATTTTGTGATAACCAGAGTTGTGTGAAGCTGTCCGGGAAGCCAGTGTTTCATGATAGGTCGAAACACGTAGAGATCAAATATCACTATATCAGGGATATGGTACAGAGAGGAGCTATGAAGCTCCTGTACGTTGCGATGGACGAGCAGATTGTAGATATGCTGACGAAGCCACTAGCCAGGGTGAAGTTCGAGTACTTCAGAGAGAGGCTTGGTGTTCTTCAGATTAATGACACTTCGAGGAAGAAGTGATGGACACATTTGCAGAGGCCATTCCAAGCATGTTGGAAGGAGGATCCTTCACATGGCTGTGGATGTAAGCACTGGATTATGAGCATCAGGACGATGCTCCAGTTACTGCTCTGTATATGCATCATGTTGGATGCTAGATATGATCAGTTGGATCATTTATATGTATATGTATGTACGCATCATGTTGAATGCTGGATATGATCAGTTGGATCATTTATATGTATATGTATGTACGCATCATGTTGGATGCTGGATATGATCGGTTGGATAATTTGTATGTATTTTGTATATGCATCATGTTGGATGCTTGGACCATGTATCTATATATGTATCAGGTGGATACATTGTATGATCAGGTAGATCATGTATGTTGATATGTATCATGTATGATCAGGTGGATACATTGTATGATCAGGTAGATCATGTATGTTGATATGTATCATGTATGATCAGGTGGATCATGTATTTGTATTTGTATCAGGTGGATACATTGTATGATCAGGTGGATCATGTATGATAATATGTATCAGGTAGATACTTGGTATGCATCAGGTAGATGCATTATATGATTAGGATGATCATGGATGACGAGCTTCAGGATGTTTCTCCAGATGATATGCAGCAGGATGTTGCAGTGATGATGATCATGTGTATATCAGGATGATGTATGGTGAGTATCAGGTTGATACTCTATGGTCGTGGATCAGGTTGTGCAGATGAGCATATAATTTGGCCCTGGGAGATTTGCATATAGTCTTTCTAGGTTTTGCCTATGGCATGTAATCTGGCCCTGGGATATCTGGCAAATGCTCTTTCAAGGTTTTGCTCTGGGAGGACATATTATTTGGCCCTGGGAGATCTGCAGATAGTCTTTCGAGGTTTTTCCTATGGCATATAATCTGGCCCTGAGATATCTAGCAGATGCTCTTTCGAGGTTTTGTCCTATGGCATATAATATGTCCCTGGGAGATCCGATAGGTTGGGTTGTGTGCCCGTAATAAGTCCTGGGATGCTCTTGCCAGGTTTTTCCATGACCACATATAATCTATCCCTGGGAGATCTTATAGGTAGAGTTGTGTGCTCGTAACATCCTGGGATGCTCTTGCGAGGTTTTGTGGTGACCACATATAATCTGTCCCTGGGAGATCCTATAGATAGAACTGTGTGCTCGTAACAGCCTGGGATGCTCTTGCGAGGTTTTGTGGTGAGGTCACATATAATATTGCCCTGGGAGATCCTGTAGGTAGAGGCGTGTGCTCGTAACAACCTGGGATGCTCTTTTGAGGTTTTGTGATGCACGTAATAAGTCCTGAGGATTCCACAGTATGGCCAGTGATGACAAAGACCTGCAGGTGGTGGGCCTACATCCAGTATGAAAAAGGACTGGCTTTGTAGAACTTCTTATGACGAGTAGAGTCAGAGATTGGTTGAGATAGAAGCAGCAGTGACAATGATGACGACGATGCATCGATGACGATGATCCCGAGAAGAAGACTTGTCTAACGGATCTGTGTCAAGAAATACCTTCCTAGTTAAGAGGGAGTGTTGATGTATATGTAACTTTGGAATGTATTTCATCTATCTATTTCATATATATTTATTGTACCCTTATTAGAGATGTGTTATTCCTCTATAAGGAAGTGTCGTCATGTGGATTAACAAGTGTCGCAAGTGTGTGTACATGCCGATGGGTTATTAGACCACCATGTGTGGGGTCGGCCCTGAAATATATATTATATTGTAGATGTATATAGATAGACAAGTCGGCCCCATAGTGTAACTGGGCAAACAGGTTAAGTATAAATAGAGATCAGGAGATTTCTATTTGTATCACTCGAAAACTCACACTTCTCTCACTCAGAAAGTGGTGCACTAGTGAGGAGGAGGATCATTTGCTACTATGAGACTATCTCAGTGTATTTTGGTTGTACTTTGGTTGAGCCATTGCTCTCTCTATCTCTGAGGAATTTGTGGGGTTTTTCACCTTAGGGTTTTCCCCACGAAAACTCTGTGTCTCTTGTTTCTCATGCTTTTGATTCTTGTGATGCTTGTCATGCTTATTGTGATTGTTATGCATTGATATACTGTACATGTTATTCTCTCAGTAAAGATCCTAGAGTATTGTGAATTAATGTTCAAAATTTAACAATGACTATCTGTATCATGTAGCGAGTCTTGAGAATGTAGCAGAGAAATTTATTTAAAGCATTGAGACTTGTGATAGGTTCTGTATTGAGAAGGTGAAAGAAGGAGATGTGAAACTACTACAAGATTACAGAGAATGATGTGCATTTTTTCCAAAAGGATGCAGCTCGGTTTATAGATCATGTTGGTATTGAAAATGTGAAATGAGGAAACAGAAAAGTGTTGTCATGTTGCACAGGATGGCGTGCATCTGTGGCAAAAGGACGCAGACCAATTGATTATGGCTTTTGCAGGTGACAATATCACCATAATTGGCTTTGTAAATCCTTAGCAAGAAGAGAAGTCCATACGCATTTGCAGTTCGTACACTTCACACAATGGCAACAAGATCTAAGCAAATTGAGGACAATCTTTTTTAAAACATTGTACAAAGTGATGGGAATAAGATAGAAAAAGTGAATTTATAATGATCAAAATGGAAAGGAATGTTGTTGCAAGGGAGGGGAATTTATTTAGAGCATTTCGAGTTACAATGGAAAACAATCTCATTGCAAGGGAGAGAAATAAGACTTGTAAGTAGTTGAGATGACCTCGATAGGAGTCATTGCAGGTAAGCATGGGCAGTGTCTCCACAGAAAAGTGATTGAATATCATGCCCTTTGTATTTTCACTGCTCACGCCAAATAGGAGAATGAGATAGAGTAGAACCATCTTTGAAGGCGATCCATATACAATTTCCAGTGTGTAGTTGTAATGAAATCATACTTGAAAGATTGAACAACTAATACAGATGCACTTTGTGTTAAGGTTGAAATGATATATCTTGTATTCTCGTATTGTATTTCAAAAAGCGATCAACTTGCTAAATATTTAAATGTAGCGCATATACTCTACCTGGGAAAATAGTATATGTGGCAGTGAATTTCTATGCAAGGGAAAAGACCACCTTAAGCCACAACTGAAAATGTTTCAGCATAGGCACGCACTATAACCTATGTAAAATACTTTACAACTATCTGCATATTCTATGGCTTCAGTATTCTGAGTTGAAATAAATGTCTAATATTTACCAAGGAAAACAACGTCTAGTTGTGACATTGTTGCTTGATTGTAGCAATCATTAATTGTAATATACATGGTTGTAGAATGGAGTTGACTATAGGGCTTGCATTGGAAAAACGTTAGATTGAACGGGCTCAAGAAAGTTCTTAGGAGCTATAGAATCCAGTTCATAACAATTCTAGGATTAAAAAAGATTGGAATGCAGAAAGGTAGGCCATGTTGTAAAAAATATGGAAAAAAAAAGTCCAAATTTACAATAATGCGGGGTGGCCTTGAAAATAAAATCCAAATCCAAAGTATGATTGCCAAATGCCATCCTCATGAACCTTGTAAAAAATGAAGGTACAAATACCCACATGTCCAATGCGAGGGTTTCCAGTTGTGCCAGGGAGAATGCATGGGACGTGAGGCTTGGTAGGCCTACATTTGACTAAATTTAACGACGCTGAGAGAAGAAGCGTCTTAGATATAAATAATTTTAAAACAATAGGAGTGAATAAAGCAATTTCCTTCTGCAAAAGCTAACTAACTTTTAGCTGCATCAAGGTATTGGAAGGAAATGCTTGCTATAATACAATGATATGATCAAAGGTTTATTTGCAATCTTTAAAGTCAATGCTAGGAAGATGTTTTGATGAATAGATAAGAACAAGTGTTGTTGCCTTGCAGATATGGAAAAAGCAAATAGTTGGAGGCACTGTTGGCAAATCAGAGAACAGTAGCATTTCTATTATAATAACAAAATACAAGCTATTGGACATTTGACTATGTATGCAACATGATAAAAATGTCAACAAAGAAGAAAAAGAAATAAAAACTGTACACAAAAAGAGAACATGTGAATACGGAGTGCAATGTCGAAGAATATGTGTTATGCATTGAAGTTGCTACAACTCCTATTTATTTGGCATAAAGAACTAATTTGGACCTATATCTGAGTTTTCGTTGCAAATTAGCAATAATAAATGCGTTGTCAGATATCTACTATCTTAAGTTGGCATTGGTTGTTTCTGTTAAATGCTTTGAGTTGATTCAGGTTACAATTATGCAAGAATTCATATGAACTGAAAATAGTAATTGCATATGCCTAAGCATAGATGAAGAACAAGAAGAGGGAAATAAATTTGAAGGAGTTCAAGAATCTCTAGTATTTAAACTGAAAAGACAATTGCAATGAAGCAACATATTTATTTTATCTTGTAAACAAATGTAAATTACAGGAACTAAGAACAGTTTCTATTTGCCAGTGTCAGCGAATCTTAAAGCATAAATATGAAAGCATAATCTGGGAGAGAACAGAGTATCAAGTAAGAGGTTTGTCCTATTTACAATAGAGATTTTTGTTCAAAGGAGAAGAGTCATAAGGATATGAAAGGAACCTGCAATTTGCTAACTACCGGTCGTGATTATGTTGCCCATTCCTAAAGTAAATAGTCCTTGTTGGCATATTCTTTGCAGAATGAATACTATTGAGGAAATGCTTTTTGAAGTCTTCGTAGGAAACATTTTCAACTATTGGGAAACACTATTTAAGCTAAGGGTTGCGCAAAGTGCATTTTATTAGGCCATCCTCTATTCTATGTTCATAAATGATTGTCGTTTCACGTTTGCAGGATGCACAAAACAAGGAATTATGAATCATTGGCTGGTTGCATTCACTGAAGATGCATTGGAATGGAGGTGCAAATGCATTCTTTGGTCTAATTAACCCATGTATCTGTCAAAGTTGGAAAAAAAGTAAACACTGGAAAAATAAAAAGTATCAGTACTTTTGCAATGTAGAAAAATATTGTAGAGTTTTTTTCTTTGCATAGTAGTTGAAATCTCTTTTAAGAATGTGTTCTTTTGTTATGATCAAAATAGAAACAGTCATGTTTCTATGCTAAATAAGATCAGACTTTTGTAAAAAACCATGGTTGTTTTCAGTTGATATCCTTGTTTGATGAGACATTCGATATGTGAAAGAAGTATTTGGAGAGGAAATTGATTTTAACTATCAATTCCTAGTGTGGATGATAGCGGGAAAGGAAATATTGCTAATGTACCTGATTTTTTTATTCAATGATTGGAAGCAAATTCTGGATTTCATAGTCATCATTGAGTGGATCAATAAATGTGTCTCTTGAAGGTTGTATCATGTGGCTTCCTTTAGAGCCATTTCTAACGATTTTTTTAATAAGTAGAGTGGTGCATCATGTGCCAATTGTTCTTGTATCTGTAGGAAAATTTATTTATAGCCTTCATTGATTTGCAGCTAAAATAGCAGGAGACAACAACCATTAGAAATCTATAGCAAATAGAAATTGTTGAACCTACTTGCATTTTTTTTAGTTGCAAGAAAATAATCCCAGAAATTAGGAAACAATTTGGAAGAAAAGTGCTATTATGCAAATGTGATATTTACAGTTGCATGGTCGTTTGTTGTCTCTCCATCTTTGATTTATTTGGTTTTTAAATCAAATTGCCTATTGTTGTGCTGACATGCAACGACAATTGCTCCCATTGAACCAACAACGTGAGATTCATTTGATGACAACAACGAGTCATTGATGGTCATATCCAAAGTAAGTTTGTGCATTTTGCAAACATGATCAATTGTATGAATTGCAGTACTCACCAATATCGTAATGGAATACTTTGCATCCCCTCGGTCATATTTCCCTTTCTTTTTCAATCCAAACCCTGTGATTCTAATTATTTTCCCATGAAATAAATATCCACCAAAGTGTTTGATCAAATTGTCTTTTATGTCAACTGTAATTGTCATTTCGCTGTCTCTATCCACCAAGTCTGCATGCAGAATTTGTTCCTTGACAAGAGAACTTTGGATTTTTTTTGGTGCAGGTCCATATAATGCCAAAATATCTCCTTCAAAAACATTGTTGTATGTCGTTCTGCAGAGTTGAATGATATTAGACTATTGTAATGGGGTTTGCTTTAATTTGGAATTGCCATAGCAAAAAAGCAAAAAATGGCAGATGAGATTTGCTGAGGAAATTTGAATTCGATGAAGTATTTTACAACAAGACCTTTGTTATATTGTTTTCTTATGGTACTATTTTCCCTAAATACTCTGTTAGCCTTGATGATCCATATATCTATGATATTTTAAAAGCATATATTTTACCCCGTGGTTTTAACATGGATTCCGGCTCTAAAATTATTCAGCTCAAAGGCTGTGTTCTTGTCCGTTTTGGCAATGACACCCTTCCTCCTTTACGGTCGAAAGTCCATCAGAGTTTGCACCCTTCAAAGCATGGTGGAATCTGACAAATCCAAGCACTCTACTCCAGTTACCTTCGACTGGACCATCACCAAGGTTGACACCACCACATGGACAATTAAAACCATCAATATCAGAATCCGGATAATCTGGTTCTGGATCTTCGGGGAAGATGATTGGCGGATATAGATCATAATCGAAACACTGCTCAACATTTGATCCAAACATGACAGGATTAGGCCCACAAATGAATTCCCCTTGGAAAATAGATTCAACTCTATAACTTAGTGGAATTCTTCTAGTATGGATTTTTGCATCAATCATGTTTCCTACTTGATCTCTTTTGATATACTTTTGAGAGATAAAAACAGTGTGCTCAAGAGGTGTATAACGCCCGCCCTGGTGTCGCAACAAAAATTTGAACCACATATGGTTTTGATCTGCAACTTGCATATCTGCTTGGAGATGGAGTATGAAATTTTCCCTGCGCTGGATCCAATCCTTTCTTGGGCAGAATTTATCCAAAAGGATTTCTGTCCAACCTGACCATTTATTGTTAACGAGGTTTGATGGATCAACACAGATAATGACCGATCACTCCTCTCAACGGAACTGGAGAATAATATTATAAGTTGACCAAGTGATATCGCCATGCCTGATATCAATATACCAGATATTTCTTCCATCTTCTTCATTACAATCATCCCAGATTTCTCTGCAACCCCTTAATTTATACTGAGCTTTCTCAAAACCTTGGAAAGCGTCTTTCTCCCATATTTCTAAGATGTGCAGCTTTAGGGGGGATTCTTGGACCTGCTTGATGAGATTTATAGAGAGGAATTTTTATGCATCTTCTCTGTTTGCATATTCAAGAGAAAGCTGGCGCTCTTCGGGCGTCAAAGAATCATCCCAGGGTTTAAGAAATAACCCTTCCTGAGAACGGCTGGAAGGTCGTTCTGGTTCTTTCCCTTTGCCTTTATCTTGCTGCTGGGAACTGGAAGCTCCTGGAGTGAACATATTGAGTTGAGGAAGAGGAGGTTGATAAGGCTCTTCCCTGGTCAGCATATCACCAACACAATTACGATAACCTGGCTTATAGACAATCGTAAAATCAAAGTTTTGCAACCATAAAAACCATTTCAAAATCCTAGAACTATTTTCTGCCATGAGATTTTCATTCTTAAATATCCCAGTTATTATTTTCAAATCAGTCCTAATTATAAACTGTACAGGCTTAAGAAACAAACGAAAATGGTTAATTGTCTTTTTAACAGCCAAAATTTCTTTATGGCTAGAAGGATAATTCAATTCTGCAGATTTGAATGATCCTGACGCATAGCCACAAATTCCTTCTTTTCCTTCTAGCGACTCAATAAGTATCCCACCCCATGAATGGGCTGAAGCATCTGTTTCAATTATAAGTTATCTGGTTCCTTGGGGGAGATCTAGAGCAGGAAGATGTTGGACTTTCTCTTTTATTTTCTTGACTGCTGAAGTCATTTCTGTAGACCACTTTGGAGCATTCTTTTTCAATCTTTGATGGAGGACATGGATGTCTTCTGCTTGTCCTTTTTAAAATGGCCTAATGTAGTTTAGGCTTCCCAAAAACCTATGGAGTTGAACTTTCTCAAGAATCTGGTCAGGGAATTTAGCAAAGACACTCAGGACATGCTGCTGTAGAATTATCTGACCTTTATTGATCTTGAAACCGAGAAACTCGATCTCAGTTTTCCCAATTTCCATCTTACTCTTTGAAAGAACAAGGCCATGCTTAAAAACCAGATGATAGAATTCTTGTAAATGCTTCAGGTGTTCCTGCAGATTCTTAGAACAGATTAAAATATCGTTAATAAAGACCAGTGCCCATCTTTTTTCTCTGAAGATATCCTCCATTCTTTTTTGGAATTCAGAAGGAGCATTATTTATTCTGAAGGGTGAGACCTTCCACTGATACTAGCCATGAGGAACAACAAAAGCTGTTTTAAATCTATCTTTGGCTTCTATTCCAATTTGATAGAAACCAAACTTTAAATCAAACTTACTAAAAATAGAACATCCAGCAATTTTCTGCAGCAGGCTGGCTTTGTCAGGTAATGGATACCTGACTTTCTGAAGAACAGCATTTAGTGGTTTATAATTATCCACCAACCTTGGTTTTCCTCTCTTTATTTCAGAATGTTTATTTACAACAAAGGCTCTACAAGCCCAGGGACTTTTAGAAGGTTCAATCAAACCTTTCGAGAGTAGTTCCTTTATTTCATTGGCACAAAAATCTCTTTCTGAGGGGTACATCAGCCTTGCAGAGGCTTTCATAGGTTTGTGCTTTATTAGTGGGTCAAAAGGAAGGGAAACAAAATATTTTTCTCTAGTCCAAAATGCATTAGGACTATCTGAACAACAATCTTTTTCTAGCTTATCAGAAATTTCGGCTAAATCTTTGTCTTTATGAATTTCTGCATACGCAATACATCTTTCCATTTTGAAAAGCTCTGCAATTTTGGGCTTGGATTTAGGCTTCTTAGCAGAACTTTGACATTTGGACTTGGCTTCGAAGGAAAGGGAGCACGAGAATGGTTTACCATTTATGGTGCGGGTAAATATCATACTTTGGGTATCAACTGTAATAGGGCTGATGCAGCTTAAGAATTCTGATCCCATAGTGCAATCATCTCTAATGCTATCCAATCTGTTTAAAGATAAAGTGTTTGAGTAGCTTCCACCTTGTATGGGGAAATCAGCTGCTTTTCCTGAAAGCTGAACAGGGGTTCCTTCCATGGCTACTCCATGATCTGAAGTCTTTTCCCAATAGAAGGATGGGATAGCACCACCTTTTTCCAAATTCATTTGGCATCCTGAATCAATCATACAATCTACCTTATAAAATTTAAACTCAGGTGGACAAAACAAAACTTGAATAAACAATTTAGGACCTGTAAAAAGTCCTAGGGAAAGTTCAGGCGTAGGCGAAGAAGATGCTTGATGGTTTGGGCTTTTCAAGGCTTCTTCATACTGCCTACTCATTTCATCGTCTGAAGACTGATCTCTTTCTTGCATTAACAATTTGACATTATCTTTCAGATCTTTAATCTCACAGACTAGCTTTTGTAGAGAACATTGTTTTTCTTTGATTTGGAGTCTGAGCAGATTCTCTTTGTCTTGCCTAAATTTCTGTCTATCCGTATGTTTAGCGGGATAGTTTCTATATAGATCTGCAGGATTATACGATACTAGATTACTTTCTTCAGTCTTTGCTTTCCCTTTATCAAGTAATGCCAGTAGTCTTCTATTTTCTTCTTTTAATTCTCTTCTGAGAATATATTCAAAAACAGGAATCTCTGAGAGCTTTAAATCAATTGAAGCTATCTATTGTTGGAGAGATTGTTTAGGTGGGACTGAAAACATATAGCAAGAAAAATCATATTCAAGAGGTCCCTCACACCGCCCTAAATTGGCTTCCGAGTCTGAATCAGAGGAAGAGGAGGACGGAGCAAATTTATGAAGACGGACTATAGAGGCAGAATCAGAATCAGAATCAGAAGAGTCATCTAAGGGTAAAAATAAAATTTCTCCAGAGGGAGAATCATCCTGAGAACAAGAACAGAGATCCCACCAACCGGGATCGAGCTGAGTTAAAAAGGCAGCTAGATGAGGTTTAGATTTCTTCTGAGGGCATTTAGAAGCCCAATGTCCTTTCTGACCACATATGAAGCAGGATTCTTTATCTGTGCGCTCTGATCTTCTACGAACAAAATTTCTTTGGAAAGGACAGCGAAATTTCTTATGGTCTTTCTTGCGGAAAGACTTCTCTTTGTATTTATAAACTTTGGAAGGATGGTAACGCGGTGCACTAGTATAAAATCCTTTCTTTTTAGGCTTGTAATGGCAAGACTCTTTACCAAAGTGCCCACGATTATAAGCACCACATCCCCAATCTGGCATCTGGGCAACATTTTTACAAACATTAGGGGAATACATGGATTGGTGCCTTTTAAAATCTTTACTGACTCTCTTCTCAAGGCAATGTTCTTGCCAGGTTTCCATAATGAAAGCATGCAGTTGAGCTAAGGAGAGTCCACGTAAACTGATTTTCTTATCCTTTAAAAATTGTTCCACTACATCAGGAACATGGCCGGGGAAACTTCGGAGGTAATGCTTTAAATAGGCAGGTTCACCTGATTTCCCAGATGAAATAAGAAGATTTTGCATATAACAAAAGTATTTTTCACTTTGGCTTAAATCACAAATTCGAGCAGACATAAACAGAGAATCCAAATGTTCATAATCTTCGTTATCATCCAGACCATAAACTTCTTTTCCTAAAGCACAGAGTATCTGTTGATCTACATCATCAGCTCCTAAGATTTCATTTATGGCTTCTTGGGGAAGCCAACACCACCATTCATAGGCTAGACCAAATAACCCAGCAACTAGCTGTAAGCCTAGTTGTTGTCTAGAGATAGTAGAATCTTGGGTCTTTTTATACAAAGTCCATTTCCCAAGGAGTTGAATGGTTGTCTTGACTTCTACTCTTGATTGACATTGAATGTTCAAGACTGGTTGTTCAGGCATTTGAGACAAAAGATTATTCATTCCATTTATCCTGAAATGGAATTTATGAGACGGGGTCGAAGAGGCATCTTGCATAGGAGTATCAAAAGTAGGAGGAGGAAGACCAGTGAGGGAAGAAGAGGCTTCTTCCTGGGTGTTGTCTTGTCTGTCTGGTCTGGAAGGGTAAGACAACATAGTCAAATATTTTGGGGATAATGCAAGCGGCATAATATGAAACTGGGCAACTATGTCCTGAATTTCCTCAAATTCTTCTTCATCTTGACCAAAAGAGAATTCTGGTTTATCATCCTCATCTGTAAGACTTAACAACCCGAATGAGAGACTTTTCGAGTATTGTCGTTGGTTTCCTTTAGTAGCAAGAGAAAGTGCTGCTTGACTGATTGGAGTAGTTTTCTTTTTCAGGTCTTGGGTTCTTGTAAGCAGCTTACCCAAAACATCTAGTCTTTTCTCAGTCTTATCCTGAGCTGTAGCAATGGCTAACTTGATTTCTTTTGTATCATGTAACAAATGATCCAGAAGTTCAAGCTTGGTAGAAAGCAAGGAAATATTTTCTTGCTCTTCGCTCATGGATTTATTTATCTGAATGATGTCAAAAGCCATATCATCCAGATTTTCAGTTGTGATATTATGTTGCATATTACCATAATTTGCAAGTTTTATCTCATCAGAAGTTGTTTTTGTGATAGCAAAAGATTTGTATAGTAGGAATTCTTTCTTGGTGAGACCATCAGTAGAGAATTGTCTAAAAGGAGTTTCCGGAAGATTTCTTCCTAGGATGAAAGATCTATTACCTTGTGAGACAATTTCCATTCCCGGGCCACTTCTTGGTGAAGAAGAGAACATAGAAAGAGAAGGAGGGTCTCTTGTCCTATGATGTTGTAATTTCTGGATAATCTTTTTACATGCAGGACAGTCTGAATGTTGGCCTTTGTGCTCAGTGTCATGGATTCCAGTATAAGAAGGTTGTATAAAAGAAGAACTGGTCTCAGCTGCTCCTCTTGCTCTCTGGTAAGAAGAGGTGGAGCAAGTCCTAATAAGAGGAGGAGTGAAGCGAGGAGTAGGACGATCTTCAGGGATTCTAAAAGAATGAGAAGACCTATCGAAATTGATAGGTGTATTTGCAAAATATTTTGTTTCATTTTCTAGGTTCCTCAGTTCTTTGTACCTAACTTCCCACTAGCATGGGTAGTTGATACCAATCCAGTCGAAGGTAACTGGAGTAGAGTGCTTGGATTTGTCAGATTCCACCATGCTTTGAAGGTGCAAACTCTGATGGACTTTCGACCGTAAAGGAGGAAGGGTGTCATTGCCAAAACGGACAAGAACACAACCTTTGAGCTGAATAATTTTAGAGCCGGAATCCATGTTAAAACCACGGGGTAAAATATATGCTTCTAAAAGATCATAGATATATGGATAATCAAGGCTAACATAATATTTAGGGAAAATAGTACCATAAGCAGGACCATCATGAAGAGGAGCAGTGAAACCACCTATGATAGCATCTGAAAAGTTACGATGCCGAGTATCTATTGCCACACATAAAGAAGAAACGGGAAGATAGGGTCGAACTAAAGGACCAAGGCCAAGCTTTGTTATATTGTTTTACAACAAGACCTTGCAAAATTCTAATCAGAGGGGGAGATTTTTTATGTAATGACATTCTTTGCAAGGAAAATGAAAAAATAAAGAAGTTGATCTCCTTTTTGGACTCTCTCTCTCTCACATCGTCTCCATTGTATTTTGCAAGGGAAAAAATTCTTTCGTTTGCAAATATCCGTTTGAAATTTGAGAACAATTTATGGGAACTACATTTGCGCCAAGTGTCAAGCAACAAAGGCAAATGCAAACAAGCATTATAAACACCTAGAAATCTTAAAAAGGAAGTTGCATCAGAAAAGGACTATGGGCTCATGGGAATACCTTTGGTTTATTTCAATGAAACAAATGTAACTGCAAAATGAAGATGCAATAGTGTTTTCTACACAATGCTTTTTTTATCTAGTACAACTGTGTTTAATATGTTCATTGTTTTTCCCCCTTGTGTATTTTTTCTCCCATTTGCGACAAGTTTTCAAATATGGCTTATATGCAATATCGTTAGACTGTTTATGGAAGTTGAACATGTTTTTTTATCTTTTCCTCTTTTATTCTTTATCGTTTTCCAGTCTTTGATGTCTATTGAACTCTGTTACAAGGGAAAAGAGAAACATTCCTTACTTTGTTGCATTTGCATTTTTTTCATTGTTTTTTTTTTGTCAAGAATACATTTAGAAATAGATCATGAAGTCTATAGGAATTTTTTGGCGAATGTGCAAAATGACATGAAAAGCAAATCATTTTTAGTTTCCAACGTTAAATTGTGTAAAAAAAATATTATCAAGTGCATTTTCCAGGGATCGATAAGAAAGTGGCATCATGGTCAGTCCAGTAAGCATTTGAAACATTGGAAGCAAGATCATCGTTATGTAAGTTTGTCCAAAATTGGTTAAGCATGGAAGCAACATTGGTTGTTGCCTTTGTTGTTTTCAATGCCAAGCCTTTCATTTGCATAAACAAGTGCAGTTTTCTTTTGTATGGTGTTTCTTGCAACATGTCAATGTTGAAGTCTTCAGCTATTAGAACTTGTGTGCTCATTTTCCTATTTGATAAAATGCAATCCAACATATGAAGAAGGGTGTCAAGTATAGCATGTGGTCTATTATAGATGTTCACTACCTTCATAACATTGCCACCATATGCAAGATAGGTGTCAATTTCCTTATCTATGTAATTTTCTAAGTTGATGAGGAAAACGTCTTTTTTTTATCAACGTAAGGATTCCATGGACTGAGAATGTTGACAGACAATTGTATTTTTCTATAAATCATGTTTCCTTGGGAGCTATCTGCATGTGAGTTTCTAACAAACACAAAATGTTTGCTTTCATCAGTTCATGGTCATTTGCAATATCATCACTATGCAAAAGCAAGTTGTGTGTGTTTAATGAGGAAATGGGCATTGGGTGTCTTCTAATCAATGAGTCAATAGTTTCTTCTGTGAAATTGTTTATTGTTTTTTCTAAATCCTTTTTCTCAATTTGTTGTAATGCATTGCCTAAAGGGCTCCGAAGATGTTCAACACTTGTAAAAGTTACAAAAAATGTATGAGGACCGAGTTGTCGAATCATTGCGACTAGATCATTTTTCATATTTTCAAAGCAGTCAAGTGATGTTCTTATTGCTTTTAATGAACGATATCCAATTGGAGATCTAAGAATTTTTTCAAGATTGTTTTTTGACTTGACATATTTTGCCAATAATATTTTTCCTTTCAGATCTCCTGTTCGAATTGATATCCAAGCAATGTTGGAGACTTGTTTTATAATGTTGTGAACCACTTTAATAAAATATTTGGTGTGTGTGTCGAAATCTGTACTTTCATGCTGTAGCTCCCACTGTGCAATTTGTTGGTAAGAAACTGATCCAAAATGTCTTCGGATCGATTCGATCAATAGAAAAGTGTAGGGAAATTTAGTTCTTTAAAATACATATCTTGGAAAATGCCCAATGGCCAAAAATTCTCAGAAGGTGCAATTTCTATGATTCTATTGTCCAAATCATATACTAAATGAGTCTCTCCATATCAACGTATCAATGTTTTGGATATTGGTTCTAATTCTATTTCATTTTCAATTGCATCTATTATTTGTATTGTTGATAGCATATTTGATTCTTGTTGAGTTGTTTTATTGAACATCTCCTCCAAATCATTATTAATAACAATGCCTTCAACTTTGTATTTAGCTTGGTTTTGCATAGGTCATTTAGCATACCCATAACAATTTTGGGACGAACATTCCAGATAAGAAGGCATTTTTGTATTCTATTTTTTTCTTTAACATGACTACAACCGTCATAGAATTATCTAGATTTCTAAGAAATGCTAGTTGCACTTTATCTAAATCTACTAGCACGTTGATAATTGTTCTAGTGAGCCCAAGTTGAGCTCTTCTATAACCAAGTTTCCTTATATGTGAAAAGGTTGTTCTTGGTGACACTAGTCATTCATCCAAAGAAGTCAAAATAGCTACCAATGGCAATATGCTATTGCGTACTTGAATCCGAGCAAGAAATGCAAACATCAGCAATTGTCCTTTAGCTATTTTTTTTGCAAAATTTGCAAATTTGTTCATGTAGGCCAAGTGATGTGCCTTCTTATTTGTCGGTATTCATTAATGCAAGAGATATCTATATATGTGTTCATTAGCTGTTGTTTTTCCTGCCCTCTAGCAAAGTTTGTTTTTTTCCATTTTCGTTTAATTGCATTTATGTTTTTTTATTCCTTAGGGAATTCATTGTTGATGTTTTCTTGAATAATGATATTTTATGGCATTGCCTAGTTATGTTTTTTGCAACTATCCATTGCAATGGCAACAACGTTCTTGTTCAGAAGAACATACATCGACAGGGGAGGCTCTTTAGAAGTTTTTTCTAACAATGGTTGAAAATGAGAATGTAATGTATCTATTGCATGTTGCATCAAATATAAAACTTTTGATGAAGGATTTGTTGGATGGTATCTCAAAATAATTTTTTCAGACTAGTATCCCATAAGCATATGTCAATGTCTAGTATTCACACAACCATTGAATAGCAAATTAATCTCCTCCTATTCGACCAATGATATATGGATCTGACAAATGTACAATATACCCTTGACAACCACAAACCAGGGTTTTATCCTCAATTGTGTTTTGACCAAGATATGTGGCTAGGCATTTTATTGATTTATTGTCATTTGAAAGAAGGCGATTGCAGAAAGTCTGTGCAATTGAATTTATGATACTTTGGCCACCAATGAACATTTTCAATTTTGAAATAGATTCAAATAAGGAGTCATGATAGTTTTCATTAACAAGAATAGAAATAAAAAGACCTTATTGCAATAGCACTTGTTCAGAAGAAGAAATTTTAGTTTTCCTATTCTGACATTGTCTTGCACTAGTGCTTTGAGAAAATAGAGGAAAATCATGAAATTTGCTTTCTATTGATCTATATAATATTAGTGGTTCAAAGTGACTAGAAGTTGGACTTTGATCATGGAACAATAGATTGTAGCAATATCCTATTTTACTAGAATTGAAATGAAGGTACTTTGTCCCTCTTGTCAATGACCAAACAACAACTGGAACATTCAACCATTTAGAAAACTATTTTGTGCAAAAAATATCACCTCAAACTCCAAATACATTTGGCTCATTTGACTGTGAAGTAGATTGTGGCATTTAGTCCAAATACACTGGAACACTTCTGACACCATGCAATTCTAACAAGTAGTCAATTGCCAAATATGTATGCATTGATAGCAAGGCAGCAAGATCTTTGCAATCTAAGCAAACACAGAAATGGTTCACAATTCCTTCTCTTATCTCTATTTTCGTATATCGAAAATGTAGTAAAACAGCCAATGCATCAAGCATACAATTTCTTGGTTCATAATGGAAACTATTTAGCCAAAACAAGTGAAATGTAGCCAAAATGCTATCATTTTTTTGTCAATTATAGCTTTTGATTTCAAAACCATCTGCTCGCCCGACATAATTGTTTGCAATTGTATATTTTTCCATATTATTTAGAAAGACATTAGCAATGTAAAGGTTTGTTTCTTTTTCTTCTTTCAACTCCTAGCAAAGTATCTGAAATAGATACCTTTTCCAAATGTACCTGTGAAATTCACACAAAGTTCCAATCAACAAATGAACCATAGAAACATGCAAAAGAGCCAAGACTAATAGACTATCAGAGAAGGAAAACTAGCAAAGAATATGCATTGTTTCCAAGCCATGTTCCTTCGAAATTGTATGGGCCAAATTTGAAAGTACAAATGAGAACAAGCATAGTGGAAACGTATTTATTATTTTAATTGGCACTAGCAGTGCGGCTAATTTGCAACAAAGACTAAAAAACTACCCCATTCTTTGCTTATCTTAGAACACCATAGCATTCTATTTTTTTCCCTATGTGCGAGAAACAAGTTCTTTTCTACTGGAGGAACACCATCTCTTGACCATTGATCTATTTGCGTAAATTGCAACAGAGCAGGAGCCTTTAAAGGGCAAGGAGGGAGGGGGAAGGGCGGGAAAAGAAGACATAGTTTTTAGAAACTATAGGTAACTTTATTTATCAATACCTATGCAACTGACAGCCAGCCACAAGCGTATCTATATAAGGAAGCGTATCTAGGAAAGGTCAAATTCTTCTAAAGCACCTATAGCAAAAATATCAAGCATGGATGCAATTTACAATAACAAAGACAAAACAAAACAAGTCTAATAAAAAATACTTGTAGGGGAATTATCCTTGATCTATATTGCATACCCCACATAAGTAGGTCAAGACATTTAGAAGCATGGAGTTTTAAAAAAAAACAAAAAAACAGTCCAACCAAACAAAATAGAAGTGAAGGATCGAATTTAATTTGATTGAGCAGGCATTTGTGAAAGAGGCCCACTCTTAGCCCATGTGAATGTATATATATATATATATAAATGGATCACAAATTACATTAGGATCAAAATGGATTACAATACAAAATAATGCATTACAATACAAATTGCATTATAACATCCACAGTGGAAATCACATTGGAGGATGTATTATTTTCCAACTTAAGGAGATAATATCCAACCTCTTCCGCTACTTTATGTGACATAAATCTCTTGAGCGATTTATCATGCGGCACTGAGGACGATTAGCATTGGATGGTCTAGAAAGTTTCGTATAAAAGTGAGTAATCCCACAAAATAATCTCACTGTACGACTGTAAGGGCTTGTTTGGATCATAGCGGATAATGGATTTCAAGTTTCAACATTGAAAGATCCATTATTGAAATGCTTTGGGGTTTTCATGGGGTAGCCTGTGCTCTGCACTCAATGCTTGTCCCACTTTGAAGAGTTTCCACCATGCTTCTTGTGCCTTTCATTGTTGTTTGTATTCTAATGGCGGTTCTGTGGACCACACCTTCACCCATCTATAAATGCCATGGAAGGTTGCCATTCTTCTCAACAATCAAAGCAAAAGAAAAGTGTATTCTGTCTATTGCAATTTCTCCAACATTTGTATCAGTTCCTTGTGTGTGTTAACAAGCTGCAGACATGTCTTCTGACTGCAAAATCCAGTGCGCGTAAGTCCTCAATTTATTTCAAGTTTTCTCCTCTCGTTCATTATCACGATTCAGTTTTATAGTTTTGTCTCCTCTTGTTAGTTTGAATGTTTCAGTTTTTAACGGTTGATATTTATCTGTGCGCTACTGCTATCAATGATGGCAGCAAGAAGGGAAACTCCTTCGGAGTGGAGATCATTGAAACCAGCTACAACATGAGGTGGGTTTTAAAGATTGAAACGTGTAATGAGTCTATGGTAATTATCATGAAACATAATTCATCATTTTAATCTGGTTTTTTAATTTTGTTTCTGTAGCTTCGACTACGAGATGGAAACTGTAGCTGCTGAGAACGACTGCGAATGCAAACCAAAATGCCAGTGCAACCCCTGCACCTGCCACAAGTGATCATGGAGGGCATAAAAGACTTGCTATATATTATTATATATAGAAAATTAGTATTGTTATTTATTGTGTGACTTCGAGGGGATCTGCAGTTGAATAACAACTCAGTTGAATGCGTCATGCAGATTTCCTGAGCATGTTATTCATGTCATGTTTGTTCTTACTCTACATGTGTCTCTACGCTACACTGTTGTATCACCTTCTTAATATTTTATTAATTGTGATATGTTATTACAACTTGTCTTCTGTGATTATGTGATTAATGAGAATCGAATATGATTCCAAATAGTTATCCAAAACTTTGACTGGAAAAGATCGCTGGCTAATTCTTTAGAGAATACGCTGGCCAGTGAGAATCTGTGAATTAATGTACTATGGCTATGTGGATTTGTTCTATGGCTATGTGAATGTTATCACCATACTGTCCCTTCAATTTACCAATTGTTGGGCTTAATCCACCATCAATATATTGATGATCGCAGCAAGTTCTGTAGCTAACAAGAGTTCGACGAAGATATAAATAAAAAAGTAGGTTGTACCCCTCTTACATTAAATGTAGTTTGACGACTGATCTGCACTAGTTAGAGATGCATCGGAGCATTGCTCAGTAATGCTGGAGCACTGTTGAATAGGATCCGATGCATCTTGCAGAGCACTGTTGAATAATGTTCAGCTAGGTTTCAATGGGCAGTTTGATTTCTAGAAATTCTCAGCTTAAACCTAGTAACATAGTGCTCCAATGCATCTTGTCGAGCATTGCCTTGAATAATGCTCCGCTAGATTTCAATGGACACCTTGAATTCTAGAAATTCTCAGCTTAAACCTAGTAACATAGTGCTCCAATGCATCTTGTTGAGCACTGTTGAATAATGATCCGCTAGATTTCAATGGTCAGCTTGAATTCTAGAAATTCTCAGCTTAAACCCAGCAACATAGCAGGCAGTGACATTGAGTAGTGCTAACAATATGATGCCCGCACAACTACCTAAAGAGGCTTGCTAGTTGGACCTCCGGTGGAAGTATAAACAAAAGATAATGCAGAATGAACTACAGCTCTTCAATCTTTATTCATTAATGGAAGATCAATTGATGTAATACAAACCAAAATATAATTTGTATTTAAACATTTATGGAAACCCTAAAAACTCTAACCTAGCTTTTGCATGCATATAAAGCATGTTGTTGCATTTATTAACTGAACTTCTAACTAGGAACTCAAGTAAAAGCTAAAGCTAACTGAAGTAATTACTATTTCTAACACTCCCTCTTAATTACTACCGCTGACTACTGCAGCGTTTACAATGCCTAAATTATTTCTATGGGTTTCAAAATTTTCTTTTGCCAATGGCTTTGTGAATATGCCAACCAATTGGTCAATCGATTTACAATGCTCAACACTAACTTCACCATTGTTCACAAGTTCTCTTATGAAGTGATATCTGGTATCAATGTGCTTTCTTTTCTGGTGAAAAGCATGGTTCTTGGATAGAGCGATTGCTGAATTGTTGTCACAATAGACTGTGGTTGGTCCTTCTTGTTTCTGTTGAAGACCTTCTAAAACTCTGCGTAACCAGACTGCTTGACATGTTGCTGATGTTGCTGCTACATACTCTGCTTCTGCTGATGAAAGTGTCACAATGGGATGCTTCTTGGATGCCCATGAAATCACCCCTGATCCAAGATGAAAAACATGACCAAAAGTGCTCTTCCTGTCATCCAAACTTCCTGCAAAATCACTGTCAGTGAAACCTGTCAAAACATCATACTTAGTGCTTGAGTATAAAATTCCATAGCTTGAAGTCCCTGCAACATATCGTAAAATCCTTTTGCCAACTTGCCAATGCGAGTCTTTGGGAGACTCCATGAACCTCGAAATAAAGCTTACAGCAAACATAATATCCGGTCCCGTAGTTGTGAGATACATGAGACTTCCTATAAATCTCTTAAATAGTGTTGGATCTACATTGGGACTGTCATCTTCTTTTCTCAACTTTGTACCTGTTTCCACTGGTGTAGGTGTCATTTTGCAATTAAGCATTCTAAATCGCTTAAGAACTTCATTAGCATACTTATTTTGAGAAATAAATATACCTTTTTTTCGACTGTTCTACTTCTAAGCCAAGAAAGAACTTCATCAATCCAAGGTCTGGCATCTCGAACTCTTTCTTCATAGCTTCCTTAAACTCATCTACTGACAGGTCACTTGTAAAAATCATATCATCAACATATAAACAAACTATCAAAATTTTTCCATGTTGATTTACCTTTGTGTAAAGTGTTGGTTCGCTGCTGCTTCTGCTAAAACCATTTTTGATCATATAAGAATCAATTCTGCTGTACCAAGCTCTTGGAGCTTGCTTGAGCCCATATAGAGCTTTCTTCAACTTGTAAACTTTCTCTTCATGTTCTTTTATTTCATACCCATGTGGCTGCTCTACATAAATTTCTTCTTCAAGAATTCCATTCAAGAATGCCGACTTGACATCCATCTGATACACTTTCCATTTTTTCTAGACTGCGATTGCTAGGACTGCTCTTATTGTGTCCAATCTTGCCACTGGTGCAAAAGTTTCTCCAAAATCAATTCCTGGTTGTTACGAGAAACCTTTTGCTACTAACCTTGCCTTGTACCTATCAATCTCACCTTTTTCATTGAGTTTGGTCTCATAGACCCACTTCACACCAATGGGTTTCTTATTCTTTGGCAGGTCAACTAGATCCCATATATCATTTCTCTCAATGGAATCTATCTCTTCGTCCATAGCTTTTACCCAATGCTCTTGTTTTACAGCCTCTTCATAAAACACAGGTTCATTAGCAATAAAAACACAATTGGTTCTTGCATCCAATTCATCATAAATATCTTCCAATCTTCTAGTCTTTCTATTACTGTGATCAGATTCATTGCCTGATTGCGTACTTGATGCTTCACCTCGAACTGAGTTTGTAGGTGTTCTTTTTGGAGTATTTGCTACTGGACCCTGTTGTCCAATCAGCTCCTCTTCTTCTCCATCTTCTGGTTGGGGTATTGCAGCTCCCACACCCTTGTCTATGGTTCCATTCCATGACTCTTCCTCCTTGAACAAAACATATCTGCTGAGGATAACCTTTTTGGTAATAGGGTTATACAACTTGTAGGATTTAGTTTCTTTACCGTATCCAAGAAATATACATTTCTCACTCCTGTCGTCTAACTTTTTTCTTAGCTGTTTAGGAACATGAGCATAAGCAACACAACCAATTATTCTGAAATGAGAAACATTACAACTCATACATGTCCATACTTCCTCTGGTACTCTGTTCTTCACAATTTTGGTGGGAGATATGTTCATCACATGAATAGCACAAGCCACTACGTCTCCCCAAAATTCATGGGACAAATTTCTTCCTTTCAGCATGCTCCTTGCCATATTCATGATTGTTCTATTCTTGCGTTTTGCAATACCGTTCTGCTGAGGTGTATATCTTGTAGTGAATTGCCTCTTGATTCCATGATGTTTGTAGTAATCATGAAATTCCTTTAAGTCATACTCTCCCCCTCCATCTGATCTCAATACTTTGAGTTGATAACCACTCTATTTTTCAACAAGAGCCCTAAATTCCTTGAACTTGCCAAAAGTTTCAGACTTCTGACGAAGGAAATACACCCATGTTTTCTACTGAAATCATCAATAAATGTAAGAAAATAATAGCTTCCACCAATTTGACTGTTTCTGCATTGGACCACACAGATCAATATGAATAAGTTATAGAGGTGCATGTGCCCTTCGAGACATACCTTTAGGAAAGCTATCCCTGTGTTGCTTTGCAATGATGCAACACTCACAACTGCTTTCTGGCTCCTTCATAGGGGGTAATCCTTTTACCATCTCTTTCTGCTGCAAAAACTTGAGTCCACCAAAGTGAAGATGTCCATATCTAAAATGCCATAACCAATAATCATCCATGCAAGTGGCTTTTTGAGCAAAAGAGGTTACCTTGCTGCTGCAATTCATGACTAGTGGATACATCAGGTGTTCCTAGTCACTTGTATTTTGATGATCAACTATCTATTTGGGGGTTTGTAATAAATTTCACTATCTAATCCATCAAAGGCAAGTCTGTATTTCTTTTAAGTAAGTTGTCCAATTCTTTTAAGTAAGTTATCCAATGCTAAGCAGATTATGCTTCAATCTTGGAGCATAATATACATATGTGATTGTCCTTTGTTGGCCTTGTTTGGTCAGAATGTTGACCACTCCTTTGCCAAGAACTGGAACTACCTCATCTGTGCTGACTTTGACCTCTGTCCTCACTGATCCATCTAGGTCTGCAATTAGACCTCTATCACCTATCATATGGTTACTGCAGCCACTATCTAAAAGCCAAAGTCCCTTTGGGCTTTCGTGTACAGCATGACATGTAAGAAATAACATATCTTCTGTATCCTCAGAGATATTAGTCACATTAACATTATGATTTGCTTGATCATAATTTTTCTTTCTACATTCATGAGCATAATGCCCAAATTTATTGCAATAATAACACTTAATATTAGATTTATCTAACCTTTTTTTTGTCGTAGTTCCCGCCTTCATGGTTATGATGGTGATCTTGATCTTCATTGCCATTACTTCGGCCACTTCTGCCTCTTCCTCTTGATCCCCCTCTGCCTCTGCCTCTTCCTCTACCTTTTGAGAATGAGACATGTGCTTTGAAAGCATTCTCCAGAGAGGACTCTTCATTCGTGTTGATTCTGGATTCGTATGAAAGTAGAGATCCCGTCAACTCGTCTATAGAGAGAGTACTTAGATCCTTTGCTTCTTCTATGGCTGCAACTTTCGGATCAAATTTGTGGGGTAGGGATCTCAGAAACCTTTCAACCATCCGTTGATCTTCGATCTTTTCACCATAGGTATTCAGCTGATTAACAATCCCCATGACTTGGGTCATGAAGGAATCTACTGAGTCTGATTCTTTAATCTTCAGATCTTCAAAATTTCTTCTTAGGTTTTGGAGTGTAGCTGTTTGTACCTTACCAACACCCTGATAATTGGTCGCTAAGGTATCCCATGTTGCTTTGGCATGCAATGAAGTTAATATATTTGGAAATACGTTGTTATCCAAAGCGTTCATTATGAGATGCAGTGCCTTTGCATCCTTCTTCTTGTGCGCTCGCAGGACATCCTTTTATGCATTTGAAAGGACTTGAAAAGCTACTCCATCTGCAGGTTCGGAATAGCCATTCACGACATATTCCCACACATCTTCTGACCTGAGACAAACCGCCATCCTTGTGGCCTAGACATCATAGTCCTTTTTCCCTGTAAGAGAAAAAATATGAGATTGATTGTTGTTGTTAGAAGCCATAGACACCGCGGAGTCTTTCACTGGCCTTTTTAAAACAATCTCCTTCCCTTTTTCTTTTCTTTTTTATAAATACTCCTCTTCTCTTCCTTAATTAAAATAAAAATAAAAAAGACTTTTGTAAAAAAAATCTCTTCTACTCTTATAAAAGACTTTTGTAAAAAAAAATCTTACTTAAAGAATCTCATAAAAGAAAATAACTTCATGAAAGTAAAAAACAAACACTCTCATGGAATAATGAAAAAATCTTCTTGCCCTAATTTTCGCGGGTCTTCACTAATTATTGCGCCTTGGCCTATAGAGAGGCTGCGATAATTCCCAAAAAAAAATTATTTGTTCTCCCTAAATTGTCGCACCTCTATACAAGGGAGGGGCGCGATAATTTATGCAATTTTTTTTTCCTTTGCAAAATTATTCAAAGCTACGGCTTTGGCTTCTCCGGAATTCTCACAATCAATCTTCTCCTAAGATCTGATACCAAACTGAAGGTTGGAGGCAGAAATTAAAAAAAAAAAAGATAATGCAGAATGAGCTACGACTCTTCAATCTTTATTTATAAATGGAATATCAAATGATGTTATACAAACCAAAATATAATGTGTATTTAAACACTTATGGAAACCCTAAAAACTCTAACCTAGATTTTGCATGCATGCAAAGCATTCTGTTGCATTTATTAACTGAACTTCTAACTAGGAACTCAAGTAAAAGCTAAAGCTAACTGAAGTAATTACTATTTCTAACAGGAATTCAATTTGATTGAGCGGGAATTTGTGAAATAGGCCAGCGCTCATCCCACATTCATGAATAGTTTCCAACAATGAAACTTACCAATTTAAAGCATTTTTCAGCGTTGGTTTTTTAATGAATGTAACTTTATTCATCTACATGGAAGCTTCAGAATATCTGTAATTGTTGCCCTCTGTGCAACATGGAATGGAATGGAAGCTTAAAAATGTTTGCAATTGCTTCTCTGTGCAACTTGTAATCACGGGCTTGCAGTTCCATTCATGTATTGGATTATGTTCTGTCAATTCAAGGAGGAAAAATGGAGAAGAAAAGTTGGCTAGGATTGCAAAGAGGAGAAAACTAGCGTGCATTTGAATTTGACAGAGTCCGTAAAGCACAACCAGCACGAATATTGAACAAAGGAATTCATACAGCCTTGTGAAAATTAGAGAAGACCGAATAGAATGAACATAAGCCATGGAAAGAAAGAAGCATGTAAAAGAGATTAAGAATTTAAGCTTAAAGAAAAAGACAGATCCAATTTAGTGAATGAGGAGAGGAAAATGACCATCAAAATTTGGTGAAGGAGACCAAAGGATTTGTATCATAGAAAATTTATGATGCTTATACTGGATAATATCAAATACCTGAGGGTGCGCTTATTCGTAGATGTACATGAAATAACCACCGTCATTCAAAATTCTCGTTACAGATATAAAAAAAATGAAAAATTTGTATTGCTTAACACTCTTATTTCTCAGACCTTCAACATGAGAAAGCCTTAATGAGCTCACTCTTACTCGTTAAACCTCTGATGACATGTGGTTGAAGTATGCACTACTTGGAATTTTAACCTCCGATGAAATGTGCTTGAAATTTGCGCTACCTTGAATTTTAACTATGCGATGAGTTAAGGTATAAGTGCATAACATGGTTTGGTTTTTTGTAAGTTGTTTCTTATCTAATGCATTTTTTTAATAGTTTTTGATATTTTGGGTGAAATTAATTATCATGTTCTTCACTTCGCTCAACCCAATATATCATGCATAATGAGGAAATCATCGACATTTTAATTTTTAACCACTGATATGGGATTGACACCAATGGAATGAAACAAGACAATGACAGCTAATGCATGTGCTTCGTCAGTTGTAGGAGGCCTATTCAATAGTGCCCCCCACCTTATGAATTCCTCTGATGGCAGCTGATACATGTGTTTGGTTGGAGGCCATTTCAATAGTGTCCCACTTTTTATGAACTATTCCTTTGATAACAGTTGGTGCACTTACTAATTCGAAGGGAATTAGTCGCCTTGTAACTTTGTCAATTTTAAGGAGTTGTCAAGGGAACCAAATGCCTTGGGTTCTTCATAAAGCCAACCAATTATTTCATCAATGATTGGCTTTGGATTTTGAATAGATTCAATAGGAGGATTAATTATTGGTGCTAGCGTTGGCTATCCCTAGGGGGCGGGCTCACTTTAGCAAAATATGTGTTACAAAATCTTGTTGTTTATTGGATCTCCTTATGCAAAATTCCAAAGGCGATCATTATCGTGATGCACAAAAGAATCTTTGGTTTCATCTGGTTTGGCGGAGCAGATAAGGATAAAATTCATCTAATACAATGGCAAAGGTTGGCTCGTCCCTGGCATAAGGGTGGATGGGCATTAAAAAATATTGAGATATTTGCTACTGCTCTGTGAGCAAAAAGCTTGTGTAGAGCTCATTTTTCCAATTCTGTCTGGATCTTAATAATAAAAGACAAATATTTAAAAATTCTTACAATTGTAGATTGGTTTAGGAAGGGCAACCCTGGTACAAAAGGTGTGTCAAACTATTGGAATGGTATGTTGGGTCCATACTCTACTATCTCAAATTGGCTCTCATGGATGTCGGGGGACGGCCGCTAGATCAGACTTGGGGAAGATCCTATTATGGGTGGGCCTCTTATTTTTGGTCTATCTCCTGAATTAGTATGGGTTTTGAGATCAAAAGGCTATTATACACTAAATCATTCGGTGGCTTCTATTTCAGTTGGAGAGGGAAGCACACCTTGGATAACTGCTATTTCTCTTTGGTAGTCTGGAGGAAGAATGGATGGATTATGTTAGGGGGATTTAGAGACTAAATCTCCATTTATTTGATTCTTAGGACAAGCTAGTATGGTCATGGAATGTTGAAAATGGGGTTGTATCGGCAAAACTAACATATGAATCTTTCTTTGTCAATGACTCTTTGCAGTCCCAATGGTGGTATAAGAGTGTTTGGAAACTATCCATACCTCTCAAATTAAAGTTCTTCATTTGGCTCTCATTGAATAACAATATTCTGACCTAGGATAACTTGTGTCGCAGAGGAGGCTGCAGTCCTAGCCAATGTCCTTTATGTTGTCTACAGGAGGAGTCGGTAGATCATATGTTTACTTAGTGTAGGTTTGTAAAACATATGTGGTATGCGATCAGAAGTTCTATTGGATTGACTATCCGATAGCGATCCATTACATTAGTTGAGAGCCTATGTCACTGGTTTTGCAGTGTGAGGGACTGGGTTTCTCTCCCCTATTTTGTGATATGGGAAGTCTGGTTGGCTTGTAATCACTGTTTATTCAAAGCAAAGCAGCCAAATGTGATGTATCGATGTTGTAGAGCTCTCGCTGCATTCAACGAGTACAACAAACCTGCGCTTTTACCTGCCAGCCCTTCCTTTAGATTTAATCAACATGCTTATATAGGGGAAAGGGTGTTTCCTTGCGGTTATTTTGACAAGGTTGTGGTAGAACTTTCTTCCTACGGATAAGAAGAGGTTCTCTTAGATCAAACTGAGATTAAGTGTGTCTAATCTAAGATAGTATACAACAAATTCTACCTTAAATCTCTAAATCTAATCAATGCATATTATTTGGAGTGAATCTGAAGGGAAATAGTTTGACTCACTATTAAGCCAGACGTCTGTTTAGCTTCCAGCTCCTGTCTTGAATTTTGTAAGCAAAACCTGTCTGGATTGAACAAGCAACAAATGGAACCAATATCCAAATATCTCTTACACCAGGTTAGATCTAAATCAAATTATATGCATTTCATGTTCATGACTGAAACACAATACACAAAATGGAGAAATAAGACTAGTTATTATTAAATGGAAACTTAATGAAACTTACAAACTGATTCCTTGATGTCCAAGCAACCTCCAGCTCCAAAGCTTCCTCCCTTTTTCTATCTCTGCAAACCTTCTAGGATCATAGGTTTGATACCCCAAGTTGTCCTCCCTTTGGCTCATGGATGGCCTCTCCTTTATAGCATTTAGGAATCCAACCATATGGAGAGGAAGGTGGATCTAGGTGAAAGTTTAGTGGATGAGCCAGGATAAACAAGGAGGATAGGTTAGGATCGAATCAGAGGTTGCAATCCCAAGGAAATATCCTGGAAGCTAAGATCCAAAATCTATGCAAAGGGTTGTTATTGATATTTCCGCACCTCAGCAACTGAGCATAGCGCGAAATTATGGATATTTGAGCGCCCCTGCAGGTATGGAAAGTGCGAAAATGGGGAATTTTCGCGTCTTTCTATACTAGCAAGGCACGAAAATAATTCCAAGAAGTGGTTGGGTGAGGTGGCTCAATGAGATGGAATTCAGCTGAATGTGGTTGGATTTGCCTCCTAATTCTTTAGGTGAGGCTAAGGAGGGGACCAACAAGGTACAACACCCATTAGCAGTAAGTGTCATTAGGTCGTATGGCACGAGGATGCGACACTAAAATTCAAAGTGCAAATATGACGTATAACAGATGCCCCCTAAAGTGTGAGGTAAAAAGGAAATGATGACCGAAACACTTTACCAATAAATTGTGCGGAGATCGCATCAAGGGAGTCAGAGCAGAGCTGCTAGAACACATAATATCAAATACCACCGAGGCGGGCATACCCATGCTCGGAACAACTGACTCAAAGCATGGCTGTCGACCAATACATTGCAGATCCATGAGAGAACTAAGATGATATAGACTTTGGGCGAATCATGGCTACTATGAACAATCGTAGATCCATGAGATGACAATATCACAACCACGACCAATACAATAGTGGATCTATGTGACAATACATCATTGAGGTCACCAACATGATGCATGTGTAGAGACCTGCTCAATAATCACCACCGCATCTTGGACGTAAGGGTAATATCGAGAACATACGGGGTCTTCTACCCGATCCCAAATTGATACGAATCTAACCATGCGATTACAATGTGTTGAAGTCGAGCATGGTAGAAACCGCTTGATTACCGGTCAATGACGTAAACCATTAACAAGCGCGAGGGAAACCACCAATGATGACAATGCTCCCCAAGGTATCTCTAGTATAGTCCATCGAATGTGAATAGATGTCTTGACGTCGAACATTCATGGAATTATTCGATCAGAGGTCAATGATAAAAATCTACTGTCGAATATGAGGAAACCTGCCATTAAGGCATGCAAGTATGAAGATACTAAGGTTTGTTTCTAAATCTAATTCCTGGATAGAGAGTTGATGTCGACAGGAACATACTCGTCGAAGGTGGACCATAGTGAATTCCACATCATCAACGCGAAACCGGTATGAGAGAGAGGTGTGGAACAATGGATTAACAGAGCACATACTAACACAAGATTGGCGGGTTGACAAACTGGCAAAAGAGTGGATTCAAGGTAACAGTAACCCTTTGAACATGTAACGGCATGAGACAGGACTTGGTGTGATATTTTAGGATTAGGATCACTCAACAGTAGCAGACCTCACTAAAACTCACTCAAGAAGTGCAGAAAGAAGAAGAAGAAGAAATCGAGATTCAATAATCACTCATACACATAAATGGAGAAAAATTGTTGTATCATACATCAGCTGTGAGCTGGCACTATGAATAGTGAATAATAACTAAATACAATCAAATGAATTCGAATGCCACTAAGGTCATTCAACTCATTCTCCTCAAAGTGTGGCTTGGATAGTGTTAACACTGAAATTGTCCTCAGTTTTTGTGTGTTTTCTTAAATATTTATTCCTATATTTCATTTTCATTCTATTTTTATTTTAGATTTTAAATGCTTTTAATAAATGATTTTGATTTTCTTTTTGTGTCATGTTATAGTTTTCTTTTGGTTTTAATTGATTTCACCCTTAGTGGCACCTTTAATGGCTTATCAAATATTATATATCTTTCAAAGTCCTTAAAATGCTTATTTAAACTATATACTTATACAAAATCCAAAGTTTAACCTTTGTGTTTGAGTTTATGTGTCAAAATTGCATATGAGGTTTTCCCGCAGCACAAGGTCCAGATCATCTACTCTAGCGCACTGCAAGAATCTGATATCATGAGGGTTCGTGGTTCTTTGATAGCAAGACATGGCCGTTGCATTTGATGATGAAAGGAGAGCTTCCAGACACCTGTTTACTCTATTATGACACATGTATGAATCACTTGTAGTTATCATCAAGGAATTTGGGGATTTTTAGTGCCACGATTTCATATTTGGGGATTTCAAATTACAGAGCTGAGAATATGTAATCCTGATGTATTTTGAAGTTTTTCACCCCTAATTCAGTTTCAAGAGAGTAAATTGGTGAAATTACAGTGAAATATGGGTAAGAGTGGCTAAGAAGGCTTCAAGAAGAAAAAGAGATGCATAGTTATGCTCTGTTTTTCTCTGTTTTAGTCAATGTAATTGAGCATAGATTACAAGGCAATGGAGATGAATTTCAGAAATCCCAAAGAGTTTTTTGTCCACAATAGACTCATTTACAAAAACCTATCTCATTTTTCGCATAGGTGTCATGGATCGAGAGATATGGAGGCGTTTGTGAGACCCATTTTTCATAAAATTCGCCAAATTTCCCCGAGTCCAATTTGCTATTTTTAGTTAATTGTCTTTAAAGATTCGAGTTAGCATGTAACTAATTCAAAACTCAACCTATAAGGTAGTTATGTAACTAATCTACCTTTGTAATGATAAAAGGAAAACAAACATACAGTTTAGAGGTTCGATTTTTGTTTCAAGGAAGACTATACAGCTAAAGGGCATTGGATGCATTTTCAGACTAAGATTGATATATATACTGATAAGACACTTTATCTTGTCTATTGTTTTTGTTTCTGGTCATTTTAACCACTCAGCTAATGACTTCATTCCTTGCTTAAAGTTTTATTCATGGAGTGCTCATGTGTTGTGGACAAAACCAGTAATGTGTTAATGAATGTGATGGTTTATTTTTATTCTTTGAATAATTAAATCTCTCAGTTCTTTGATTTGTTACATGATGCAGTTCCTGTATCAGTTTGTATTTGTTTGAATGAATGATTACTTTCTTGAATATGAAACCCTCAAACCAATAAATTACCAAGATAAACCCTAGTTTTTGTTCATTATTTCGAGATTGTACTCGCTTGTTCCCTCTGTAGTCTAGGGACAATTTATAGAACAAACATCTTTGGCACTATTTCCGGGGACGAAAGTGAAGATCATCTTCCCCAGGAAGAACCATAACGACACAGATCTGACTCTTGATGGCAGACAAGAGAAGGACATAGAGATAGACTGCAATCATCTGCCTGGCGTCTCCACGATTAAAGACTCCACTGGAAGAAGAATTCTACTGATAAGAAAGGAAGAAGCCAAATGGAAAGACCAGGTATCATCTTGTTAGTTTCCTCCATGAAATCTTGTTCTTATTCATCAACTCTTTTTTGTCTTTCCCATTGCATGTCAAAAGAATCATTCTTTGCTTTGTCTACTCCGAACCTTCAGTTACATATCCCTATTTCGAAGAAAAAGTTTGCATTCCTCTTGCATTGTAGATGTTGAGCATGTACCTTCACTTCAATCTATTGAGAAGAATGATGTATGTATTCAAATCCTTCCCGAATATGATCAGCCATGTAACCTCAAGGAGTCCATTATTAGTGAGCCTTGCCATCATCCTGTTAATCCTCATTTTCAGCCTACTACTTTTCAAACTAAAATCAGAAACAAGTTGTTTAAACCTTTGAGGCTGCCATATCACCTTAATCCTTATCCTCTCAATTTATTTGAGTATCTTCCCCGGTTTTCTGGAGAAGACCATATCACAGGAGAAAATCACTTGGAAGCCTTTCATAATTTCATTGACAATTTTGAGATTATACACGAGGATGTTGTTATGAGGCTATTTTCCAAATCTTTGGTTCGGGGTGCTGCTTCATGGTTTAGGGGTTTGGAAGCTGGTTCAATTAATTCTTGGACTGATTTTTATTATGCATTCTCAAAGTATTGGCGTGAGAATATGTCCTTCGATCAGTACTTAACTAATTTCTATGCTTTGAGAAGGGAAAATGATGAGCCTATTACCGAATTTAATCGGAGGTTTCAAATATTTTATGTCAGCATGCCTACAGAGATCATACCTTTAGAAAAAGTTGCTATGATACATTATGCATCAACTCTTCAACAACCAGATTTAGTCCTTTATCTCAGAGAGAGAAATTCACCATCCTTGCATCAGATGTTTGTTGATGCAAAGGAAGTGGAGAGCAATCTTCGGGCATGTGCACGACTCTCTTTTTAGACATTGGACAATGTTTTGGATACGGAAGAAACTGAAGAAGTATATGGACAACATGAATATTATCCGAGCCTGCAATTGTTTCAGCATGCTTGTGCATCATTTTCAGATCTAAAATCTTTTTTTGATCCTGAAATTATTAAATCAAATTTATCCATTATTAAAGATGCAAATGTACATGCTTATAACGTATACCATCAAGATGAATTTACATATGCAGCTGGCCCTCTTTATAATTATGAGCAAAGGGTTGATTGTGTTTATGATGAATATCATGAGGAAGATTTTGCAGAAAGTGGTGACATTTATATTTCAGAGAAGGTTGCTGCCCCTCATCATCTTACTGTTGATTTAGAAAATCATTTAACATTCTTGGCTCATGATAACTTGCTTGATTGTATGCTTTTAAACTTTGGTCAAGAATATAGGAAGGAGATACAAGAAAAACTGAGTTTGTTCTCTTTTTCATCAATAGATGACCAACAGGAAGAAAGTCAACAAGCAAATAAAAGGGAGCAAATTGATATATTAGCATATAACAGTTTTGAATTTGAGCCACAGAAATACAATGAAGAAGATAAGGAAGGATTATATGAAAATAATTGGTTGAATAAATTGTTCCAACAAATATTACCAGAGATCAGTAAGGTTTTTGTTATCATTTTTAAACCTGGATCTGTAGAAGATATTAAACAATCTATGATTATTATTTAAATCAGTGAAGGCATCCCACAACAACCTTCAGTTTTGCAGACAGATGAGATTGGAAGCAACCATAAAATTTGGTATATGCAAAGACAATTCAATCTTCAGCTAGAACATCAGGAAAAGGTATTTCCTTATGGTTTTCATGACACTATTGCTGATTATTTGGAGTCTTTGAGTAGTACAGAGGTCAAATCATTCTTTTCAAGTGAATGTTGGTTATGTTTTCCTTTCAAAATGCACTTTTGTATGCCATGGGTTGTTTCATTTTTCCAATCCAGATCAAGATTTTTACCAGTTAATCAATTTTTGGCATGGCTTCGTTGTAAATCTGATTACACTTGATCAAGCAATATTTCAGCTGATTAGTGTAAGAGTTGTAAATAAATAATCTCATCTCTTAAGCATGGTTTCAGTTTGTAGTGTGCAAGTATGGTTTGGAATGAGCAGTTTTAGTTCGTTTTTAACAGTCAGAAGAGCAGGGTTGCAAGTTTTGGAACATGTTGGGAATGAGATACAGCTGACTCCATCACCCAACGAATAAGGCACAAGGTCTACAGGTTCTTGAAACCTCACAAGGAGGCTTTCATCCCTCAGCAGGAGCCAGATGTTAACACTGAAATTGTCCTCAGTTTTTGTGTGTTTTCTTAAATATTTATTCCTATTTTTCATTTTCATTCTATTTTTATTTTAGATTTTAAATGCTTTTAATAAATGATTTTGATTTTCTTTTTGTGTCATGTTATAGTTTTGTTTTTGTTTTAATTGATTTCATCCTTAGTGGCACCTTTAATGGCTTATCAAATATTATATATCTTTCAAAGTCCTTAAAATGCTTATTTAAACTATATACTTATACAAAATCCAAAGTTTAACCTTTGTGTTTGAGTTTATGTGTCAAAATTGCATATGAGGTTTTCCCGCAGTGCAAGGTCCAGATCATCTACTCTAGCGCGCTGCAAGAATCTGAGATCATGAGGGTTCATGGCTATTTGATAGCAGGACGTGGCCGTTGCATTTGATGATGAAAGGAGAGCTTCCAGACACTTGTTTACTCTATTATGACACATGTATGAATCACTTGTAGTTATCATCAAGGAATTTGGGGATTTTTAGTGCCACAATTTCATATTTGGGGATTTCAAATTACAGAGTTGAGAATATGTAATCCTGATGTATTTTGAATTTTTTCACCCCTAATTCAATTTCTAGAGAGTAAATTGGTGAAATTGCAGTGAAATATGGGTAATAGTGGCTAAGAAGGCTTTAAGAAGAAAAAGAGATGCAAAGTTATGCTTTGTTTTTCCCTGTTTTAGTCATTGTAATTGAGCACAGATTACGAGGCAATGGAGATGAATTTCAGAAATCCCAAAGATTTTTCTTCCACAACAGACTCATTTACAAAAACCTATCTCAGTTTTCGCACAGGTGTCATGGATCGAGAGATATGGAGGCGTTTGTGAGACCCATTTTTCAGAAAATTCGCCAAATTTCCCAGAGTCTGATTTGATATTTTTAGTTAATTGTCTTTAAAGATTCGAGTTAGCATGTAACTAATTGATGTAACTACTTCAAAACTCAACCTATAAGGTAGTTATGGAACTACTTTACCTTTGTAATGCTAAAAGGAAAACAAACATACAGTTTAGAGGTTCGATTTTTGTTTCAAGGAAGACTATACAGCTAAAGGGCATTGGATGCATTTTCAGACTGATATACATGATGCTTATGTAAGTTTTTGAAGACTGAGATTGATATATATTTTGATAAGCCACTTTATCTTGTCTATTGTTTTTTTTCTGGTCATTTTAACCATTCAGCTAGTGACTTCATTCCTTGCTTAAAGTTTTATTCATGGAGTGCTCATGTGTTGTGGACAAAACCAGTAATGTGTTAATGAATGTGATGGTTTATTTTTATTCTTTGAAGAATTAAATCTCTCATTTCTTTGATGTGTTACATGATTCAGTTCCTGTATCTGTTTGTATTTGTTTGAATGAATGATTACTTTCTTGAATATGAAACCCTCAAACCAATAAATTACCAAGATAAACCCTAGTTTCTGCTCATTATTTCAAGATTGTACTAGCTTGTTCCCTCTGTAGTCTAGGGACAATTTCTAGAACAAACAGATAGCATTGGAGACATCATCCAAACTAGTGGCAGTAGTCACAATAGTCAAATAGCCAGTCAAATGAGTCTAACTGAGTCTAACTGAGTGCATGGGCGCTGAGCTAGGGAAGGAGACTCCAATGTGGGCACATGAGGAGTGGTCAGTAGTCAGTATAGCTGATCTAGCCTCTCTGGAGGTCTAACTAAGTGGTTTAGTCAATTAAACTAGTAATCAATCCCCAAAACAAGGAACAAGTCCACTAATCATGGAGCTAACTAAAGTAACTCCTAAATAGGTGGAAGAGGGCGCACTTGTACTCCAGTGATGAAAACAAGGGCACATCAGTGGCTAGGAGGGCTAAAACTGAGCAAAAACGGGCTCCTGGGGGCTGCAAAATAAGGACTAGGTGCTGGGAGACTGCCATACTGATGACTGGATGCATGCAATTGCATGTAGGCATGCAAAATCTATAAATGATGGTGAGAATATTCCAACATGATGCAGGAGCATCAATGTTGATTTAGCAATGTGATTGCATGTTCACATGTTGTGGCTAGCATGAGGACGAGTTGTCCTGAAGTAGGAGAAAGTATGTTATTAATCATTTTGAATAATTACAAATATGTAACCAAATAGTATGTTGTCAGTTTTTGAGGAGATAGAACATAGTGGCAATTTGATACTCCCTATGTGGAGATCAATCCAGTTAGCTAGTTTGTTGTGGATGATAGTGACTCCTTCAATGATGGAGAGAGTTAGGTTGTTAGTTTGTTTTGGTGTTCAGCCATTCTAGTTTGGGGGAGTCGAATAAATGAAATAGGGGAAGAGAGGAACTCGCTAGGGGGTTTGGAGATCGGTTGAGGGAGCAAGAGAGAGCTCTACGTGAGGAAGAGTCGGTGGGATATTTTCCTGCATATCAGAGGAAAATACGACTGTATAGATGTTTTTTTTCTTTCACTTAATGAAATTAGCCAGTTCTGTGTGTTAATGGTGTTACTGTGCATTTGAATGAGAGATAGGACTAGATTCTATTAGGTAGAGCTGTGTGCGAATGATATCCTGATATTTGTGTGAATGAATCTTTGTCTTTGTGTTTGTATGAACAGTGAGAGCACCCAAATCCTTTATAAGCAGACCATTAATTCGTAGCAAAGATAATTTCTCTCCATCCTTAGTTCTCATCATAGATGGACGAAGATCAAGCTGGATTGATCGATTCTCTGATCAATAAACGAAGAAATCGTAGAGCGCAGTTGAAGCAACTAAACAGAGGTTGGACGGCTCAGATCCAAGCCGAAAGGAAGATCGACGGCAGGGAAGCATCGATCAAGTGAACACGCACCGGAGTTAGCATCTCTACAAGCCAAAGCACAGTGTTCCACACTAATCAAAGGTCAACAGACGAGATTCCATCCGCAAAAGATCGACGATTGATATCACGTCCTGCAGAAGGAAAGAGCCCGGGAGTTAACGGCTAGAGTTGCGGAAACTGTGTTGCAGAAGACTTATTGCGGAAGTGTTTTCGAGAAATCACAAAACACGTGCCCGCAATCCGCAAGTTGTGGAAAGGAGCGTGCAGAAGGGTTGTTGCAGGAAGGCGATAGCGGAAATATTGTAGCGGAATAACACTGCAATTGCGGAAAGGAGTTGTTTCCGCAATATTGTTGCAAGAGGTCAGTTCTGACCATCAGAAGGTTGCGGAAAGCCCAGTTTGGAGAGAAGGGCCGCCATTGAGAAGGACCTAGCTGGTTTTCAGCTAAGTCTAGTGGTTCGATTTCAAGAATCACCCTATTACAGGGAAGGTGCGGGTTGGACGGGCTGTGGTCATTCCCACCGACACCAATTTTGGTATCAGAGCAGGCTTTGCTCAATGCAGCAGAAGAAATACATGGCGGTATGTGTAGGATGAGCAAGAGGTCATGACAGAGGAAGACCAGCAACGAATGCAAAAGTCTTGGAGGAAATGAGAGAAATGCGAGCACATATGGAAGCTATGGAAATGGGTAGACAAAGAGACCTAGAAGCAAGGGACGTGAGTGAACCTGAAGAAGAGGAACAAGGAGAAGAAGCTGCACCCATGCGAGAGACACCTGAGTTAAGATACATTCGGTCAATTCTTGGAGCAACGTCAAGACCAAAACTTGAGTTGCCTACCTACGAGGGAAGTCTCACTACTAAACACCTCATTGACTGGATCAACGAGATAGACAAGTACTTTGAGTATGATGAAGTTGAAGAGAACAAGAAGGTCAGGTTTGAAGTGACGAGGTTGAATGAACATGCGTCCCTATGGTGGGATAGTGTGTAAGCTGAAGGAGAAGGAAGAACAAACCATTGATAAAGAGTTGGGATAGGATGGTGGCTAAGATGAGAGCCAAGTTCTTTCCCAAGGATTACCAGCTAATTTTGTACAGGAAAATGCAGAACCTTAGGCAAAGATTACTGACTGTAAGAGAGTATACTGAAGAATTCTACAAAGTGACCCTAAGGGCAGGCTATGTGGAAGAATCAGCAGATAAGGCTGCTAGATATGTCAATGGTCTCAGGATGGAGATTCAAGACGAGATTAGCATGATATCACCAAGAACCATGGAAGAGGCATACCAATGTGCCTTGAGAGCAGAAGAAAAATTAGTGAGAAAGCAGAACTTCAACAGGGGAAGAGGTTCATCCAGAGGAAGGGGGAAAACAGCTGGAAGAGGAATATTTGCAGCCCAAGGAGGAGGACCCAGTAACTTAAACCAGCAGGAGCACTAAGGTAGACGAGGTGACCCAAGGGGGAGAAGACCTTACCAAGGGTGTAGAGGTAGAGGAAGAGGCAGAGAAGCTGTCTACAGATGTTACAAGTGTAACAAATTGGGGCATAGATCCTTCGAATGTCCAGATAAGGAAGACATAGGATAGAGAGGAGCCTATTTAGCTCAGAATGAGCAGCAGCAAGAGCAGATGACAGTGGTCGAGAATATGCCAGAGACGGGAGAGCCTTTGATGATGAACAAAGTCTTATTGAAACCTGAAAAGGAGGAAGTGGAACTAGCTTAAAGGAAGGCTTTATTCAGAACCATGTGTAAAGTCAAATGGAAGTGTTGTAAGATGGTGATTGACAGTGGGAGCACCCGGACAATCTTGTTTCCACAAAGATGGTGGAGAAACTGAGTGTGAAGAGGACCAAACACCCTGTTCCATACAAAGTATCTTGGCTGCATAAAGGACATCAAATCTTGGTAAGTGAACAATGTGAAGCTGATTTTCAAGTAGGCACATATAAGGACAAGATTATATGTGATGTTATGCCAATGGATGTTTTCCATAATCTTCTAGGGAGACCATGGCAATTTGACAAAAGGGTAGTGCATAATGGTAGGATGAATTGTCATAGTTTCGTGCAAGATGGGATAAAAACATATTCTTCATCCTTTGCAAGGAGAGAGTTCGACAAAGCAACAAGCATCTAAGGTCCTGATGTTGACAGGGAAAGAGTATTTGCAGCAAACTGATGAGAAGGAACTGAACTATGCTGTGGTATGTAAGACTAGAGTGGTAGTAATGAATACCAATATTACAGACCTACTTGAAGAGATTCAGGAGATTCTAGGAGAGTTTAGTGACATTGTGTTAGATGATTTTCCCAATGAGTTACCACCGAAGAGGGATATAAGTCACCATATTGATTTTATTCCTGGAGCAAGCTTACCAAACAAGGCAGCATTCAAGTTGACACCTCAAGAGAATGAATAAGTTAGAAAGCAAGTACAAGGATTGTTAGACAAGGGGTTGGTTCAGAAAAGTTTGAGTCCATGTGCAGTACCAGCAACACTTACCCCAAAGAAGAATGGTGAACGGAGGATGTGCACTGACTCCAGAGATATCAACAAGATTACCATCAGATACAAGTTTCCATTACCCAGGATGGATGACATGATGGATTGCCTGAGTGGGGCAACATGTTTTTCAAAATTAGATCTAAAGAGTGGATACCATCAAATCAGGATTCGAGAAGGAGATGCATGGAAGACGGCCTTTAAGACAAATGATGGGTTGTATGAGTGGTTGGTTATGCCATTTGGACTGTCCAATGCACCAAGTACTTTGATGAGATTAATGAATGAAGTCTTGAGAGATTTCATAGGTAAGTTTGTAATAGTCTACCTTGATGATATTCTGATTTTCAGTAAAACAAAAAAGGAACACTTGAAGCATCTAAGATGTGTCTTGGAGAAATTACAAAAGGAAAATTTGTTGGTGAACGTGAAGAAATGTGCTTTCATGAAATCGGAACTAGTGTATTTGGGTTTTGTTATCTCAAGAGATGGATTGAATATGGATCCAGAAAAGGTGCAAGCAATCATTGATTGGCCTTCACCTCGGATCATATTTGAGGCAATAAGTTTCCATGGATTGGCAAGTTTTTATAGGAAGTTTATAAATAATTTCAATGGTATTTGTGCACCAATCATTGAAACAATTAGAAAGGACAAACAACCATTTAAATGGACAACAGAGGCTGAAAGTAGCTTTCAGTTTTTAAAGAAAAAGATCATTGAGCAACCAATATTGAAGCTACCAGATTTCAAACACTTGTTCCAAGTGAAATGTGATGCCAGTGGAGTAGCAATTGGAGCTGTACTCAGTCAGGAAGACAAACCTATAGCATATTTCAGCGAGAAGTTGAATGATTCCAAACAGAAGTATTCATCATATGACAAGGAATTCTATGCTATTGTCCAATCACTGAATCATTGGAGACATTATCTGATGCTTAGAGAGTTTGTTTTGTTTTCTGATAATCATGCATTGCAATACATCATGCAACAACCTAAATTGAATCAGAAGCATGTCAAATGGGTTGAGTTCTTACAAAGATTTACCTTTGTGTTGAAGCACATCAGTGGGAAATCAAATCGAGTAGCTGATGCCTTAAGTAGGAGACAATTGGTTGTGCAAGAAAATCAGATCCAAGTCTTAGGATTTGAACATTTGAGAGGTTTGTATGAGATTGACATTAATTTTTAGGATGCATACAGAGTTTGTAGGAATCCTGTGAAGGTAGACAGAGAGCCATGGATGGAGTATATGTTATAAGATGGCTTACTCTTTAAAAACAGTAAACTTTGTATTCCCAAATGTTCCATGAGAGAGAATTTGATACAGGAGAAGCATAATGAGGGGATGGCAGGTCACTTTGGAATTGATAAAACCTTTGGACAGTTGACCCATTTCTATTTTTGGCCAAATATGAGGTCTGAAGTTGAAAATTTTGTGAGCAGATGTAGGGTATGCCAGCATGCCAATGGGGAGAAGCCAGAACACAAGATTATACACACCATTTCCTATTCCAACTAGGCCTTGGGATTTTGTGAGTATGGATTTCATTTTGGGTTTGCCAAAAACTCAGAAGGAAAGTGATTCTATTTTTGTAGTTGTGGATAGATTTACTAAGATGGCACATTTCATTCCATGTTATAAGACTAGTGATGCCACACACATTGCTAACTTGTTTTTCAATGAAGTTGTGAAGCTACATGGTTTACCTAAGAGCATTGTATCTGACATAGATGTAAAGTTCACAGGTCATTTCTGGAGGACCTTGTGGAAGAAGTTGGGAACCAAGTTGAACTTCAGTTCAACATATCATCCACAGTCTGATGGCCAGACTGAGGTGGTAAATAGGAGTCTGGGTAACATGTTGAGAAGTCTGATTGGAGAAAATCCAAAACAATGGGACAAGGTGCTAGCTCAAGCAGAGTTTGCATATAATGACTCACCAAACCGAAGTACAGGGATGATTCCATTCCAAATTATGTATGGGATGCATCCAAGAGGAGTGTGTGAACTTCGTGATTTGGGTCAAATGGAGAAGATAAGTGCAGATGGAGAAGAGTTTGCAACAAGGATTAGTGAACTACAAGAGCAAGTTAAAGCGAAATTGCAGCAGAGTAACAATGGTTACAAAACCAAAGCAGATTCTAAGAGAAGAGAGAAAAACTATGAGGTAGGAGATTTGGTTTTAGCACACCTAAGGAAAGAGAGATTTCCAAAAGGATAGTACAACAAGCTGAAAATGAAAAAGATTGGACCTTGTAGAATACTCAGAAATTTTTCATCAAATGCCTATGAACTGGAAATGCCAATAGGGATTGGTATATCACCTATTTTTAATGTTGCAGACTTGTATAATTATGTGACAGATGATACAGGACAAGTTCCAGAAGTGGGAGATCTTCAGTGGTTGAAGCAGATGCCTATAGCCCAACTATCAGAAGCTGAGTCTATCTTGGATACTAGAGTGGAAAAGAGCACCAGACAGAGAGGCTACTTGGAGTACTTGATCAAATGGAAGGACATCCTGTAGAAGATTCTACATGGATGAGTGTTGAAGACTTGGAGACAAAGGGTTTCTCAGTAGTTGATTTATTGAACAAGGGTTCAAAATTTTTAACCTTGGGAGTCTAATGCAGGAGCATCAATGTTGAGTCAGCAATGTGATTGCATGTTCACATGTTGTGGCTAGCATGAGGACGAGCTGTCCTGAAGTAGGAGAAAGTATGTTATTAAGTATTTTGAATAATTACAAATATGTAACTAAATAGTATGTTGTCAATTTTTGAGGAGATAGAACGTAGTGGAAATTTGATACTCCCTGCATGGAGATCAAGCTAGTTAGCTAGTCTGTATGTGGATGATAGTGACTCCTTCAGTGATGGAGAGAGTTAGGTTGTTAGTTTGTTTTGTTGTTCATCCATTCTGTTTTGGGGGAGTCGGATGGATGAAATAGGGGAAGAGAGGAACTCGCTAGGGGGTTCAAAGATCAGCTAAGGGAGCAAGAGAGAGCTCTGTGTGAGGAAGATTCGATGGGATATTTTCCTGCATATCAGAGGAAAATATGACTGTATAGATGTTTTTTTGCTTTCACTTAATGAAATTAGCCATTTCTGTGTGTTAATGGTGTTACTATGCATTTGAATGAGAGATAGGCCTAGATTCTATCAGGTAGAGGTTTGTGCGAATGATAACCTGATATCTTGTGAATGAATCATTGTCTTTGTGTTTGTATGAACAGTAAGAGCACCCAGATACTTTGTAAGCAGACCATTAATTCGTAGCAGAGATAATTTCTTGTCATCCTTAGTTCTCATCATATCTGGACGAAGATCAAGATGGATTGATCGATTCTCTGATCAATCAACGAAGAAATCATAGAGCACGGTCGAAGCGACTAAATAGAGGTTGGAGGGCTCGGATCCAAGCTGAAAGGAAGACCGATGAAGAAGAAGCATCGATCAAGTGAACGCGCACTGGAGTTAGTGTCTCCGCAATCCAAAGCGCAGTGTTCCACACTGATCAAATATCAACGAACAAGATTCCATCCACAAAAGATCGAAGGTCGATATCGTGTCCCGCAGAAGGAAAGAGCCTGGGAGTTAACGGCTAGAGTTTCGAAAACCGCGTTGCGGAAGAGTTATCACGGAAGTGTTTTTGCGAAATCATGAAACACGTTCCCGCAATGCGCAATCCGCAAGTTGCGGAAAGGAGCGTGAGGAAGGGTCTTTGCGGGAAGGTGATTGCGGATAGATTGTTGCAGAAGAACACTGCAATTGCGGAAAGGAGTTGTTTCCGCAAGATTGTTGCGGAAGCTCAGTTCTTACCGTCAGAAGGTTGCAGAAAGACCAGTTTGGACAGAAGGGCCGTCATTGAGAAGGACCTACCTGGTTTAAGCTAAGTCTAGTGGTTTGATTTCAAGAATCACCCTATTTCGTGGGAAGGTGCAGGTTGGACGGGATGTGGTCATTCCCACCAGCACCACAACACCCCCCCCCCGCAAGCTATACTATGAGGAACAACTGAAATGGTAGGGCCCTGGTAACTAACACCAAAGGTCAACCCGTACAACAATCTAAATAAATAAAGTGAGGAAAGAGGGAAAAACCAGTGGGAAGAAATCCCCCCCTCAAGATATACTGTGGTAGGATGATCAATCATGTACATCACTCACCCCAAATGGTAAGTGGACTTCTCCACTGAAGAAGGATCTGTCGACAGTAAATGAATCAGTAATGTGAGAAGGATGAAACCTTCCATCATGATAATCAGATCTGGTCTTCCTTTGATCAAGTGGATCTCCCACAAGATCTCCAACAGATCTAAGAGTAGTGTCTTCCCATCTAGGAAGAGGAGGATCATCAGGTGCAAGATCTGGATCTTGGTCTTCCATTCGCTCATCTTCACTAATATGTGCTAGATCTTCAGGTTCTTGTGGATCTGTATCTAGCATTTGCTCTTCATCATATTCACTCTCATACTCTGAATGTGAACTGTCATGTGATGAAGATTCACTCTCTTGGAGCTCATCAAGCAATGGAGGTGTGGTAGGCAAGATCTCTTGCTCAACATGATGAGCATCATGTAGAGGTCATTCCTCAAACTGTACACTCCTATCAAGGAATGTGGTCGTAGTAGAAGGATCAAGAAGCTTGTATTCCTTTGCATTCTATGCATAACCCACCATAATACACTCTCTACTTTGTGGATCTAGGGCTCTTCTTTTCTCTGTTGGAATCCTTGCCCATGCTATGGATCCAAACACTCTAAGATGAGACACATAAGGTTTGTATCCCATCCATGCTTTGAAAGGAGTCATATCTTTGATTCTTTTGTGAGGAAATCTGTTCTGAAGATAGGTGGCACAATTGATGGCTTCTGCCCAAAGACTAGGGTGCAACCCTTTCGACTTTAGCATGCAGGTGGCCATCTCTTTCAATGTTCAATTCTTCCTTTCAGCAACACCATTATGTTGTGGTGTATAGGGAATAGTATGTTGCATCTCAATGCCCTCTTCAGCACAAAAGGTTTGAAATTCACCCTTGATGTACTCACCTCCATTATCAGTGCGAATGACCTTGATCTTTCTATCTGAAAACTTTTCTGTAGAAGACTTGAAAAACTTAAAGAGTCCAAATACTTCTGAATTTAATCTGAGAAATTATACCCATGTAAATCTTGAATAATCATCAATAAAAGTAAGAATATACCTTGCCTTGTTCAAAGATAGATCTGGAAATGGCCCTGCAACATCACTATGAATCAGATCTCGAAGCTAAGAGGCTCTCCTTGCCTTCCCCTTCTCAAATTTATTTTTCAGGATGCTTGCCAATCAAGCAACCATGACAGTTGCCCTTGGAAAACTTGATCTTGGGTAGCCCTTCAACCATATCTTTAGTATGCATGTCTTGCAAGTATTGATAGTTAATATGCCCAAATATTTCATGCCATAGCCTACTCTCTTCATTTGCATGAGTGTGAAGAGCATATTGTTTAGAAGGAGGTAGAAAATGGGAGCACTCATATAGTTTCGACTTATGATTTGCAACACCTTTTGCAATGGTAGAACCTGATACCATGTCTTGAATTTTGACCTCATTTGGAGAGAATATCACCCTCTTGGGCTCTCCAATATGGGTCATCTGATATACTGAAAGTAGATTTGCAGTCAATGTAGGGACATAGAGCACATCTGAAAGGTACCCATGATCAAGTTTGATTCTTCCAATCCCCTCAGAGGAGACCTCAGAATCATTTCCCAACATGATGGATGGTCCAACAGTAGCTTCGAAACCAATGAAGAGATACTTGGAGGAAGACATGTGTCTTGATGCCCCAGAATCTATGATGAAGGAAGATTCAGTTGATGCACCTGCCATGAGGGCATGGCATCTCTCTTTGTTTTAAGATCTAGATGGTTCACTCTCTTTCTTTCTATCACATGCAGGTACTGGAAGATTATTTTTTTCAAGAAGTGAAGCCATGAGATCTATGGTCTTCTTCATACATGAGCTCTCAGGGTGATATCCTCGATTACAGTATGTGCACTTGGATTTTCCCTTTTGAGTTTGCTTTTCCTTCTTAGGATTTGAAGCTCCTTCTGATGAATTTGGAGCCTCCTTTTGCTTTTGGTCATTCGATTTTCTATCAGATTTTTTTGTTTTCCTTTGCCATTCGCTCTCCTTGAATCAGTGGCTGCAAGAGCTGAATCCAATTTGGATTTTATCACACCCATGTGCATTATCTTCTCCTCCTCAAGTGTGAGAGATTGGATGAAGTCTTCAAGCGAAGGGAATTTCCATTTTGGAATGGACAACTTTGCTAACTGGAAGGTCGAAACAAACACTAAATAATCAGGGCCTAGCTTCAACAGGATGGCAAGGATGAGTTTTTTTTCTTCCTTCTCAATCTCATACCTCTTCAATTGTGAAATCAAGTTCTTGAATTTGTTGAGAAACTCAGTGATAGTTTCGAAACTGCTTGGGCTCAAGGAGATGAGCTCATTTTCTAGTTTATGACCCTTCAAATCATCTTTCTGGACAAGGAGGGATTCGAGCTTGTCCCAAACCTCCTTTGGAGTATTCAAATCGATAACATGAAAGTGTAGGTCTTCAGAAATGCTAAGTAGCAGCAGTCCTACTGCTTCATCAATCTTGTCGAAGTACACGTATTTGTCTACTGCACCAATGGGCTCAACTGAAGATCCATCCAATAATCTGGAAAGGCTCTTCGACTTCAAGAATATTTCCATCTTTTCCTTCCATTCGAAGTAGTTGAATGAATTCAACTTGAGATCCATGATACTGAAGAATTCAAAGCTAAAGAGGGGAGATTCCTTCAAAACAAATGAGAATTATGAAAAATGGAGATCTGTTGTAATTCGAATTGAACATTGACTTAGGACACTGAGCACATGTGACTGGGTCCTTCACACCTGGCTATACCTCACTGGATTGCTCTAGTGAATTCAAGGAAATAGCACCAGGATTTGTTGTGGAAACCCAGAGGCTTCTGGTGCTCAATGAAATACAGCTGCTTAAGGAATTGCTGCTGCAATTCGAATAGTTGTTGTCAGCTCTGATACCACGTGATAATTTAGGATTAGGATCACTCAATAGTAGCAGACCTCACTAAAAATCACTCAAGAAGTGCAGAAAGAAGAAGAAGAAATGGAGATTCAATAATCACTCATACACATAAATGGAGAAAAAATGTTGTATCATACATCAGCTGTGAGTTGGCACTCTGAATAGTGAATAATAACTGAATACAATCAAATGAATTTGAATGCCACTCAGTTCATTCGAATTCTCCTCAAAGTGTGGCTTGGATAGCATTGGAGACATCATCCAAACCAATGGCAATAGTCACAATAGTCAAATAGTCATTCAAATGAGTCTAACTGAGTACATGGGCACTGATATAGGGAAGGAGACTCCAATGTGGGCGCATGAGGAGCTGTCAGTAGTCAGTATAGTTTTTATAGTCTCTCTAGAGGTCTATCTAAGTGGTTTAGTCATTTAAACTAGTAATCGATCCCCAAAACAAGGAACAGATCCACTAATCATGGAACTAACTGAAGTAACTCCTAAATAGGTGGAAGAGGGCGCACTTGTACTCCAGTGATGAAAAAAATGGTGCATCAGTGGCTAGGAGGGATAAAACTGAGCAGAAACGGACTCCTAAGGGCTGCAAAATCAGGACTAGGTGTTGGGAGAATACCATACTGATGACTGGATGCATGCAATTGCATGCAAAATATAAAAATTATAGTGAGAATATTCCAACACTTGGTAGTTGGGATTAACTAGCAGAAATAACCACAGGGCTAGTAGACTCAAAGTGAAGAAGATGACACAGGATTGTAGTTACAACTCATCGGAGAGACTGACTACCCAAAGAAGACAAGATATAAATGCATGCCATGTTCAAAGGTGATGACTCATAAGTTTCCAAAAAAGGTAAACTCGACTTATTTCCCTATTTTCCCCCATCATAACTGACGAGTACTTATTTGTAGTTTAACGAGCTTGAAGAGGATAACAGATGCTCGGTATAGCTCATCGTATGGATGAGTCCAATATCATATATTTTACGAACCTGAGAAAGGAGGGGTTCGTCCCAATGTGGGCGCTTAAATGTTAAATTTTAACGAGTCCAAAGAAGGTAAACTCCGCAATTTTTCATGTTTAGAGAGTCTGAAATAACTTAAAGAAGACTCCTGGATTGACTTTTTCGTAATAAGTTAGTCCCCAAACCCGAAAAAGTATAAAATGATATCTGGAAGAACTCTCCCAATCAAAGGTTGACTGAGGTATTCCTTTCTCGTAAATAGTCTAGACGGCCCGAAAAAGGGATAACCTACCACCCAATATATGTCCTTTTAAATACTTTTACAAGTGTGAAAGAGACAAGAGCACTTGGTGATCTTTTCATAACGGGGGAGTCTGAAAAGAGCTTAAAGAGAACTCCTAGGGTCCGTTTTCGTGAGTTAATCGTCTTAGTCCGAAAAAGGAATAAAATAATACCAAGACGATACTTTCCTCATTGTTTTACGAGCACGAGTAAAGTTGACTAAGCTCGACACCGTTTTACTTAGGTTTGACAAACAAGACTTAGGTGTGAAAAGTGCTTGGAATCTTTTTCAGGTTTAAATACAGAACACAAAAAAGATAAAGTAAGCTCAAGTGAAGGTCAAATATATCACAACACCAATGTGAACAACGCATGAGAACCTGCCAAAGTCGGTCAAAACATCTTGGAAACAAGGGATTAGTAATCAAAATATATGAAGAATTGACTCTAAAAGGCTTCTAAAATAAAATAATAGATAAAATAACCACTTAATATCTATAAAAGAGGGTAAAATAGAGGAAGTTACCCATTTTGGCTTGGTTATTTTTATCCATAGGAGAGTTTTTACCTTTTGGAGGGAAAATCTTCAACTGAAGATATCAAGAGATCCAGGGCACCATTTCGACCGTCGTTCGGACCAGGTAGATCCTCTCAATCTCATCTTTCATTTCATCCTTTTTATTTTTTTGTTTCATGCCATTTTTTCTGATCTGAGAGAGGCTCTAGGGAATCAATTTTCGCCCCTAAGATTTTCACGCCCTTTCTATGTCGAGAGGTTGGAAAATTTCACGTTATCACCTTAAGGGGGGGGCGCGAAAATACTCAGTTTTCACGTACTTGGACACTGTCCAGGTGCGAAAATACGCAGAGCAAGAAAAACAAAAGCTTGTTTCTCTTCTTTGGCATGAAATCAGGTTTTCAACTTCTCACAAATGTTTCCTTTGCTGATTTTCAGGTGATTGCAACTTACCAGAGTGAAAATGGTAGATTGGAAGGAGAGAGAGCATGAAGGAGATGAGAGGGCATCCCTAAATGATGATGCCACACTTGCGGCATTAATACGAGAATGTGGTTTGCTAAAAAAATTCAAGACAAGAGGTATTCGTAAACAAGGGAATTTATTGAACTATATCATCCAGATGTGGGACACATATATCCAATCCTTCCGTATTGGAGAACATACCCTTGAGATAGAGCTCGAGGATATTTATTTCTTTTCTGGGCTCTCCAAGAGGGGGGCACGAGTCCATTTGGTGGAGCACCGAACCACATAGGAGACCATGGATACATACATTTCCTGCTATTGTATACAGGGATCCCGCAAGAAGAGTGGGAAGGTGCTCATCACGGATGTGATAGATCTCCCCTTGAGGACTATTTGTTTTACTATAGCGCGTGTGGCAGGGAGCATGGGGGCCCATCATGCTACCAAGGCACAAATTACTTATACAGTGGAATGTATGGAGACAAAGCAATTCAATTGGTGTGAGGGGGTCCTAGTGAACCTGAAGGATCAAGTCACCAAGTGCAGGAATGGGGACATCCACCAGTTCGGATATGGAAGTATCCTAGTCACGTTCTTCCTAGAGAGGGTGTCGTTGTTGTGTCCTCAGATAGATAGGACAGTCCGTCACGCATCAGAGCCTCAGATGGGGAGGTGGAGCGACTATGCCAGTCGGCTTGGTGGGCCACAGATCCTAGCTTTCGGTGAGGACTTTTTCTCGTGGCTCGAGGAGTAGATCATTATGATTGAGGACTATCCTTATGATGGGGTGGACTTTCGAGGAGACATTGATCTAGTATTTCCTGAGGATGATGATTGGGATGACTCATGTATGTGAACTTTAGATATGTTTTATTGTATTTTTGGTTATATATATATTTTTTGTTGTTTTTTAATGCATGAAAAAGATCTAACATATGTACGTGCACTGTCGTAGATCGCGGACCATGGAGGCCAGTAGGGTATTCACCACTACATCGACGAGGGATTCAGAAGCATGCTGAAGATGAGGAGGAGGAGGTAGGGGGAATCCGCGATGTTGAGTGGAACCTCCAGGGTTTGACGATGGGTGTCCCTCCTATGAGGATGTCTGATATACCTCTCCACCTCTAGAGGGACACTGTAGAGTTGTCAGAGCGTATTGGTAGATTGCTCCGCCATGTGGCGAGAGAAGTCGTATGTTACCATGAGCACCGTGAGCCTGATGATTAGGGTTTAGGTAGTAGTGTTGTTAGCGGCATGTACATGATATGTAGGCCAGAGAGCCAATTTTGTATGGGACATGATCCCAATTTTGTCTTTTGGACGCATCATACTATTGTACTTCGGAAAAACACTTTTTACATGATATTTACATATATGGACCTATCTCTATAGCTTGTTTATTTAATACGAGTTGTGTATTTACATTTTTTGCATGCATTTGTTATGGTATTTTTTTCATATGTGGGCCAGATGCCAATCCAATATATAGCTAGCTAACAAATCTGCCACCATATTGAATTCTCTTGGTACATGTTGATACTGAATATAGTCAAATGATCTTTCCAAGAGGCGTACACTGACATCTGCGCATGCAAGCACAAGTCGATATAAATAACAGTGTATGAGATAGAATCTTCACACGCAAAAAGTGAACTAAAATCATGCTAAATACATTATGTACAAGATGTTATACGCAGGATATTCCTATGCATAGAATCTCTTTAGGTAGAGCCCGTTACAGGGCTGAACCAGAGGTATACCATCAAATTCGACGAGCTCGTAAGCTCCTTTCTCTAACACACGTTTGACGACATAGGGACCGTACCACATGGATTCCAATTTTCCCTTACCTAGCTTGTTGTGCATCTAATCGTAGGTAAGGACTAGGCCTCCCTCGTTGAATACCCGAGGTTGAATGGATTTATCATATTGGGATTTGACGCGCTTTTTGTGAGCTTCATTAGCGAGTGCAGTGTCTCAACGAGTTTCATCTAGCTTGTCCAGATATAGAAACCATTCCTCTTTGGCGGTGGTGTTAGGTAAAAGTTATACTACTAGTTTCAAAGATGGTATTTCACACTCAATTAGGAGGATCACTTCCAAGCCATACACCAGTTGAAAGGGTGTGAACCCGGTTTCGTTTTTAACCGAAGTCCTGTAGGCCCAAAGAGCTTAAAAGAGAGCTAAGTGCCAGTTTGATTTTTTTGTGCCCACAGTGCGTTGGATCATGCGTTTCAAGAATTTATTAATTGCCTCTACTTGACTGTTAGCTTGTGGATAGTACAGGGTTGATTTTTCATGGCGAAACCCCAGTTTGGCACTTAGTTCTTCTATCATATGATTCCTGAAGTGGGAACCATGATCAATTACGATGGCCTGCGGGACGCCGAACCTGGCTATAATGTGATTGAATATGAATAGTGCTTCCATTTTTCCGTCATCGACTTATGTAGGCATGGCTTCAACCCATTTTGTAAAGTAGTCAACTACGACGATGACATAACTATGCCCCACGGCTGAAGTGGGATTACAATGCGTGAAATCAATACCCCATTTTGCAAAGGGGCCGACGACAATGATAGGGTGGAGAGGAGTAGGGTGCAAGCATTTTTTTGAGTGAAAAAATTGACATGGGGGGCACTTCTTAACCGCTTCAATGCAATCTCTGAAGATTGAAGGCCAGAAGTAACCCGCTCACAAGATCTTCTGGGCGGTAGCCATCCCAGAAAGGTGACCACCACATGCTCCAGAGTGGCAGTCATTCAACACATGTTCAGCCTCGTCGAGGGTTAAGCAACGACGTAGCACGGATTCAATACCATGACGATACAATGCATCGCTAATAATAACATAATACTTAGCGTGGTGTCGAATATGGTGACGGTCATCACGATTAATATTGGGTCGAAAGCGTTGGGTCGGGAGATACAAGATGATATCTCCATACCAAGGGTCAGTCGTGTTGATGAGAAACAAGGATTCATCCGGAAATGAATCAATGGGATCTGATTGATCATCGACACTGGGCAAAGCACAAATCAGCTCAGCAAAGAACAAAGATTTTTTGGATTTCGCTTTGGCAAATTCCAAATCGAATTCTTGAAGAACGACAATCCAACGGGAATATTTTCCCCCTATAACTTGTCGTGTTGGGATATAATACATTGGGTTGAAGTTCACGATAACAGTGGTTTTGCGAAGAAAAATATAGTGTTTGAACCTCTGGACCGCAAAGACTGTGGCCAGAGCCAGCTTCTCCACATGTGAGTACCATGTCTCAGAGTCAATGAGACTCTTGTTGAGATAGTACACAACATGTTCTTAGCCGTTACTATCTTCCTGAACCAGCACCATGCCGACGGTGGTAGTAGAGGGGACAATTTATAAAATATAGTCCCGTGTATAGTCAGGGGGTTGTATCACGGGTGCGTTAGTAAGGGCCTTTTTCAGGTTGTTAAAATACCATTGGGATTCATCATCCCAAATTAAAGGAATGTCTTTTTTTAGAAGCCTCATGTATCCCTTAGTGATCTCGATGAAGTTGCAGACAAAGTGGCGTAAGAAGTTTGCATGCCCTTGCAAACTCTCGAGTTCTGGAATATTGGAGGTGGAAGGTAAGGCTAAAATGGCCTCCACCTTCACGGGATCAAGGCGTATGCCGTCCTTGGAGATAATGAAACCTAACAATCTGTCGGCTTCGACACAGAATACACAATTTTTCGGATTCAGGGGAATGTTGTAGTGACGACATCGTGAGAATATTGCACTCAGATGGCATGGATGATCTTCTCGTGAGTTGGAATGCGCAGGTACGTCATCCAGATAGGGTTCCACAACATGCTTGATATCGTGAAAAGCATATGACATGGCCCGTTGAAAAGTGGCCCCGACATTATTAATACCAAAGGGTAACTTGCAGTACGCAAAGGTCCCCCATGGGAAAATAAAAGCGGTTTGTGTTGATCGGATGGGAGTATCTCGATTTGATTATAGCCAGAGAAGCCATCCATGAATGAAAAGATGACACTCCTGGAACAGCTGTCGATAATCTAGTCAATAAAAGGCATTGGGTAGTTCTCCTTTGGACAAGATTTGTTCAAGTCTTTGTAATCGACATAGACCCTAATCATACCATGTTTCTTTGCGACAGGAACGATGTTAGACACCCAATCTGTCAATGGGTCAGAGTAAATAAAAATAGTACGAAGAAGTTTTTCAACTTCCGCTTTTATGGCAGTTGTTTTGTGGGGATGCACGGGTCGGAGTTTTTGTCAGACTGGTCGGGCACCAGGATAGACTTGTATCTCATGAACCACAATGGAAGGGTCTATTCCTGGAATTTTTTCATAAATCAGGGAGAAAACATCACGGAATTCTTTGAATAGGGCAGTATAGAACTCTACCTCGGTAGGTGTGCATGTTTTGCCTAGATGGATTTGTTCCACGACACCAGGTTTCACGGATATGTCAATGGGAATGGTTTCCATGATTTTTTCTAAGTTCCCTTCGGAAAACACGTCATGTGTAGGTATGGGAGTCTTACTGTTGACATTTTCCAGTGAAACAATGGATTTAGAATCAATATCCACCGCTTTAATCGTGGGGAAAGAAGACCGATGATGATGATATTCCCAAGGCGGTTCATCAATGCTCATGATCTCCATAATGGATTTGTCAGAGGGAAAAATATGTGTAAGTGAGTCAGTGTAGGGAAAAGATGAAGGGATTTGAGGCAGAGGATGTGCCACCATATGGTGGTCAATTGTGTCGATCCATTCAGAAGCCGAATGAATCGCCCGGTAGGTTTCTAAGTTTCAATTTAAAGGAATGGAAGAGCCGAGGGTTTCAAACTCGGAAGGACTCGATACCACCCATGAATCGTCAGATTCGTAGGATTGAGGAGTGCTCGTTGAAATCATATTGATGGAAAAAACTTGGGGTGGGAGTTCCGGAAATACTCCAATAATGGAGGAATATTTCAAGAGACCAATTCCAATTTCTTCAAAATGAGGATGGGAATGTGCCAAAAACGAGACATTGTTGGTGTAGTTTTGATGTATATCCGGAGTACAAAAATCTAACTGATCTATAGTGACGATCTTTCCTTGGTGAGGAAATTGCACTAAGTAAAAAATAGAGGATGCCATAGCGGCCATGGCATAAAAACGGTTGCAACCGAGTAAGATGTTATAGTCTAACGGAGCATCAATGATTTCCACGTGAATAGATATAGTCTTTCCCCCTAGTTAACCGACAAGCAAGGGAATGAGTCCATAAGATTGGAAACCACGTCCATCAAATGCTTTTAAGGTGGTAGGAGACTGGGTTATGTCTAGAGAACCTATATCTCTCCAGCAGGTCAAAGACATAATGGAAGTGGAAGCACCCTCGTCCAAAACATACGATGGATGTTGTTTCCACAAATACTAGTGTGAATCTGGAAGTCCAACTGGTGAGTAAGCCTTGGCTTGAAATATTCCAAGTTGAACAGAATTGTATTGGAAGAATCCGGGTCAACGGCTCCAACTGATGATAGCAAGGTTCTACGTTGTGTAGGGCAGTGTTGTAGAACTTTGATAGTAGACATGGCACAAGGTGCTTGAGCTAAGTCTTCAACGATGTTGTATTTTTGGGTTGCTCGCGCATTTGGATTAAATGTCACCTTTCAAATGGTGGCCTTGAGTGGGCGCAGCACGGTATTACTGACAGGTCTCTCAATATGGAGATGGCCATTGGAAGGAGGCGTCGAAGGGGGATCTTCTGTGGGAGACTTGCCTTTGGCAATATCGGTTTTGTTCGAACTTGGGACAGAATCATATGTCTTTAAACGTGTAGATATGTGAACCGTCTCATTACTCATCATGAGAACTTCATGATTTGAGGATGTTTCTGCTCTAGAAGAGTTGTCTTGGTTGCCCCCTTGTGGGGAATCATGTGTGACCATTTGTTGTTGTTGATGAGGGAAAGGGTTGGTTAACACTGTTGGGAGGAAGAACCTTTTACAAATTTCTTGACTTCCTCTTTGTAAGGACAGTCTCTCGTGTAATGATCTTCCTGACATATGAAGCAGGGAAACTTTGCTTTCCATCTAGGTTTGTTGTCATTATTGGTCTGTTGAGGTTTGGGATTTTCCTGCTGAGTAGAAGGTTTCTTGGATTTTCCTTTATTGTTCTTATTTTTCCCTCCAGATTGTTGTGATGTGGATTGGACGTCGTTCACCTCGGAGGACTGAGCAGGAGAGGTAGATGTTTTAGATGTAGCCTAGGTTTGGGGTGGAGCAACAGTATTTTGTTTCCCACTCAGTTTGGTTGCAGGCTGAGCCTTCATAGAACCAACTAATCCATCGATAGGAGGTTCAATAGCGGGATTTGATGGATCATTGGTGGGGCGGAAGGCATGAGGAATGATCGCGTATAACGTTTCGGATTGGGTATAAACCAAATCCATATATTGCGCACGAGAGATTGCTTGTTCCTCTATGACAAGTCCACCCATAGCAACATCCCTAGCAATGGGTGGCAGTAGTGACATTGTGAACCAATCATCCAGTAAATGGTCCAGAATGGGTGCCTTCACTAAGTTTTTTTGACCCAAAATCCAACGACGAAAAATTCGAATTTGCTACAACCTATGGTCACCTATCCGACAATTCCAGTATTTTTTTACAGTCGGTGGGATATCGGCTAAAATCCAACATAGTTGAAGACGTCGGATATTCGACTACCCTACCTCATCGGTTAACCAACTTCCTCCATCTTCATAGGTAGTCGGATAAGTGACAACGTTAACTTCCAATATTGGTCGGATACCATCCTTTTGCCATCGAATATGCGTCGGTTAAGCAACGGGTATGCCATACAAAAAAAGGCAGATCCGACGTTCCGAGCCATCGGAAGTATGGCACAAGCGTCGGATATTACCCTGCGATTGTCGGATAGGTCGTCGGTTAAGAAATGTGTATGCCATACAAAAAAAGTGGATCCGATGTTCCGAGCCGTCGGAAGTATGGCAAAACCGTCGGATATTACCCTGCGGTCATCGGGATTAGGTCGTCGGTTAAGCGACGACCCAATACATTTTTTTTTTTAAATAACATTTTTGAAATAAAACTTTTCATATTGAATACATGTTCTCTAATCCCTATGCTTATGTAACATTGTGGCATATTCGTCACAAAGAGATGGTTGGTAGTGTGCTTCCGTTATGTCAAGGTACTCTTACCTAACTTCTCTAATTTGGTATACTGAGGAGTTTGTATATTTATGTATGAGATCATATTCTTTGAATAAGGCTCATTATATAGTTAATGGGTAGTTACTTAATGTAAAAGGCTCATTTTTATTAAATAAGAACCAGTAGGTGGTTGGTAGTCATTAATTTTGAGATTGCATGTAGTTAGGGTTTTGGTAGTTATTAAGAAACTATTTATAGCGCTAGAAGGATGTATATTGTTTTGTCAAAGATTGGTATTGTATTGAAGCTTTTCTCAAAGGAGCTCATCCTCTCGAAGAGTCCCATGAACATTACTCTCTCTTTTTGAATTTATTAATACAAGTGTTATATTTTGCAAGTTTAATCTCTTTCTTGCATTTTCTTTTGTTCACTTATATTTATTTGAGGTTAAGCTAGATATTGATTCCAAGGAAATTAAAGAGAAGGTTAAGGATATTGATTCCAGTGCAACATTTACTCAACCTTTGAAGTTATGGAAACTCGAAATTGGTTATGAGGAGCAACCAAAAATCACAACAAGCTCCAAGAAATTGTCAAAATTTAAACGACACGCGAGTGGGTTGTAGAAAGCCAACATCGTAGCCATTCATTGAGCTCCTCTCTGTTTCGACAATAATTTCATATTCTCTACTGAACAGGGACAACCACGTGAAGGTGGAAGATCTTATGGCCCCTCCCCCCCCTCACATCACTCTCAATTCCCCATACCCAATGCATGCACTTGAAAAAAACAAATATGTGCAAATTCATCCATATTTTATCATGAACTTTCATCCATTATTCATTCAATAAATGCTAACATTCACTAAACCATTGTTTTTGTCAATCCACACATTCATTCAATAAAAGATAACATTCAATAAACCATTCATTAATCATTCAGTCAACACATTCATTCAATAAAAGTTGAAATTCAATAAAGGTAACAGTTTACTACACTGAATCATTAAAACATTAGAAAATTCATTAAGCCATTCATTCATTAATTAGGCCAAAAATCGTGGACGATATATTGTTATCAAAAATATTTAGACGAGATTTGAACCTGTGACCTATGTCTAGTCCCAAGGATACCACCTTTAAGCTTGACCTTATCAATAAATTCCCATTGCCATTTCCTCTCATACGACGTCCCAAAACCATTTCTCTCGACACCCACTCTTCATTTATTCTACATGCATTTCACTATGCAACCGTCTCAAATTCCCATTGCATTTTCCATCAATTACTTTATCAATTCAGTATGACCCACGTCTGTTGTCCAATGAGTGTTTCTGCGGTCTTCATTTTCATCCTGGCAACGGTTGACGATTCATGGTAATACGTTTCCCTTTGGCTGCAAATGACAAACTCATAGTTCACTATGAAGGTTTGTCTGACAAATGTGACGGTCAGAGAAATCTTGATAGTGAACTATGAGTTTACCATATTGCAGCTTAAGGGAAACGTAAATATAGAATGAATCGTCACCGTTGTCAGGCTGGAACTCAATACCACGGAAACACTCCTCGGACGGCGGGCGTGGGTCATACCGAATTCATAAACTAATAGAGGGAAAACGCAACGAGAATCTGAGACGATTGCATAGTGAAATGCATACATAATGAATCAAGGTTGAATGTGGTAGCCCGCCATCTCCCATTGTGAAATGCATGCAGAATGAATCAAGCTTGAAGGTGGTCGCCCTTTCCAACTGCACTTCAAGCTTGAAGGTGGTATCCTTGGGACTAGACATAGGTCACAGGTTTGAATCTCCTTAGTTCAGTTCGTACCCTGTTAGTTTTTCGATGCAAACTATATGTTTTCTTTAATTTGTTGTTGAATTTAATTCCCTAGCATAGGAGGAGCCATTATGGTCAAGTTGCATTCCTAAAAAAAAGATGAACATTGACAACAAGCAGCATGCTCTAATTGTTGTCGGTGTATGCTAGCTTAGTTGCAAATATCATGCTTCAGAAGAAGCCAGCCTTGAATGCTAAATATACCAATTTGGAAGGGTTTAATGTGAGTTTAAGGATATTGATTCCAAGGAAATTAAAGAGAAGGTTAAGGATATTGATTCCAATGCATCATTTACTCAACCTTTGAAGTTGTGGAAACTGGAAATTGGTTATGAGGAGCAACCAAAAATTACAACAAGCTCCAAGAAATTGTCAAAATTTAGACAACACGCGAGTGGGTTGTAGAAAGCCAGCATCATAGCCATTCATTGAGCTCCTCTCTGTTTCGAGAATAATTTCATATTCTCTACTGAACATGGCCAACCACGTGAAGGTGGAAGCTCTTGTGGCCCCTCCCCCCCCTCACATCACTCTCAATTCCCTATACCCAATGCATGCACTTGAAAAAAAAAAATATGTGAAAATTCATCCATATTTCATCATGAACTTTCATCCATATATGTGCAAATTCATCCATATTTCATCATGTGGAAACTCGAAATTGGTTATGAGGAGCAACCAAAAATCACAACAAGCTCCAAGAAATTGACAAATTTTAGACGACACGCGAGTGGGTTGTAAAAAGCCGGCATCGTAGCCATTCATTGAGCTCCTCTCTGTTTCGAGAATAATTTCATATTCTCTATTGAACAGGGTCAACCACGTGAAGGTGGAAGCTCTTATGCCCCCCCCCCCGCCTCACATCACTCTCAATTCCCCATACCCAATGCATGTACTTGAAAAAAAACAAATATGTGCAAATTCATCCATATTTCATCATGAACTTTCATCCATTATTCATTCAATAAATGCTAACATTCACTAAACCATCGTTTCAGTCGATCAACACATTCATTCAATAAAAGATAACATTCAATAAACCATTCATTAATCATTTAGTCAACACATTCATTCAATAAAAGTTGAAATTCAATGAAGGTAACAGTTTACTACACTGAATCATTAAAACATTAGAACATTCATTAAACCATTCATTCATTCATTAGACCAAAAATTGTGGACGATATATTGTTATCAAAAATATTTAGACGTCGTTTTTCCCGTCCTTCTTTTTATAAGTTTTTCTTCTCTTCATTGGTACATAATCTATAAGAGAACCATCTACATCTAGACTTTCTCTTCCAGTTCTTGGTTCTTTAGCAGGCGCTTTTGGTGATGTTTGCAATATCCTAGCTGATTGTTGTTCTAGACGTGGATTTTGCGGCAAGGGGTTCGGATTTGCTGCAACGATGTGAAAATTTTACATCGTTATATTTTGCTATTGTAATGACAAGTTTTTCATTTAGAAAAATTCATTACGAAGGTGTTTTTTTACCTGGTGTGACCAAATCATGTTGTTGATGTTCTTGTCCAGTCTCAACCTGTACAGTTTCACCCTCTACATGCTCTACAGTTGAAATACGGTGAACTACAATTAATGTTCACCATTTGCAATGCTATACATAAAATTGTAGCATATGAATAAATTCATTACCAGGATTCAAAGCTTGATCATCGATTTGTTGTTGTCCCTCCTCGACACTAATGGGATCATTGCTTTCCTGTTAAAAACAGAGTCAATATTTTACATCAAGTATTTGTAACGAAAATATTCCACAAGCGACAAATCTTCTTTAAACTATATAGATTCTATATACCTATGCACCGGATGGATTGGTACCACAAGACTGTGTTTGCCCAGATAAGCTTCTTCGACGTTCAACAACATTTCCAAAGCCTTCCTGGAAGCCAAGCTTCATGTCTTCCTCTGTGGGTACTTCATTGAATCGATCGGCCTGCATATTTGCTTATCGTCGTTAATTAACATTTTACGGTGCAATAAAACAAAAAATAATTTTCAATTTATTATTTGTATTCATTGTTGGTTTCTCAAAACTTACAATCCATGCAACCAAATTCGAATAACCACCAGGGCCAAGCTTGTGCTGACCTAGTTTTTCTAGTCTTTCCTTTGTGGCCTTTGATGTGTCTAATAGCCTATGCAAGTGTTGAAATATGTTATATGTTCCAAGTTCGATATAGAAATAAAGGATAATAAGGTTTAGAATTACATTGCGGAAAGTATTGCATACCTCCCTATGCCTGGTGTTAGCTTGCCTTCTCTTCTCAGAGCCTTCTCCTTTCCATCTTCCACTAGAGCTCTCCACTCCATTGCTGGAATCATTGGTGGGCGCTCATACCTCTGGTTTTTTTCGAGGTGTGTCCTATATTGGTCTCGGACAACCTTCACATGTTGACAAGCCTTTTTCAAGACATTGGCATGACTGAAGGTTTTGTCCCCGAACAGGCCAACCAACCGATTAGTGAGTTCATCTTTTAAATGTTTTGGTTGTCTATCCCACCTTGTTCGGATGGTGGGCCCAAAGATCTCCAAGAAAAAGTCATTCATATGTTTATAAAAAACATTGTTTCCTGCACAATGATCATGCCATGATCATAATTAGTTGATAAAAAACGTTTTATCGGTACATTACAATGAAATTATTAACACTAATTAACCTGATCAACTATGATTAATTACCTAGGATCCTCGCTATCTTTATTGGGACGAGATCTTCATCCACCAAAAATGTTGTCTCCAGTGTTCTCGTGCTTTTGACACGGGAAGATCCTGGAAATGTAGCTTCTTTGACATCAAAATTGATAGGGGACTCAGTGTCGACCCCTTCTTGTGGACGATCTTTTGTGTGTTGTTCAGTAGCGGCTGTTGCGCTCACAGGGGGGTCCGTGGTGTTTCAGAACGTGTTGCCGATTGTTCAGTCGACAACAATGGCGAAGGATTCGAACTACGTGGAGTCGTTTGGTAGTGATGCAAAGTCTCTCCACGAGCCTCGCTGGGGCCAACACCACCTTGACCACTATTGTGTGGTCCCTTATAATTCTGTAAATACACACCACGCCTTATACGTTCAATACTATCATATAAAAGAGAACATTATAAATATTTAAACGAATTATTCTATGATTCAAGATTCCTCAACTTACTCGTAAGTTATTAGATCTATGTTCCAAAAATGCAATCCTTTCTGTAATTGAACTTGTCTGTGGAACCTGGATTAGTAGAGAAAGGATTTCCGCAGTATATCTATTCAAAAATTTCTCTGCCATCTTTAGCGGATGTGTGGCTTCACCAATTTTTTCGCAATCGTGAAGCACCTCTGCCACTTCAGGTTCTAACGGAAAATCTTGCGATGCTGATTCATACTGCGATTCACTAGTGGGCTGCAACAAACATATATAAAGCACTACTGAGTTCTCTATTGATAGATTCCAAATTTTATATTAACGTAACATATTTATCATGATAGATTCGTAAAATTACAACACGGTTTACATTATCATAACGAAACCAGTATACACACGAAAAATACATAACAAAATTAACATTATGCTACGTATTATATTGGTACAATTGAACTGAATTATACCTGTGACCTCGAGGATCGTGATCCACTCATTGGATCAATGGTCATAGGTGACTTGCCCTGATCTGTTAATATCTGGGAGCTGCCCCTAACAAAAACCTAATAAAAAAACATAGTGAAAGTCACCTAAATGATTCCAAAACTATTCATGAGAAAACACATCAAAAAAATTATTATTCATATTATATTTGTAATATTACAAAGATGTATACCCGTTGCGCGGACCCTGGTGTGGCCAACCTTACGGAACCGGCCTACATCAAAAACATAGACAAGAAAATTACGTAAACGAAACCAAAATATTCATTAAAACATTAATATAATGCTAAAACATTTTGACATATTTTAATTGTACAATTCAAATCAGGTCTACCTGTTGCCCCGAGGGTGTTGTCGTCTGATCAACATTCTGCATCAAATATAAATAAAATTATATAAAACAAACCAAGTTATTAATAATGGGAAGACAATGCAAATAAAAACTCTTTTTTCTTATTATATTTGTACTATTAGAAAGATGTATACCTACTCCATCGAGGAAGAAGTACTCCTCCGACCATTTGTTGGCAGGGATTTATCCCGATGACTGGCCTGCAAAGTAAATATGGGAAATTTAAACGAAATAAACTAACAAAAAATCCTTATGATGTTTAATTTATTACTAAAAGGTTGGGTAAAATGTTTTATAGTAACCTTGTTTGTATCTACTCGGTTCACAGGGTAATTAATAAGCAACTCGTCCCCTGCAGATATTGTTTTAATAGCAACTACAAAAACACGGTTTCCTTCACGCCCCTCAAATTCGCATTTTGGTTGCTTAATTGTAGACCCTAGTTGTGAACTGTTTATAAACCCCGCAATATTCCCTGTGGCCTTTGGCCTTCCGTCCATGTACAACGTTCCTCCTTTATTTTGATTTTGTCTTTCAATTGTAAATAGTTTGTTGACAATCCATAGCTACGCATACTTTTTGTATATCGGACAAGGCGCATCCAATCGTTGTATTTGTATATGGGTCCAACATACTCCATCAATTATGTACATGTCCCGTAACCGACCAAGATGCAATCCATGGAAAACAACCCGAAACCATGTATCGACGACGGTGCAATTCGATATCTCCTCTCGTTCACACAAAAATCAGTGTTCGGTGGAGGAAGATCCTTCGGTACCCATTGTTTCACTAAATGTCTATACCTCAAGGGCACCTCTTCGTTGTCTTTTGTCTCATCACCATAGGAACATTCCCCCCCTTGACCGTGAAAAAATTCATTCCGTCTATGGAATCTTCTTTTGGTTTTTTGACATCTAGTTGATACAATTCTTCTAGACCTACTAGATGTCTCACTTTCCTCTAGCCTTCCTAAACTCCCCTCGCTCGAGGAAGACAGATCAGACAGATACCTGTTTGTTTCTACCTGCACCATTGGAAAAAAGTTTAGATTCGACCGCAAGGCATAGAGCCTCTTAAAAGTTGACATGCATCGCCTTTTGTAATTTTACTTGATCATCATTCCCTTTGTCAACATGTAGGCATTCAAGTGATGATCGAAAAACGACCAATTTATCTTTCTTAAGAGTAGAAAGTCATGCAATATTTATGAGTTGTTTTTTACTATTTGATTTAACACTACATCACACATGAAACACTACACATACACGTTACAGGATCTCCTCTAATGCTACAAGTCCTAGCTACTTAATGAAAACTATTTACCACATATTTGATTACCTTAGTGTAGACGTTTCCTATAATATACTCAGAAGAGTTACTTTCAAAAATGATTGTGCCTCTTAGAGGCCATTCAACTCTAAGAACCAAGTGACCCTATGATAGGGCTAGTACAAACCAGAGAGAGAGATTTGACTGGGCTATGGTACGGTCAATCAAAGAAATTCAGTGACAATAAAAAGGCTCAGTACAAAGACCAACCAGTAAGGTACAAGTCAAAAAAAAAAGAATGGTTATAAAGACTCATAACCCTTGGGACTAAGGGGGTGTACACTACCTCAAACGTGGACAAACTACCATAGTTATAACCACAAGACCAAAAACATAAAAGGCGGTACAAATCAATATATGCAATATCTCCTTGTAACTACCTCATATATGCAATATCTCCTTGTAACTACCTCATATATGCAATAGCTCCTTGTAACTACCTCTTGTAACTCAAATAGTACCACCAAAAGGTATGATAGCATGCAATCTTCCTAACTAAGGTCAGGAGAGTGGTATGAAGTGGGTATAAAGACTCGTACCAATTTGGAGAAAGTGGGTGTACCTCAAATGTGGACAAACTACCATAGTACCCACAAGACCTAAAACATAAAAGGTGGTACAAACCACAAGATATCCCAATATCAGTAAAACACCCAAAAGGTAAAAGGCAAGGTACCACAAAAATATTATCGACAAAATGAAAGGACCATAAGACAATCGACCAAGGTGGGGTACAACCAATCATCTCTCTCTCAAATGTACCACTGTTCCATATAACTTGAAATACCATCATCACAGTAAACGGAAAATTCCACACGAGTGATGTGATCACGTGGTCCTCTAGACTACTCCTACGGTCAAGCGTTAGTGGCTCCATGAAGGGGTGTTCAGTCCCTTCAGAAGACCATCTAACTCAACCATCTCGAAGACCTAGTAGAAGAGGACATCACATATCATCAAATAAGTATTGGTAACTACCGTGTATGAACTCAAAAACCCTAAAGCAACCGAGCATGCAGAAGGGGAGCTATGAAAAGACAAGGCTCGCAGGCCAAAAAAACAAGCTCAAAAAATTGTACTGGGACCGATGTCACAGTAAGCGAGCTTAAACAAAAGTGACCAGAATGCCAACAAGTAGCACTAAAAAGAAAAAGACCCTCTAAAAAGGTGAAAATGCAAGCAAACTTCCTAACTAGGAGCTAGAGACCTCGACAAATCGTATCCTTCGCAAGGTGATGAAATCCAAGTCGAACAATACGAAGTGAGAGACCAAATTTGAAGGATATCCCTCTACCGAAAGGGATCCTGGGTAAAAGAGCCCTAGTATAAAAGTCACTAAGCTACCTCGTTCATGACACGTCAGAAAAGGTTTTTGGCGCTTCTGCCTTATCACCCTTGTATCACCAGTATGGTGGCTGGAGAATACAAGGAAGACAATGATCGATGTTTCCTTAGGGATAAGTGGAGTGCGGCATTCCACATAGTCTGTCTGGTTCTCGATCTCGCGGCGGTTTAACCCCTGAAACAACAGGAGGCCCCTCGACAAACTGGTGTATGACCGTGTCAACAAATACTAGAGGATTTTGGTACCCTAGAGGACAACAACTGTCTCAGATGATAATGACAAGGAGGAATTATTCGGATGCCTATCCCCGGTGTCCTACCTAACTAGCAAATTCTTTTTCTCCTCAAGTGAGGTTATGGTGTGTTTAGTTAGGGGGTGTAAATTTTAGTGGTTGTATTACTCAATCGGGTGATGGAAGTGAAACTCGTGGTGTGATGACTGACTCAAACCATGCAAATGCATATGAATAAAATAAGCCTTTCCTTTCAATGAATGCTAGCTAAGGTAAGGAGAGAGTTCTTTCAAACTATAACTACTCTTTCAAATTAAATGAATCCATTAACAATAACTTTCTTCTACTTCTAATGACTAAAATGCATGACAATGTTTAAACCTAATTAGCAAGCATAAGCATGACATTGTGATATTGTGAATAATCGTGTATGCTAGGACACATTATTTCAATTTAAAACCCATGTAATGTACGCTAGGAGACTTAAATTACAGAATGATCTCATAAGTATAAGCCCAAGAATATTTGTCACAATCCAAAATCTATTCACCAAATTCAAATCACTTCTACTATAGCTCAATTTATGTGATGAATACAAATATCCAAACCATCTCTGATTCAACCAAAAATTACAAACCATGAAAGAGTTGTTCAAAGAAACCATCAACAATTGGAAGCCATGCAATAAAAAAAAGGCATTTGCAAGACATTATCATCCACTAGAAAGGTTTGGTAAAAGGATTTAAGTTGAGTAATGGAGGACAAAAGGTGGAAAAGATTCAAGTGGCACATGTCTATGACTGTAGATAGATGTCAAAAGAGAAGGTTTCTACTCAACCAAATTTTCCCAAAATTGAATATAATTGTGAATATGCATAACGAGTGTTTTCCAAGACTGACCTTGACATTGAATTCTAATGTGATGGTTTATTTTTACATGGAAAAAGTGGATTTGATATAATAGTAAAAAATCACAATGAAAAATAGTGATTCTAATAGTAATAGACCTCTTGTTGCAAATCTGTTCATAATTTTTACTATAAGCGAAGCAATCAGATTCAATTAGATATCCATGTTAGATGTTTAAGATATATTTCCAGTCGTATATGGAACTCATCCCTCCATGGCTTGTGGAGTGAGATATTGATTGTTGAAACCCAATGTAAAAACCTTTAGTGTTAGTGCTTCTACTAATGATATCTCCCAAATTGAGCAACGAAACGAAATTCCAATGTTAGTCATCATACTTGAACTCATTAAAAATTCATTCTTTTGCATTCATAGTCGACATAAGTACAACAAAAGGGATCATGATTGCTAGGGTCCACAGTCAAACATGCATCTGCGAAACAGAAAATTCAAAGCTGGAAGGTAAGATAAGTTAATTACAAAATTAGGTCAATGGGACCCCTAAGTACAAAGGTGTTGATACAATGTGGGAGTGCAAAAGCGGCTCCTTTATAAGGCATATTCTATTGAAAGAAAAGGAAACCTTCCTTTGCAAGATAAATGGATCTCCCAAGTCCCAGTACACATTCAAGCAACAATTTTTCCATCTACAATAGAAACTGGGGACAATTTCTTTTTAAGCATGGAGGAAATGATGAGCACTATGGGGTTAAAGTGCTTATCATATGTTGCAAATTCGGAATTTCACTGGCAAGATATCCCACCAATCTATTTGGAAGTTCACTAGTTGTATCTCAAATTCTAGTTTTATCTTGGCTACACATTAGGCTTATAATTGTCAGCAACTACATGTATTGGATTAAAATTAAGATAAAGGGCTTGAAATCATCTCCTCAACTTGCAAACATTTGTAGGATTTGCATGTTTTTCCATCAGACCTAATGATTAAGGCATTGTGATAGAGGAAGGCCTTATGGATACTTCAAGCTCTTATCCTAGGATCACCTCTGTACTATGTTTTTTTATTGTGAAACAACAAATGCAACATTAGTCACTATTGCAAGAAACAAAAATGCTTACTTCTCACTCAGTTTTGTTTGTCTTTGAGTGGTATGCATAAAAATAAGGACTTTTGGTCGTCTGGTACTTATGTAAAGTGTTTGGAGAGGCTTAGTGTTGCTTTTGTTGGTGATAGTAACATTGGGATGCAATGTGTTCTATCAAGTTGTATAAACATATGTAAGCTTGAGAAAAGGGATAGACCATTTAGTGATTTGGCTCTTTTATGAATCAAATCCATCCCTTTGTTTCTGAAATGGCCTATCATTTCCTATTCACTCATATGCACACCTAGAATCTGTCCACTTATTCTTCTGTCATTTTGCAAACTTCACACATTACAGACACACTCCTAACAAGAATGGTATTCAATTCCTTTCCCATTTATTGGCCCGGCTAATAACATGGAGAAACATACCATCCTTAGATAGTAAGGTTAGGATACATGGGATAAAAACTCAAAGTTGCACATATGGAAACAAACTAAGAACAATTCTCTGCAGTTTGGATACAAAGGACGTGGTACTTCATCAAGGTTCAAGCCAACAGGCACTAATATTATTCCCTTGGACAGAAAATACCTCTATACCAACCTGTATCCAGAGCATTAGTTAAACTGGATAGGGAAATCGATGTGTGGAATATAGATTGTCCAGCATCAAACAAAAATTCAGGCTAGGGTAGTGATTGCAACAAGGAGCAATGTATCACTATGGAGGATAAGCCTTGCACTCCCCAGCCTTCATGGGAACCTACACAAAAAAGCATGGAATGTCCAGACATAAAATCCCAACAAAAGGATGAAGTGAGTGGTTGGATGAATATTTCACTGCAAATTTGACTAACTCAAGGATTGGCCAAGAGGTAAATACCGATTGCTGGAACCCTAGTTTCGATACAGTAGAGAAAAGACAAGATATCGAAAGTGGTTGGGGAGGTAAATCCCTCACGGATCGAAGGCTCTGGTTAAGGATTCGTCGACAGGAATTTGTCCCACACCAAGTAGAAACCCTGTAGCGTATCCAGTCAATACTTAGTCAACTACCTCCATGTGACCAATATGCATGGATTTAACAAGTTGGCAGGTCCAAATTTCACAAATTAGAGCACAATATGTCCAAGAAAATAACCGGTAAAATGCACCAAAAATGCAAGTCAACCACAATTGAAGAGAAATGTTGCATGTGTGCATGTGTGTATCTATATCTTTATTCACATTGAAAATGTACAAAGTTACAGCTTGTATGAGCCATTATGGCCTCGAAAATTTTTTCTGTGTAGTAAATTCAAACCCCAAATGAAAATCCTTTTACTAGATTCAAACCCCAAACTCAGAGATGTTCTCTGTTTGTTTTCTACCTATACGAGGAAGGGTTTTACCTACTGATGTCATTGTGGGTCGTGGGCCTCCGTTGCTGCAACGTCAATCTCCTTGGACAGATTGGGCCCCCAATTCACTGCGATGTCAATCTCCTTTGACGGGCTCAGGCTAGATGGTGACGGATTCCACCTTCGACAGGGGTTGCGGAGGAGACAGGTTCGTGAATGAGATATTTGGACAAGGTGAGGTTTGTTTCATTTTTTTTTAATAATAATATAATTTTTTTATTATTTTTTATTTTTTATTTTTTATAATGTGTTATAATATTTTTTTTTATATATTTTAATTTTTTTTATTTATATATATATATATGTGTGTGTGTGTGTGTTAATATTGTTTTTAATTTATATTTTTATTATAATATATTTATATATATATATATATATATATTAATATTTTAATATATTTTAATGCAATGTGTTATCATTAGGCCCTTTAGAGAAGATATTTGATCTTTGATTGGGATATAGGTGCCATTAGGAATTGTTTTGTACCAAGAATGGGTCATGGTGTCTTAACCATGGTAAGGAGAGGAAATGAAAAAAATTAAGTTCTATATAACTCTTTTAAGGATCTGTCCCATGAATGTGTTCTCAAAGAACCACATAGGCCATGATATAAAAGGGATATTTGACCTTTGTGTGGGGTATGAAAGCCAATAGGAGGTTTTGAATTATAAGGAATAGATATTGGGGTCTTGACCATGGTTGAGTAAGGAAGAAAATGGACGCATAACCTAAATATAGCTTCTAGGGCTTATGGGACAAAATGAGGTCTTAAGCCACTACATATTCCCTTTAGAGGATATCTTTAGCCACTAAGTGAGATATAGCCACCATTAGGAGATCTTGTTCACCTAGGATGGATCTTACGATGTTAACCATGGTCATATGGGAAGCAGTGCAAGGAATTTTTAGTGGTTCTAGGTTAATTACTTTTAAGGATTACTATTAAATGAATGTTTGAATCAATGTAATGAGTAACTATGTTGACTCTTAATATTCAAAAGTAGTTATCAATTTTAGTAGTTGCAGTATAAATCATAGAGCATTTAGGGATCATTAACATCTCAATAATTATGAACCTTGTGGTTGCATACCTTGAAGCTTAACACATCCAGATTGATAATTAAAGTGAACAATTATATCATTGTAATTATGTAGTCCACCACTAAGTATCAAAGAATATGCAAAAAGTATAGATGGAAAAATGTTATGTAAGTATTTTGTTAAAATATAATGTAAGTGAAAATATTTAAATTTATTGGAGAAAGTATGTAATGAAATGGATCCATTGGTCATGAATTGCTTTTTTTTTAAGAAATGTTTTAAAATGAAATATTATTGTCTGATGTTCTAGTCTGAATGAAGTATTGTAAGTTAATGAGTTTTATCTTAGTATGTTCAGTCTTACCACTATTACATGAGATGGGGAAGTCATTAATTTACCAGTGAACAATTTGGTTCAATGTTATGTTGTGTCAACCCTTCACAATACAGTATGATAATAAATATAAATCCTCATGTTGAATATTACAAGCTCTTTAAAATACATTGGTTGATTACCAAAAGAAGTTGTCATCAATAGTTTTGTGTGTTTGCTTGTTTGAATTGTGGTCATCAGTCCAAATTTTAAAAAATTCAACGTTGGCCTCGGGTAGCACATTCAACGTTGGCCCCATGTAGCACATTAATTAATCTATAGGTATGGTTTTTGATGCTCCAATTGATGCTCGAATTGTTAGTTTCGGTTATGTTTGAGTCTGGAAACCCTCCCACACCGTCGATGCATGTGTCTAGTCTAACCATGCCAGATTTTAGTCCAAGCAAGCACAAATTTAAAAAATTTCAACGTTGGCCCCATGTAGCACATTAATTAAACTATATGACGATGATGACGATGACGATGACGATGACGATGAAGATGACGATGACGATGACGATGATGATGATGATGATATTGACGATGTTGATGATGATGTTGATGACGATGACGATGATGATGACGATGACGATGATGATGACGATGACGATGATGATGATATTGACGATGTTGTTGATGATGTTGATGATGATGATGATGATAATTGTGATTACGATGATTATGATGATATTGATTATGATTATCATGATTAAGATGATGATGATGATGATGATGATGATGATGATGATGTTTGAGTCTTCATAATTGTGCATTTCCTTACTAAGCTTCTCTCTGTTTCGAGAATAATTTAATATTGTCTACTAAACAGGGCCAACCACGTGAAGGTGGAAGCTCTTATGGCCCCTCCACCCCCCCTCACATCACTCTCAATTCCCCATAACCGAACAAAAATATCTATGTACACTAGAAACTTTAAATGTGTTTTTTGACATACTCTAAAACAAGCAATGTTTCTAATTATATCATATAGGAAAATGGAAACTCACTAAGAAACAATTAATTTATTATTACTGCATACCTCATAAAATTCAATGGTCTTCATCATCTTCTTCATCTGGGTCATCGTCTGTACTATCATCCGATGATCCAGATTCTACATTGTAAGGATTGGCCATAGCATCCTCGTCGTCGATGTCAATTACGATCAACATGTCATCGTCGATATCATATTCATGGACATTGTCTGATAGTACATCATCTGATTCAATAAGTTCTTCGACATCTTCTTCTGGACCATGATCATGATCATCTTCTGTGGCGTCTTCTTCTTCGAGAACATCTTCATTACCTTCATCAATGTTATACTTTACCGGCCTTCCCCTTGGTCTCACAGCAAATGACCAACCCGCTCTACCTAGAACCTCAGAGTAAAATACCTATTCACAATGGGTTGGAAGAACATAGGGCTCCGTTCTTGGCTCAAACAACCTTGTATTTACCATGGTAAAACCATTATCATGTTCAATAATTGTTCTATCGGGATCACGTTGATTCAATCAACACCTGTACCATTTGACAACGAACAGAAATACCTTGAAGGAGTTAAATTCACACTGAAGAATGTCTTCTAGATACCCATAGTATCGATTTTCAGATAGTTCTGGATGTCTATCACTTCTAGAAGAAACATTGGTCACCTCAAAGACTGCAGATATCCCACAATCAGATGTTTTCTTTGTTTCATCCAACTTTTTGATGCGATATCTACATCCATTGCACCACATAGCCTTATGGTGTTTTACCTAGTACAACAAGCCATACAGGAAAATATTACATAATGACACCATATTTATGATAAAGCAGTGCATGTTTATTATAATACCATAAAAGGAAAATAACCAGCGTGACATACAACGACAATATTTAAAAAAAAAAAATAGTGTTGTTGATTAATATGCTTACCTGCTTATCTTTTAAACCTCTTGCTAAATCGATTTCCCTTTGTGTTAGATTGGTGTCTCCATTGCGATGTGCAGCTTTAACCAATGAAGCCACACCTTCCCATGATATTCCATGACCAGATTGTTCACATTTTTCGATCCATTCCTTCATCCAGTCAAGATTGTTTGCAATGTATAAATGAATCGCATCCCACTTTCGACCAACTGTTTGATGACAATAAAATTAAAATTCAATGAAAATGTATATTAGCCACTTAAAAAAGTATATAATTACAATATAAAATGATGCAAAATACTAAATAAAAAAATAGAATATATATGTATGACATATAAACATAAAAATCACCAGTGAAATGTGTTATATTACCTTTCACCTTCCTCGATCTACCTTTCCCCTTTGGGTACTCCCCTTCGAAATTGTTTTTGGAGTCTGGATCACAAATGCGATGTAAATTGAGCTTTGGCGCCAATATAGGAAGATATTCACTAATGTACAACATTTTTTGGTATACCATATATCCCTACATAATAGAACCCTCAGCATATGCTCGTTGTCTGACCAAACCCTTCATAAATTTCAAGTGCCTCTCAACCATCCACATGGACCTTGAGTGCGCAGGTCCACACAGTTCAATCTCCTCAACTTGGTGTATGAGGTAGTGTTCTTGTGCATTGAAAAATGATGAAGGTAGATGCTTCTGCATTTCACACATGAAACGAGGAATTTCTCTCCTCCAATACTTTATGTCTTCTTTATGGAATTCTTTAGATGACAACCATCTACAAGTAATTACATGACAACTGGCCAATCAAGAGATTAAAGAAAAAAGTAATTATATTACGTAACATGAAGTAGAGAATGAAAATCAAATTAAGAATAAGTTCTATGTTGAATTAAACAAACAGTAAGCACATGGAAAAATCAACACTTACCTCATGTATTTCCCGAGACTATATATTATTTGCTTGACATTGTTGTCAAAGTTGTCCAGGATAGAGAGAGGTAGAACATACTGTAACAATAATATACAAATAGTTTCAGTATATCGAAAAAGAGTACTAGAAAAAGAAAAGAAAAATGATTATTAAATGCATACCATATTAATTATTACCTTCATGAAGACATGCCAATCATGCGTTTTCACCCCCACGAAATCACCTTTCTTTGTTATGATATTCTTCATGTTCGCACAAAATCCGGTGGGAAATTTAATTTTTCGAATGACTTCTTTTACAACATTACTTTGCTGGTCCGTTAACATCCATGGAAGTGAGTTTATATTAATTTGCTCTCCGTTGCTATGAAATTGAATGACGTCTTTCATTGCATGGTTGTTATCTTCAATGTCTTTGCAAATTTTGACAATTTTTTCTTTGTCACTCCTTCCATCCAATATTCGCCATAATGTTTCAGTCACATTCTTTCCGATATGCATTGTATCAAATAGATGAGCAATTTGTAGGTGCTCATAATAGGGCAACCTACTAAATTGTCTAGGATAACTTTTCATTCCTCGTGGAAGCCCATTAATGCCTTCATGATGATCACATGAATGACAATGATGAAATTAAATATTAAATCAATGTCAATTACACTAAACAGCACACAATATAATAAAATACAATATGATCATATACAATGATTGATTATACGTACCTTGACGATTTCTATTATATTGCAACTTCCATAGCTGAGGTGTCATTCTATTTGGTTTTAATGTAGTCTCTTGCTTGCCATTGAAAAGATGTTTTTCGGTAGTTCGATACCTGTGATTCTTGGAGAGGAAGTGCCTATACTCATCAAACACCTCCTTTCCTAAGCTTTTTGAACGACGAGATTTGATCTTAGGACCACAAACTGGACATGCAAATTTCCCCTTTGTCTGAAGACCTAAATAAAAAGATGGAATATCAATATTGTCTATTATAATTATATAAAAAATGACTGGATTATTTAGAAAAACATGCATGCGTATTATATTAACTAGTAGTTCTTAAAATTAAATGCAACTAAAGTGGAACTTATAATTACATACCACAGAAATGGGCTAACCCTGGGGCATCATGTATTTTCCATACAAGCATTGCATGGAATTGGAATTGCCTTTGTCATATTCGTCTAGATAAGTCATACATAGTGATGCCATTCCATAACTTCAGTAGCTCGTCAATAAGAGGTTTGATATATACATTCATATCTTTGACTTGGTACTTATTTGATTGATTTGAACATATAAAATAAATATTCTGATTATGAGACGTACCATTTAGATATATAAACCATATTTCACAATAGAAAAACTTTAAATATATATAACATTATGAGACAAAAAACGACAAATGAGAATATACCACTACAATAAAAAAAAACTGCAGTGTTCATGCCTGGAATAATCATCGACAACATTATGTGCTCCCTCTTTATTGTCAACCATGGAGGAATGTTGTTGTTGATAAAAAAAATAGGCCACACCGAGTAAACAGATCTCATCTCTGCAAAAGGATTGACACCATCTGCTGCCAAAGAAATCCTAAGATTACGAGATTCGTCTTTAAAGTGAGGCCATTTTTCCTCCATATCTCTAAATGCAGACCCATATGCAGGCATCCGAATAATGTCGTCTTGACTTATGTTCCGTGCATGGTAATCCATAAACTGCACTATGTTTTTGCACCTGAACAGTCGTTGCAAACGGGGAATAATGGGAATATAACGTAGAACCTTGCGAGGCACCTTTTTAGTTACTTGATCTGTGCGATATCTACTGATATGACATTTAGGACATTCTGTTGCAAATTCATGTTGGTTGTAATAAAGAACATGATCATCGGGGCATGCATGAATTGCTTCATACTGCATTCCAATTTCTTTCATGATGGCAGAAATATCGATATGTGCGAGGTAAAATACTTGAAGGTGGTAACAAATATTCACCTATCATGCTACAACAAATTAAAATAAAAATCTAGTTAATATAATATAGAAATAATATTAATGAAACAAATTTCATCCGTAGTAATTTGACTTATATATGAATTAATAATAAAATACATGACAATCATATATATTTTGTGATGGAATATATTACATACCTTAACATCCGTGTGACTGATATGTTTGAAAGACCATTCATAACCTTCAAGTTCATTACCAACAATATAGCAGAGAGAAGATTTGTCTTGGAGCCGTCATAAAGGGGTTCGTATGCCTTGTCAAGAAGAGGTATATCATGAATATCATCAAAATGTTCATCATTTTCATGATCATCATCATCATCCATTCCAACATTAAATGAATCATGGATCAAAGTATTTATAACATCATCTTCAACTATGTTATCAGTATCATGATCTTCTTCAATGTGATCATTAACTTGTTCTCCATTAATATTCATAGCTCCATGTTCCTCCGGTACTTGTTCTGGAAGCACTTGTTGATCCGAACGATATGCCGTAGGATGTATTTCCTTTATAATTACATGAAACAATCAATAGATAAAAGTTAATATAAGAAATTCAAACACAAAATGTAAAAATTTCAAACGCAAAATGTAAAAATTTATGTGATACATTAAAAATTTAACAAATTTTGTACTGTTGGGATGAAAAGAACAACAACCAATTGTACTGTTGGTCAAAAATAAGAAATATTATAATAATACATAAGAAATATTATAACAATACATAAATTTACAAAAGCAATCAAAATAAAAACATATATAATGCAAAACTTACAAATGGATGGTATTCATGTCCCCCCTCGGCGTGTCCATGCTCCCTACAATGTTTTGTGGCTGTTGTGATCAAAATTCTTCTCCTCTTAAAGACTCTGCATTGATTACATGGACAATAGCATTTACTATCACCCCTTCTTTCAACTCCTTCCCACAATCTAGCAAGCAATTGTCGATTTTGTTCGTCTGGATCAGGAATATTCGTAGTTGACATTTTCTCGTAAAAAGCTTAAATGAAGATTATCGATCTTAGAAAATGAAGCTCCATAGTACTTTGCTCACTTGAATAACAAAAACAACGAAAAACAGTCCGCCGAACAAAAAAAACATCCGCAAACCGTCGCTGGTATGGCAAACATGTCGGAATGGTTAGATATTTATAAATTTTAAAAGTCAAAAAGTCAAACCTACGTCGGATATCCGACGACACTAATCTAGTTACCGTTGGGAAAAATACGTCAGATATCCAACTTCTTCAGGTTCGAAATGGAGTCGGTTATCCGACATCCAAAGCGTCGAATACCCGAATAGGCGTCGAATATTCGCAGAGCCGTCGGATAGCCTATGAGCCTCGTCGGATATCCGATGGACACCTCTCGAAATTTTTTTTTAAAAAAAAAGTAATTTTGAAAGAAAAATCCGACGACACAGTCCATTTCGTCGTAGGTCGTCGGATTTGCTCATCGGATTTTGGGTTCAAATCTACTAGTGCTTGATTAATGTTCGGCGTCTCTGCCACTCATGAATGTGATCATATATATGCGTGACAATAGTTTGGCGCAACGAAGTTAACAAGTCTATTCTAGTCTCATATTGGATGGGAAGATGGAAGTGTGTCAAGAACTGCATAGCCAGGGTGTTGAAATCTCTGAAGGAGTGTTGGGGCAGCTCGATATACCATTTTGCTGTCGTACTGGTGAGTGTACGTTGGAAGAGCCATAGTCTAATAGAATCATCCATCAGTTAGTTCGAAGAACACCAAAGATGAAATGTCATAACGTGATTTTTTGGATCTTCCCTGGGTTTCGCATCGAACTTTGGGATGTCCTACGGTAGTTTGGCAGGGATGGGTGGCCAGCGAGGTTTGTGCCAAATAAGATCGTTGATAAGTCTGGACAAGTCAGGTAAGTCTAATGTGTCCAGAAATGGAATTTGTCGATTGGGTTGCGGGAATGAGTAGTACTGATGGGGTGTTGGGATTCCTGTGGGGCCTTGCACTGCATATTGTTACATGTCATACCCAAACATATTACCTGCGGGGTACTGTTGGAAGTTTTGAGCATTAGGGATCATCTAGTTCATGGGTGGTTGGTTCGGAATCATAGGGTTGATAAATTGATTTGGAATCGAGTTGGATGTCGGTCGTTGAACATACTGTTGAGTGGGAATGAATGGTGTGGATACCTGGGGTTGTTTCCAAATCCTTGGTTGGGTGGATTTCCCATACCCTGACTAGGGGGAGGTGTCTAATAGAATGGAGTCCATAGATTATTTGTGTCGCTCTGGTTGAGAGGCTGGGTTTGAGGAGGTGGGTTCCATTGAGTGTTCGAGGCACTAGGATAGGGTAATCCAGAATTCAGGTTAGGGGGGACGAAGGCCTGATGTTGATTAGGTTTCCCCCGTCTTGGTTTTGGTTTCCAGGAATGTAATTCCCCCCAGTAGGTGGGATTTTTGGTCCCCAAGAAGGAATTAGGCCTGACAAAGGGAATAGGATGTTGGTACCGCTTGGGGTACTAACAATAGTTTGTCCACCGCCAGGTTGACTATGTGATCCCCACGGAGCAAATGATGTCAATGGAGGAGGTTGTTGGTTGGTCCCGCTTGGGGCACTAACAGATGGTTGTCCTCCAAAAAGTGAGGTATGTGGTCTCCACATGGTAGATGATCCAGACGGAGGGGGTTGGTTACTGGGTCCGCTTGGGGCGCCAATAAACGGTTGTCCTCCGAAATAGTGTAAATTGTGGCTAAAGATTGACCTCTAGTCACATTGGGTGTTCGAATAGTAGGAATGGATGGTCTTCCTATGGGCGCGCTAGAAGAGTTTGGTTGTGCAGGTTGAGTAACTGCACGAGTGGGGCCGACTTGTGAAGATGGTGGTGCACTAGTTCCATATGGTAAAGATGACGGTGAGAAAGTAGGAATTGTCCTCATAGTAGGAGTATTCCCCAAGGAAGTACCAAAAATCTCTTCTGGAAATAAATGTGGGGAAAGTCGAAGAGTTATTTCGGTTGTTATTGCATGGGTATGGAAGAGTGCGAAAATTGTTGAGGGCTTGGCCTAGAGTTGTGTTCCATAGTGAGGAGGTTGGATAAAAAATGTTTGCTCCCGAATCATCAAGGGGTGGAATGGTCCAGTCTGTGGGTCCTGACTGATCTACAAATGACTCGCCATAAGTGGTATCATGGGAGGAAGATCGGGGAATTTGGTGATCACGAGGGTTGACCACTTGAGAAGTGGTCGCATGTGGGTATTGAGAGACTGTAGCGAGTATCTGAGCCACTTCGCGTCTAAATTGTTCTGTTGCCACTTGTGCGTTGGCTAGACTTACCATTTCAGCTTGTATGGATGCCATAATTTTGTTGGTTGAAGGAAGGTCAGGGGAAGGCATTCTGAAAAGTCTATTACTCGAGGATCCAACTTCGTAGCTACGTATACTCGAGGAATAAGTTGTAACAAGTGGGGTTCCCCATTGTGCAGGAGGTTGGCTAAAGTCGGTAGCTAAGTGGAATTGTCTAAGAGGTAGGGATTTAGATTCCTCAATAATCTCGATGCATCCTTCAGGGACATCAAATAGTGATGGCGTCGCTGAGGTGGTGGTAGTCTCCGAAAGAACAATAACTTCTGGTAGAATGGTGATTGGAAGTGAGACACTAACATCAGGGGCTAAAGTGGTTTCCACTGCGGTGGTGACTTCTGGTGCAACAGTGGACTGAGGTACTACACTAGTTTCAGTTACCGTACTAAGTTCTGGAACAGTACTAGTCTCTGGAACTATGCTATGTGATAAGGGTACCGTAGCGGCTGGTGGTGTCATACTAGTTGATGGTGGAACGGTTCCCCAACCAGCTGGTCTGCTAGTAGGGGGAGTGGGTATGCGTGAAGATGAAGATTGTCTAACCGGAGGTACTGTCTTGGGACTCCTCCCTTGTTGTCTATGTGATTTCTGTTGATCTTCCATCGACCTAGATGAAGTGTTCTAGCGAAAGTCTAGTGAAAAAGAACTCAAAAACCCTAGAGAACCCGAGTGTGCAAAAGGGGAGCTATAAAAAGAAAAGGTGCGTAGAACAAAAGAGCAAGCTCAAAAAAATTGACTGGGACCGGTGTCGCAGTAAGTGAGCTATAAAAAAATGGCCAAAATGCCAACAAGCAGCACTAAATATAAAAAAGACCCTCTAAAAGATGAAATAGCAGGAAAACTTCCTAACTAGGATCTGGAGACCTCAACAAATCGTATCCTTCACAAGGTGATGAAATCCAAGTCGAACAATACGAAATGAGAGACCAAAGTGGAAGGATATCCCTCTACCGAAAGGGATCATGGGTAAAAGAGCCCTAGAATAAAATTCACTAAGCTACCTCCTTCATGACACGTCCGAGAAGGTTAAATGGAGCTTCTGCCTTTGAGCCCTTGTATCACCTATACGGAAAGTACAAGGAATACAATGGATAGATGTCCTTAGGCGCTAAGTGGAGTGCGGTATTCCACAAAGTCTGTCTGAAACTTGTCCTCACTGCTTACCCCCGTGGAACGGGAGGCCCTCTCAACAAACTGGTCGATGACCGTGTTAATAAATAATGGAGGATTTTAGTACCCTAGAGGACAACAACTATGTTTCATATGAAAAGTGACAAGGGGGAGTTGTTTGGATTCCTATCCCCGGTGTTCTACCTAACTAACATATTATTTTATATCCTCAAGTGAGGTTAAGATGTGTTGAGTTAGGGAGATTGATTTTAGTGGTTTGTTGTCTTACTCAGTTAGGTAAATTGAAGTGTGACTGGATGGTGTTGTGACTTGACTCAACCATGCGTATGTAAATGAATCAAATATGCCTTTCTTTTTTATGAATATCTAGCTACAGTAAGGAGAGAGTTCTTCGATCCTAAAAGAAAAATGCAAATTCAAACTTTCTCTAAGATGAAAACCACTCAATTTGTATTTTTTTTTTGTGCCAAACTAAAAGTACTCTTTCAAAGTACATGAATCCAACAAATCTTTCTCTACTTCTAACGAGCGAAATGCATGACAAGTAAGAACGGAGAGATGCCTTCTAAATGCAAAAACAACTTTGATATTTTCAACAAAAGAGAAAGAAAGCTTTGAAAAAGTTCTTCAATATCAATTTTATGAAAAAATATGTAAAGATGCGTTTTCAAAACAATATAACCTTCCCAATACTATAATCATAGATTCAAATGTATAAGATAAAATGACCTTGAATGTTCAGAAATTACCAATATTTGTGAATATGTCAAGAAGGTAAATGACCTATTTACTAAGTCACATAAACTCCTAAAATCCAAACCTAAAGAATGAATAAGACAACCAAGACAACTTGCAGACTTGCTTATGGATATCAGGGTGAGTGTGCAGACTAAGCGCAGGGAATGATGGGTGTGTAGGAAACACTAAAAACAGTGACCTAGTTACTAGTATGCTCAAAGTGTCTACAAAGGGATCCTGAAAATCAAGCGAAGGTTTCAAAGGTTCCAAAAAGAAACAAAATGCAAGCAATGTAGTGTAGTCATACAGGTCACAGAAGTCTGACCACTGTCAACAAACAAAAAACTGGAGCAGAATATCAGAAACCAAATGATATGAACTAGACAAAGACAAAAAATAGGGTTGTCACAGAGAATTTTTGCGGGTCTATGGGCAGCCCAGGCGCGAAAATTGGGTATTTTCACGTTTTGCAGAGCAGCTGGTACACGAAAATTTAAGAATTTTCGCACTGGTAAGTATGGGTAGGGCATGAAAATCTACAGTGAGGGAATGCAGAGCGAAATTTGAGAAAAAAAAATTTATCTTTCTCGGGTTTTGCAGACCCAGGGGACAAAATGTCGAGGTTCTACTTAATGTCAGAGGTTCAATGATGAAAAAAATGTAGAGAACAAGGGATTTAAGTGAAAATAAAAACCAAATTTCATAATCAAAAAATAATAAAAACTGGATCTAAGCCAGTGGAGTCGCCATTTTCTGTGGTAGAACTTTCTTCCTACGGATAAGAAGAGGTTCTCTTGGATCAAATTGAGATTAATTGTGTCTAATATAAGACAATATACAACAAATGCTACCTTAAATATCTAAATCTAATCAATGCATACGATTTGGAGTGAATCTGAAGGGGAAGAGTTTAACTCACTTTTAAGCCAGATGTTCGTTTAGCTTCCAACTCCTATCTTGAATTCTGCAAGCAGAACCTATTTGGATTGAACAAGAAACAAACGAAACCAATATCCAAATATCTTGTACACCAGGCTAGATCTAAATCAAATCAAATACATTTCATGTTCATGAATGAAACACAATACACAAAATGGAGAAATAAGACAAGTTATTATTAAATGCAAACTTAATGAAACTTACAAACTGATTCCTTGATGACCAAGCAACCTACAGCTCCAAAGCTTCCTCCCTTTTGTTATCTCTGCAAACCTTCTAGGATCATAGGTTTGATACCCCAAGTTGTCCTCCCTTTGGCTCATGGATGGCCTCTCCTTTATAGCATTTAGGAAGCCAACCATATGGAGAGGAAGGTGGATCTAGGTGAGAGTTTAGTGGATCAACTTGGATAAACAAGGAGGATAGGCTAGGATCGAATCAGAGGTTGCAATCCCAAGGAAATATCTTGGAAGCTAAGATCAAAAATCTATGCAAAGGGTTGTTATTGATATTTTCGCACCTCAACAACTAAGCATCGCGCGAAATTATGGATATTTTCGTGCCCCTGCAAGTATGCAAAGCACGGAAATAGGGAATTTTCACGTCTTGCTATACTAGCAGGGCGCGAAAATAATGCCAAGAAGTGGTTGGGTGAGGTCGCAAGTGGCTCAATGAGCTGGCATTCGGCTGAATGTGGTTGGATTTTCCTCCTAAGTCTCTAGGTGAGGCTAAGGAGGGGACCAACAAGGTCCAACACCCGTTAGGAGGAAGTGTCGTTAGGTCGTATGGCATAAGGATGGGACACTAAAGTTCAAAGTGTAAATCTGACGTATAATAGGGGCCGCTCAAATTGGAGTTTCCTCCAGCGGCGTTGGGGCAGTCCTCTTCCTCAATGCAAACAGGTTCTTCAAATTATGGCTGAATATTGGGGGTGGAACCAACACACGCAGTGAATTAATAGCACTCTAGCTTCTCCTATGTTTTTCTTTGTCTAAGATGGTGTCCAGCCTCCAGATGATGGGGGATTCAAAGGTTATTATAATGTGGGAAAATGATACTGCTTCAATCAATGTGTTGTTGCTTTCACGCTGGTTGTGGGAGACTCGTTCTCTCATTAAAAGATTTGAAAGTATTTCTTTCACCCATGTTTACCATGACCTCAATCAGTTGGCTGATGAGCTATCAAATTCAACTTTATATTCTCAAGAGGGATTAATGCATTGGGAGGAATGGTTCAACAATCAGCAGTTATCCCATGGCTCAAAGGATTTATTTCGGATATGAGTCTTCTCTCCTTTTCTTCACCTATATGTTTGTTTCTATATATTACTTTTGTGGTTGTATATTACATTTTTGCAGGTGATTATCCATTTTTCAAGGCCAGCGTCTAGTTGGATTTTTTTGTTGTTTGGTTGGCTTGGGTTCGCCTTGTTCCTTTTGTTGTATCGATGGTGATATCTCCATGATTGGAAGTCCTGTTGTTTTCTTGGACTGTTTCAGCTGTATTTTTTCCTATTATTAGGTTGCTTGACATAACCTGCACTTGTGATCTTTTCTATATTCTAGTATACTGTTGGCAAATTGTAGTAGTGACACTATTTCATTTTAGCTTTTGGAGTTATGAATTGTTGTACCTTTGTTAAGCGGTTTGTCTTTCTACATTGGATATATATTTTTGATGGGTTAGTTGTAGCCTTAGTTATGTATTCATGTTATAATATTTCCTTAATTAATAGTATACTATTTTTCATTATTGAAGAAGAAGAAAAAAAAAAAAAACGAAAAACAAAACTTAAAACTTTTACTCTTATTAAAATATTTTTCAAAGTGTTTAAAATTAATTTATTGAACTTAATAAAGAGTTTCAGCCATTTAGAGACCTTTGAAATTAATTTCTTGAACTTTATTAGGAAGTGCCTAGAAATATAATTTTGTCCTATACTTTATCATGCTCATTCACTTAAAAATTCTTTTAATGGCTCTTCTTTTGATAATGTACTTTTAAATAGTAAGTAAAATGAACATTCTCAAAGTTTGAAAGTTTCTTCATTTTCCAATGAGAAGGAGTTTATATGACTTACTTAACAAAGTGTAAATTGAGAAATATTTTTAATGATTTTTATATAAAATGAATTTAAGATTTTAAATATCCTTGATTTTTTGAACTATCGATTAACTTAATTTTTTGAACTATCGATTAACTTACTTAATTAAGTAAGCTTAAAAAATAATAATATATATTTCTTATGTTTTTATACTTAACTCAACTTTAACATACTAACTTGCCTATTATCATTTTGACACCTATTATCATTTTGACAACTTTAACATACTAATTTGTCTATTATTATTTTGGCAACTAGAGATAGCATAAAAATAATAACTAAAACTAGAATACAGATCATAAGATATAGATAGTACTTCATTTTGATAAGTAGATATAACACGGAACAATAATTAACAATAATATTTTTAGAAGATAGCATCCAAACCCTAAATGATGTTCAAAAGGAAACCATTCGACAAGACTGCGCCTTAGTGTTAAGAAAAGCTAAACCACCTAAACGAAATATTAGCAAAGAAGATGAGTTAGCTTTAAAAAACCTTAGAGCAAATAAGGACATCGTTATCCTGAGAGCGGACAAAGGAGGAGCCACAGTAGTCTTGGATAGGACAGATTACAACAATAAAATGATTGATCATCTCACTAATAGTGGAAGCTACAGAAAATTAGGTAAAAACCCCATTCCTAAGGCTATTAGAGAGGTTAAGAAAGCCATCATGCACTCTAATTTAGAGGAAAGACTAAAGAAACGTTTAATCCCTAACCAAGAGATCATACCGAGAATATATGGCCTTCCCAAAATTCATAAAGAAGGTATTCCACTTCGACCTATTGTCAACACTATAGGTTCCCCTACCTATGAACTCGCTAAATATGTAGCAAAAATCCTAAGTCCCCTAGTAGGCAACACGGATTCCTTCATCAAAGACTCCAGTGAGTTTGTGAAACTAATCAAAGATGAGAAGATTGGACCTAAAGACATTATCCTTAGCTTTGATGTGGTTTCACTTTTCACTAAGATACCTTTGGATGAAGCCATCCAAGTCATTAAAGAAACTACAGACCCTCCAACAGCTAGGTTAGCAGAGGTTTGCCTTAGATCAACCGTTTTTAGCTTCCAAGGTGAATTCTATGAGCAAACCACTGGGGCAGCCATGGGATCCCCCCTGTCACCCATAGTGGAAAACCTTTTTATGGAAAAATTTGAGAAAGTAGCTCTAGACTCCTACCCATTGAAACCAACAAGATGGAAGAGATATGTAGATGACACCAATGTGATCTGGCCACATGGTGAGGCTGAACTAAATAATTTCTTTACACATCTTAACAATCTATCCCCTAACATTAAGTTCACGATGGAACTAGAGGAGAATGGAAGCATCCCCTTTCTTGACGTCCTGTTAATTAGAAAATAAGATGGCACATTAGGACACAAAGTCTTTAGAAAAAAGACCCATACTGAGAGCTACCTTCACGCAAACTCTCACCACCATCCTGCCCAGAAGATAGGAGTTCTAAACACCTTAACGATTAGTGCCTCTAGGATCTCGGGTGTAGAACATCATGGAAAGGAGTTAGACCACCTCAAGGAGGTCTTCGTAAACATAGGTTACAAGCCCACGGATATCAATAAATCCATAGACAAAGCCCTGAATAATAACCATGCTAATAAGGAAAACTCTAATAATATGACCGCCAACCCTAGAGCTTACCTACCTTACATTCAAGGGGTCACAGATAAAATCTCGAGAATCCTTAAGAAGAATGATATTACAACTTCCTTCAAACCCCTTGAAACCATTAGAAAGAAAATGAGATCCGTTAAGGACCCAATTGATATAAGACAATTTAGGGGTGTTTATAAAGTCCCTTGTTCTTGTGTTTTGGGCTATATAGATGAGACAGGTCGTTCCTTTCAGACCCGATTAAAAGAACATGGAGCAAACATAAGGAATAATCGTACCCGTACCTCAACCCTTGCAGAACACTGTGCCAATACTAAACACCACATTCGCCTAAAGGACACCATAATCATCGCAAGAGAAGACCACTACTTCAAAAGGAAATTCAGGGAAGCTATTGAAATAATCAAAGATCCTAACAATATTAACAGGGATGGAGGTTTTGAAGTTAGTGCTAGTTGGCTTCCTTCTCTACTCCCGCTAATCATTATAATCACCCTTGAGAAACCTATTATGCATTCAGACCTTTAATTAACACGTAATTCAAACTATATATAAACTCATTAATTAAAATTTTAATATATTTAAATAAATGGTAATACTTAATCTGAAATTTAAATTTATAAATGTTAGGTTATACTATTACTTTCCTTAGGTTGGTTTATATTACTCATTAAATTATTCAACCAAAATTTAATTAATTTTCCATTAATTTAGTTTAATAAAACATTAAGTCAAACATTTTGTTAATTTAACATTAATTTAATATAATTTTAATAATTTAGATTGACATTCTAAATTAATATAATTTAAATTGACATGCTAAATTAATATAATTTTAATAATTTAATTTGACATTCTAAATTAATAGTAACGTTAATTTTAAAACTATACCTAGACTTATTAGGTTATTTTAAATAATTTAATAAACCTTATTAGTACTTAATTAAGTTTTCAAATAAAATTAAAACTAAATAACAATTGTTAAATTTCATTTTTCTACAATACTTTTCCTAATTAACCTAATTTCTGAGAAGCCCACCTTAGATTTCATACTTTATTTCTACTCCTCACACTATTAATACCTTATTTCTTACACTCTCCAATAGATTGACTTGCGTCCTGATGATGAATCCTGATATGGATTCGAAACGTCGACTTCGTTACCTTGACACTCTGGATGCTCCGAGATTACCACCTACATCAAACAACCACATAAATTTAGCAACATAAATTAATTAACAAGTTAGATAGAAACTAAGATTGAAGTCCTTACCTTATGCTTTGTGATGGTGCGCGGGTTAAGTTTATGTTGTGTGTCAAGCTAGTGTGCCATTTATGGTGCTGATGGGATTCAAATCATTTGTAAAATCCAATTTTCAAATCATTTGCAAAATCCAAAATGTAAAATAGTCTTGATGTAAAATCTTAGACGGCAGGCTTTTGTAAAATTTATGTAATTTACAACTAAAAGCCATAAGGATTTAAGTAATTGCAGCTCATGCTCAAAATAAAACCAATTGTTAGTTGCCGAAGTAGTTTTTCATAATTGACAAATCGTGACAAACTTCAATTCAAAACACTTTAACATAATTAATCAATTCAAAACACTTTAACATAATTAAGCATACATATAGATGAGAGTACTTAAGAGTCAAGACAATGCATCACTCTCAACCCAATGAAAGGAAAATAGAAAGTTTTTGGTGCTTAGGTTACATCTCATGCCAAAGATCTTGGTTAAAACAATCATATTATATATTTAGCGAGAAAAATTCAAAGTTTTTTTTTCAAGCTAAATTCTTTGTTATTTTAAAATAAAATATTTCTTACATGTCTATAAATATGATATCGCTAACTAAGCTTGATAGCTCATTCAAATTGACTAAGATCGAATGTCGAATGATCATCTCAATCTCTCTCGTCAATATTATCAGTATTAGTATCTTCCCGGAAATTAGTCATGCACACTGTAGTGCGAGCGCACTGCCAAGAAGAAAACACCCCGACACTGTGTCATACCGTATTGTAGCTTATGTACCATACCGTATAAAGTCGGGCTTTATTATTTCTTGTATTAAAATGTTGATCTAAACACGTAGGTTGGGTGGGAAATATGTAACTGAGCTAAGTTGACATGCACACTGCCATGAACATGCAGACATGCACACTGCCACTTGTCACACCACACATCCAATGTGCCACCAGCATAGCATGCAACAATCTAATGCTAAGTTGATAATTCTCGCAATAAGGTTGTTCCAATCCCCACTGCACTGAGCCGCTAAGGCTCCCAATGTGCTCATTGGTGGGAAGGGAATCAAAAGTATCAAACTTAGGTTAAAAGCTTTCTAATACAGTGCAAATTAATAGATTTTTAGTCGAAGCGATTTCTATAGTCCTTATTGCTGGGCAGGTTGGACAGAGACTAATAAAGATGGAATAAATAATATAAATTAAAAAAATTGCTTCCTTGATAATGGAGAGATACCGTCTCCTCAAGTTAAACGCCTTCTCTCACATAAAAACTCTACATTTATTGCTACTTGAACCTAGATGGTTTAGGTAGAAGCACTCCATCCAAACCACATATTATTTAATTTAAGTAATTGTGACAAGTGGTTAATATATATATTCTAAAAATAATGTGTAATTTATTTTTGTATTTATTTATTTCTATTCTTATGTTTTTATGAAGAGAACTAAAAAGAGATCATATTTACATACAAAAATTTATAATATAAATATGATATTTACATAAAAATATTGTATTTTACATATTTATATATATATGTATAAGTTGTGTGATCTAAATTTTAGAGAGTTGAGTGAGATCTATCTTAATCAACTATCTATTTTACAATCTAATTAGATCTATATTAAACAATCAACAGATTTATACTTTATATTTTTACATATCCATATCATTAATTGGAAATGACATAAATCATTAATATAATTATATGATAAATGGACTTCTTACATAAATCATTAATATAGTTATATGATAAATGGACTTCTTACATTAAATAAGAATGATATAAATAGTCAAGGATACGGTGGCCCCGTTAGTAGGGTTAGATGGATTTCATTCCATCCATTCGGGTTTAATTACATTGAGACAACTTCTTTTATTCCTTTTGAAAAAGAAAAAAAAAATGATATAAATCATTAATATAATAAAAGCATATGGTAATTGCCTTTCCTCCTTATTTATATTTTTACATATCCATATCATTAATTAAAAATGACATAAAGCATTAATATAATTATATGATAAATGCACTTCTTACATTAAAATCATTAATATAATAAAAGCATATGGTAGTTTCCTTACCTCCTTCTCATGAAGGTGTCTTTCTTTTAAGTAATTGCTATGAATGAGTATCATTAAGCACAATTTCTTTGCGAATTGTTTCTTTACATATGGAAGATGAATTCCACGTATTGTAATATGATGTAATGAATGGGGATTTTTTCTTTTTTTATCCATGTAATGGAATATTAATTTATTTTTTCATGGTTTGATTTTTTCACGGAAATTTTTAAGGATCCATACTTATTTAGAAGTGTAGAAACGTTGGGGAATCTTACCAATTCTTAAAATGTCAACTATAAAATATTCGGCGATATTTTTCTAAAAATATTTCAATTTCTAAGGATTTTATATAGTTTATAAAATAATTTGGCGATTTTTAGAATGAAAATTTTTTACCCCATCAAAATTGGGCGAAACAGGGCCTCAAAAAATGCAAATTGGGGAATATGTTTTTGGAAGAAAAAAAAACATGGAAAAATAGCCCATGGGCTAAATTTCGCCCCTAAATTTTTCTTTGATTTTCCCTTTGTTGTACATGTAATTGTGAAATTAATGTTGGGTAATATTAAGAAATATTGAACAATAATAATAAGAGTCTAATTTTAAGGTTTTGATTTAGTCAAACATCAAATTAGTATACAATACTCCTTTGTTTATGGGATAATGGACCCTCTCCATATGGATTTGATTGTTAAAGTTTATGGAGATATGCATACCCTATCCCCTCTGAAATTGAACCTATAATTTCTTAGGAGGAAAACCATGTTTTTAACCATTAGACCCACTCAAATTGTACATAACCAACCCACCTATACTTATAAATGTAAACCTCTTCTTTTCTTCTACAAAATGACACCTAGAAACTAACATAATTGAGAATAAATTTTTATAAAAGAAAAAATAAAGCCAATAACAAAAAAAAGTGAAATCCTTCAATCAAATGTTTTAGAATAAATTGTCAAAACACAAGTTGAGTGTGAATTTGTTTACTCACGTTTAGGAATTTACTTAATCTCTTCCATAATTCCCAGCCGAAGATATATGTTTTCCATAATTACAATGAAGCAAGTTCAACATAAAAAGAATATGCAAAAGTTTGAAGACTGGTTAAATTATGTACTTTACCTAAGAAGGGAAGAATATATGTTTTCTCAATTTGTAACATGGTTAAATTATTTTATCACATTTAAAGTAAAGGACATGGCGCAAGGATTATAGAAGAAGCCCTTGAAAAAACCACTTGGGGTGAATAATTTAATATAAGTAGATTCAGAATTAAGTAATTTTTCAAAGGAAAGAGAGGATTATCAAAAAATGAATTTAAAGAGAATGGGTGTAAACTCTTTTAAGAAAGTAAGGAAAAAGATATTCTAAAGTAATTGGAGTTATAAATTTAATAAATCAATATATCATAAGGAAATTTAATATAATTTTTGTTGGACTATTGACATATTATTATGTCTTTGAGTTTAATGGGTTAATTGAATCGATCACTAATGTTATTGGGTATTTGGCGAGTTTCATGTCAACGGATTCTTAGTTCGAATCCCTTGGGTTAAACACACTAGTCTGCATTAACATATTTACTAGGGATACCATCCATGAATGTGGGAATCAAGCATCCCTTAGATTTCTCGATGAAATTTTCCTTGAGAAAAAATCACTAATGTTTTTCCAACATCCAGGAAATAAAGAAAATGACAACACATAATAACCCAACCAACAATTTCAAATGTTATAAAGAAGACTAGACTATGACGAAGGTGTGCGTTGTAATATATAACAATTATGTTCATATTGAATACAACCCTCACTCGTACAAGTCTTTAATAAAATGAATGAAAAATATGTGCTTGTAACAGGAGCCACAAGGTGGCAAAGTCCCTGCATCTTGCTAAACAAACTACAGAATTTGCAATTTTGAATTTCTAGAGCCCTAGAAAATGCCCTTGCTCCAAGGGTTCTATTGCAATCCCAGGATTTCCGAATTTAGAAACCCTAGCAGACATTTCTGCCATGGGAAGCGTAAAAGTCGGTTGAGAATATCTGCTTCTATTGCCACAAATTTGTAGAGAGGGCTTCTTTGGCAAATGGGGTAGTTGTAGAGTTAGCGTTTGATGGAAGCAATAGAGGTGTTATGGAAGTTGAAGGCAAATATTTCATGATAGACAGTTTTGGTATGTGTTAAAATTTTAAACATAGTTGTGACATAAAGTTACAAGATAACTAGACTAGGACTTTTAGTTTAGGGCACAAGAAGCCAAATCATACACGATAAAGATTCAATCATGAAAATTCATAATTAGAGCCCCATAGAAATCTATTCAATTGATCAAGGAGATATTTGGCCTCTTCTTGTGCATATGAAATTGTTTGATCTAAAGTATTTGTTGGAAAACCAAACACTCAGATACACATCACAATCAGTAAGACTTCTATACATTAATTTGGTTTCTATAAAACAGAAATTGAGTTACAATTTGAAAGAAAGATCCATATAGTAGAAAGAAAATCTAGAGATGCAAAAAGTGCAAAAAAAACATAGAGGTTAAACTCAAACAGAAATTTGTGTAGAATTAATTTATTAACTTTCTGAAGGCAGAGATAGAGAACCTTGCATGTTAAAATGATCGAATCAACTTTACCATTTTCAATGATTATTGACATCTATGCATTCACCGAGTTATCTTATTATTGCCACATGACAAAGTATGGTGCAAGTTGTATTCCTCTGAAAGGTGAAAAAAATAATGCAATAGGATACTGAGAAACGAAAAGAAAAGAAAAAACCTCAAAATGTTTACATCTATGCCTGAAGCATCACCGCAATGACTCATATCTAGAAAGACAAGACAATGGACACCATTAGTTAAGATTTGAAATCTGGTTCTTCCTTTTATTTGGAAAACCAATTTGAACTATGATTCCCATGTTATGAAATTGATGGGATGGATGCACACTTAGATGAATCCAACATCCAATCTATACCGGTAATTGTTAAGTATTCTTCCATATGTCTCAAACTCAAAATAAATAGTTTAAATAATTTAAGAACACTTCTATGTTCGAAGTTATAAACAAAACAACTTCAAGATAGCCTGCTATGTACTACTGCCATTTCTATATAGAAATTTATTATAATGAGAAGTTAATATAATTTTTTCTTCATATCTGCATAATTGATTGAAATTATTCAAAGTTCAAAAAAATGGCTAAGCAAATCTCTAGCATCAAAATTATGCTAATAATATGTTTCTAATTCCTAAATTCTAAATAATTTATAAACATTAAGTAAAAAATTAGTCTGTATTCCTGGCAAAAATTTTAAAGCTTTGAGGAAAAGAAACTATCCTGAGACAATTAGGACAACCATGCCGAGTACATTGTTTTTAACCTATTGCAACAACAAAACTAGTCTTATTACTAGTAAATACAAAAGCTATACTGGATCAATCAAATTTAATCACGCTGTGAAAACATAGCATCAAATATTTGTGTTTCTTGAAGTTAGATCTTCAAAACAATAACAGGAAAATTAGGACAACATGCCCCATACATTGTTTTAAACCTACTGCAACAGCAAAACTAGTCTTCTTACTGGTAAATACACAAACTATATTGTACCAATCAAATTTAATCAAGCCATGAAAACATAACATCAAATATTTGTGCTTCTTGAAGTTAGACCTTCAAAAAATTAGTAGAAAAATTATGCAGAAACCAATAATTGTCCAATCTAGTTTTCACTAGCAGAAAATTTACAACAGCCAATGTACCATAATAATTCTCACCAGAAACTGTTCAGTGTTTCTCCAACATAAAGTCAAAAGAATTCTTGTTGGGCAGGATCCACTTGGTGCAATAAGATGTGCCTCCCCATTTCGATCAATTATTTTCACTATCCATAAGATACAGAACTGATCAACAAAATATCACAAGTAAGCCACAGAGTAACATCCAACAGGTTGTAATCTTTAAGTGGATCTCTTCGTTGTCTAGGGGAAACTGTGGAATTTGGGGCATCTACCACTTCAGGTGTCACTCCAATTTTTTGTTTCTCATCCTCCCTCTTAGATAGGCTAGAGGGATGTCGGCATATCATTTCTTTGGCATCAGTGATTACTGCAGGACTATCTTTTGTCGCATACATTATGCTTTGAACTGCAACAACTACCTGCAAAAGGAAGAGATTCAGAAATTAATTGTTATGAGGGTCCAACTAAAGATAAATTTCTAAAAACAGTTCTACGGAGGGCCTAAGATGACAGATTCAAATCCTAAGCATGATTTACGAAACCATGAAAAAGGTCATCTGCATTGGCTACTATAGAAACTAATATTGACATGCAAAGAAATTTATGATTACAGGAAAATGATCCACATATGGGTTTTGGCAAAGTATGTTTATGTCTCTCAACTTTGCAAAGTAGAAGTCCCTTTCCTTTTCTAGGCTATCCACATACAACTTTAAGCTGATGATCTGAGAGGAGGACAACTCATAAGCATGAAATGCATGATGGGATGCCTAAAGGAGAAAGGAGGTGATGGAAAAAAGAAAAGAAGGATTATAAATATGCCATTGAAACATGCACGTTAAGCAGTTGAATCTAGGCTGGAACAACAACACTATCAACCTGGACTAAGCGACCTACAGTCAGAGTTGTTGCGGTAGAAATTTGTAAAGAACTAGTGCTCCCCACAGTATTATTTCAGACTGTTCCAACCCGTTTTTGCCCTACATTTACACCTGGAGGATGATGTCTCCTGGTAGAAATACCCAAAGCTACTTGATTTTTGGGTGCAGAGGCTGATTTTTTGGTCACTTTCTTTCCTCCTTTACATGCCTCTCTCCTTTTTAATGCATTATAATTGAAAACACCATGAAGAAAGAATGCAAAACCTGGTTAGAAAATTTTGACTCGAATGAAACCAAAATCAAATTTATTGGAGAGTTGGGTTTACAGGTTCTTGACCATGGACCCCGCACATCATAATCCAATCCCATCTTAATACTTCAATTCCTGTGATACCAAACTAGACTCCTGTGAAGTTGGACAAACTCTCTCGATACCCACTACTTTAACCATGAAGCAACCATGGATACCCACCAGATCGTGAGTTCTGTTCAACAAGGTAGCCAAAAAAGAAGAGGGGAAAAACACAACCCACAACCTAAAGCCCAACAGATCACGAGTTCAAACCCTTGCAGTGACCGTAGGACACAAAACCCTTACAAGCATTCTAAACCCAAAGAGGTCACAGGGTCAACTCCCATCAAGCCATCTTAAACCCCAAAACTTGAACGCAACACAACACATCAGGAAGTACATATTCACAGTCCTGTCGTTGAAAGAATCATAGTATCATTTCATCCATTGCATGAACTCCAGATTATCAAGAGATCTCTCTTTGGCAAGCTTACTCACTTCGATATGCTGCTACAAATTTTCAAAACTGAAAATAAAAACATATTGTTATTATCCCACAACAATCCCAGAAACGAAATTTAGAAGAATAAAAATCGGCATGCACACCTTGGATATCTTGAGTTTATTGAAAATGTCTTGAAGCACTTTGTAGTTCTATATCATTTCATACTCAGTGACTTTTAGCATCAAAATTGACCTTATGCATTAGATTACTCCTTGATGTGTGGCATCCATTACGTGGAAGTGTATTGCTCTACACGTTTTCTCTCATTAAAATACGACAATTCATGTCACCATTAAACCATAGACCAAACCAGAAAATTGGAACACAAAGCGTCTGATAGAGAATTACACAGTTTAGATGAGGGCTGAACAAGCTCGGAACCAGCTAGAGAACCTCCTTCCCTCTTCGATAAAAAGAAACAAAAATCAATGTAGCAAAATTCATGAAAAATATGAGTTATTTCCCAGTAGTCCTTCACGTGACCTAAGGAGGATTTGTTTTCCAAGTGGAATGATCCATGGATTTGACAGACTTCATCCCTCCTAGTTCTACAGGACATCACGCTGAACATCATGCTTGCCCAAGTCTTGATCTAAAAACTTCATGCCAGTTCTATAACGTCATCACGTTGCCACCCCTTGCGCTACAGAACCCGAGAAGAACGTCACCTGCACGGAGCGAATAGAATTGGAGATAAATAATTTAATTAAAAAATTTGTTTAATAAAAAAACTCCAGCATAATGGTTTAACATTAGCATATAAAAAATTTGGATGGAGTACGGATCAAATAATCGCCAAAGTCGATCGTTGTATCCCTGTGACGCAGGGACTAAAAAGTGATTATGTAAATAAAATTTATTTAATCTCTCGACAAAATGCATCAAGCGTGTCTTAGATCCCGACTTACTTGAATAATCCTAAGAAGTTTAGATGGACAATTAGAATTTGAAAGGTATTCAATAAGGGTGTGAATGATTGCACTTTGAAATTTCTAGGATGGGAATTAAGATAAACTTTTGAATAGTTAGTCCTAGATCCTATGATTGATTTTTGCAATAATTAAATGGAGTTAAGGTGGATGTTTTAATGAAGATAATGTAAATTTGGGGGAAGAAGGAAATCCCTAAGTTATTTAAGGAGGATTAAAGAAACTAAGTCAATTTAGGACATCCATATGTTAGGAAAGAAATCTTGAGGTAGATAAACTATCAAACTAGGTTTTCTTTTGGACATGGGCAGTTGGAAAAAAATCACAGTCGAGAAATGATGCAATTCAAGTTTTTGATCCAAGACCTAATATGGTCTGATCTTCAACATTTTGTAGAGATTTATCCATTTGAGGACTGTGCTCCATTATTTATGTTTTATCATTCAAACTGTATCTATATGTGTCATTCAGATACTTTTCGGTTTTTTCTTCATGTAAAATTTTGGGTCCTATAAATGAAGGACTTCCTTTTCTTTAAGGAATGCTCATGGATACTAGTAAGATCTCATGATATCTGTACGAAGTGGTTTATTTTAATATATTTAATTTGCATTTTTTTTCCAATAAAAAAGATACCAAGTTGTTATAATCATTTTGGGAAAAAAAAGGTGAACACCAAGGTGTTCCATAAGGAGTTTCCAAGGCTACCATGAAACAGAGAAGCTAGTTATGCTATAGAACTTAAACCATGAATTGAGTATATATTTAAGGCTCTCTACGTAATGATGGGCCTTGAATTTGTTAAGTTGATAACCCAATGTATCTGGAATAGCGAGATAAAGGATCTATCCAACTCAATGTATCCGAAATCGCAAGATAAAGGATCTATCCAATCCATTGTATCCTTGCGGGGTTCTTTAATCTTGTTTTTAATGAAGGTACTTCGAGGTTATGTATTAATTATTACTAACTAGCAAAGTTACGATTAAGAATTGATACCTTTTGCTTAATAACTAGTATAGATACATCTTAAATATGAATCTATCAAGGATCAAGAGGGATCCAATTGCTTGAAGTGTAATATTTTTCATCTTGAATTTTTTACACCTCAAGAAATTTGATCCCTCTCCGTATTTGATAGATTCAGGTTTCAGATGGATTTATTTTGGTTTTAATTTTTTATTTTATGAGCCGACGTAATTTTTTTAAATCACTTTTTTATTTTTTATAATGTTACATAATATTGCCTATTTTACGTTACGTTGCAACATCTTTCCCATACTAAGTTGTAAAACACTCCATTGTTCTTGATACAATGATGACATGTTTAATTAACCAAGAATAGAAATATACTTAATAAATTTAAAAGTACCTAAATATCACTAAATCAAAATTAAAAAGAAAGATGTCTACATTTAAGTTTACCTTCTCAACTTGTTATAACCATGACAAATTTGGAATATTTCCATTTTGATAAAGTCGCAGTTAAGAATCATACCCATTGTCTTATAATAATGATATATTTAATTGAGAATGAAATAAATAAGCTTTACAAATATAAACTTAAAATTGAGATATCACCAAACAAAATTAAAGAGAAAGATGTTTATATTAAGACTACCTCTTAATTTTTTTATAACCATTGTAAATTTGTGATACTTCCATTTGGTTTGACCAATGCATCAACAATGTTCATAGGCTTAATGAAAATTATACTCAAGAAATACCTTGACAGATTTATAATTGTAAGCAAAAGTTATATGTTAAACTACGCACATGTAACTTTTAGAAGAAAGAAATAAAGTACTTTAAACATGTGGTTTTAAAATAAAGATCAAGTTAATGGAACAGGGCATCATATATCTGCGTCAGATAAGCGATGCAGCAAATACTTCCCTTATTCGACAGGCATGGTTACCTGCAAACACATTGGACCTGGATGGGGATAATATAGTGATATGGCACAATTATATTACTAATCTCCATAATAGTCATGTCTGTCTAAAAGATACACCCAACAAACTTATTTAGTCTAGAAATCTAGATGGTGGATTTTATTCTCCAAGTTTGGATATCGGGTGCTAAGAGAAGAATAAAATAGGCCCGAGCCTCCCGGGTGGGATTTGAAGATATGGAATCTAGATTGTCCATTAAAAATCAAAATCTTTCTCTAGCTAACTCTCATGGACAAATTCCATGTATGGGACATTCTTACCAGAAAATTCAAGACAAGACTTGATAGATGTCCTTTATGCAACACATATTTTCATGTTATGGCCCTTTCTCCATGGGATGTGGGATCTGGAATCGATGATTGAAGGATATCCATTTATTTGGGATGGTCTGAGCCTTGAAAATGCTCTACACAATTGGCTCTCGAATCAAGCTTTCTCAAATTATAAAGCCCTGCCTTTGATATTTATTTGGGGCATCTGGTTAGTCATAAATTTGGTTGTTTTCCAAGACAAAAGAATTGCTCCATATTTGGTGGTAGCTAATGGATTAGCCATCCTCAAATCTTTTCCATGGCATGAAGCTCCCCCCACAACCAGAAGGATCACTGTGGAAATCATTGACAAATCTTACAGTTGGGCATATTTCGACAGTGCCTCACAGGGAACACCAACATCTGGAGGAGCAAGGGGGAATATTTTTTTATCAGACAACCATCAAATCAGCTTCTCTACTGGATTGGGACACAGCATGAAAAATAGGGTAGAATTATTGGTAGTCAAACTATTAATGCTACTTGTTATCTCAAAAGGGATTGACAGAATTCAGATCTTCGGGGACTCAAAACTGGTGGTGGAATAGAAGCATATGAGAAATTCTCCGAGGAATTATTTATTGTAGCTTATTTATGATGAAATTTCTCTTATTGTTTACATGTTCAGGGAGATCTCTTTTAAACATGTATTCAGATAAAGGAACACAGAGGCTAATGACTTATCCAAAGAAGGGTTCCAGATTGGAGAAGGGATATGGCACAAATGGGAGATAGATGGGGATACCATTACGGAACATGATCCCGCTCCACATCAGGGTTGAGAACATCTTCTCTCACTTTTTACTGTGTACTTATACAGAAACATATATATGGATAAAGGCTCCAATATGATATGCATAATGAAATATGAACTCTATGTATGAAGAATCGATGATCATATTGAATCTGAAATTTTATATGCTACTAATATGATACAACTTATGTAATGTACTGAGAAAGGCCTCCCAGGTCTTTGAAAAATGTGATTTCATTATAATATAATACAATTGCGCTTTTTTCTGAAGAAGAAAAAAACATCCAAGGTATTATAAAATGGTCAAAAACTAAAAGATAGTAAAGGTTAGACGTACTTTAATAATTGTGTTAAGAAGGAAAAATGATGACATAATAGATAAATAGATATAAGAGTGAATTCATGTAGACTCAAATGTTGAATGATGAGAAGTGAAAATCTTTTAGTATTCAAGGTTAATAAAATAAAAGGTTTTGTGATGATTCGCTTTGCAATGATATCCACACCCTACTTCACTAAAACCCTAACCAATGCAATCACCCTACTCTGAATCGACTTTAGTCTGTGCGTTTCCCTCGGCAGTTCCATGGCCCGTCCGGAGGGGGGGTGGGAGGTCCCCCCCAAAGTCCCTAATGTAATAATGCAATCGACGCTTGTCGGGCACCCAGACTAAACCGCAAGCAAATACACGCCACAGAAAGACAAGGGGACGAAAGAAGCTATCATACTCTATCCCAGGAGGAAAGAAAACAAGTAATGCATGCATAGCCAAATCGAAGGCTCGACCCCGCATTTAAATTCCTCCTGAAAGGATTAATGCCAGAATCCGGTTCATGAAGGACCACACACTCATCTGCAAATTTATCGACATGTGGCCTATAGAAAAAGCTCTGATGGGATGGATCTCTTCAAAACGGAATCCCAAAGCTCATTTTGATCTTAAGCTTGGATCCAAGGGCTTCTTCGCAACCATTTTCTCAAGGATTGAGGATAAAGACAAGGTCGTGGATGGAGGTCCATATTTCTTCAACTTAGTTGGTTTATTCATCCGCAACTGAGTCGAAAGGTTCAACCCGGGCACTGAGGATTTCTCATGGGCTCTGGTTTGGATTCGCTTGTAATCCCTCCCACAAGATTATTGGGATGAGGAAAACCTTCAAGAAATAGGTAATTCCTTAGGATAATTTGTAAAGATAGACGACCAAACCAGAGTCAACAAATACACTTAATACGCAAGAATTTGTGTTTACGTGCACATAGAAAAATCCCTGCTTGACTCGATCTGTCTAGTGCATGAATATCTTGAATAGATCCATCTAGTTGACTACGAACATGTCCCCTTACGGTGTCATAAGTTCCATGATTAACATGGACATCTATACATAGATTTCCATATAAACAAGCCTACTCTAGACCCTAGGAAATCTCAGGCCATGGATGAGGAAAGCTTCAAAAAAGTTCCATCTAGGCGCCGCCAAAACTGTAAGAACCCCACGATTAGCAAAACGGCCACTAGAACCACTAGCAACAGTTTTGATATTCTTACAGATCAGTAGGAAGATCCATAAACCCTACTTGTAGAGGACCAACAAGCCACAAAAAACCAACACACGGAAACCAGTCCTTGAGCAAAATCCAGACTCACAAGACCCCTCTTCCTCAGTAAAATTCATCTCGCCTGAGGTCCCTCCAGTGACACCAACCTTGGATCCAAACGTGGTCATAGATGAGGATATGATAGATATAGATCTAGGGGATTTAGATCTCCTATGTCTGGAGGAAGCATGTCGTCGCAAAGCCTACAATGTTATTCCTTCCAATAAGATACATCTATTGAAAGAAGCATTAGCCAAAGCCAAAGCTAAGTCCAAACTGGGCATTCAAAACATCATGCAAAAAGATCAAAAGAAAACTACAAAGGGTCCTCAAAAACGAGGAAGGAAAACAGATCTACAACACCTTAACACCCTAGGCACCAAGTTGGTTGAATCAGGGCAGTATGCCCAACTCACTGAGTTCTTTCCCTCCAACTCTCCAAGTTCTCAATGAAGATAATATCCTGGAACGTAAGAGGCATCAACGGTCTTACTAAACATAGAATGATGCGTAGGAAACTCATCTAGGAAAATCCCTTTATGATCCTAATTCAAGAAACCAAATGTAGCAACAACAATCTAGAGACCCTCATGGCGCGTCTCTGGAAAGGTTGTAAAGTAGTGGTAGTAGATGCAAATGGAGCCTCGGGAGGCATTGCACTTGTATGGAGCCCCCAAGAGGTAAACCTATATGATTTCCTAGCTACAAGGAACTCAATATCCACTTCCTTTCATGTTTTAGGAACCAACTTTCATGCACTCCTCTCTAATTTTTACGGACATCAATCCGCGGAGTAGAAAATCAACCTTCTTGAATATCTTGAATGGTACAGGCTCACCTTCCCTAGTCAGCCTTGGCTCCTAGCTGGAGATTTCAATATGATCAACAACCTCAAAGAGAAAAAAGGAGGACGTTGAATCTTGTCCTGGGAAGATGTAAGATTCAAGGCCTTCATAGAAAAGAATAAGCTGGTAGAAGCTAAAACAACTAATGGCATCTTTACATGGAATAACCGAAGAGGAGCCACCAACCAAATTGCCTCAAAACTAGATCGCTTCCTAATCTCAGAGAACATAATAGAGTCTAGAATGAATTTGATAGCCACGGTTCTCCCTTTTGCAAGTTAAGATCATTGGCCCATCTGTCTAAGGTGGCATGGGGAAAAAACTCACCTAAAGCGTCCCTTCTGGTTTGAAAAGTTTTGGATCTCACATCCTAACTTTCAAGAAACCATTAAAAACTGGTGGACGGGCTTTCAAATCTCAGGTGCCTCTAGGATGTACAAGCTTCAGCAGAAACTCAAATACCTCAAGTAGAACCTGAAAATTTGGAATAAGAACACATTTGGAAACATTTTCAAAGCCAAAAATGCCAAAGATCAAGAAATGGTCTCTCTCCAGCAACAAATGATCAATGGAGGCCACACATAGGAAAGGAACTAAAGGGAGGCATAGATTCAAGCTCAACTAGAGGAACGCTGCAGGCAGGAGGAGACCCTCTGGAAACAAAAATACAGAATCAAATGGTTGAAGGAGGGGGAGCGTAACACTGCTTTTTTTCATCGCTCTACCATACAATACAGAATGCACAATAGAATCAGTACTATAAAGAAAATAAACGACTCCAGAGTGGAAACGCATGAGGAGATCGAGCAAGAGCTGGTAGCCTTCTATGAGAACGTACTATCTGAAGACACTCCTGACAGAAGCAAAGCCATAGATTAGATCGCCACTCACATCCCTTCAATCATTACAGAGGATAAAAATGTAACTCTAATGTCGCCCATAACCCCACTGGAGGTTGAATCAGTTGTTCAACAAATGGATGAAAGAAAAGCCCTAGGTCCTGATGGCTTTACTATTGACTTCTTCCATCACTACTGGGATCTTCTAAAGGAAGAAATATGGGATATAATGGAAGAATCATGCAGAAAACAGTGGGTACTTCCATCATTTAACGCCACCTTCCTCACGCCCATCCCAAAGAGGAAAACATGGCTTCCCCAAGTAAGTACAGACCCATATCCCTCTACAGTGTCATTTACAAAATTATATCAAAAGTTATTGCCAATCGCCTCAAACCTATCCTTCCCCTCCTCATCTCCCCGAAGCAAACTAGCTTTGTGGAAGGTAGACATATCCTAGACGGAATCATCTTAGCAGATGACATCATCCACTCTTTAAAAACCTCCAAAAATCCTAGCATGCTTCTTAAGCTAGATCTCTATAAAGATTTTGATAAGATAAATTGGGTTTATATTGAAAGGATCATTTGTGCCTTTGGATTTTCTCCTTCTTGGACCAAATGGGTTTTATCTCTGATCTCAAATCATTTTTTCTCCATTTTGGTCAATGGCACTCCCTTGGCCACCTTTACCCCCTCTAGAGGAATCCGTTAAGGATACCCCCTCTCCCCCTTTCTTTTCATCCTCATGGCAGAGGGATTGGGACGCATGATCAGGTCTAATTGTTCAATGGGTCACCTCAAAGGCCTTAATTTTCACAATAATCCTCCACTCACACACCAACAATTTGTTGACGATAACCTTCTAATGGGTCACCCATTTGTACAAGAAGCAATAACCCTGCACCGTATTCTTCAAGTCTTCTCTTACGCCCCGGGAACCACTATCAACCTTGAAAAATCTCATATCTTATTTTGTAATACCTAGTCATCACTCAGAGGAACATTGCCAGAATCCTCAGATTCACCATAGCCTCCCTCCCCTCCAAATAATTGGGAGCCCCGCTAACAAATACAGCCATTAAACACTCATCTTGGAGGGAACTTCTTGACAAACTAGATCAAAATCTCTCTTCTTGGACTTTCAGGTCCCTCAATCTTGTTGGGCGCCTAATCCTCATCAAATATGTCCTCCAAGCTATGCCTTTATACCTCTTTTCTGTCCTTACTACTCCGAAATGGGTCCTAAAATCTATCAAGCAACTACAACGCACCTTTCTTTGGGGAGGCAACAAAAACCACCTCAAATGGCCTCTTGTAAATGGACACGATCTTCACGCTTAAATTGGAGGGCGGCCTAGGCCTGAGAGATCCGACCAAAAGTAATGAAGTTCTGAGCGTCAATATTTGGTGGAATTAGACAACAAAGAATATCATTCCTTGGGCCCAATTATGGAATAGAAAATATGCTCTTAATTGGGACCCACGTGAAATAATCCACTTCAATATCCTAACCCATGGCTCTCTCATTTGGATGCTGCAAACTCTCAAAGGTATCTAGTTCATCAGCATTGTTTTGGGGAAGTTAGATATGGAGCCTCTGCCCACTTTTGGACGGACTCCTAGCAACAATTTCCCAGCTTAGATTGTCTCCTAAAATTCCCCCCTATCTTCGATTCTATACAAGCCTCATGAAATCTCCTTGTTAAAGACTATTAGATTGACAGCGCTCTGCATGATTTTAGGACTTGGAAGCATCCTAGGGACTGGGGGATACACATTAATAATGATTATATGGACAAAATTTGGCAGGAGCTTCAAAAAGGGAGGATCCGAAGCCAACAGGAACCATATATTATAAGGTGGGGTTACAGCCCGGTTGGCACATTCATGGTTAAAGAGGCTTATCAACTACACACTCACCACATTACAGACTAAAAAGATCCCATCTGATCCAAAATTTGGAACATGAAAACATGGCCAAAATTTACCACATTTCTATGGTTGGTCATCCATAAATGCTTCCTCTCATGGGACAATCTCATCAAGCGATATTTCCATGGACCGTCCAGATGCATGCTTTGCTGCAATCAGGCAGAAACTATGGAGCATATGTTGGACACGTGCCCTTTCTCAAATGGTTTATGGGACAAAATTTCTCTCCTATGCAGAAGAACAAATCGTGTCCACGGAAATCCGATGCAGTCCATCAAAAACTAGAATGATAAGCCATTTCAAAATAATATCTTAAATCATCTTTGGACCATAATTCCAGGCTTCATGGCCTAGGAAATTTGGAAGGAGCGTAATCAACGATTGTTTTAAGACAAGATCAGGAATGAGGACATTGTGTGGGATACATGTAAAAACCATATCCTTGAGACTCTTTTCCTCAATAACTTGGCAGAACAAGACTTTAAGGCCAATCAACTGGAAACCAGCATAATGCAAAATTGGGGCTTAACCCCCAGCATAAAAAAATACACACAATTTCTTGACCCGGGACCCCTTCGAGCCCATACAAATGACATTGTTCGCCTACTGGCTTCTTCAAGCTCAATTTTGATGGCACCTCTAAAGGAAACCCTAGACCAGACGGATTCGATGGAGTTTTCAGGGATATTTTTGGAAAAATCATTCGCCTCTACTTTGGGAATCTCGACCATGACAACAACAACACTATTGAATTAGAAACACTTCTACAGGGGATCCAAATTGCTATAAAATGGTCCCTTCTTACTCTGGTGATGGGGGGGGGACTCTTAGTTAATAATATCTCTTGCCAGGAAGATACAATGTGGAGCTCAGATCAACAAACTCTCACCAAGATGGAGGCTCAACTATGGTCTCTCCCAACTACTTGATTCCCTCCCCACCTTAGGATCTGTTATGTTACAACATGTTAAAAGGAAAGCAAATGCAATGGCAGATCGGCTAGCAAATGAAGGCATATCTTATAACTCGGCCCTTCATGATATGGATCTAGCCATGCTTAATGATACAATGCTTAAAACAGACTGCCTTATTTTGGTCGAGCAGGATTTCCAACCCCCGAATGCGTGTGATCTTCCGGATCTCGAGGAGTATGAAGAGTCAATTCGAGAAGCCACCCCTCCACACCACGTGGCTCCTTCTCGACCAAACCACCATGCAAATTAATACTCGCCCTTCACGATGCCTGCGACTTTTATGAGGTTGGTATTTCAAGCTCTCTATAGAGTTGTCTCTAGTACTATGTCAATCATTCCATCTCAGGGCGAATTTATGGCCTTCTGGAATGCCATTTCCAGGCTATTTGACAAGGTTTGTTAACATGTTTTGAAGCTGTGCAACAGAAATTCAGTCAGTGCTTTCCTTCTATGTTTGGTTGGTTTCTCGTTGAGTGCATGTCAAAGGCTCCTTGTCTCAGGTACCTGGTTTTTCTATGCTCCTTTTTCTCCTCCGTGGATAAATCCTGCTCCTACGTGGTTTTCGTCTACATTCTGCAGAGGTTATGTGCTCCTTCATTCGACGGAAATTATGTCCCGGTGACTACGAGCCACCCCATGACGAGGTGGCAGAGGCCGAGGAAACCCAAGAAATCATGGATGTAGAGGCTCCATTGATTATGGCTACAACAACTCCATTCCCGAGCATCTAAGAACCATGTTGAATGACTGGGAAGTGGAATTGGTGATATGGCAGATGGCCAGTCAAAGGGCAAGGGTAAGGTGAAGACATTACTGATTGGTGAAGAATTCACTTGATCAAGTCCTTATGCACTTGCGGGATATCTCTCAGGGGAACAATCCCTCTCCTTCTCCTTTCCTGGATCCTATTCTTCACTCTGCCTCCTCTCCGGAGACTTCTAAGGTCTCCAAACTAGTGGTGCACCAAGGCACTCAGCAAGGCAAGGAGCCTTCGATGCCAGGCGACAAGAACAATATTGCTTTGGCGAGTGGTCACAAGCGTAAACATGTGGAGCGAAAGAGCTCAGTGCTTCCCTCCCTCTAGAAGAAAACTGAAGTGCTTCCAACAAATTTGGCTTCGAACAACACATCCAACTCAGAGGACTATCGATGCCCCATACTTGAAGAAAAGCCTGAAGATGCAGACATTTTCAACAACCCCAAGTAATTTGTGGTCTTCTCTTTTTACTCTTTTTTGCTAGTGGTATATAAATGGTTAATAGGAGCTCAGGTTATGAGACTGGTACTTCCTTTGTTTCTAGTTTAATTGTTCACACCGGTTTCCTTATGAGGACTTTTTGTATTATGCACTTAGATGCTGATCTTTCTAGCAAGTCTTTTGTTAGCCCATATATGGGAAGCCCTATTGTTCTTATTTTTCATGTATGGGCAGAATGATAAAGGTCTTGAGTCTATTTTTTTGGTCAGGTGAGAAGCCACAGTGGGCTCTCAAACCTCACGACTTTCTTGTGCATGTATTATTTTTGTATATTAATATAAATTCTATGTGGAGCTTACAAAAAAAAATTGTGTTAAAAAAAATTTAAATTAGCTAATATTATCACGTATTACAAAAATAAAGTATTAATATTGAATTGGGTTATATTGGGTTATACATACGAGGAGAGATTTAAACAATAAAGAAAAACTCAATTTTGCTCCAAGTCTAACCTAACCCGATGGTAATAAAAAGTTTGTGTTGTGCCAACAAGGAAGTGTTTCACAATGTACACTTCAAGATAAAGTTGGAAAGGTATGTAGAAAGACACCCCAAGATAAAGTATTATGCAGAAAAACACCCCACACACGACCTTGAATTAGCGATTGTGATTCATTTACTAACCATGTGGAGATATTATTTATTGGTCAAAAGTTTGATTCAATGACTTAATAATAAATATATTATTTAATGGTTCAAAAGTTTGTTTCAACTTATTATGATCCCTGCCAAATCAAGGATATACTTTTCAATCAAACTCTTTTGACTTCCATTAGTTTATTTTTTAAAACACATATTTTTACAAATTTTATAATGTTTTTACATAATTACAATATTAAATTTAATATTATGAAAATTTAAAATAATATCAAGAATTTTTAAAATACAATAATTTGATTTCATCATTGCTTAAGGACAACTCCGATGGGATGCAAATCCCTACAAGGGTAGTTAAAATAATCAAAATTTTAAAATAAATAAAAATAATTTTTAAAACTAAAATTTAAACAAATGACACATGTTTGTTATCTACGTCACCATGCTCTCACGATTAAAACAACAAACAACAAGTACAGTAGCCATGTCCATCTAATGAAATCGCCAGGGCCTCACCAAGTCACCAACAAAGAAAGCTTCCTCATCGCATCCAAAATCAAAGTATTTCAGTCCCCGCACAACGCATCCAAAACCAAAGTATTGCAAGCTTTGCACAACTTCATCTCTATTACTATAAAGCTCAAGAAGGCCTTGAAATGACCGCCGCATCATCATCTTCCCGCCCCACGGCCTCTGTTCCTGGTGGGGCTATGTCATATGATTGCTCTCAATCCCAGTCCCTAACCACTGAATATGGGTCCTTATATAAATGTTATCCTACCTTTCATACTCATTATCGACAAGAGCAACAGAGCTCTAACTAATAACACACAGGCACGAGCAGTTATAAACCACTAGCATAAGCAGTCTTAAACGATTATGCATATATGCAGGCATAGTCATAATCTCGTAAAAGAAGGCTTAGTGAGGTGGGGAGTAAGAAGGAAGGGGGACAAGTCCAGAGCATCCATAAAAATGTGAAAGCTAATAAATCGACTCGAGTCCTATGCACTCACAGGTCCGAAGCAATACCACAAAAATAAGGTCATATCCACAATCCAGGGGCCGTGGGAAGTATATACAGTGTGGCTCGAGCATCCTGCTTTGATAATTACTACAAATTTAAATCATAGATTTTTTTTCGTCTCTTCCAACATATTTCATTCTACGTAGGACTCCACTCTAATTGAACCAAAAGAATAATTCCAAACGACCAAAGAAGAAGATTTTCACTCATGTACAAGGAAACGTGACCCAAATTTCTTTCTATGGAATTCATTCTTATCTAGTCCTTCCTTAGGAAGAATAGGATCCAACATGAAAGGATACCACTTCACCTACCAAAAAGCAACAAGCCTTATGTTTCCTTTGATTTCAAAGCCATCAAACAACCACCCCAATACATAAGATCAATGAATTTTGAAATATGATTACTGAGATTTTGGATCAATGGACAACACTGTATTAAAAATGAGCACATTGTAAGATATGGATTAGAAGAATGTTTGCTTACCTCAAAGTTACAGAGATCCTTGGTGGCATCCATTGCTTTGTCCAAGTTTTTCTTCCCGACGAAGCACCATGGGAAGATGGTATCTGAAGTGACATCAATTCTAATTAATTTATTCATAACAGAAGGAGATCCTACTGAATTCATTGTCCTGCAAAGGTAAATGTATGTGGCATACAATGATAATCAGATTGTTACCACAACCTTTCAATAATTTGAAGATGGTTGGTTACATTTTCGGGAGAGCGACGGGAGACAGCTAGGTTTTCTTTTGCTTTCTTCGCTGCTAGGGTTTGCAGCCAATGACGATTCCTGAAGGGGGCGGATCCCCCTCCTCCTCATCCCACCGACATGCGCTATCGTGATCCCTGGACGTTCCGAACTACCCTGAATACTTGCGAGGAAGTGATCCGGAGAGAGACAGTAACGGTCGTGCCAAGCAGAGCTCATGGAAAACCCCCGGGGGATGTCTCCCCAGGGCCAAAGAGATCCCATCCCTACAGATCAGATCGGAAAAACTGCAGGAACGTGTTGAGCAATGGAAGGAAAAAGCTTTGATCGAGAATTTCATTGGCATCTGGCCCAAGGAAAAATACCTAACCAGATGGATCAAGACTACTTGGAGTCCAAAGGAGCATTATGACCTACATTTAGGAGCCAAGGGTTTTTTCACAATTGTGTTTTTTAACCAAGAAGACAGAGATCGGATTCTGGAAGGAGGGGCATACTTTTTCTTCTCTGTTGGGCTATATCTATGCCCATGGAAGGAGAGATTTATCCCATACAAGGAGGATCTTAACATCGCCCCAGTATGGATTAGGCTATACTCCCTTCCATGTGAGTACTGGGAACCTGAAATCCTGCAGGATATTGGTAATGCGCTAGGTAAAGTTGTTAAGGCTTCTGAGCAAACCCTTCTGAGGCGCTACACCTCCTTTTCTTGCATCTATGTGTACATGGATCTGGCACAAGATCTTCCAGAATCTATTAACCTAATGTGGGATGATGAAGAATGGACCCAACCCCTGGACTACGAGCACCTCCCCTTCCACTATCGCAGATGCCATGAGTACAGCCATCTCAGTTGGGATTGCCCGAAAAACACTAATGGCCCCAATCCGCCCACGACGACCTTGGTGAAGGGAAAATCGGTCGATAATGAAGGTTTCACCGAGGTCAGCCGGAAGAGATCGAGAAGACGACAGAATAGTCATTAGGTGAATGATCCCCTGAAGGTCAAAACCCCCACCCTGTTGAACCGTTTTGACACCTTAAACAATGTTGGGGAATCCTTGGAAGATCTAGGGAACAAAAAGAACGGAAAAGATCTTATCCAAGAGGTCGCGATCCCTACCCAAGTTGTAGAGGAATATTGCCCGAAGGACATGGAGGATGACTCTCCGGAGGACGTGGAAGATATGGATCTGGGAGATCTGGACCTAGATGCTATTGAAAATGAATGCGATAAGAAAGGTAAGGGTTATGTCTCACAAAGACAATTAGAACTCCTGCAAGAGGCAATCCTCAAGGCCAAGGCTAAACCCTATTTGGGAATTGCAAAGGATCCCAGAGCAAAAGAAAGCTACCAGAAGAAGGTGAGAAGCAAGGCCGAAAATCGAATAAACAAAGGATTGCGGAGATAGGAACCAAACTCATTGAGTCAGGGCAGTACCCCACTATCAAGGATGCTTTCACAGAATTCAACAAAAGTTAATCAATGAAGATTATCACATGGAATATACGAGGGGTGAACCACCTGCGTAAAATAAAGAGTATGAAAAATAAGATCAGGATGGAGAAACCAGATATTATTTTTCTCCGAGAAACAAAATGCAGTATGGAGAAAATGCAAGAAATTGGGAACAAGGTGTGGAAGGGAAGCTAAACGGTTTCCATAGAAGCTCGTGGGTCAGCTGGTGGGATTGAGATTCTCTAGAAATCAGACGCGATCACCCTAGGTAATTTATGGGCTACCAGATTTGTGCTCTCAGCAGACTTTGAAATCACGGAGTCAAGAACCAAAGGACTGATATCAAATGTATACGGCCCAAGCATCAACCTCCAAAAGAATACATTTTTGAACTCTCTATATTGGATGACTACCTGGATTGGGGAGAAGCACTGAATCATTGGAGGGGACTTCAACATGATCACATCTCTAGAAGAGAAGAAAGGAGGCAGACACATACTTGGTCCTACCAACAAAGCTTTCGAAGGCTCCATTGAATCCAGCAAGCTAGCGGACCTGGAAACTGGGAACGGCTGGTTTACGTGGAATAACAGAAGGGGGGGGGACCATCATGTGTCCAGCCGGTTGGATAGATTTATAACATCTGAAGATCTCATCACAGAATGCAGTGAATGGTCCACTTCTATTATTCCCTCGGCAGGATCTGATCATTGGCCCATCAGCCTTCTCTGGGATAGGATAGGCCTAAGTGGTAGGAAACCATTCAGATTCGATCAATTCTGGATGGAACACAAGAAATTCAAATCATTGGTCCAACAGTGGTGGGAAGATATTGTCCCCCCAGGCGGGACACGTGTGCACCAATTCCAACAAAATCTGAAAGTCTTAAAAGCCAAGATTCGCACATGGAATAAAGAGGAATTTGGGAACATATTCCAAGATAATAATAAGAAAATTAAACGAACAACTCGAAGGCCTCCAACATGAATGCATGAATAATGGATACAATGAAGATTTGAAGAAGCGAGAACAAATCCTCCTAGAACAAATTCAAGCCAGAGAAAAGCAGGAAGAAATCTACTGGAAACAGAAGTCCAGAAACCAATGGCTTCAAGATGGGGAACGAAACACCACCTTCTTTCACCGCTCTATCATCCAGAACAGACAGAAGTCAAGGATTCGTAAAATCAAGACGGACGAGGGCCACTATGTGGAAACAAGAGAAGATATGGAATCAAAACTGACTCAATACTTTGGGGATATCATGAAAGAGGACCAATACAACTGCTCAGAGTATATTTCCAGAATTACTCAGCTTATCCCCCAAACTATATCTATTGAACATAATGACCTCCTGAAGCAACCGGTGACCCTCATGGAAGTTGAAGAATCTCTCAACCAAATGACGGACGGCAAGGCTCCTGGCCCCGATGGCTTCACGACCAACTTCTTCCACCATTTTTGGGATATGATTAAGCTAGATGTATGGCAAATTGTTGAATATTCCAGACGAAACAGAGGGGTGTTACACGCTTTCAGTGCCACTTTCCTCACTCTTATTCCCAAGGTGGAGGGTGCTGACACTCCAGGTAAATTTCATCCTATTGCTCCTTGTAATGTTATTTACAAGATAATCACCAAAGTCATGGCCAACAGACTGAAACCCATTCTTCCCCATCTAATTTCCCTAGAGGAATCTGGATTTGTGGAAGGAAGACAAATATTGGATGGGGTGATTCTTATTCATGAAGTCATTCACTCCCTCAATATAACAAGAATCCTAGGAATGCTACTAAAACTTGATATCTCAAAAGCTTATGATAAGTTAAGCTGGTAGTTCATGAGGGAGATGCTCACAGCATATGGCTTTAATGGGGAATGGATTGACTGGGTTATGAGCATGACCTTGACAACTTTCTTCTCCATTTTGCTTAATGGTGCCCCTACTAGAACCTTTTGTTCGTCGAGAGGCATCCTCCAAGGTGACCCCCTTTCCCCCTTCCTCTTTATCTTGATGGCAGAAGGCCTCAGCAGACTTATCAAATCTATGGTGCTAAACGAAGAAATGAGAGGCCTCAACATTCACCCCCATGCAGCCAAACAAACCCACCAACCATTTGTGGATGTTACGATGCTCATGGGACATGCCTCCATCCAGGAGGCAAAAGCTATCAAACACTACCTTAATACCTTCTGCAAGACATCTGGTTTAGAGATTAATAGAGAAAAATCACAAGTCTACTTTTTCAACACTCTCAACATTTCCCAAAGGAATATCCTTCGTATTCTTGGCTTCCAAGGGAGCTCCGTTCCATCCAAATATCTCGGTGCTCCCCTGGCAGAAGGTGTCATCAGACGTGTGTCTTGGACTAATGTTCTAGATAGAATGTGAAAAAATCTAAACAATTGGACACTCAGGACCCTAAATTTGGCTAGCAAACTCACTCTCATTAAAGTTGTCCTCCAGGCAATGTCCATTTATCTCTTTTTTGTTCTTGTTGCTCTCAAATATGTTATTAAAGAAATCGAAGCCATCCAAAGAACCTTTCTATGGGGAGGCGACGCAGAGAAACAGAAGTGTGCTCTTGTTAGTTGGGAAAAAGTTTGTCTTCCCAAACTTAATGGAGGCCTCGGTCTGAGAGATCCTGAGAAAAATAATGAATTTTTGGGAGCTAAAATCTTGTGGAGATGGGTCACTCATAATTCTGAGCCTTGGGATCAGCTGTGGCATGCTAAATATGCTCCTAATAGACCAAATCAGGAACTTATCAGATTTAATGTGGATCTACAGGGCCCTCACATCTGGAAAGCCGCCTTCCAAAACAGAAGCATTATCCAAGATCATAGCTTTTGGGAGGTCCGTGATGGTACCTCTGCGGACCTCTGGGAGGACTCCTGGAAACAATGCCCAAAACTTGTCTCCTCCCCTCCCACCCATGATTGCCAGGCTCTCTACCATGCCATTAATCTTACCAAAGTGGCTCATTTCTAGAAACCTAAAATGGAGAATGCGACATACAGAGAATGGCAACAATTGGATTGGTGTCTTCAAAGATGCACTCCCGCGGGTAGTCGCCACATGGAAGAAACCCTTCAGGAAAGAATCATAAAAATCTAGAGAGGTCATGATAGACTCCAGTGGGGGTATTCAACCAAAGGAAACTTCAATACCAAGGAAGCTTATGATCTTTGGGCAAACAGAGGGGTTGATCAGGATGATGGTATATGGAAGAAAATTTGGATATCAAATCCTTGGCCAAAGGTGGCTTGTTTTGTCTAGTTAGTCATTTACCGCCGAATTCTCATGGGTGAAAACCTCCGAAAAAAGAGGAATAGTTGGCCCCTCTCAATTCCCCCTTTGCTCTGAAGCCGAGGAATCTATGAATCATCTCTTGGACTCCTGTAATTTCTCGTCTTCTTTATGGGATTGGAGAGCGGAATTATTCAGACGCACTAATAGGAAACAGGGGAGTCCTGATCATACTATAAAATCTTGGGACACTAAAGCTTTTGACAACAACATAGTTAATTCTGCATGGCTCATGCTTCCTGTATTCCTCGTATGGGAGACATGGAAAGAGCGCAACCAACGCATTTTCAGAGAACGAAGAACTTTTGCTCATGTTATTTGGAACAAGATTATGAGCCACATTCAAGAAACTATCAAGATCACGCCCTGGTCAGATAAGGATTGGGAGGTCAATAATAATGAAGCAAGGATTTTGGAGCAGCTTGGTCTAAAGCAATAGGATCCCGGATGGACCTGCAGGCCTAAGAAATCCCTTAACCTCCCAAGTCCCAATTTCTGGATAGCCCCCCCTATTGGCACCTTTAAGCTCAACTTGGACGGAGTTTCAAAAGGTAACCCAGGGTCAGCAGGTTTTGGGGGTGTCTTTCGGAACCACAATGGCCAAATCCTACATATTTTTCATGGTAATATCAGACAGGATACGAACAACACAATCGAGCTTGAAGGTCTCCTACAGGGATTAAAGATAGAAGATACTAACATGTGGGAACCCCTCATTGCAGAAGGGGACTCGAAGTTTATTATCCACATGGCTAAGAAGCTCCAACTTGGATGCCTCCTAGAACAGGTCACGGATAGCTGGCATCTGGCGTACAGGGTGGAAGAACTGGGCACCATTCTTCGCAATCCCCGCGCTTGCACCTTCTGCCACGTCATAAGAGATGGGAATAAAGTGGAGGACACCCTGGAAAACGTCAGAGTCACATCCCATCACAGACTCAGAGATGGGCCCCTGTCTCTCTTTATGAATTTTACTTGGGCCGCGCAATGCATTTAGTTCGATAATAATGAGGATCAGGATAGGAGGCAACGCAGGAGCGACACCTCAACTAGCCGCGATCCTCCAGAAATATCCCACGAGGTCGTTCGATCCGCCACCTCTCAACCACATGTCCCAACACGTGACACAGAGGGGAATTATAACAACGACAATCAGTACTGTCCTGAGGAGTTAAGACAGGAAGTGGGTTTTGATGATACTGGGATGACGGAATGTCCTTCACACCCGAGTATTCAATACATAGAATGATTGGTTATAGTGGCGCCTGTGGTGGATCAAGCGCTAAGGTACATCGTTCTGCACCAACATATGACGAAGGGATGATGGCAAGTTGCCTGAAATGGGTTATAAATTGGGGATCCCCTCGGCTTCATGCTCGTTTATCTGTTCTCGTTTCTCTTGTTGTTACTCTATTTCGCCTTACCTTGCTCCTTCGGGTTGTCCCTGCCCCCCTCAGTTGGTCTTTCATGTGCGTGTTTGTGCGTGTTTCTCTCCCCCATCTGCAATCCCTATTTCATATTTTCCCCTGCAACATCCTTTTCCCTGTCATGGCCCCAAAGCTTAGAACTTCTCGAGCTCCCAAAGCTGGGAATCACTCCAAGACCTGCACTACAAAGAAAATCACCCATGAGCAAGTCAATTCCTCCCAGGTTGCCCATTTCTTTCGGAAGCGCATCCCTCGCCAGATCCGTGAGGAAATTGAGGTTCTGGAAAAGGAGCTATGGCAGCAGGTCACGACTGAGAATTTAGAGAGCATCCGCTAGGATGTGGAGGAATGGGTTTAGGACCCTGGCACCATGGCGGGGCGTCTGGGGGCTTATGACCGCATTATCTCTACCTACTGGGTTACGAAGGGTCTGCTCGCCCATGTTTTGATGGACTGCGAGAATAAGGCTCTTGGAGATGTTGAACCCGTGTAAGCATGGAGAGAGCATCACAGTGACTGTACGCTCATGCATAAAAAGGTGGATCTCATCACTCTAAAATTGGGAATTCCTCTGTATCCGCCTCTCAACCATTCTCATGTCATCCCGGGAAGCAGCTCTGGAAATCCTATGTGTCGTGGTGTGGAGATCAAAGCTTCAACTGGTGACACGGCAAATACTCTCGAAGGTGCGATAGATCGCCCTACGATGTAGTATGGTCTCCTCCCTTTCTCTGTGTCGAGGTGTTTCTTCGTTTCAGTCTTATGATGTCTCCAGTATATTTCAGCTTATGACTATTCTTTATATGATTTTTTTTGTTTCGGCTATAGTTGGGGTAGGCGAGTCATCTATCCAAACACTCCTTTTTGTTGCTAGTCTTGTTTTTGTAATGTTTCCTCAAATAGATGATAGACAAGGGAATTATGACCCTTTTTGGGCTCTTGTAATGGGTAGTTGGGGTGACAAGATCTCTTAGGAAGATCTAGAAGATGATCATTAGAGTGTCTCTGTAGCTATGTAATCTTGAAGTCATGTACCTTTTGACGAATTGTTAATATAAAGTGCTTTTACTTTAAAAAAACGATAATCAAATTGTTCTTAAATCGTGATCAATGAGTGTTGGATGAAAAAGTAAGAACCTTGATTAATGTTGTTGAAGCACCATGAAAACTCTAGATCCCATCGATCGTAATTTATTGAAGCATAGCATTGACATGGAGTGTGATATAATTGACAGCCCAATCGATCGTAGTTTATTTGACTTGCCATGTCATTTTAGTTGGCACGGCGATAGCATTTTAAGTTGGTAGGACAACAATTTAGCATTGAAATCCATTTGTAAATGAAATTAATAAAAAATTATTTAAATAGTTGAGCATTTAAAAGAAATGCCACTAGTACCAGAAACATAATAAAATGCATTTAGTGCAAACTCTATCGCTGAGTTAAAATTTAAGACACCGATGAGTAAAGGACTCTACCGTTGTCTTAAAATTTAAGACACCGATGAGTAAAAGACTTTATTGTTGAGTTGGAACTTAAGACATCAATGAGTAAAAGAGACTCATAGTCCACGTGCTCACCTTTTATCCCTTGAGCGCTCCTTCCCAGGTCGTAGGATTAAAAGTTATGTGTCCAACTCATGTCAGAGCTTAATAAATTAAGCAACTCCGACACAATCATGCTGAGGATTAAAAGTTATATGGACGACTCACTTCAGAGCTTAATAACTTAAGCAACATCGACACAATTAAGAAGAGGATTATAACTTATATGGCCAAAAATATATATAGTGAAGATGCACAAAGACGCAACAAGGTTGGACAAAAAAATATAAAGAAGACCCGCAAAGAAGTTGTAATTGTTTACATTTTAGTCATTTTTATTTATTTTAGCTTTCATAGGTTGTTGTCTTGCTTGCATTCCCTTTGTTCAAAACCAAACCACTAATACTATGACACTCAAGACGTAAAGTCAACAAACTTTGATGGTTGTTGAATTTGTTCAATTCATAGCCACAACTTTCATACGATTTTTTTTTAACTTTATATAATTAACAATAATAATGGTTGTTGAATTTATTCAATTCATGGCTACCATTTTGATAAGATAAGTTCAATATGGTGGGTACAAATAATTAATCTATTTTAAACTAACAATAGTTCCAATTCTTAATAGTGTCGTAAAAAATTTGGCAGGCATATCATTTTTAAATGATGTAAATAATGAGAGTTTACTGCATTGACGTTATCAATCCATTCTCCATGTCAATTCGTTGTTGAATTCGCTCTGACATCCTTTTGGTAGGGATATGTTGCAACATGACTTTCTCTGACTTTCTCTTGTTAATGAAGTTTCAAATCTTTGTTTACTCGACTGATCTCAATGTTAAGTAAAGGTGGTGGATGAAGTTTTTACACAAGCACAATTTCAATATTAAATATTATGAAAAAAAAAATTAAGAAATGTGCTAAGTCAAAGAAGGCATTTTGCAATCATCTTGATTGATGTCCCTCACATTAAAGTATAAATTTTGAAAGCCTTATAAAAGTAAACTTGGTGTAAGTAAGTAAATTCAATCTTGATTGAGACCAATATAAATTTAGAAAGGAGGTTAAGTTTGTGAGGGAGTATGGCACCTCCAAAGGGTGTTTTGCTATTGTGAGATTTGACATACCTTCCTACTTATTTGGAACTTAAAAGGATGTTGATGTTTGAAGCACATGATGCACTCTCTTCAAGACACTTTGTGTTATATAAAAGGACTTGTATCTAATTGAAGAGTTCATAATTTTGGAATAGGATGGAAAATAAGTAGTAGACTATGTGGCATGTTGCTTAGAGTACCAAAATAAAGGTTGGAACACATATATCCAATAGAATTACTATACACTCTAGAAATTCCCAAGTGGAACTAAGAAATAGTATCATTGACTTTGTCTTTGATCTCTCTTTGTGTTGTATAAAGAATGATTATATCATGATGATTTTCGACAAGTTGACCAAAAGTGCTCACTTCATATCTATGAGAACATATTACATGTTGGCCTTAGATATATCCAAGGTCTTTTAACGAGGCAATGAATCTTCATGGGGTCTTGAAGGTTGTGTTTTAGACAAATATAACAATTTATGTCGTGCCCTCTGAGAATCCTTATTCAAATAACTAGGAACACAATTTAATTTTAATATTGCACACCATCTAGAGATAGATGGTCAAATAGATAAATGAATCACGTGCTTGAATTTATGCTCCATGCATATGTGATGGATCAACCTTCAAAGTGAGAAAAGTAGTTGTGCCTGTTAGAATTTACTTATAAGAATACCCCTCATCATCCTATCGATGTTTCAAAGCTTTCAAAGGTTGAAGATGCAATCCTATTGTGAGTTGGTATAACATAATTGATTTACATATCAATGTTTCAAATGTAATATGACACATAAATGGAATATTTGCTTCATCCAATAAAATCAAAGGTTGCATGAGATAGTTAGGAAATCTATGATGGACTAGGAAGGTGAATTAAGTGATTTAAAGTTAGCAAGTACATTTATTGAGGTTAAACATAAAATACACTCCTTGAGACTAGGGAACTACCAAAATTAGTTTCCCAATATGTAGACCCTTAATTGGAAGAGATTGGAGAAGTAACATATTCACTCACTATGCCCATTGGATGGGGAGTACATAATTTATTCCATGTGTTGCCATTTAAAAGATATGCCACAACCCATCACATGTTTTGAACTGAATTCTCTGGCAACCCACCTCGATGTTGATATATGCATAGAGATTCTGCACTTGGTGGCTAAAAATGCAAAGGTATTGAGGAATATGACTATTTGGAATGTTAAATTCCAATGGCAACATTATGGGATTTAGGTGCCACATGGGAAAAACAAGAAGAACTAGGGAAAAAGAAGGTACCAAACACTCTTTTTAATCCTTTACTTGATAGGACCAAGGAGGATGCCCTTGTCAAGTAGAGGGAGGTGGAGCGACCCTTTAATTGACAACATTGTTGTTACTAATTAATAATAGTTGTGGGTTTTACTTTTAGACAAATCCTTATATTATGATTTGAAATGGATCAATATATAATTTGTCACCTATTCAGATATTTTGAGGTTAGAATATTGGATGAATTGGCTTGTAGGGCCCATTTTAAGGGTAGGTCTCACTTTTCAGATTTGGGGTCGAAAACCATCTGAAAATTTTCGAGGTTATTTTGAGGTTTTAAATGACACTTTTTTGGCTCAAACCTTGCTTTGGGAAAAGATGCAATATTCTAGACACCAATACCTTTTCAACGGTGCAAACATCACCTCAAACGGAGACCGTATAAAGAAGTTATGCATCTCACAAGCTGACCAATCCAGTTGACCACCATGGCTCCAATTGGATTCCACATCAACTCTCATTTTCCACACATGTGGACCTTCAATATTATTCTAGAAGGACCAAAACCCTAACCCTAGTCGATATTTGAGGCATGCAAGAAGAACCCTAAAAGTAACCCCAGACGATTATCGAGTTATGTTAAATACCAGTCCACTAGGAGAAGAAGGGGGTTCCATTATTTCATTGTATTGTATTGTTCCATAGTTGAGCAAAAACATGGGAGTGGATGTTAGAGTAGAACAAAGGAGATAAGAGATTCCGTAGTAGCCATTATGGCCGCAAAGTCATAGGTAACACCATAGAGAGTACCATTTCCTTTGTATTTGCAATTTGACATAAAGAGCAAGGCATAGTCCTCATTTGTGGCTGGGTTTTTTCCCATAGTGGGTTTTCCTAGGGTATATATTGCGTTATTGTGTAGATTGTTTACTTATTTGCTCTAGTTATTCTTGTTTCAGTTTCAGTTATTTGGCATTCAATAAAAATAAGCTAATAAAATAAGAACTAAGTTGTAAGATCCGTTGTGATGAACTGTTCCAACGGGATATCCACAACAGTTTATAGATCATATTATGGGATTTGGGGTGCACATAGGACTTATATTATGATCAAGACATTAATAGATGTTTATATTATTACAACCCTATTCATAACAAAAAAAATTGGTCAAATCCCAACCCATAGGTTCCTAATTTTATGTGCTTGTCGTAGAGTTAGAATGTTCATGGAGGGTAGATGTGAAATAAATGAATGTTTAATTAACTTTTAGTTACAAAGAAAAGGTCACTGGAGGTACCTTAAAAGATTAGCGAATAAAAATGAGAAATAGTCTAAGGGACACCCTCCCATGGTTTATAAGTATCACATGGTTTATAACTGAAGTGGTCACGTAGATGTTGCGTGATGAGATATAATTAGGTGTTATTATGAGGTTAGGGGCAGGGTATTTTTTAAGGATTATAAAAGTATACTTAAGTATAGTATTCTAGGTGATTATTTTGGATTGAAAAAAACATATATATAAATTGGTAGGCGAATATTAAATATGAAACCTACAATTTACTCCTGAAACTAGAGAATTTTGGCAAATATTATGATTAAAAAACATACTTTGTGTAAATATAGGTGATATTAGAGACTAAAAATGACCAAAAAGCGAATTTATTTTTCGAAAAAATGCCCTGAAAATAGCCAATTGGTGAAATTTTGCCCCTAAAAATTTCCTTGGTTAGGGAGTTATGAGTTTAATCTTATGTATAGAGATATCATTGTTAATGTTTAGGATGATTTGGATAACCCTTAATATTATGAGATATTAAATATGCTTACTTTTTGTGTTAATATGCTATCATAATTTTGATTTAGGGGTTGGTAGATTGTTGAGCACTTAGAGGTTGGGGAATTGGTTGGATGACTTGAATCTAGGGGTAACTAGATGATTCAAGTGTGCCTTTGTTTTTATCCAATGTTGCATGGTGTCAAATAAGTACTTCAAGGGATGTTTATTGAATATTAATTTATATAATCAAATCCATGGGAGGACAATCGAGTCATTAAAAGCATGGCAATGCCATAACACCCATGAAGATTTGATTCCTCAAAAAAGTTGGCATGCATTATCTTATGGGAAACCTAGAAGTCTAGGAATATGGCCATTTTCAAAGACAAATTCCTCGAGAAAGTGGTAGCAGCTCACAATGAAACATGGGGCACTGGGGTGGCTAAAACAGATAGGTCTTTTTTCTATTAGCAGGTCGATACCTTTCATATTTACTGGGTCATTTGGTAAATTTGATGGGGCTTCCCAGGATTTGGGCCTTACTTGTGGAGCTGGTGCGGTTATTGTATTGAACAATCGATGGTTTTTTAACATTTGGATGAATATTGGCCCGGGTACTAATTCAAAAAGTGAATTCTGCGCCCTTTGGATTATTCTTCATTTTGTAAAAATCAGAAATCTGGAGCTGCGGCATATAGCGGGTGACTCTGAAGTCGTTATTAAATGGATCAACCGAATTGGGTATATAAATGTTATTGCACTTTCTCCATGGCTGGATATGATCAGAATGTTGCAGCATAATCTCTTAGGTATCCAGTTTCTACATATCCCTTGTGGGGAGAATGTGCAGGCGGATTTCCTCTCGAAGCGGGCCTTGCTCTCCGAGGAAGGTATATTGTTTTTTGAGTTTTGGTCCAATAATATACTTCAAGATGCTGACAGGTTCGACTTGTATTGACCCTTAGGGTATTTCCTTTGGTTTTTTATGGTTTCGGAGTCTCGATATCCATTTTTTTTCGGACTCTTGGTCTTTTTCCATTTTGGTTTAATTTCCTACTTTTTGGCTGGGGTAATCCTATATACTTATGGTGTGGATTTGCTTTATAGTTGGGCTGGTTGTTTACTTTCTGGCTGGGAGAAGCTATTATTATCATTTGTTTGGGTGATTCTTAGCTCAGTGAGATGGCATGTGGTTCTTCTGCCTTGGATGGTTGTACTTGATGCTTTTTCCCTTGGATTGGAATCTGTCTGTGTACATTTTTATCATATACTTCTTTATAAAGTATAATCTTTTTACTGTGTGAAAAAAGGAGAGCATTGACTAAATTGTTTATCATGGTTATCAATTTTGGTTGGGTAATATATGGCCAATAAAAGTGTGTATAGATGTGTCAGCATGTTGATAGGTGGTTTAGCAGTTGACACTTAATTAGAGGAAGAATTCTCAAGTTTCCAATTGTAATAATAGTTCATACTTATGGTGTGTGATCCGTTAACCCATTGATAACAACTAATGCTTTTTTTAATAAGTTGTTAATATATGACAGTGAATTGAGTGGTCAAATGGCTATTGTTCCATGAATTACATACATCCACATTATTTTTTCTCATGTCATTAAGGGATGATATTTGGATGGTTAATTAGGGTTGCAAAGTAAATACACATTTTTAGTGCGAGTTAATTTTAATGAAATTTGGGCCCTAATGATTATTGAGGTCCTACACTTTATAGTTGTAAGTTTTAAACCTGTGCAGAGAAGTAAAGCATACCGATTCTTTTAAGCAAAATAGAGATTACACCACAACATTCACAAATAATACACATAGATTTACCCTGGAAACCCTTAACAGCGAAAACCAACAAAACTTAGAGCCACGCCTCTTACTTTCTCTTATGAGTATTAACCACTCATAATACAATATGTAGGTATTCTGCAACATCCAAAATCATAATCCCTTAACCTAGATTAGAAATAGACCCCAATGCCTTAATTGGCATTAAGTTACATATTTTTAGAAAAATCTCGAAAATAGCCAAAAAAATGGTCTAAATTTTTTTTAACTCGCTTTGCTTGTGACTCGCTTTCAACTCGTGCTAAATCAACATTAAATGGTGCTATCATCAGACATGGTCGTATAAACGACAAACCCCACACACACACATGCAAAGAATATAGCACATACCCAACAATATTTGCATATTTTGAATCATTATTTTATTGAGTTGCAATTAAACCTCAATTAAGGGTTACAATAGATGTCAAAATATATTAACCTTAATATTCCAAGCTTCATAAGCAATGTATTTTTCTATGGTGTACATATAAGAAGCAAGGTATTAAGTAAGCAACTCAAAATAAATTTGGAATTTTAACGAGTTAGTGAAATCTTAAATCACTTACAAACATAATCATAGAAGTTCCTTCAATCCTTGTCCTGTGGTGTGAAGAAGCATGGAACTAGTGTCATCCGAACAAGCTATGTCAAATTAACAAACAATGGCACTTACAAGTTGTTAGAAGTGAAAGATGAATCCCCATTAAATATGATGAAACCATTAAATGTCTTCATTGGTTAAAGGGACAAAAAGCCTTCAACATGACATCATTATAAGGAATCCATTTGGAACATACAATTGCAAAAGCATCTACATTGGCAACATGGTATTTCCAAGGTCTCCATTAAAATTGGGAAACTGAGGTAAAGGCCATAAAAAGTTTCCATCTGGATCAAAAGAGCGAAAGCGTTCTTAAAATAATCGATATATGAAGCAATAAGTGAATCAAGGTGTAGGGCTGAAAAGGAGGAAACACCTTGACCATATAAGGGCACAAAGGAGCCAAGACTAACATGTGGCTATATAGGATCACCTATATGCATAGACGAAATGATCCACATAGAGGGATTTGGTTGTAGAAATTGATATAGAATGTATCAAAAGGTGAAAATATGTGAAAATAAATGTCACTAATGTGGGTTAGGAATATGATGTGAATATCTAAAAGAGATTAATATATAATTGAAATTACAAAGTTTTTTAGTTATGCATAATTCCCATGTGGTGTAAATACTAGAATGATTGGCAGGGCGTGGATGCAAGGCTAAGGATTTAGGTGGTTAAGAATCATAGTTTGGTTAGGACATGTTGAGAAACTTCCCAACAAGATGAAATGATCGATGTGGGAAATGGCCATTGTGTAGTAATGAAAAGGGGTATGAAATTAACTCTTGAGTTAAGGTATGTGAATTAGAAACATATGAGGATGAAGGTATAGATGTGGAAACGAGGCCTTAACATAGATCTACCTCGATGATAATGGCATGTGTAGTAATTTGGCACGGAATTCAAGGTATGGAACAATGGGATATGGTTGAAGCATGTAAATGTGATCCAAAAACATTGAAATAGTTTGTGAATGAGTGGTACCTTGGACATACAATGGATGTGATTTGGGAATGGAAATGTTTATATTATTCCTATAATGAAGTATAGTCGGATTACCCAAAGGGAAAGTTTGAGGAGGTAAGCCAACACTAGATTAGAGGCTTGGAAGATGAAATAAAAATAATGATGATATAAGTAAATATTGGTTTGGTTAACATGAGCATATTCACTCCAAGTATAGGTTATTCATGTATAGGAATAGACAAATAAATTTATTGTGTGGAGATAGGAATTTTAGTAGATTCCAACTTGGTTGGACTCCATGGTCATCACTTCTAGATCTACACCCTCTTCATTAGCTTGAGTTTGACATACATTTACTTTAACTTCAAGCAAAGTTGAAGGAGTATTGCATCTTGAGATACCCAAACCACCATTTTTAGGTATGAATCCCCTTAAGCCATGGGAAATCCTATGAGTGGGAAGTGAAATAACCATGATTGGAAAAGGAAACTTGACCTTCATGAAATACATAGCAAAACACATATAGGCTTCATAACTATGGTGTGAATTAAGAAAAAGGACAAGGGAAAAGGAAAATATAGACAAAACAAAAATTACTTTGATTGTAATCACTATAAAGATGTATGGGAAAAGGGAGAAACAACCCAGTGCTCAACCGCAAAATCTATCCTAACCTTCCAGAATCAAGAAAAGCAATAAGGTACCAAGCAATAGGTCCTTACAGTTGCCAACTTGGGGTTGAAATAGTATCCAAATTATGTTTAAAATTGTATTACAATGAGCTAGCATCAATAATGATAACCACCATATATTTCTCATTCATTAATGCATTTAACCATTCCAAGCAATAAAATGGAAGGATGTGTGAATGTAATGTCCCCATTCAAATAAGTGCATAGTAAGACAATCCCATCAATCCTACTAGTTTCCTGGGTTGGATGGGCACATGTGGGATGGTAATAAGGAAGCTAATAAATGATATTTAGACATTAGAGGGGTTCAAGAATTTAATAAATATGGTGAATAAATAAATTCAAGATAAATTCTAAGTGGCAAGTGGTTTTGGAGACATATGGAGGTGGTGGGACCCACACTAGCTTGATTTTTCATAATACATGGTATCTCTCTTTTGCAAATTTGAATTAATGGGAATGTGAACACTCTTGGGTGAGTTGGTAAGTCATAACACATGTCATTGAGCATCTTAGGTCGAATTGGGAAGGATTGGTAACCTCCATGGAAGATAAAGAGTCAAAGTAGAAGTTTGTGGACACTTGGGCTAGATTCCCTAGCCCCTATGACACCAATGATGGAGCATCTATGAAAACTATGACAAATTGCAGACCTGACCTCTGACATCTGACCACTATGACATGTCAGCACCAAAAATAGGCACAAAGAAGGCGAATTTGGGAGTTGGAGAAGCCAAAGAGACTCAAAATCGAATTTGGGAGAAGATGGAAGGTTGGGACTAGGAGACAAGTGGCAAATGTGGAATATTTCCTAAATGGAAATCTATTGAATCTATTGAGAGGATTTCGACCCTTAGAAGGATAATGTTGGTTATAAAATGTAGAAATGAAGAATGAGAATGGCTTTTGATGATTTGAGAAAAATTGCATTTATGAAGAGAGAGCTAGTGGATGACTAGTTTCTTGCCTTAGCCAATTTCGAGGGTGAAAGATTCCCATCCAAGTTGGTGTTTGGAGAGGCCACTCAGGTCTTTCATGGTGCTTTAATGGAGTTTGTATTTGCAGGTAGCAGCTACAGGAAGTCTCATGGTTTGGTTTAGTGCAGCACTTTCTCTCCACCGTTTCCAGTTTTGAAGGCATATTCATGCTCCTTGAGGGAGGGCGTTTTTGGTGAGCACTTGTGCTTCTTGAGAGAGCTTCTCATTATATATTTCTGATTGTAATAGCTTCATATCCTCTGTTATTAATATTCAGAAAGTCTCAGGTCGAAATACCCACTGGTTGTATGCAAAACTATTGATTAATGAGCAAACAATGTCCATTTCCCCAATGCATTGATGTATGACACTATAATGTTGATTATTTCGAATAGATGGATGATTCTCTGATATATTTGTGATCAATATACTGCCATGGATGTATTCTACAAGTTTCATGTACTGTACTTGAGCATTTGAAGCATTTTTACTCAGTTTAGTTGTATTGGGAGGTGAAATAGTGCCATTTCCCCAAGGGTCGAATTGGGGGTTTTTGTTGTTGAATGTGAGAGAGTTAGAACAGTAGTAAAAATCAATTAATGGTGCATATGAGACCTTAATCACATACTTAACACATTATATACCTCTGTTCATAAATTTGTGGGAGTTTGGAGGCATTTGGAAGGCCATTTTCAGTGTTACCCGGGGGGGGATTTGATGCACAAATTACTAGTCAAAATTACCTATATTGATCAGAATACAAATCAAGTTTGCAGCAGTATTTGGAGGGCCATAAAACATCCCTGAACCTGATATTCAAGTCTAAATACCATTCATACACTCCTACAGAAGATTTGGGAGCATTTGGGTTAATTTGGAGGTCAAAACAGTTAAACTAGTCAAAGGTCGAAATTGGGGAAAAAGTGGAAAAATTGGCATTTTAATAGAATTTTGAAAAAGGGTCATTACAGTGAAACTGTTGTGATGCCATTGTGATTCCTCGATGTTGTTTGGTATTAGAAATAAATGGCATGACCTAAAGGAGTTCCACTCAATTACAAAGTGTCCATACCACTTTGGTGTGTGCGTGAGCTAATGTAGCAGGAAATCCCAAAGAAGAATGTTCAACCAAGGTAAAACATGCAATGGAATTAGATATCAAGTTTAACCCAAATTATGTGCACAACCTTTTGACTTCTTCAAATTAGATGAGAATATCATGGGAGTAAAGTGTTAAAAAAGAGTTGGGTGAAATCATGAAAATAATATATGTCTAAGGGAGTATGAATATTCTTTAATTACATATATGCTTGAGAAAGAAATACATCCCTTGAAAGAGACAAAATCCCCCCAATAGAATCTTCCCCCCAAATGTGTGTGTGTGTGTGTGTGAGAGAGAGAGAGAGAGAGAGAGAGAGAGAGAGAGTTAATGTGCAAGAAAAGCTAATGTGCATGCTAGTCTATGTGGATTGTGTACGAATGTTGATGGCCATGCTCTAAATCATGTGACAATATTAAAGGGGAGATAAGAGGCGTGACTTTTGTAGAGAAGTCCAAAAATCAAGGCTAAGTTATCAAAAGGGGTTAATGTGACTTAAAAACACATAAAGAGTTGTCAATGAGGGAATTGACCTCATAAGATCTAATCGAGGTTTTCTTTAAGAGGTTTAAAGACAGGGAAGAAGAAGAGAATTTTGCAAAAACTTATTCAATTGCAACAAAAAAGAATAATAGAAGAATACACTTGTGATGTAATGTACTCACAACTCACATACTAAGACTTTCCCCATATTAATTAGTTCAAACACATGTCCTTTGTATTGAGAAAAAAAAACTGAGATCAAGCATAACATTAAGTCCATTGAAAAGGAAAGACATAAAGGTAAACATGAATAAAGAAGCTTGTAAGTCAATGCCAAATGAACAAAGTTTGACAAGACGACATCGAGTTTCTACTTCACCAAATGAACAAATTTATAAATACATGCATCCTCACCTACACAATCTTACATCTAAAAAGGAAGGTTCTAAGTTCTTTGGTTGTAATTAAAAATGAGCACTTGTTCATAAATTCAAATTCTATAAACCATATCATTGCAAGCAAGATAAACTCAACAACAACAATCCTTAAGATTCTAATTGCACCGAGAGGAGCGAGGTGCTCTACAGCCCAGTATGGGAGAGATGTTGTCATGTATGTAACGTAACACTGCATTGCCAAAAATAAATAAAATACATGTTGGCTCATAAAACTAATTTTTATTTATTTATAAAAAATCATTTAAAAAGCCCATGTCAGCCTATAAAATAAAAAACTTAAACTTAAACCCAAATCTATCAAGCAAGAGAGATATCAAATTTCTTGAACTTAATATTAAAAAAATTACACCTCAAGAAATTGGATCCCTCTCGGTGCTTGATAGATCCGAGTTTAAAATGGATCTATGCTGGTATTTACATAATTAATTCATATGATGAAGATGAGTACAATGTAGAGGTCAATATATAATGAGGAGGAGAATATATCCATAAGGTTTCATTGTCAATTGTAACCATAATCTCTAAACCAACAATGCTTAAGATGAAGAGTTTTATAAAAAAACAATGTAACCACATTGAACAATTCTAAAAGCATGCATAACTTCATCTACATCCATATGAAAAATAAGTAAATTTATTTCTTTATTTATTTATTTACTTAGCAAATACATCCATGCAATGGTTACCAATTGTAAGATAATTATAAAAGTGGGAAAATGTCATAAAGTACACTTATATATTTAGGACTTCTTTGATGTACTGCTTTGATGCAACTTTGATTCCATGGAATAACAAGTTGTTGTTTTTCAGTGTGGAAAAAAAATTGAAAACATGTCACCATGCATGACCCTTAGGAGGTGTAGACAATCGAGTATAGTGCTTAGTACAACTAGGTACCCGTGCCACAAATTTGCAAAAGCAATTCATGATTTTTATATGGAAATGCCAAAAATATAAACTATATGGATTTATTCCTTCCTCATAAATATAAATATAATATTGTCACACCATATGTAAAAGTTGATCATAGAGAAAGCTCCAAACATATATGATATAATGCTACCATATAGAGGCATTACTTGATGAAAGAAGACATTAATCCAAACATATATGATATAATGCTACCATATAAAGGCGTTACTTGATGAAAGAAGACATTAATAAGATAATTGAGAAAAATAAGGAACTCTTTTGAAAGTTCTGAATCAATTTGCCTTCATGAAGATAAATTGGTCATGCAACAAAGATAAAACTATGCTCTTGTTAATATGAAACCATATAGGTACTCAGATAATGACAAATTTGAAATTGAACATTTAGTTTAGGACCTCTTAAAATGTGGACTCGTCCCCCATGGTAGAATCCCATACTTAACACCAATGACATTGGTTAGAAAAAAAGGATGGTTGTTTTAGGTTGTGTATTGGTTAAAAAACGGTTAATAAATTAGTATAAAAAATAGATTCTTAATATCTTTCATCGACAAAATAGATGACTTACATAGAGGCAAGTATATATTTAATATATATATGTGTGTGTGTGTGTGTGTGTGTGTGTAACCGATGTATTATCAGTCATAATTAGTTTAGAAGATATGATGATCGGCTTTGTGACACACGAAGGCCACTATGTATTCAAAGTGATACTATTGTTTAGCTTACACAAGATATTCCAAAAAATCAAACACCTTGAGCAATTGCTCACAAATCAACTGCTCACAGGTCAAGTATAAGAGATTACCAATGAGATGCCGATACAAGGTGGCATCTACTTCAGGTGAAGTACAAGTGGTAGTAAGTTTGACTCTAGACTGGAAGGGAGATGGGGTTGGTTTACAATCATGCAAGTGAAAGCGACAAAGTAGGTCGTATGCATACTTAGACTGAGAAAAAAAATTTCCTTCTTTGGCTTGCAGGACATATGGGCTAAGAAAATAATGCAAATGTCCTAAGTCTGTCATTTCAAATCTCTTCTTAAGGCTGGATTTCACATGGGTTAAAAAGTTATGGTCACTGCCAGCAAGAATAAGGTCATCAACATATAGAACAAGGATGATGAGATGGTTTTCTACTTTCTTGGTATAGACATCAGGGTTAGAATGACATCTAGAAAATCCAATGTCAAGGAGAAAGCTATCCATTTTTGCATACCAAGGCCTAGGAGCTTGCTTAAGGCCATACATAGATTTATTAAGGCGGTAAACAAGGGTAGAGTAATTATAAACATAGGTAGGAGGTTGTTCCATCTAATTTTCTTCTTGCAAATCTCCATGCAAGAAGGCAGACTTGGCATCCATTTGATGGACCTCCCATTTATGTGAAGCAGCAAGGGAAAGAACAAGGCAGATGGAGTTCATTTTATGAACATGGGAAAAGGTTTCATTTTATTCAATTCCTACAACTTGGGAAAATCCTTTTCCAACTAACCTGGTCTTAAGTCTTTCAACACTTCCATTTGATGCATACTTAATTTTATATCCCCATTTACATTTGACAAGTTTTCTTCCTTTCAGAAGTGTTGGCTTGGTTTTGCAACCAAGCTTAGTGCAATGGGCACCTATCAACAAGTGATAACAGTTTCAAAGATTGAAAGCAAAAACAACAATTGTAAATCTAAATCTAAACTAAACTAGCATGTGCATATAACAAATAAAATTTTCTGAAAACGATTCAAGAACAATATGTAAAAAATGATTTTATATTAAGAATAGGGGCAAGCAAGTGCTTGCAATGGTGATACCTCCAAGTGGTGAAGATTGTTGAGCAACTTCCAAGGTGAGTAGCGCCAAGCTCCAAAGGTCTCTTCTCCAAGATAGCTACAATGGTCAAAAGCTCATGAGAGATTTTGACAGCATGAGGATAGGATCATGGATGGATCGAAAGTGAGGAGCCCCTACCATCTTTTTATAGTTTTTGGTGGTGGGGAATACCATTATGGTTTTGAGGAAACCAATGGTATTGACCAACAAGGTTTAGGTACCTTTTCCCTCCTTTTTTCTTTTTTGAATATTTTTAATATTTTTATTCCCTTTTTAATATTTTTGGGAATTCTGGACCCTTTTTGAGGGTTTTTTATGCTTTTTGAGGAAAAATATTCATTTTGAGTGGAAAAAGGGGTGTATTAAGGTCTTTTGGTGACCTTTTGGTGGCTTTAGAGGCTCAAATGGTGAAAAAGTGGACAAATGGGTCATGTGAATAAGGAAATGAGCTAGTGAGCACTTTTTGGCTGTTAACAGATTGCCCCCTGATGTGTAAGGGCAGGAGCTCATCGTATGGCCGATAGACATCATAGTTCTTTTGTCTTTTTTCTGGGGTTTGGGGAAGAGAAGAGACCGATTGGAGACTGGATCCACGGCCCTTGGAAGCTGCAAAATAAACAATATTACATGGCCTCAATATGAATGAGGAATAGTCTCTAATAATGGACGAGGCGGGCATACCCATGCTCGTATCAAGACATATACATAACAATTAGTCCCAAGAAGGGGGACCTGAAAAAATACATAAAAAATCTGCTGGTGCATCATAATGGTCCAGAGGGGACATCATTTGGGGATGTACTCATGGTCATAAGATGACTGATCTCAATAACTGATACACTGGAATAAAGCGTCAACCGTTCTGAATAAGGTCTCAAAAGGGTTGATGAACTGCTGAAACTGAAGGTGTCCAACATCTGTAGGGACTCAATGACTGAGAGTCATCTCTAAGAAGTACATGTACATGTAACTGTATACTCGAGGGAGTATAAAAACTGGGGTACATCTGAATACTGTCGCCATGCGCAACCCGGATATCTATAGGAAAAATGTAACTGGTTGTTTTCATAAGTAGACTCTCAAATGTGGAAGAATCAGGTGGTATCCGGGGTCTTGAACAAATAACTGAACGGACCAATACCCTGTGCGAGTCTCAACGATGCGATCAAGGTGTTGAAGTCGAGCATGTGAGAAACAACCATTTGGAGAGGCACTGAGGACTCTTCTCGAAATGATTCGTAGGCACTCATCGTAAATGGTGATGAGTCCAAGACACAAGGACCTCTAGGTCTATCCTCTGGAATAAATTTGGTTGTCGTCGACAGAGGGAGACCAGCAACTAACAAGGCAATGATGTTTCCTTGATAGGAGCGTGAGGTGTAGAACTAAAGTGTGGTAGTACTGATGGTAGGACTGACATACTTGTGGGGATGGGAAGTAACTGGGGTCATTAAGTGGGTAGACTCAAACTTCCTTTGTTCAGAGCATGATGACATGGTTGACCTGGCAGCGTAGGGAACTGACTTGTAGGTGCGGGAATCATAGCTTTTAAGGACTGAAGGGTATGTATTAACTGAGGGGACGAGCTGATGGGTGCTGTCGAGGGATTCTCAGGGTGACATGCTACAGAATACTCTGAACAAAGGCGACCAAAATGGGGAAGCTGCCATATGAGTAGATGTGATCTGTTGTGGCGCCAAGAAGCACCATTGGGTCCTTCTTCGTAGTTTTAATGAGCTCCAAGAAGGGATAAAAGTGTGCTCTGAAAATGGTACTGTCCTGTTGGTTTTACGAGCCCAGGATGGTGATTGCTCGTGGTCGCTTTCATGTTTAGAGAGTCTTAAAGCGGTAAGTGGACTCCATTGGTGTTCTTTTTCGTAAGTTAGTCTCCAAGGCCCGAAAAAGCATAAAATGATGCAAATGGAGAACTCTTCTAGTCGATGTGACTAGAGTATTCCTTTTTCGTAATTAGTCTACAAGGTCCGGAAAATGGGTAAACTTATACCAGGTAGACGCCCTTTCAGATACGTTTAGCGAGCATGAAAGGAAGCAAGGTTGCTCGACGATCTTTTCATTGTTTTAGGAGTCAGAAAAGAGCTCAACAGAAACTCCCTAAGTGCCTTTTTCGTAAAAGGGATTGCTCGGCCCGAAAAATGGGTAAAATTATATCGAACAAAAAGGGATTGATGAAAGCGATAAAAGGTCTCAAGCGCCATCATGAGTGCAGAATACTGGATCCGATGACATAAAGATTGTCAAAAAGGGGCAACGACCAATGTGGCATGCAAACCGAGGTGATGGGTGGGCATGGTAAAAATGCCCAAAAAATGAGGGGGTGAGAGTGAGAAATGATCTCAAGCATCATCACGAGCGCGGAAAACTGAATCCGATGATATAAGACTCGTTAAAAACGGAGAACGACCGATGTGACACGCAAATCGAGGCGACGAGGGCGCATGGGAAAAATGCTCGAAAAATCTGGGCGTGAGAGCAAGAAATGATCTCAAGCATCATCACGAGCGCGAAAAACTGAATCCGACGATATAAGACTCGTAAAAAACGGAGGACGATCGATATGGCACGCAAACCGAGGTGACGAGGGGGCATGGGAAAAATGCCCAAAAAATCTGGGCGTGAGAGCGAGAAATGATCTCAATCATCATCACGAGAGTGGAAAACTGAATTCGACGATATCAGACTTGTCAAAAATAGAGAACGGCCGATGTGGAACGCAAACCGAGGCGACGAGGGGGCATGGGAAAAATGCCCGAAAAATCTGGGCGTGAGAGCGAGAAATGATCTCAAGCGTCATCACGAGCGCGGAAATATGAATCCGGTGGTGCAAATGGTGTGAAAAACGAAGGTCATAAGGACTCCGGAATGGTCAAAGGAAATAACTAGGTTAAAAAATGGCTACAAATGAAGGTAACCCCACCAAGCCAAGGATGTAGTGGTGGGGAGAAATGATGACCCGCGGGGGCGAATACTAGGTGTATCAAATCAAACCGATTATACAAGTGATATGTGACCTCAAAAAATGGCTGAGATCACGCATGTGAAGAAGTCAGCAGGGTTAATGACATGCCCCCATGCTATGTGCATGGGGTTTGTGATTGTGGATCACATATGTGTTGGTTTGAACGATGGGCTCATTGAGGTGTTGAGATAGAGATGATGGGGAAGGTTCAAAATGATTGATCATGCCCCCTATCCCGGGGTCGAGGTAATCTATTATGCCCCTTAACTCAGAGGTGTCAATGTGGTGCAGATGTTGTCTAAGAGAGAGATCAATAGGGCATTGAGCAACTACTGGCGGGGTGTTATACCATGAGGCTGTGGGCTGTGGTGGCATACTGAAGTGATGATATGATGATGGGGGATTCCCTTTGTGGGATGGATGCCCCTAGTATCTCTGACGAGAATCACGATGATGATGAGTAGGCAAGGTTTTGGGCCTGCCCCCATGTTGTGGACATGTGGTTTCCTCGTCGATTTGAAAGGGTTGAACATGTGTGTCAAAGGGATCAATGGAAGGGGCCGACCGGACAGAGGGGTATCCAGTGGAAATCGTGTAAATGGTGTTAATTTCTTCTGAGGAGGAAGATGGTGGGGGATGAATTTCCTCAATGACAAGAGAGGATATTTCTAGGTCGACGTTGTTCATCCCGTACAAGGCTGCTCTATAATCTGTGAGATCAGGGTGGTTAGTGCGGAGCGTTTTGTCGTGAGGCTTAGGGGTTGGATCTAGTTCGACAATCGGGATGTTGGGGTCGTCGTCAAGCATTTTCATGTGTTTCTGTAATGTAGGTAATTGTGGACATTGATAAGTCGGATGGCCTAACTCATCACACAACGAGCATTTGGGGGGAGCACGAAACACGGGGGGGGGGGGGGGTTTAAATGTCTTGGGAGGGGGTACAGCAGTGTATGGTTGTGGGCCTTTGCCCCCAGTGGGCTTGATAAGAGGAGGGGGATTCGTAGATGACGAAGGGGTAGTGACACCAGGAGGTGGTTGACTAGTAGTGACAATGGGTTGCACCGGTTGTAGGACGACATTTGGTGTCGGCGGGGGAACGGGAGGTGAAAGATACCAGACGGGTAATCCTAAGGTTAACCCAGGGAGGCTGAGGGTAGCCATAACCGGGGCGCTTACTACTCCCGAAGGAGGGAATAGGAAGGGGATTGTGTGGGTGGGTGTAACACCAATGTGACTAGGTACCAATGGTGGTTTAGGTAACAAGGGCGATTGATTGTTGGGTGTTTGTGTATTGTGGGAAAGAGTACAGAGGTCAGAGACGTGGGTCGTGGGTGACGAGGGTGGAATGGATTGGAATGTAGATGTCATCGACGTGTCGGAGTAAAGTCCGGGTCCCACGGAGGAAACAAACGAGGTAGTTGCACCACAAACAGGTTGTTCAACCATGGGGAGAACATTTTCGGGTGCAGCGGGGGCCTTGGGATCGTAATAGGTGAGTTGGTCGACCTTGACCACGCGTCCGTCATGGGGGAACATCATGGTACGAAAAACAGATGAGGCAACCGCCCAAATGGCATACATGTAGTTGTAGCCAAGTAAGAGGTTACAATCAAGTTGGGCATTGATGACCTCTATGTCAATGAGCACAGTTTTACCAGCCAGCTGGACGGGGACATTAGCTAAGAGACCTTGGGGTTGAGCCGAACGGCCGTCGTAGGCTCGCAACGCAGTGGTGGACTGTTGGAGAGTAGGGGATCCCAACTTCTGCCAAACGAATGTGGACATAACGCATGTAGAGGCACCTTCATCGATAATGCACCGATGGATGACAAGATTCCGAACGGAAACAGAAACTTGGAATGCTAAAGTGGAAGGCAGGCGTGGTTCGGACTGGTCCGAATCGAATGCCATCAGTTGTGAATCATTGGGGTCAATAGCACCAATGGTAGAGAGCAAAGTCTTGCGCTGTGAAGGACAGTTTTTTAAGACCTCTAAAGCAGACATGGTTGCGGGAGACTGGGCTAAGTCACCTACAATGCTGTAATTCGACGCAGCGCGAGCATTGGGGTTATTATTGATGCGACGAAGTGGGAAGCAAGGTGCTTTAGAGGCGCCATCGAGTGGAGCCGGAGGTATATGTAACGTCTGATCAGTGGGATGAGCGTTAGTGTTTTTGTCAGCGGGAGGGTCTTCAGGGGTGGATCCATATTGGTTCCAACATGTTTGGAGGTTGACATCAGTGGATGACATCATTAACAAGTGGTGGGTACCTGAATCGAACATGGGTTGATCAGGAGCGGCATAAGTGATCTGTTGTTGTGGTGGTGCGTTGCCTTGAGGGGGAGCCAACGGCTGAGTGTTCACTATGCCTTGGGTTGGTAAGGGGTTTTGCAGCACCAAAGGTTGCTGTTGAGGGGGTGGGGGGTTGGGTGGCGCCTGAGGAGCCGCGTGCCCTTGGCGATGGGCATCATCAGTCCAGAGTTGTCGAGCTCGCTCCAAATGTGGGCAAGCATGTGTGTAGTGGCCATAGACCCCGCATATAGAACATGGGTGGTTTGTTCTTAGGTTATTGTTTTTGGGCTGCTTGGGATGACGATCCGGATTCTGGTTGGGAGGAGCAGCATTGTTATTATTTGGAGGATTGGGAGGTGGTGGACCTTGATTATGTTGTTGGTTGTTGCCGCGGTTACGTCCTCTCCCACGGTTTTGTTGTCCACCCTGGTTGAGTTGGTTGTTTTGATGTTGGGGCTGATTGTGTTGTGTGTACACTTTCCCTTGAGCAGTGGGAGGATTTTGGTTTGCCGCAGGTGTGGTAGCAGGTTGCGGTGGATAATAAGCTGGTGGGGCTGGAGGTGGTCCAGTTACCTGCTGGGGTTGTTGGTAACCCTGAGCTATTGGAGGTGTTGGGTTAGCTATTGTAGCTTGCTGTGGGTAATACATTGGCTGTGGCGGGAAATGAATTGGGTTCTGGGTAGCCGGTTGGTTATAGTATGTGGGTGTTACATATGCCGATGGCGCTTTCCCATAGCAATGTTGTGGACAAGAGGGTCCATGAGTGTGATGAGTCTGATTCGTTGGAGCGTAGGAAGTTGTCGCTCCAGAATTAGATGTAGCCCTAGAGAGGTCTGGGGCATTTATGGAGCTCACCATGCTAAAAGGTTTAATTTGCGGTGTGACTTGGCCAATAATACCATCAGCGGCATGTGATGCCCCCGGCGCGTCACCGTGTGAAGAATCGCCTCGTGGGGCGTCTGGTATGATGGTGTAGAGATAGCCTGATCGGGCGTAAATTAGGTCGAATTGCTGAGCTTTTAGGATAGCTTCTTCCTCTGACTGGGGTCGTTCGGAAGCGACGTCTTTTGTTATGAGGGGTAGGAGTGATTTAAGGAACCAGTGCAAAAATATACGGTCATCCAGTTTAATCTTACAGAGGCTACGACGCTTGCGCCACTCATGGATGTGGTCCGTGATGTGGGTAGCCGTGTTTTGTCTGTAAGACAACAGTATTTCAACTCCTGCATCGTAACGTACAGGTAGCTGAAAAAACTGAAGGAAAGTGGAGGCGAGAGACGTAAAAGTATGGTGGGTCCCATGTGGTTGTTCGATGTACCACTTGGCTGCAGATCCAGTGAACGTTCGTTGCAACAGTCTTAGACGAATGGAGTCATCCACTATGGAGTTAGATGAACACCATAGGTGAAAAGACATTATGTGGTTTTGAGGGTCCTCCCCAGGTTTTCCTTCAAACTTGGGTATGTCCGAGGGGAGCTTTGTAGGCATGGGTGGCCATGTAGGGTTGTGCCTGATAAGATCGTTGGTTAGCCTGGCTAAGTCTGGTAAGTTCAGACTAGCCATGTAAGGTAAACTAGCAGATGGGTGTGGCGTAGTGACTGGGACATAACTATTCATGGTGGCATTATGTAGTGGCCCAATAGCCCCTAAGGGTATGCTAGGTATTGAAGGTATGTGTCCTCCAACTGCTGTGGTTTGGTATGGACCAGCGTTTCCAAGTGCAACATGGGTTACACCGGGGTTAGGAATAGTGCCAGGAATTCCTAGGATCTGGGTTGTGGTAATGACAGGTGGTGTGATTCCTATGTTTGGCATACCCATAATAGGAGGTAGTCCTGTGTTGGGCATACCTAAAGGTGGAGTGTCCCCCATATTAGGCATGCCTAGAGGGGTTGTTGTTACCATGGATGGCACGGTAGTAGAAGGGTTTGTGGACGTATCTCCAATAGTATTGGTAAAAAGTGGGTCGTATTGTGTTCCAGCCATGAGGTTGGTTGGTAATAATTCAGTAGGGTTTTCGGATTTAGCCTCAGAATCAGATGTGAAGTGAGGCGTGTCAGAATCGGATGACTATATGTTTGGTCGATGACGTGTCAAGTCAAGGGATAAGGCTCGACGTTGGTGACGTGGAGAGCCAAGCAGACTGAACTGAGGGGGTTCACCCTGAAGACGACGAGATCGTCTAAAATTCTCAATGGTGAGAAATAAAAATTTTCAGTGTAAAGTGGTGATGTAAAAAACTCGAAACCCTCATGCAACAAAGAGTGCAAAAAAGGGGAGTGAAAATAAAGGCTCTCAGGCCAAAAATCAACCTCAAAAAGCACTTATTATAGCAGTTGTGCTATAATAAGTGGAGGGATGCAACAAAATTGGTCAGAATACCAACAGTCAAACAGTTTCTAGAAAAAAGAGGTGCGACTAGACCAAAGGTGGGTAATGTATCATGCAAACACCTAACTAGAAGTATTGTGAGTCAACAAATGATATCCTCTGCAAGGTGATGAAATCCAAGTCAGACAATATAGAGTGTTGAATCAACGGCTAGATATCCCCCTACCGGGAGGGACACTGGGTAGATAATCCTAAAGAGTGGCAACTAGGATACCCCGTTCATGACACGTTCAGAAAAGGTGAATCTGCTGTTTGGTCCTTTTACCGCAGTACCCCCATACAGGGATACCCCGAGAACTGCGAAAGGTAGCCTTCGGTTATTGAATGGATTGCGGTATTCCACTCAGGCCTCCGGAACCAGTCTGGCGACTTCAACCCTCCTAGGGGAGAGGCCCTCTGATAAACTGGTTGTGACCGTGCCAAAAAATACTAGGGGATTTTGGTTCCCTAATGGACAACAGCTATGTCTCAAATGTAATAACTGAGGGGTGTTATTGGAACACCTATCCCCTCAATTCTACCTAACTACAAAAGTCTTTTAAGTGCTCCCCAAGTGGGGTTAAAAGTTGGTTGAGTTTAAGATAAATTTTAAGGCTCAGTTTAAATTATGTGGCAGAGTGGGTGCAAGTGTGGTATTTAAACTGAAATTGATTTGCCTCGCTTGGGCGATTTTACAAATGAAAGAAAAGACGCTTCCAGTTTTGCAAAAAATAAAGACGTTTTTAAAATGTAAATGCTTGAAAAAACTATTCAAAAATAATGGATCTTTGAAATAATTTAAAGGGAAGCAAATAACATAAATATTTCAAGAAATAAATGGATCTCTCAAAAATTACTCGGGCAAAGTACCGAGCAAATAAACAGTAAAACCTTGACCTAGATAAAATGCAGAAAAATCTCTCTTTCAATTTCTAAAATTTTTGTAAAATGACTTTTTTAATGGAGCATTCTAAATAGTAAAAGATTTAATATGGCTGTAAAAATGCAGGAAATTTAATACTGTAAAATATGCTAAATGGGCAGAAAATACAGCAAATTTTTTTTTTCAAACAATCGACCGAATTGAAAAAACTTGCATCGCGGGTTTCTAGACAACAGCCGCGATGGGCCGCGCGGGTTTCGGCCGCGGAGCCGCGATGGGCAGCGCGGATTCCTGTCACACAGTCGCGATGGGCAGCGCGGGTTTCAGCCGCGAAGCCGCGATGTGCAGCGCGTAAATTGGCAGCGAAGCCGCGGCGAGCCGCACGGAAAAAAGCCGCAAGGTCGCGATGAGCCGCGTGACTGTCAGGCAAAAAACCGCGAGGCGAAAGCCGAAAACGGACGCCGAAAAACGAACCCGAAAATGGAAATTTCGGGCTGTTAATTGCAATAGAAGGGGCCAAGATCTAGAACAGCAATGGATATGCTGTCTAGGATGGCAGATCTATGAATTAAACTGATTAAAACTAACAAAAACTAAGATCTAAAGCAAAAAACTGAGATCTAAGAATTCGAAGCCAGCGGAGTCGCCAAAAACTGTTGGCTTGGTTTTGCAACCAAGCTTAGTGCAATGGGCACCTATCAACAAGTGATAGCAGTTTCAAAGATTGAAAGCAAAAACAACAATTGTAAATCTAAATCTAAACTAAACTAGCATGTGCATATAACAAATAAAATTTTCTGAAAACGATTCAAGAACAATATGTAAAAAATGATTTTGTATTAAGAATAGGGGCAAGCAAGTGCTTGCAATGGTGATACCTCCAAGTGGTGAAGATTGTTGAGCAACTTCCAAGGTGAGTAGCTCCAAGCTCCAAAGGTCTCTTCTCCAAGATAGCTACAATGGTCAAAAGCTCATGAGATATTTTGACAGCATGAGGATAGGATGATGGATGGATCGAAAGTGAGGAGCCCCTACCATCTTTTTATAGTTTTTGGTGGTGGGGAATACCATTATGGTTTTGAGGAAACCAATGGTATTGACCAACATGGTTTAGGTACCTTTTCCCTTCTTTTTCTTTTTTTAAATATTTTAAATATTTTTATTCCCTTTTTAATATTTTTGGGAATTCTAGACCCTTTTTTAGGGTTTTTTATGCTTTTTGAGAAAAAAATATTCATTTTGAGTGGAAAAAGGAGTGTATTAAGGTCTTTTGATGACCTTTTGGTGGCTTTAGAGGCTCAAATGGTGAAAAAGTGGACAAATGGGTCATGTGAATAAGGGAATGAGCTAGTGAGCACTTTTTGGGTGTTAACAAGAAGATGTGCAAGATCCCAAGTAATATTGTTCGCCATTAAGGAATGGTATTCTTCATCCATGGTTGCATCCAAATCTAGATTCTAGATGGCATGAAGCTTCTACAAATGTCTCTAGATCATTATTCTTTGAGACTTGAGACAAAAGATAAGATGCTTGTTGGATTTGGGAATGACTTTGATGTTGATCTATGGGATCGTCGTCAAGATCACCAACATCTTTGCATGTTGTACGGACCCTTCGAGGAAGCGGTTTGTTAAGCAACAAATTTCCAAAAATAGTATGAAAAGAGCATAAATAGATTAGAAAGAGTACTCCACGACTTGATTGAAGAAAATATATGAATAACAAGCCTCTTCCAGAGGGAAACCTCCTTACACAATGTACTAAGTACACAAGACAAGACAAGATACTCCAATTGAAAGGTCTCCTTCCTATATATAGGAGACTAAGGGGTACAATCCCAACTAACTGACCCAAGCCGACATAACTAATATAACCATACTAATGACAATTACCACTAATGGACCAAAGCCGACATCAAAACTAATGTAATGAACCACAATATAGGGGGAGATGTGCCCATATTTAGGGCTTAACATGCCCCTCCCCTTCAGACAAGTGTTTTCCTCAACGCTTGATTAGTTGCAAATACCTCTGTATGAAGGACTCATCTTCCCATGTCGAATCTTCAACTAGTAAGTTCTTCCACTTTATGAGGTACTTAGTAATAACCCGATTTTGTAGCTGTTTAGTCCTTGTTTCAGTGATTTGTTCAGGTTCCAATATGACTTTTTCTTCTTCATCAACCTCCGGAAATATTGTTTGAATTGGGATTGTGTCTCCTATTACCTTCTTTAAGAAAGAAACATGGAAAACTGGATGTACTCTTGAATATGAAGGGAGCTCCAATTTGTAGGCCATACTACCAATCTTCTGCAACACTTTATAAGGACCATAATACTTGGGTTATAATTTATTGTCCTTCTTTAATAGCTTGAGAGACATCTGCTTGTAAGGTTGTAGCCTGAGAAATACCCAATCCCCTTCTTCAAAACTCCTTTCATTGCGATGTTGATCAACTTGTTGTTTCATCCTGTTTTTTGACATAGTCAGGTTGTCCTTAAGTATTTGGAGAACTTCTTGCTGGTGCACTAGGTGATCTTCCACGGCCTGAACTTTAGATTTTCATTTTAAGGGAGATGTGATAGATGGAGGTTGGTACCCATAAAGTACCATAAATGAAGACACTTTTGATGATGTATGGAAAGAAGTATTGTACCACCATTCTTCCAAAGACAACCATTTCACCCACTGTGTTTGTTTATCATATGCAAAGCATCGAAGATAGCCTTCCAAATACTTGTTCATGATCTCCATTTTCCCATCAGATTGAGGGTGATAAGATGAACCGTGAGCCAATCGAGTACCCAAACAGGAAAATAATTCAGTCCAAAATTTTCCAGTGAAAATTGGATCTCCATCACTTACAATAATCATCATATTTCTATGTAACTTCTGAACAATTTCCATAAAGGATGTAGCTACTGTGCTTGCATTAAAAGGGTGAGTGAGTACACAAAAGTGTGCATATTTCGTGATTCTATCAACAACCACCATAATAACATTATTTCCTTCTGACTTGGGTAGACCTGTGATAAAATCCATGGAGACTTCCTCCCAACGCTGACAAGGTATGTCTAAGGGTTGTAGAAGTCCTGGGGTCTTAACTGTTTCACCCTTATTCTGTTGGCAAACCAAGCATTCAACCACGAACCTTTGAACATCAAATTTATGACCTTCCCAAAAAAAATCCTTCTTGACCCTGTGGTAAGTTTTCAGGAATCTTGAGTGCCCACCTATAGGAGAGGCGTGTAATTCATAAAGGACCTTCTGCCTAAGTTGGGAGTTTTTGAATAAATATAAGCGATCCTTGTACCATAGTGAATCATTTTTCCACACAAAAGTATATGACACGCTGGGATCATTCTGTAACTTTTGAATGACCGTCCACACAGATAGGTCTTTTTTTCCATTCTTCCCTTGCTGCTACTATCCAATTTGGTTGTAGAATGGAAATGGAACAAAGTAATGCCCCAATATCTTCATCTTTTCTGGAGAGTGCATCTGCCACCACATTACGTTTCCCTTTTCTATAGATGATTTCAAAGTCATATCCCAACACCTTGGTTACCCACTTTTGTTGCTCTTCTGAAGATAGTCTCTGTTCCAAGAAGTATTTAAGACTATCATGATTTGTTTTGACCTTGAAGTGCCGACCTATTAGATAAGGAAGCCATTTCTTAAGAGCATATAGTATTGCCAACATTTCCTTCTCATAAATGGGCTTTTGTAAGTTCTTTCCCTTCATTGGATGACTTGTGAAAGCAAGTGGGTGTCCTTCTTGCATTAGAACAACGCCAATGCCATTTCCTGAAGCATCACATTCCACAATAAAGGTTTTTGTGAAGTCTGGTGTGGCCAATACAAGAGTTGTGCACATTGCTTGTTTAAGTTATTCAAAAGCTTGAGTTGCCTTCGGAGTCCAAGAAAATGCATCTTTCTTCAATAATGTTGTTAGAGGTGTTGTTATTCTTCCATAATTTCGAACAAACTTGCGGTAGTACCCTGTCAGACCTAAGAATCCTCGAATATTTTTCAAGTTTTTTGGAATCAGCCAGTCTATCATGGCTTTAATTTTGCTAGGGTCTACCTTGACACCTTCATGAGATACAATATGACCCAAATATTCTACCTCCTTCATCCCAAAGAAACATTTGGAAGGTTTTGCATATAGTTTTTGCTCATGTAGTAGTTGTAGTACCACATCAACATGTTGAACATGTTCTTCCCAATACTTGTTATAGATTAGTACATCATCAAAGAATACTAGCACAAATTTTCTAAGAAAAGGCTTGAAAATGGAATTCATCAAACCTTGAAATGTGGAAGGTGCATTAGTGAGACCAAATGGCATGACTAGAAATTCATAATGACTTTCATGAGTTCTGAATGATGTTTTTGGGATGTCTTCATCTTTCATTCTAATTTGATGATACCCAGAACGAAGATCCAACTTTGTGAATACAATTGCTCCATGTAATTCATCAATTACAGGAATGAGAAACTTATCTTTAATGGCCATCTTGTTGAGCTCTCTATAATTTGGACACATACGCCATGATCCATCCGGCTTGTGTACCATTACCATTGGTGCAGAGTAAGAACTTTGACTAGGCCTAATTATGCCAGCCTCTAGCATTTCTTCAACCATACGCTCAATTTCACTCTTCTGTCCATAGGGGTATCTGTAAGGTCTGATGTTAGGAGGAACATTTCCTGGGATTAAGTGAATATCATGATTGAAATCTCAGGCAGATGGAAGACCTTTTGGAATATCTTCAAATACCTTGGAATGCTTATTAATGACCCTTTAGAGATATGGGTAAATTGGAGGCTTAGATGTTTGAACATCTAATGAGCATAATTGTGCAATTACACCTTGATGTCCATTTTTCATCAATTTTGTCATACCATTAGAGCTTATCACCTTGCTTGGTTTCCCTGTGATACCCTGTAATTCATATTCCTTTCCTTCCCATTAAAAATTCATGAAAAGCTTCTGAAAATTAAAATCCATAGTTCCCAAAGATTGTAACCATTGAACTCCTAAGACAATATCAACACCACCCATTAGAATAGCAATCATTGGACTATTCAATACATATTCTCCCATAGTAAGGTTTATATTATGGAATTTCCCTGAGTAGTTGATAGTTCCTCCGTCTGCAATCATCACTTGAAACTCTGGTGCTGGATACACAAAGCAATTTAGAGATTTTGCTAATTTATAGTGAATGAAATTATGAGTACTACCAGAATCAATCAACACTATTACCTTTTTCTTTTTGATAAATCCTTCGATCTTGAGAGTTTGAGGAGTGCTAATTCCAACCAATGCATGACATGATATGGTGGGAGTAATCTCTTCTGAAGTAGTATCTTCTATTTATTCATCTAGAGATGGTTCTTGTTCTTTTGGTTCTTCCTCTCACATTCTATGTAAAATAATTTCTTCTCACCACACTTCCGTCCCTTACTATACTTGCTATCACAATTAAAACATAGGCCTTTTGCTCTTCTTTCCTATATTTGTTGAGGTGTCAAACTTTGAGGTGGGTTGGAAGAAGTAACAGTAGTCTCTCGGTATGTGTTGGAGGTGCTCTTTCTAGTAGCCATTGTCATATTTTTACTTTCAACCTTCCTTTCCATCATGAAGACCTTCTCCAAAGAGAGTGGTTCAAAGAGACACACCTCATGTTGAATGTTATCCTTCAAGGTGCCAATGAAGAGATCTAACAGATTATCTTATGGAATGTTCTTCACTCTAAGACTTAGCTTCTAAAACTGTTTGATGTGCTCTGCAACTGGATCTTTTTGCTTGAGATTTATTGACTGGCTAAAGAAGGTATTGCTATTAATATCCCCATTATGTGCAATCAATTCTTCAGTGAATATAGAACAAGATATAATAGAGTCCTTTTTATGGTCATAAGCCATTGGTACCATACAAATTGATCAGGCTATAAATACAATGATGCAATAGTTACCTTTTGCAAAGTTGGAACTTGGTGTAGATCAAAGAATTGCTCCATTTGGAATATCCATGTTATTGGATCATTGCCATCAAACTTTCTCATGTCAATATTGGGAAGTTGGGTACCCCTTGGTGACCATCCCTTATGACTTCCATTACCAAAATCATTTCCTCTTGGAATATTATTATTCATGGAAGGTTTCTCAACACGAGAATTATCTTTATCCTCCTGAGTATCATAGAACACATCATTACATGTAGGAAGAGTATCCCTTGAAGTTTGTATGAGATTAAAAATATTTGTCATATTCCCCATCAACTTCTCCTCTAGATTGAGTAAATCAATTGTTCTCAATGAACCTTTCATATTTTCCTCCATTTTATTTAACCTCTCCTCTAAATGATCCAAATCAACTTTTTTCACATACCCTTTAATCATATCTTCCAATTGGGACACTCTAAAAGAGAGGTCTTCCCTTTCATCATGCGTTGAGGATGGATCCTCTGGGGGGTTTGGATGGAGTGTAGGTATTTACACTTCATTTTGGTGGCATTTTTAACAATATAAATATATATCACACCTTAGGTGTCACCACAATTAGATCCTTCTACTCAAAGTTTATCAAAATTAAAACTGGCGTACCTTTTCAAACCTTGATTGGAAGACAATTTTAAGGCCGACTTGAACCTGATGTAAATTTTAAATTTCTGCTCCTCTGGGTCTGAAACTTCGCAATGTTGTATCTCAATATGTCCTCTTTCCAATTCCACAGGTCTGATCTAATTTGGATTTACCAATAAGACTTTATTGTGAATCTCCCAACACCTCTTAGTTTGGGTCTTTCCAGAATAACAAAATTTTACTGTATGCCACGTGTCCAATTTTATGTATCTGAGTTTGAAAACCCTACCAAAGACACTGTGGTCCATCTTCTTTCAGATACAACAGGTCTCACTCAATTTGTATATTGAATGGCCCATATATGACCTTTTTGCTCAGAACACTTGTTTTAGACTAGTTTTTCTACTAGTTAGAAGCCCTAGATTCAAGAGTGAAGATCTACGAACTTGTAATGTGTCAGGATATGAAACTTGGACCACAGTTAGATCGGACTTTTTCTGAGATGGGTTTTAATTCGCGCTCTTTGAAACCTCGTAGAAAACAATTTATAGTGAAAATTCCAAGATTGCTCGTTTTGAAGAAACCAGTCTCGAGGAAAGGGCTCTAATACCAAATGTTAAGCAACAAATTTCCAAAAATAGTATGAAAAGAGAAGAAATAGATCAGAAAGAGTACTACACAACTTGATTGAAGAAAACATATGAATAAAAAGCCTCTTAGAGGGGGAAACCTCCTTACACAATGTACTAAGTACACAAGACAGGACAAGCTAAGATACTCCAATTGAAAGGTCTCCTTCCTATATATAGGAGACCAAGGGGTACAATCCCAACCAACTGACCCAAGCCAACATAAATAATATGTCCATGCTAATGAAAATTACCACTAATGGACCAAAGTCGACATCAAAACTAATGTAATGAACCACAATATAGGGGGAAATGTGCCCCTATTTAGGGCTTGACATAATTGTATTGGTGCAACTAGAGGAAAATGAACATGCAGAGGTGGATTTTCATCCTCATTGTCATCATAAGAAGAAGAAGTCAGAGTAGGGACACTATCAAGGAAGTTGAGAGTAAAAGATGGCATAAGAGCCGAGGATGGCTTGCGGGCTATAGATGGCACAAACATTGAATTAGGCTCGCAAGCTGAGAGATTTTCATCAAATTTAACATCTCTTCTAATAATTATGTCATTGGATTTTGGTTTAAGAAGACCATAAATTTTTACATCTTTTGAATACCAACAAATATGCACTTTTCACTCTTGGGTTGCAATGCTTTCCATTTTTCATCATGAATATGAGCCCATGCTTCACCACCAAACACATAGAAGTGGTTAACATATGGTTTAATGTTACTCCATGCTTCTTGTGGTGTTATATCTTTTAGAGCCTTAGCGGGAGTGCAAATAACTATGTAATTGACACAATTAATGGCTTTAGCCCAAAATCGAAAACTTAATCACTTAGCTTGGATCATACAATTAGCCATTTCTTTTAATGTGCATTTTTCCCTCTTAGTGTCACCATTTTGTTGTGGTGTACTGCATGGAACAATATGTTGCATTTGAATTCCCTATGTAATGCAGTAATTAGTAAATTTGTTCTTTGTGTATATGATGTCTATATTGTTTCTCTTCAAGGGCCTTGTAGACCAAGAACTTGTAAAAACCTTCACTCTTAACTTGTAAAAACCTTCACTCTTAACTTTTAAAAAATAAACCCAAGTGCATCTGGAAACGTCATCAATGAAAGTTAAAAAATGCTTGAATCCAGAGAAAGAAGCAGAAGGAAGCGGACCACATAAATCAATATGAACAAGTTGCAAGGAGGTCAAGGCATGCCGAGAGGCACATTTTTCAAAATTGTCCTGATAACACACATGGGACAAAGACCATCTCTATTGGAGATGAGATGAAGACCAATCACCAGTTTTTTATTACATAGTTGTTGCAATGAGCGATAGTTTAAGTGGCCAAATCGCTCGTGCCAAAGTTTTCTCAACTCATCACTATGAGCAACAAAAATTGAGGGAAAATGTGATAGCCCAAAGTCGTTGAATTTGTACAACTTGGTAGTATCATCAATAATTCCAATTGCTAGGACATGCTTGGGATCTTTGAAATACTTGATTACAACTTGGTAAGGTGTAAACTCTACAGTCTTACCTTTACCAAAATGAGTGATTTGATATACTGAAAAAAATTTGCAAGAAATTCTTGGAACACATAATACAACATTGAAATGACCATCATCTAGTTGAACTGTTCCAGATCCTACAACATTAAGAGATCTATCATCACCAACATATATTTGTTTGGTGTTACATTCGTTTGTAGCAAAAAAAATGGCTTAATCCTTATCCATATGATAAGATTCTCTAGAATCAATGAGCCACTCATTTGAAGAAGATGAATAAAATGCATTGAAGGAGAATCCAGAAGTAGAAAGTGCATGTCCATGAGTTGTAGAGTTAGAAGGTGAATCAAGGTTGAGCTTGTGCTTCTTTATTGTTGCTTCTAAAGCTGCCATATTCTTGAAACACTTGGATTCCAAATGACCATCTTTCCTACAAAAATTGCAATGACACTCATTCCTGTTACCTTTTAATTTGGTTCCTTTTTCATCATTGGAAGGATGAGCCGACTAAGAAGGTTTGGGACTCTTGTTTTGCTTATTGTTGCGAGGTTGTTACTTCTTGGGATTCTTGGTTTTATTCTTCTGTTGTGCCACAAAAACTTTGCTAGATGTATCGAAAGTGTCGATTACTCCAAGATGTATCATCTTATCTTGCTCTCTAATCAAGGCATCACCAAAATATTCAAGATTTGGTTCTATATAGTGAAGCCCTAGAGATTCTTTCATACAGTAAAAGGTAGATACAAAAACAGAATAGGCAAGACCAAGTTTGGAAAGAATAACATAAATACATTGCATTTATGGCTTAGCTATTTTGCATTCTTCAACTAAGGTTCTAAGGGTTTTGATTTTAGATAGATAGTATTGAATGCAAGAAAAACCACTTGGATTTAAAACAACCAACTCATTTTCAAGCCGGTGACCTCAAATCTTCATTGTGTTTACCAAACACAGTTTCCAATTTTTCCCAAGCCTTATCTGGTTCATCAATTCCTTAAAGGTGGAATCGTAACTCATTGGAAATTGACATCCTAATTAATCCACGGGATTCATCACATTTATCGACCCATTTTATTTTTTTATTGTCATAAGTGGGTTAAGTTTATTTTCCTAAGGTAATTCAGTAAAGTCCCTTACTTCGTAGGACATCCTCCATACAAAATTCCATGAGAAATAGTTGGTATTTGTAAGCATAATATCACATGGAGTGGCTATAATGTAATATGCAAGTAATATGGATTCAAGCGTAGAAACTAATGATCCAGATGCAAATATCTTGAAAAAATAGGTAGTTAAAAAAAACGACACCGAAAACGGAATCTGCATGCCAAAGTTATGCCATTTTGAAAAAATGCATAAAAGGGAACAAGGGGCCATGTGGTAGGAAAAGGTTGTTCCATGTGATGATGGGAGCAAAAAATGCAATAAATAATCCCCTTCTTACTAGAAATACTTCTACAATGTAGTTATTTTACAACTTAAAGTTACATGAACTGTTATAAAAAAGTAACAAAAAGAGGGACTTGAACCCAAGACCTCTTACTTTTTAAAGTAACTATTTTTGCTTGTTCGCTAGAGTGTTCGTGGCTTGCAAGACTAACCCGTGGTCTAAGAAACTACAACCCAAGGGCATCTAAGCCGCCAAAATCACCTGGGGATCGCACCTAGCCTGGGCCACACCAACCCTTAACATGGCTAGAATTTTAGGTGTCTTCTCCCACTACCGTAGAGTTTTGAACCTTGGGCTGCCTAACAAATAGAACCCATAGAAACCAATCATGCTAGTGGGACTTAACGCTTTTTGAAGTAACTTTCAACCAAGTGAGCTAAGAAAAATATTTAGTAATTTATGGAGGAGAATGGGGTTGTTGTTGTCGGAGAGCGTGCCTACCAAAAAACCTTGATTTTTGGCTTGCAAGACACTTTACACAACCACACACACAAAAAAGAAATTTTAAACCGAAATTTCTCAGATTTTGGGGTTAGTCCTTAGTTAGCTTACCCAAAAAATGTAAGTTTTCTCACTATTTCTAATTTTATGAGTTCACACAAGACGCACGACAAAGAGCATACATAGTCAAGAAAACCCTTTTCGCTCCGTTTTTTATTTGTTGGGTTCACACATAGCATATGAAAAAAACATACTTAGATCGAAAATGTAGAAACTAAGAATAAAATAGAAAACCAAGCTAAAATATGAAAGAATATGAAAAAAAATGTGTATATGTAAACAATATACCTTTGGATATGGTAAAATGGCCATCTCTTGGGCAAACGAAAACCTTTTTTAGTGAAACAAAAAGCGTTTCCAACTAACAGAAGCACTCCAGATGCAATGGAACACCTCTCTAAGCCCATAAATGTACAAAATATCATAAGATAGAAATCCTTTGATGCATATGACAATTGTTGTTCAAGATCTTGATCATCAATGGAAGCTAAACTTCATAAGAGCTCTGATGCCATGTTCAACTAACACAAGATATTTCCAAAAGATCGAACACTTTGAGCAACCGCTCACACAAACAAATCACAGATCAACACATTGGGTTTTTACGTGGTTAAAATCCTCGAAGAGGGAAACAGTCCATGTCCCATCTAAATAACTACTTGAGGCAATATATTATGCAAAAGAAAAAAATGTTACACATAAGTTTCTCACAATCGATAATTTAGCTAATGACTCTCCATGCTCTTTAAATAGACATCATGGGCCAATTGGGTGTTAAGCCACGAATCAATAACCGTTAAGATCAAGGTGAAGATGAACTGTCATATCACTCTATGTCTACAACATATCGTGACTGTTGGTTGACGTAAGTACAAATGCGTACTAAAAAAATGTCAGTTAAGCTTCGGTCACGTGGTCAGGACGTCCAATTCTATCCCTCTCTGTCTAGGTTCGAGTCTCACTCATGGCTTCTTGACATGTTTCAGATGTAATATGGCTCCACCTTGATTCCCTTGGGAATAACAGGTGGACATTTCTTCTAATGGAAAAATAATGCATATTTAAAAACACACTTTACTGAAAAACACATTATACCAAGCTGATCTTAACTAACTCCTAAGTGTCTAAATATCCTAATAGCTATTTCAACTGCCAAATGCTCCAAGAACCTTCTAACTATTAATGAATGAACAATTCAGGCCTTTTAGAAAGTTTGTCTTGGTACTTTTTGATGACACACTTACTTATAGCAAGGCAAGAAAAGATCACTTCAAGCATTCAGAACAAGTCTTATCTCCAAGGAGATCAATATTATTAAAAAATGACCAAATATATCTTTGGAGAAAAAGAAGTTGAATATTTGGGTCACATTGTCTCTAAAAATGGAGATAAAGTGGATCCAAGTAAAGTGATCACCAATAATCACATACCAAAACTTGTGTTTAAGTTAGGGGGATTCATTGGACCAACTGAGCACTACGAACAATTTATACATTTTTTTTGTAACTAGGGGAATTGGCAACTGGGAAGGGGCTAGTACTCGTGTGACATGGGGTCCGGGGATCCAATCCCGTCCACTACCACTATACCCCTAGGTGCACCCACAACACCCGTAAGCATGGGCCACGAATACGCTGGGGTGATTTGAACTCGTGACCTCCATTTACAACATTTCCTTGTATCAAGCGAATCGCCAATTGAACTACACCCGCGTGAGCTTAAACAATTTATACATTAAAACATATATAGAAACACCATTATTTGACCTACTCATATTATTCATATTATTGATACACAAATAAGAGAATGTTTGAATTCCATATGGAATAAAAAAAAGCAATTATAAGTGCATTATTGACATGGCGATAATACTTATTACGGGGGCGACGTTAATATATATAATAATTAATAGTTTTGTGTATTTTGAATTATATTTTTATGGTGGATAGTATATAGTTTTAATTGATATATAAAATTAATAGTTTTATGTGTTCTCAATTTATATTTCTATGGTACGTATATATATATATATAAAGAAAGACACCTAGATACCGATAGATAAAACATGGATTTAAATGGTTCCTATTAAAAAGTCACAAGTTCAAAGCCAAAGAAATAAAATATATACTCTTCGACTTCAGCCAGACCTTTACTACTCATGCACCTGCACTCTTCAAAGAACCATCACGACATTCACAAATTCAATTCAAAAAGTAAGATACCAAAATGAGAAATATGTTGTCGTCACAATTATTTATTTAACCATGACACGGTTTATGAATGTTCTCCGAAATTTTGCACTACTCTCCAGGAGAGTCCCCACGCTGGAAGGAGCCAGGCCAACCATTACAGACGATCTTCACCTTGCAGAAGGAGCCACGGTCATGGCGGCTGCTATCCTGAGAACGCCCATCAATTTCAACCCCTTCCTCGCCAGTCACATATAACCTACTGAAAACAATCGGATCTCTTGCATAGCGGAAGGAGGGGCAGTAGAAGAATTCGATCCCGCGACATGGCGGAGAGGGATCGCATTTTGCCCATGGCAGTTGGGGATTTAAGCAAAGACGAACCGCTCTGGAAGGGCGACGGCATGACCAAGCGGGGCGCGATGGCAGCCATCACATACATGACCTGCGCAGGTTCGTTCTTGAAATCCCTATTATTCTCACGATTCTAACTGCAAAATAATAATTTAACAGCTCTGTATGTGCTAATCTCAATGGTCATTTCAACACTAGTTATCTCTCTATTTCTTTCAGTAATTCTCTCTGGCATTCTGATTTTTATTTTTTTAAATTCTGAAAACTAGAAGAGTCTTAAATGATTTCATTCGAGGTTTTCCACTCCTTCAAAACACTCTCGAGTTCCTGCAAATTTCACGGGCAGTTTCGCACAGAACGTTTTCTTCAATTAAATGGTTTTTTATTTGATAACAAAATTCATAGAGATTTATTCCCAATGATAACTTCACCTAGAAACCCTGAACACTTGCCTGCATTTCACTGATGGCAGGTAGTGTAATCCCGTAGACACTGATTTCAGCACCTGACCTTGTAGGGATATCCAATGTAAACCTGCCAGTGCTGATTTCGGTGCTGACCTGCTAGGGACATAGAATAGAGATTTAATTACATGGAGAACCTGCAAATTTTGTAAATAATTGCAAATCTAGAAAATTGCACACTTTTGTCCAATTCACATGACTTTGAGGCTGTTATAGACGAAATAAATTTTGTAGAACATATTAAAGTAACGGCCATAGTAAATAAATTATGCTAGTTGGATTGGAATAAATTTCTTAAATTTCTCGTTAGGTGCTCCAAATAAATTTCTAAAAATACCTCGTTAGGTGTCTCAAGAGAGCATAGATATGTGCAAGAGTTGGTCACACTTTAGTTGACTTAATCCTAACGGAAAAAAAGTAACAGATTGTAGTGCAAAATGGCTAAAATTCTGATAAGGAACTTATCTCAAATGTACAAGCAATGGGAAAAGGCCCAAAGGCTGTTTCACAAAGATTTCTATCTGTGATTAGAGTAGATAAGATAAGATAATTTCCTTGATGTCGAACAAATGATCACAAAAAGACGTTAATGGGAATAAAGGAGTACATCCAGTATACGTACAAAGTGGGAGTACGAAAGCAACTCCTATATCAATGTTATATAAGAAAAAAAACAGATAAAGATAAAGATCTAGCTATCTAGCTAAAAGCTATGTGTTTAGCTAAAAGAGAATATGGGAGGAGGTGTAGGTACGAGAAAGATGTTCAAAACTGAAAGCTAGGTGTTGAATAAAAGAGAGGATGTCAAGAGACGCTGGAGCTGGCTGCCGAGGACATGTGAGGAGGACCGGGAGGCAGTCCCCACATTGGAGTCATCAATAACTATGAAAGGGATGATCCGTTGGTTTATAATATCCTTTGGGTAGTGACCAGGGTTGAGGGGGCTTGGTTGCATGATCCTGCGGGAGCACTGTTGAAATTTTCTATACCAGGGCAGTTAATGCAAAACAGAATTTCACCTCTTTGATTAGAGGTTTTACAGATTCAAACCCTGTGAATTTTCAGCCTCAGGGCTGTTGTGAAATAGTGTATGAAACAGCAGTGGAAAGAGTACAATATTTCACTTCCAAACAGTACAAACTTCTAGGCAATCCGAGGAGAAAAGATACCAAACAACTTGAATAAGTTCCAGCACTCTAGGGCAACTTATCCCACATAAACCAGATCTGAAAATTCACTTTTATAGCACTTATAACAGCAGCAAAACAGTCCTTAGATTCCTCAATGATTATGTGAAATCACTTCACAGTTGTCCTTTTACTTATATGATATATCAAATCATCAAGACATATAGCTATAAATAACAATGCAGGAAGAACATCTATGGCTGAAAATAAAATTTGCAAATTGCACAAAGTTTTGGCAGCTGAAAACTTCATTAATATGCTCAAGATGAAGTACATGTACATACCATAGCCTTCTTTGAAGTCTAGTACAAGTCCACTAGCTCTCCAAAACCCTAGCTAGGGAAAGCAAGAAAACTCTAGCTCAACCAAGGAGCTCCAATATGCAAGAATCACTCCAACACATCCTCCAAGGCAAGGCATCCTCTTCTCTTCTTCTGCACCAAAGATAGTCTAGGGTTTTATCACAAACCCTAATCTCCAATCTCTAAGGGACAAATCTTAACCCTAGATCTCCAAGATGCTCCAAGATACTCCAAGAAGGCCAAGAACCTTGGCGACTCCAAGAGAGAGAGAGAGAGAGTGACATTGGAGTTTGAATGTTCTCATCAACAAAATCTTCTTTACTTATTTTTCATTGTCAATTTCACCCATTTAGATGTTATTTTTTCCTCATGTGGGGAGATGAATGCACAAGGGATTTCTTCAATCTCCAAGGTCTTACCTATAAATACAAACCTCTCCAAGTCTTCAACAAATGCATCATTATTTTCAGAAATTTGTGGAGGAATATGGCTTACCAATGTTAAATTTTTGTAGCATCGGACATGTACTTATGCAGAGGCCAAGTGTTTGGCATGCAGGAGTCGTCCATGAGACTCAGACTTAAAAGTTTCACTTTAAAGTGAATGTGCTTTTGTTATTACTTTATGTAAAAGTTCCCATGGTATTTGGTGGTCCATGGTATTGGCCCATGGTATTTGCATATGTAATGAAATAAAATTCAACCTAAATGAGATGATGAGATCATCATGTCATTGTTAGTGTGAGTGAGATCATTGATAGTGAGTGATCAGATCTGAGAGAGGGAGTCTCTTAGAGGCTTGGGAATGAGGGATTCACTCAAGTCGGGGTTTGTTGATATTGCAGAGGGTTTGGGCATAGTTTCAACAAGGGAGAGTCAGGAGTTGATTGAGATCCAGTGTGTCATAACCTAAAGCCTGGTGTTGTAAGTGTTGTTTAACAAATTTGCAATAAAGAAAAACTGGTTGCTGGTTTTCCCCATTGGGGTTTCTAGGGTACATCTTGTGTTCGCTTTAATTATTCGAGATTATAACCAAATCTGGCTCAATAAATTTCACATGGTATCAGAGTGGGACTAAGAAGACCTTGCACAAAATCGAAAAAAAGAGAGGAAGAATCATACTGTACGGCCTCGAATCGTATAGGCATACAGATTCATCGAGGGCTCAGATTGTTGTAGTTGCTTAGGATTTGGCGGTTGTGTAACGGAGTTGTGTGGCAGTTGTGTGTATTGTAGATTACATCAGAAAAGGACGTGGGACTAGTTGGATCTACAGAGCTGCAGCAAGAACGAAGCCGAGCGGGTAGAGGAACGTCGACAGAGATAACAACTGTGAGACGGGTCATGAGCAGAGGTTTTGGGCTAGCAGGCAACATAGGTAGAGCGGGCCCGAAACGTGGAGTTGGACTGGAGGCTGGGAGGATCCATGGGTAGCATCAATGTCAGAGCAATAGTAAGCTGCGACCACTGCCACCATAGCAGCCAGGTGCAGGTTGCCACAAGAGGGGCACGGGTGTAGCATGTTGCGATCGACTAGCGGATGGAAGTGGTGGTGGATGTGCACCGTGGAGCAGAGGTCGCAGAAGGACACTGCAGTAGCAGGTAGCTCATGTAGTGGAGAGGCGACGTCGGTGCTAGTTGCGGGGGGCTGAGAATGTGCAATCGCCAAAGAAATCTCGCAGGAAGTGGACGACGGTCTGTGGGAAGAAATAACAGTTGCCGCCAACAAGAAGCAATGACTGCTAGGGTCAGCAAGGTAGGTAGTGCTGCAGACAGAAGAGAAAGCAGCTGCAACCACCAAGACAACCGTCTCAGCCGCCAAGCCACCGGGCAGGTTTTTGGCAGCTTTGGGCAGGGGCAGAACTTCCCATAAAAGCCTCAGGAAAGGGCAGAGGTGCCCAGTAAAATTTCGTGCATCTACGGGCAGGGGCGAAAGTGCCCATAAAGTCTTGGGAAGTGCGCAGGAGGCTTGGGAAACCCTAGTACAAGCCCAGGAAAGAATCTGGGAAGTAGTAGCATCCCAAGCAGCAGCAGAACGCTGCCTGCAGCCCCGAGCAGTGCCCAGAAACCCCAAATAGTAGCAGAATGATGTGGGGTAAGATATACAGGTTGCCGAGACAGCGTGTAGTTGGTTCCAAAGGGAGTATGGAGCCTGGATCAGTGTCAGAGAGAGAGTGTGAGGCTCATCTTAGCAAGCCTATGTGGTATGAGATGACATTGTTGGAGGAGGAGCACAGGGATCCAGAGCAGAGTTCGATAGAGGCAGCAACAAGGTCTTCCACTTTAGAGGAAGCAGCTACAACGATAGAGGATGTGTTTGATTCTGGTGGGGTTTTTTCCCAAAGTATCTTCCTCGCTAAGAGGGAGTGTTAGATTTTTGTAGCATCGGATAGGTACTTCTACATAGGCCAAGTGTCTGGCATGCATGAGTCGTCCAGGAGACTCTCAGACTTAGGAGTTTCACTTTCAAGTGAATGTGCTTTTGTTATAACTTATTACTTTATGTAAAGGGGCCTGTTACCAATCGAACTATCAGTCTAGGATTTGTAGCACAATGTGATGCAATAAGCTAGTGAATGGTAAGCATGGGAGAGATCTAAACCCAATGTCACCTCAACTTAGTCTCTCAGCTACTTTGGGTAACTCCTAAACCCAGGGAAGAGCCCTAGAGCCCTATCAAGATACCTTCAATCACCAACAAACAGATACCTTTCTACAACCTAATAGCATAGATCAGTGCCTTAAATGGAGTCAAACAATGAGATAAAAAGACAACCAAATCTATTGAGGAGTTAGTGCAAACAAATATTTTCCCAAAATAACAAATATCAATGATTTCCAGCGCAATTTCACATTTACCAATGAATTTCACACAACCCAAGGGACACCTCAGAAGAGTGCGCCCTCAGGAGGAGATGGACAAGTAGGGCAAAGTGAGTCCCTAGGAGGCCTCAAAGGGAAAACACTGCCTTGGGTTTGGGAGATATATGGTTTTCACCAATGTTCCACCAAGTTTCTAGGACGTGTGGATGTGGGAGTGCGGGAACGTAGGAGCGGCCTATATAGAAGTTTCCCTCAAATTTTAGGAAATGTCAAAGGGGACGTCCAGGTCTTCAACATAGGGGACCCCGTTGGAAATATTACAAGATTTATATTAAAATACATAAAAAATGAAAGTTGGAGCATAGTCATTAAAGTTTTTAATTTTATAATTTGAAGATTAATACAAGTTTACAACATACATCAAGTGAAATAAAATGAAATACAACCACACATAAGCTATAACTGATAAAACAAAATCGGAAATACAACCATATTGAACAACAAATTGAAATTGAGGCTACAGAGAAAGAAAATAGTGGATGACATGGCCCTTTATCATTTAATTTTTTATTAATTTTTATTTTTTGGTCAAAACTGTCAAAGGAAACGTAGGGATGCCATTTTTAGGAGGGAAATGCTTCCCTTCTGTGTTTCCTTGAGTTTCCTTGAAACGGGGACGTTTCCAATGGAGTTTCCAAGTTTTCGAGATGTGCGGGGGCGTGGAAGCGTGTTTCCTACCCTTGGGGATGCGTACCCGTGTAACATTGGTTTTCATGTTTCTCGAGGCAACTCCAAGAATGAGGACACCCTTCAAGATCTATGGACAAATCAACTAGGGCGAAATTGAGGGGTGGACCAGATTTAACAATTTCGAATATTTTTAGGTTTTTGAATTTATGTAAATTTTTAGGGCTTTTTTGACAATATATGATTTTTAGGGCTTTACACATAAAATGAGGACGCCCTTCAGGATTCGTGGATAAATCCACTAGGCGAAATTTGTTGGGAGGACCAGAATTACAAACTCATGGCTATTTTTGGAGTTATGGATTTTCTAATTTTTAGGGTTTCAGGAATTTTTCAAATTCTTAGGTCTTTTTATGCATAACATTGCATAAAAAATATAGTACAATAAATGTTGAAAAATAGAGTAAAAATGACAAGAAAGGGGTATGATTATTGTCTCAATCCCTAGGGCATTGAGAGATCTATGGTTAACGTCCCTTTCTTAAGATGTTCCTCTAGCACTTGCAAGTTAGGGCATCACCTAGTAACCTCTAGGGTTTGATAGGTGAGTCTAACTAAGGCAAATGGAGAAGTCCAAGGCCCCAAAAGCAATAAGAAACCCTTATGCAAGATGTTTCCTTCATACAAAGTTGACAGAATATTGGTAAAAAGCCTTGATTTAGAGAAAATGCAACACAAAATTACCATTCAATCCACATAGTAACATTATTCACCAACATTCAACAAGAGATGAGCAAAGAAGACACCTTTAGGTCACATTTGTGCATGTGTTGTTCCAACAAGTCTAGCATCAACCATAGCATGTGCAAGAAAGAAGCCCTAGATCATTCATCCATCCACCATCAAGCAAAGAAGATCATCTCAAGAGAAGAGAGCATCACCAAAGAGACTCAAAGAGTAGGAGAATAAGAAATAATTTCATATTAAAACCCTTGTCTTATGATTTTACAATGAGAGGAGAGGTTTTTATTTATATCTTTTCCTCTTGAGTATTTTAATTTGAGCCTAAAAGTCTAAAACATAGCATACAAGTCTAAAACATAACATAATCATATTTTTAGGGTAAATTCTACAAAACAAAGGAATTTTACTCTAAAATGTACAAAAATAATAAAAATAAGCTAAAATAATCAGAGAAATGGCTTCACTTGATGAAGGAGTGAGCTAGGGGGGGGGGGGACGTCATGCCCCACCTAACCCCAAAATGCTGAAAGTCCCTCAACGCCCCCCCTCCAAGGCACTGTAGGCTCATTGATGCACAATGGCTGGAAGGATGGTGCACTAGGCTAGGAAGACTGGGGCAAGGGTTTTTGGAATCTGAAATAAGTCCAAGTGGGTGCAAGAAGGTGTGCTAGCAGGAGATAATAGTCCTTTACAAAGTGCAATCACCTCTGCAAGTCAAATATCCAGGATGGGCATGTGCCCTAATGGGTCACCCCTAGAAGCCCAGGAGCACCAACCCATGGGCATAAAGCCTTGCATGGTGGAGATATCTTCACACTGAAGGGGCAGTCAGCAAAGCCACTAAGCTAGGTACTTCTGAGAGTGAAACCAAGGGGGCTGGCCATGTCCAATCCAGGGGGTAAACAACCCCTAAACCAAATATCCATACCATAAATCCCACTTTGGCTTGTACAATAAAACATTTTGGCCCCTTGCTCTAGCCTTAGCCTTGCTGGAACACTGTAGCTGCTTAGGTACGTAACAGGGCCCATGGTATTTGGTGGTCCATGGTATTGGCCCATGATATTTGCATATGTAATGAAATAAAAGTCAACCTAAGTGAGAGGATGAGATCATCATGTCATTGTCAGTGTGCGTGAGATCATTGATAGTGAGGGATCAGATCTGAGAGAGGGAGTCTCTCAGAGGCTTGGGAGTGAGGGATTCACTCAAGTCGGGGGTTGTTGATATTGTTGAGGGTTTGGGCATAGTTGTAGCAAGGGAGAGTCAGGAGTTGACTGAGATTCGATGTGTCATTACGGGAAGCCTGGTGTTGTAAGTGTTGTTTAACAAATCTGCAATAAAGACAAACTGGTTGCTGGTTTTCCCCATTGGGGTTTCTAGGGTACATCATGTGTTCGGTTTTCTCTTTATTGTTGAGTTTCATTGTGTTATTAATTAATAATGAACAAGTTAATTATTCGAGATTATAACTAGTTCTAGCTCAGTAAATTTCACAACCAAACCCTTTCCTTCGTGAAATGAAGGTATGGAAGATTGAGGTCCTTCTTCATGAATATGCTCTTGATGATCTTCAAAAATTTCATCATTTTGACCTTCTTTATAATTAGGGTTCCAATGCTCGAGGAAGGCTTGAGCAAAACCTACAAAAGATGAAATCTCCCCTTTGCCTAAAGATTTGAACCAATCCTCTGCATTTCCCACCGAAGACATTGCAAATATCCTCACCCCAACATCTTCATGCACAATATACAAATCTGAAATAAAAGCTCCAACTAATGCAAAATGTTGTGCTTCTAGGTGAGTATCATAAGTGGGATTCTCATGAAATTGTGGAATAGGCCTTGTCCAATCTTGAGGGGATTGATTGGGAGATCCATGAATTTGTGAAAAATCCAAAGGGGCATTTAATACATGAAGGTCCCATGGAGCCATTTTTTCTCTACTTCACTAATCTTCAACATAGAATACAAAATCTAGTGCTGAAAATAAATCTGAAATATACCTCAGTGCCAAAGTGTGGAGTCTCCAGGTAAGCCTTTGAGTGCCTTCAATGATTGTTGAGTGTGCTCACCTCAACACATAACAATGTCTTTAAGAGTCTTTAAGGATCAAGGGCTTTGTTCCTTTGATGGAGTCGCCATATGAGCAAGAAATCTTCAAAATCTGCACTCATAAATATCATATGTAGTCAATCTACAAATCCGGGAATTTGACTTTATCTCAGGTTGTAATACATCCATAAAGTATGCACACACACTCTCGCAAGTTTTTCAAGTCTCCAACAACGAAATTATAAGATAAAGATATCACTGGAAGAGGGCCGAATAGGCTCAGTGATGCCAATAACTTGCTTTGAAATGTTCACAATAGGAAAGTAGATCTGAGAACATTAGGCCTTGAATGGCATCTACAAGTGCTGACAAGCATTTACCGAGCAACCAATTTTTTTATAAATTTGCAAAATTCAAATAAAAGAAGGGCCGAATAGGAGGCTGTCTAGGGTTTTAGACCACGATTTTGCTCAATGTAGTTATCAGCTGTTAATGCATGACTTCCTAGATTAGTTACCATTCATAGTGTGCATACAAAGGATGATTCCCTTGTACAATAATGGAAAAACAACCTTTTAGACTATGGAAACCAGCTCTTAGCAAGTGTTTAAGATTTTCAAATAAAATACCACTTGAAAAATAAAAATGCTTGGAAAAAATTGGAATCTTGGCTGGTTGGAGAAGAAGAAAATTTAGACTTAGGGTTTGAAAATTATCCTTTATAAATTTAGCCTAGAAATTTTTAAATCTTCTTCTCAAACATCCCTTCCACAAGATAGGTTCAAGCACTTGGAAAATTTTGAAGAAAAAATTTCAGAAATTAGTGGAAGAAAAATCGGGAAAATAAAATAGCACTCGCATAAAATGAGAATTGAGAGAATAGCGCCAAGAGAAAATTGGGCAATGATGGAGTCAACGAATATGTAGAAGATCAAGTAAAATGTTTGAGATCCATCAAAAGGAGGGGCACCCAATCCAATTGCATGTCTGCTTCCAAGATATCCTTGAAACCCTAATGAAATTCAACCACTTGGATCCTAAGTCAAGGGAGGTAAACACAATCACATTGCACTCATTAGCCAAGTAAATTTAAAGTTTAAACTCATTAATCTAAATTTGTCCAAGCCATAACAATTTAATTAGATCAAGGAGGAAGAAAACATTCAATACAAAATGCAAAATTAAATCAACATAACTCAAAAAAATATCATATTACTTTGTTTGCAGCTCACCATCCCTCCTACAATATCTTGAAACCTTTCCACCAATCCAGCAACAATCCATAAGACAAAAGCTCTAAAAACTCGAATGCAAAATAAAATTTCATTCCCCAAAAATTCGACCCTTGCTAAGGAAAACACCCCACCTTTTATAGCACAAGGAGGGCACTCCATGCTTCTAGAGGGGTCCAAAAATTAGTTACAATAAGTTGTTACATGATGGAGATCCCTAGGTGGTCTAGCCTTATCAAGGGCTTAGATCCCCTATCAACATAAAAAATTATTACATTGAAGTGCAATTTGTTGGGTTAGGGAGGATGACTTGCCCCCTTTAGGAGAAAATTTATAAAATATGTGCTAATAAAATGGGATAGTGGTTTACCACTAGCAATACATGGGTTTCAATACAAGAGGCCAATACCATGTGTATTCTCCTCATTTCATGCTTTAGCCAAATCGTGGGCTTCTTTGAGTGGGACGATTTACCCCTTTGGAGGAAAAATAATACCAAATTACCATGATACCAAGGGTTGGATCCAATACCATGATGAAAATACATAGGGAGGCTCAATGCCAAGATAAAATACCATGTGTAGTATCCCTTGCTCCAAGGAAAAGCTAACTCATGCCTCAACATGTGTGCCATGCACCATTTAATCAAAATAACTTAGGAAAATTAATTAAATATTTTCCCAAACTAATTAAAAAGTGCATTCTCAAAGTGAAATTAGAAGCTATAGTGCACTTTTTAATTTTCCATCAATTAATTAAGCCAAACTTAGGAAAAATTAATTAAAACCATAGTCTTAGCCTTAATTAATTCCAAATGAGTTGAAATAAGCCTGTTTTAACCCTCCATGCCTGGAAAACTGCCAAGGAGACCAACGTTCCCCCCTCTGATGTTGGATCTGAGTAGTAGGGTCTAAGAGGATCCTAAAGATGCCAAAATGTTGTTAAAATTTCCATTGGATTCTTCTTATGCATGTTCATGAAAATTTGCTGGCTGCCCACTAACGGAGTGCAACTTCAGGCTCAGATCTTGCCCAATTGGTGAGGGCATTCTAACATGCAAGTGGATAGGATGAAAGTACATTTCGGGAGGAATCCTGAACATCTCTTGGATAAAAAAAATATTGAGCTTTGCTCGAAAAAGTACGTTCATGAAAATTTGGACTATTGTCACTAACAAAATCCAACACCTTTTTTGAACTGAATGATCTCTGGTAGTAGTGATCAATCTGATGGCACATACTCGAATAAAGGGCCAAATGGGTATCCAAAAATGTCCTTGGAATGAAGTTTTACCAAGTACAACTCAAGTTATAGCATACCCCATTTGGTTACCCTAAAACACAGAAAACTAGCACTGAAAAACCCTGTTCTGGCTGATAACCTCTGATACACTGGCTAGATGATGCATGTCTCTGTCCTTGATGGACCAACAACAAAGAATGTCCACGTGGATAGATACAAGAATAAAAGTAATCATCATAATTGACTCATTAGACAGCTAGTCATGCTATGAAGGATGATGTACCAACCATATAGATATCTTCAAACTGGTTCATGGGATGCATGAGTTATCCATTAACCAGTACTAAGACAACAACAAGGTATTAATAAGAGCTCTTTTCTCCTTTGGGGTGGAGTTGATTATGGTCAAACAAGATTGGTCAAGTGAAACTTCTAGTTGCAAGGAGACTAATGGATTCTTGGACAATAGGGAGAAAGGAAAATATGAGTTCTTCACCATTTGGACAAACACTAGGGATGTGTCTCACAAATGGGTGATTGTATAGTGAGGTAATCTCCCACCTAACCATTATCAATCAGACTTCCCCTATTACTTTGGCTTTTAAGCTCCTCTTGGACTTGGTCTTCAAGGACAAGTCTTCATTTGATTTGCCGGCCTTCTTTCTTGTACTTCTTTTGTATTTGAGACCTTGGCCTTTGATTTTTCTTTTATTTTTGAGGTCTTTTTCCGTGGCAAGTTTTTCTTTCCTGATCCTTTTTGGATTTAACTTTTTATCTTCAATGGTCTTAAACTTTGACTTTGACTTTTTGCAGGTACAAGGAGTCTTCAACTAGGAGCTTTTTCACATGCCCTCATTTAGTTTTTAGACATAGGGGAGGAAGGACTTTCATGCCCATAGTCTAGGAGGATCATTGCTCCACGACAACTCTCTTTGCTTGATGAGCAGTCCACCCTAGGGGTCTACAAATGAGCTTCTTGAACCATCACAAGACAACCACAATACAACATTGCTCGAGACACAAGGGATAATTGGGAGGTCCTCCTTGTGAAGAGGTCACAAAGGGGAGAGGTCTAGAATCAGGGAAAATTTTAGGGGGGGAATTTAGCCCATGGGCTAATTTTTGAGGTTTTTTTCCAAAAAAATATTGTCGCCATTTTCCATTTTTTTCCAATATGATTCGCCCAAATTCCATAGGATTAAAATTTTGTACTCTAAAAATCACCAAAATTGTCCAAAACTATTTAAAACCCTTAGAATTTTTTTTTTTAAAATATCGCTAAACATTTTATGGTTGGAAATTTGATAATTAGTAAGATTCGCCAAGGTTTTTACACTCTAAGAAAATTATGGATCCTTAAAATTTTCCTTTTCTAGAATCCATCTATCAAGCCTTATCTAGAGGAGTTCAACCAAAATGGAGTGAATATGGTAATGGATGAAGGCAAAGGTGGACTCAAAGGAGGGGGTTAAAAGCTCTTAACAATACCAAGAGTTACCTTGGTGACTTGGCTAATAAACAAACCACACGTATTTCACCCTCGTCAACCTAAGGGTGATATTGCTAGCTATACTCATCAGATAATCACTAAGTATTCCTGTTCATTAATGTAAGGGCCCAAATTGCTAATATAATCCCAATCTCTAATTAGAAACTAAATTCTAATTAAGGGGCAAAATAATAAACAATTCAATAAATTGTTCAACTCATATTCATGGTAAAATACTTGTCTTAAACTAAGTAAATTTGATTAAAAACAATAAAGAAATAATTACCGAAAACTTTATTACTCAAATATCAACTAAATTTTTACATAATCTGCAACCCAAAATATAAAGCTAATTTCAATTTACTCAATATGATGAGGAAGAAGACATACCTTTAACCTAATATAGAATTTGGACTTATAGAGATATCGTAGAAGCCCTCAAGATCATGGTGGCAGCTTCCGAAAACCACTTGTGGAGGATCTCTCTCCTCCCAACCAATCCCTCAGTCATAAATGAGAGCCCCCGAGCCCTCACTCAACAATACCAAGCCTGCCGAACATCATAATCAAAATCCTATTCTACCCTCAGCCTCCAAACCTCCATCTCCACCTAGTTCATAGAATCCTCCCCCGACCAGAACTTCCCCAAACAAAGAGCATAAAAACCCCAAAAGACCCCTCGATCAGTCCCCAATTCCCTAATTATGCAGAATTTTCCAATTTCAATTTAATTAGAGTGAATTATGCATGAGGGCCACATGGCCCTCATGCACCCTACTTTATTTAATCAAGTTTAATTTTCTTAACCTAGATTAATTGTTAATTTGCTTTATTAGTATTAACCTAAGTCACCTGACACGAGGACATGGGACACGGAGGACACGAAAATACGAGTGTCCGACACGGACATGGTGACCCCCAGAATTAGGACACAGAGGACACGTTTTATATACATATATTTAAAAAAAAAATATTAAAATTAAAAAATATAGACATATAGATCCAATTTTTTTTAGAAACTAGAAAGTAGAACATTTACAAATATTCAATAGAAATTAGAAACAATACACAATGCACATTAATCATTATTATGATATTGATTACACTACACATTTCACATTTGTCATTCATAAATCATAATGAGAGTCGAGACACCCAAATTACAAGTGGCTTCCATTCAGAATCAGATAATAACTCACAAACAATGGGCAGACACAGTGTTTTAATTTTTGAGCAAACCTTCTTGTTCGGCCTCATTGTGTGCTCGAAACTGGGCTTTGAAATAATGGTTCCTTTACATGCCTTAATGGATACGAATGCATGACCATCTATAAATATAAATTTGTTTGTTTTTTCATTTTTATATATCAAATATTTCTTATTTATATAGAACTCAGTTCTAATTTAAAGATCAAAAAGATCAACGACAGGCAAAGATCATCTAAATAGATAAGAAAAAAAGGATTTTGCAAATTCGTGGTATTGGCAATTGAAAGGTCCGTTGACAGAGGTCAAGGTTATGGTCGAATGGGTTCACAACCCAGAAAATTACCTCCGAGCAAACAAATAAATTTGCTACCACTGCCATGTACTAAATTTTGTTATCGCCATGACATAGATTTTGCTGCAACAAATCTAGTACATGGCATTGGTTGCAGTAAGTCATTTGTCATTGTATCTGAAGCAAAATGTTGATTCGGTTGCCTCACAAATGCGATCAATCTCTTAAGATAAAATCGTCAATATCACTACATTCATCTTTATCCATGGTCTCTAATTCATTCTTGTGAGGGGATTCCTTAAAACATATATCATGGAGTAAGAGCCATAGCGTTTCAATTCCTGCGCTGAATCACTGGGCAAATATTTGATATATGAGGATGAGATTCGTAGCTCATCCTCATCCAAGGTTAGAGATTTGTATCTCATCCTTATCGAAGGATCAGATTCAGTGTTTAATCCGAATGCTTAGGTTAAATCACTCCGCAGTGTTCACTTTTATTGACCCGCGGGTTCACTTTTTCCACGCGGTCGTGTCCTGGAATCGGGACACGATTTGTGCAGAGGCAGGACACAACCCTCCCACGTGGGGGACACGTGTTTTTTCGTGTCTCGATTTGCACGGAAAAAGTGAACCCGCGTCCCCACGGGACACTTCTGCCTATTCCGACGTGTCTGGTGACTTAGGTATTAACTTAACTTTAGTATTTCTCTTTTTTTAATTAACTACTAATGTACTAATACTTTATTAGTGGTTAATGAAGGATTAAAAATTTAAAATTCTAATCCTTAATTTTTTTTTAGGGGTGTTACAATTAATATATTAGACATACATCATCATGATCATGGCATTGGCACATAGCAGTTTCATATATCTCCTCTGATCATCCATCATGCAATAGTTACATTCATATCATATGGGGAGCCCAAGAGCAACAAAAATGGACTCCCATCCTTTGGGATTTTTGCAAAAATAAGTCTGAAAAAGGAGTGCCCCACAAAGTGTGGCACAACAGTCACCTAAGTAAAGTTTCTTTTCACTTTTACTGAGGAAAGATAATCCTAAACTAAGGGTGGATTCCCTAAATGCTATTAAGTCTTAAGAAGATTGGCAAATAACTTCAATTAAGGTTGGATTTGAAGGTGTATGAATTAAGTTGAAGTTTACAATTATGAAAGAGTGACTTGCAACTTGATCACAACATTCATGAATTCATTAAATTGGTTTATAATATGTAGCAAGTAAAAAAAATCAATGTCATTAAGTAATTTGCCAAGTGAACAATGATAAACTTGTTGCATTCAAAATAGATCAAAAAATGTACAATGATTATTTAAACATGATCAGTGTAGTACAACTCATTAAACATTATTGATTCTTGAAAGAAAGCTAAATTAACCATAAAAATAGAGATATGACCATTTGGTTAATTGCAATAAAATTCCAGCAACATATATGTGGGAAGACAAGTGCAAAATTGTGGAAAATAACAAGTAACTATTGCAGAAATTTAAAGTGTAAAATTCAGAATGTCTTAATTACTTGCGTATGCTATTAGTATGTAGGGAAAGTGTGCTTATATGCTAGCAGCAATTAAATTTTAGATCTAAGTAATTAAATGGACCATCATAAGCAAAAATTTGAAATAACATCAGAAAGTGTCTTAGAGTGCAAATATTGATATTGTGTAAACAAATCCAAAACAAATAAAGTTTAGTTTATTGAAATATAGCAAAATTAATCATGGTGAACTAAACAAAAATCTAAAGTAAACCATTAGTCTTATTCTAACTTTAGATTATAGCAAGCAAAGATAACCATGTAACCATTATAACACAAGATTAGTGAATTTAAGTGCAACCCCAAAGGGGGTGATATAGGTGTTCTTTACTTGTTTTAATGTATGAGATCAATTATTAATTTCTAAATTTAAAACAAAAGGAAAAAATGCTTAAAGGAAATGAAGTGATGAATTTTAAGTGTGAGAAAAATCTAATGATTAATGCTTAAATCTAGTGAAAGGACATGGGGTTATATTAGATGAGAGTGAATCTCTTGATGATCAAAGAGCAAGAGTGTGTGGAAAATCGTCACACCTTAGTCTTGTTCTTTGATAGCCAAGTGACCCTTCTTCTATAGTCCAAAACAGAGGATTTCAAAAGCTGAAAACTCTTTAATAAAACTTCCAAGTATATTGGAATTTCACAAGTTGAAATCTTCCAATAAACCTGCAAATACATGGAAATAAACCTGCAAATATATGGAGATTTCACAAGTTGAAAATCCTCCAATAAACTTGGAAATATTAAAAATAAAACTTTAATAGATACTACATAATCCACAAAGAGATGCAAGATTTCAAATGCTGAAATATTAATATCTAGTTAACAAAATTTATGTAGTATTATGTGAAGATATTATCTTAATTTCCATGCATTATTTGAGCAAAAGGAATGAGTTCTTAGTTAGGTTTCACCATTAAATCCACAATTAGCTCATAAGATTTACCCAATATATTATCATACAAGAAAAATAGACACAAATTAGAAGTGATGCTCTATTCTTCACAAGCTCTAGCCATCAAAGCCATGTGAAGACAATGAGAGAGCTTCTATATAGGAAGAGAGCTCAAGAACCTTCTAACAAGGAAATAATATAATATTCCTTGACATGGTCAAAAATAACAACTCACTCAACTTCCTAACTATTTCGACCATGTGAGGGGGGCACACCACTAAGGTAGGAGAAAATAATATAAATAAAGTACAAATATCTTTCATAAGAGTAGTGGCCAAGTAGATCTAGTCAAAATAATAATAGTTGGTCCAAAATCCAACTAAGAATGTGTAACAAACTCATCCATATCATTGCCAAGGCAAAATCGACAACTTGTCCTCATCAATACCATGTGCCAAAACCATGTGCCAATACCGTGGGCTAATACCAGACGCCAATACGACATGCAAATACCATGAACTTCCTAAGTTTCTATGCAAGGTGAGGGTAATGACATGAATGTAATGTAATGAAGGGGAATTAACTGTAATGTTGGGGAAAGGGGTTCATGATTTAACTATCATGAGAGGGTGGCTAAGTTTGAAGTCTTCCTCTTAGCTTTCAAGAGCTAGGGGTTAATGATTTTTCGTCCATATCTGTGCCTTTGGAAAGGAATTATTTCCTCTTGAGTTACCCTTTCCTTGCACTATTTTTACAATTCTTTTTTTTACTTTTTTTTTGAACATTAGTCCCTTTCATTGATTCAACTTTGATAAGCCGGGACATGGGATCATGGCTTTTTTGTAAGGGGGATAATTCACATTTGTCATTTAATTTCATTTCACTTAGAGTACTTTGACTCTTTTGACTTTAATTCAGACAACATACATAGGAATAATATGTAGAAACTTTAGAACATGACATATAATTAGTTAATAACTTAATTGTGAAAGAGGGACATGATGGAAATGGGTGAAGTGGCTAGTGAAATGGGGGTCACGCTTGCTTAAATATCTAGTGGCGCACCTAATCCCATAAGGTCATACACTTAATTTGATGAGGAAAAAAGAATTATAACCATATCATGATGCTCCCTAAGTGATTGAAATAATATTTGAGGATGTATAAGCCATTATAAAGCAACACTTTTGACCTCCTAATATTATGTCCACACATAAGAAAGCATTTTACCATAAGTCAAGTAAAGAGGATATGTCATAACACTGGTACCGACAGGATGTCCCCATCCGTCTTTGTCAAGTGGCGATGTAGGTTGAGTAGGCTGAAAGTATCTCTGAACTAACTAAAAGTGTCTCTGTCAATTATCTATGGGCAAACCATATATCTCATCTATGGAACTGCTAGATGTGATGGAAGATCACATAGGACATGATGATCAAGTCACCCCATACATGTCAGGGGGGTAACATTTGGCTCCATCTGTGGGACAATGTACTCAGTGATAGAGTGCATGAGAACCTCGAAAATCTTGGGTACTCCAGACTCTATGGTACAAGATACACAAACAACATTCGCTCAACTAAGAGCTCATACATGACTCATTCTTGTCTAAGACTCACTTCAAAGGATCATACGATGGGGGGAGATGATCCCCTCTGGAATATATGAATAAAACAAAAGCAGGAAACTATCTAATAACAAGCAAAAGTATAATGTAAATGCAATGCATATAAATCAAAATGCAACAAGCAACCATGCATGTGAAAATTCAAACTAATGCTCATGCTAAAGAGCTTATTCATTCTCCTACCTACCTATTCTAACATATGGACAAGGGAATGTTAAGTAAAGTCAAATTTCCAATGAAGCCACCTTAGCATTTCATCTATGCCATGGATTCTACCTTTGTGCTTGGTGATGGACTAAGACAAGACAATATCAATTGTCAAATGAGTATATGCAAAAATCTGCAGAACCATAGGGCTTGAAATGCACTTGAAAGCATAAACATGTGAAAAATCATAACATTGTCAAATCCTTGCCAAGGATGACATGACTTTTGACAAGTTCTCTCTATCCAATATTGGATAGGACTTATATAAATGATTCCGTTGTGAGGTTGTCTTAAGAAAATTTCAGCACTTTGATGAAAGATTCCATGAAAATTCTAGAAATTTGGATGGGGAGGGAGGGTGGAAATTTCCCCCCTTAAACATTGCTGCTCCCAAACGTTTCCAACTTTCCAGCCTCAATCACATGCCGATTATTTGATTTTTGATTGTTACATGAAAAGCTTAAAGGCTAGAAAATTTCCGAGTTATTTGCTTTACCAAACAACAATGAAAATGAGAGAGATCCACAAGATTAAATGAAAAGCATGGCTTGAAATGATCCCTAGAATGCACCTCTAAATTTTCCATGGGAAAAGGCAAGCAAGGAGGTTCAAAATCTGTAATAATAACATCATTTTGCTGCTCCAAATCAAAATTATTTACTGAAGAGTATGGCTGAAATTCACTATGCAAATCTTCCTAGAAGAGCACAAACTAGGCCGCCCCAAATGTGCATAAAAAATATTCTCATGCTGCTCCAAATTAGAATTATTAGAACATGTAGATGGCTGGAAGTGATCATGGCAAATACCTTCAAAAAAATGTTATTCAAAAGGGGCTCAAAATCATCTCTCTGAACACTAGAAGTATCATAGATAGGATCTCTTAATGATCTCCAATAACTATGCTTTACTTCTAGGAGGTGCTCATCAATCATATCACATCTTTGGTTATCATTTTCAAGCAAAGAGAAAAATACATTCTCAAATGCATGATCATCAAAGGGTTTGGCTCCATCATTTCCTTTCTCAAAATCATCACAAGATATTCTAAGATGTTCAAAATTTTGAGAAGAAAAACTCACCAAATCCTTATCTTCATGATGAGTGGAACAAGAAGCTAGGTATTCAACACAAATAACTTAAAGGGAATCTTAATGAATAGGCATGCGCTTATCTTCTTCAAAGACTTCATAAGGTCGATAGAATCACAAGGTGCTTCTTCAACATGCATGGGTTCTTGTTCATGATTTTTTTCAAGGGATTGACAAGATGTTTCTTTATCATGCAAAGCGTTCTTTTTCTATGGCAAGCTTTTCTTGGATGGATTTGTCAAGGAGATCAACTTCTCCTCATATCCTTTCATTTGATCCGAGAGAGCATTGGAAGGGTCTCTTTCATATTCAAACATGGAGTATTGGATAATTATCTTTAAGATTTGGCAATAATTTATTAGATCTTCAATACTTTTTTCTTTTTCATAACTAGCATCCCATTTCTCATGAAATGCTAAAACCAAACTTTCAAAAGTAGACACCTTCCTAGACATGTTCTTAAGCCGAGATTTTAGATTCCCTTGCAAATAAATTGCAAACATCTTCATTAAGATATTTTCAGGAACAACATTGTGATTAGACATAAAATCCATAAATGAAGAAAAAAATTGAGAAGCTTGATGCACATCCCCATGAAATTGCAACACATGATCTTCTAATTATTTCAATTCAAAAGGGATGTTATTTGGATACCCTGAAATTCACCTAACATTAAGAGAAGGATAAATATCATGGAACTCTCAAGGTGCCATATTTTTTCAAGCTATCGACCCTCAAAGTGAAATCTAAAATGTGCATTCTTCATATTATAAAGTGGATGCAAAGTGGAGTCGCCAAATGGGTTAATTAGAATGTTCTCATCAAAGATTGAAGCTAAATCTTCATATTTCGGGAAAGGACCTTGCTTTACGGCAACAATGCCAAAATGTTGCCAAAAAAACTAGCACCTAAATGCAAGGACTCAAAAGGTTCAAGCGAAGTGAAACTATGAAAACTTTACAACTGTCATCTAAGTAAAGTTTCCTTTCACTTTTAGTGAGGAAAGATAATCTTGTACTAAGGGGGATTCCCTAAATGCAATTAAGTCTTAAGAAGATTGGCAAATAACTTCTATTATGGTTGGATTGGAAGGTGTATGAATTAAGTTGAAATTTACAATTATGAAATAGTGATTTACAACTTGATTACAACATCCATGAATCCATTAAATTGGTTTATAATATGTAACAAGTAAAAAAGAAACCAATGTCATTAAGTAATTTGCCAAGTGAACAATGATAAACTTGTTGCATTGAAATAGATCAAAAAATGTGCAATGATGATTTACACATGATCATTGTAGTACAACTCAAAAAGTATTGAGGGGCTTTTGCATCCCAATGTCTGAAATATCATTTTTGGGATTAAATGTGTAGAGTAAGTCATTAATCCAGGACCCATATCCACGAGCATTTAATCATATAGTTGATTGGTTTTCTCATGACATTGAATAGTCCATTTAGCACATATTATGACGGTTGATGCTCATAGGGGTGAAGAAGTAGTGTTGAAAGTTGAAACTAGTGAAGTGAATTGCATAGCCTGAATCATCACCTTCGGGGCTTGCACCCGGTAATGAGGACTTCCCCAGAAGGTCACCCATCCCAAGACTCCTCTAGCTCAAGCATGCTTAGCATGGATTTTTTCCCCATAGTCAAGCTCACTTGGCTTGCGACCCCATTTGAAAAACCTTAGCAACTATTGTGTCTTATGAACTATTCAGTTAGAGCTCCCTTGACTCATTTTATTTAAGCATTGAGGAGCTTCGTAGTCCAAAAAATAAAATATCATTTTTGGGATTATGTTAAATTTAGTGCAGCTGCGAGACACATTCTCAGAGAGGATGGTACCCTAGTCAGTTAACTAGGGTTCCTGTTCAGTTAACCAGGCAGAGTAAAGAGTAAGTCCCTAGAAGGTACCCTAGGGCCCCTAGTAATCTCCCAGGGTTCTTGGTCGGGGACCAAGCAGGTTGATGCCATGGAAAAGTCCCTAGCATGTGGCTAGGGCCCCTATTTGTCTCTAGGATATTCTGGTCTGGGACCAGACAGTTTCTTGGTCATGAGGACCAAGCAAGTCCTGCAGGTTGAGACAGAGACCTCCTGGTCTGGGACCAGGCAGATTCTTGGTCACGAGGACCAAGTAGTTCTTGCAGGTACATACCTGGTCAGTTAACCAGGTGGATCTTTGTCAGTTAACTAAGATGATGATGTGTGATGCCCTCCTCTCCTAGGTCTTTGAGATGGTTGAGCTAGATGGTCTTCTCAAGGGACTGGACACCCTTTGATGGAGTCACTAGCATTTGACCTCGGGAGCAGTCTGGAGGACCACAGGATCACATCATCCAGTGTGGACCTTCCTTATACAGTGATGATGAACTTTCAGGTAGTGTATGGAACACTTGTACATTTGAGAGAGAGATGATTGGTTGTAACCCCACCTTGTTGTTCTACCCTTGGTCTTCCCACCTTGTTCTTCTTGGTCTTGTGGTTTGAAGGTTTAGCACCTTGTCTTGTTCACCACCTAACTTGTGGTTAGAAGGGTTATCTACCCACCTTGAGTTGTCTTGATGTGTACCACCCTGATGTTTTGACCTTGTGGGCAATAGGGTTGCTTACCCACCTTAGTGGTACATCCTTTGATCCTAGAGGTTGTGGGTGATGTACCCATCCTTGTTTTATGGTTTTGACTTGTACCACTTGTTGGTCCTTGTACCCTCACCTAATTAATTTATATGTTTGAACTTTGGTGACTTGACCCTAGTACCCACCTAAAGACACCTTAATTGTATTAAGTGGCTTCATTATTTTTGGTGTCTTAACCCTTATGTGTTGGTACTCACCTTATTTAATGGAACCCTAACTTGATTAAAGAATTATTTTGTGACCCTTCTAGAAGTCTCTAAAGATCTATTTATTGAAGTCCTTTACTCCTCATTTGTTATGTCAAACACAACATATCTCAGCTGTTTCTTTGGACTGCTTGACGTCTAGGGTTCAAGGTTATTTCTGCTGCTTGCTCACCTGCCAGTTTAGGTCACACTTCTGCTGAAGTTCACCAAATATCAGATCTGTCCTGAGTGACTGATTAAAGTTGACGTTGAGGGTTTTTATGCTGCTCCTAACCTAGCTGTCAGCCTTGGAATCACTGTCCTGCCACCCGTGAGCCCTGTTGAGGAAGGCCGCAACCTGCTGCTGTTTTATTTGACTAAACCATGGCCTGTTAGAAGCTTGCTGAGGTCCGATCTGCTATCTTTTTGACTGATTAAGGTTTTGTTGGGTTCCGGTCTGACTGTTGAGGTGTTGTTGAGATCCGATCTGCTACATATATGCTTGTTGAGGAGGCCGTGATCCTGTGCTGTGTTTGAGACCTGGCCGTGAACTCTCATGGTCCTCGATCTGCCTGCTGAGAGTCCTTTGGTGAAGGCCGTGAGTCATTTAGGGTCTGATCTAGTCTGCCGGTTGCATATTTGTGAAGGCCGTGACCCCTTCAGATCTGATCTGGTGTGCTGAGAGCATTTGTATGGAGGCTGTGAGCCTTGCTGAACTGTGTTCGCATGCTGATAGTTTAGTTGTGAAGGCCGTGGCTTTTACAGATCTGAACCTACATGTTGAAACCTACTGAAGTCTGCTATTCTGTTTTGATGAGGTCGCACCTTCTTGGTTGACTGTTTTAGATCAGATCTTTGAATTAAGGGTTGCCCTAAGCCAGATCTATACTGCTGAGAATTGATCTTTATGATGAGACCTATCTCAGGCCAGATCTATGCACTGAGATTCATCTGTGGTCTATACTCTGTGTTGAGAACTTGTTTGTGGTTAAACTTATGTGCTGAGACTTATTGAGGTCTGATATATATTATGCTGAGCCTTGATTGAGTCTGCCATTGTGTTTTGACTGTCATTGACTATCACTACTGTTTTCTACAACCTATGATCTCTCTCTCTCTCTCAGGTTTGTTCTTACCCTCTAGTAAGGGTCAGCTTGTTCCTAGTGATTGACTGGCCTCTAAGAGGTACAGTCTGTTCTGAAAGTAAATTCTTCTGAGTATAAAGATAGAAAGGGTCCCACACTCCAGGGAAGTGCTCTAACTTGTTCTTCTTATGAATTAGACATGTTATTGTAAATCATTCTACTACTGCTGATTACATGTTACTGAAGATTACTTTAACACGAGGACCTACTTGGTAGTGTTAAAGTTGAAAGAGATGAAAATTATGTTTTAAATTATCTTGTTTAGTTACTGCTGTACTGTTCTGCTTCAGTACCAATTTGTTATATTTAATTTTGCATTAAAGTATATGAAATTTTGATTTCTTTACATCAAACCCTAATCTAACCCAAAATTTAACATTTGCGTGGAGTAAGCCATTAATCCATGACCCATATCCATGAGCATTAGTCACAGTTGATCAATTTTCTCATGATTTTGATTAGTCCACCTAGCACTCATTGCATTAGGTGATGCTCATAGGGCTGAAGAAGTGGGGTTGAAACTAGTGAAATGAATTCGCTGGTCTCAATCATTAACTCCTGGGCTTACACCCAGTAATCAAGACTTCTTGGGAAGGCCACCCATCCCAAGACTCCTCTAGCTTAAGCATGCTTAACCATGGAGTAAGAATACATACAAAATAATCCAAGTGGCATTGAAACTCAACATAACTACAACTATATATCTCAATGAGGAATTAACAGTGAATCTTCAAGGAAACAACTATATATTAGCATATGGAGAATCTGCTACTCTCGATGGTTAATTGGTTGAACCATCTGGATTACAGAGGCTAGTGGTGTCTTTGTAAACATCGAGAAAAAATGGGTTGATTCAGGGATTTATTAGAAGAGGAGATTTAAAGACAGAAACTATTCCAAGACACCAAACAATGTGTACACAACGGTTTATTATCCTGTTCATTGTCGCAAACGTACCCACACATGTCACATAGAGGAGGAGAGGGAGGCTGAGCAAGCATCCATGTTCATCCCACAACCAATGAACCATTATGTTAGTACGAGGGCCACTACTTCTGTGGACACCCCATTTGTCTTGGATCATGGTATGCTGGGACTTATATGCTGCCGCTGACCAGATCTCACAATCAATGCTGAAGAGAAGTTTGCTGTCTTTAACAATTGATTCCGTTGTAGACCTCTCACATACGTTTTCATCCTTGCCATCTCCTGCTTTAACTTTACATTCTTTTCTGTAAAAAGCAGTAATGTTTACATCTGGTGGGGAGGAGGCAGTAGAATCTCTGATTATTGACTTTCACTCCGCTTCTTTATTCTACATGACATCCTGAAGATAATGCAACACTTGGTTTGTGATATTCACAGGAAGGCAATTGTTATAGGATGCAGGTTTGCATGCTTCCTGTGAAAGTCTCCAATAATCCATCACACTGCATATCTTCTCATGTTGTAGTTCATCTAAGAAATGGTGGACCCCCTTTTTCTGCATTCAGTTTCACATGATCATGGACATCTTAAGAAATAAATATAGGTCTGTGAAACCAATAAACACAACATGGCATATACTGAGAGTACTTTCAATTTACTGTTGAAAACTTACCTTCAAGTAAATGTAGAATGCACTGTACAAATTATCCTCCACATCCCAGAACCAATTTTGGAAGTACAACGATTTTCAAGCTTGAGATTTGGAGCAGGAGCTATGGCTGCCATGTAGTTGTCATTAATAATGGAAAGCTTTATAGCAGAAGATGATAAATAATTATTGAACCCACCAACATTAGCTGAAAACCCACCTTGGTTCTCCACTTCTAGAAAGCTTGCAACAATCCTATTGACAGTATCTAGATTAAGGACCATTTCGGCACTGTTAATGGAAGCTATCATAAGCAGATTGTCCTCAATTACCTGGTTCAATTGCTAGTTATCATGCTTTCTAGACCCAGCCTGAAGGCCTTCCTTTTTCAAATAGATCACAAATATTAGGAGGCTTCAGAAGTTTGACAGACATGGTGTGTTTCTCAGGAGGTGAGGTAGCAGACTGTGTGGTCTCTAACAATTTTCAGCTCCTACTCTAACTCCAGAGGCATCAACTTTATCCCAGTCTTTATTCTTGTGGCCTTTTCTCCCTTTTCCAAATAGATCTTAAAACTTAAAAGACTTCAGAAATTTGACAGACATGGTGTTTTTCTCAGTGGGTAGCTGTCTGTGGTCTCTTAATAATTTTCAGCTCCTACTCCACTTCCAGAGGCAGTAACTTTATACCAGTCTTTATTTCTGTGCCCTTCTTCTCCTCACTATTCCTTCCAGAGATGTTTGACTATTAAGCATTAGAGATTACTCTAGGCGCTTCTGTCCTCATGGTGATGAGGACCCACTGACACATGTCTATTCTCAGGATTACCAACTCCTCTGTCCACCAATCCAGTTCCAGTGCAACTATTGTTGAAATGAAATTCCATGAAGGCCTCTTAGAGACCACTGCCCAAATGTAACTCCTCGTGATGGTCAGGACTTCTACTGTGGGAAAGAAATTTTCACAGGATTGTATTTCAATTACAGCAGTGGATAAGTTTTGCAACACTAATTGCTACAGATAATCATCCATTCAGGAAATGAGATTGGAAGGTGAATATTCCTTTTGGCATCTCTAAATGGTTGCTGCACACTGAAGTGCTGAAATGTTTGAGGCTTTGATCTCCAAGTTGATTCCATAGTGGAACTTTGTAGCTTCTTCAAAAGGTTTGACACTCCCTGGTATGTCTGGAAGCTGGATGCTTGATAGATCATTGTCTTCTGCTTAAACCGGTATCCTCCAGATGCAACTGCGTTCAGGTGCTATAGGAAACTTTTCAATACAAATCAAAACAACTTGAAGATAAAAAATCCAAATCTGTTTCATGCAGAAGTTAGTTAACTAGCCGGGCTAGCCATCTTGCATAGGGTGAAATTGGCTTCTCCACTGTGTCACTGATGTTGATGGAGCTTCCAACTCTCCAAACCTTGTAAACACAATCAAATATGATATGAACACTGCCAGTAGCAAAACATATGAGAAAAAACTGAAAAAAAATTGTGAGAGATCAATTTCCTTCAACAGTGAAAGAAAACAAAGATAAATCCTTATGTTGTATGATACTTTAAGAAACAGGTAAAATAAGGCCACCACATATTGCAATATATATATATATATATATATATAGTATTAAAAAATTTAGAATTCGCCATAAACATTTATAGCTACCTTGTAAGCATAATAGTCTAGACTCTATACTATATAGTATTATGCATAACCCTTGCATTTACCAGTTCTGAAAAAACTCAGGCAATTAAGAAAAGGGCCAAGTGACATTCATTATTTGGACGTGGACATGAGCAAAATGCAGTTTAGCTTTAGGAAACTTAATTGTAACAATTTCAATTTGTAATAAAGTCCATGAAGGGTCTAGGAGACAAATTCCTGCATCTATAACAGCTTTTCTTCCTCATATTTCTTGTTTATGATGATTATGTTAAAAGGAATACCCTTTCAATAGGTTCTGCGGATTTTACATGCATGCATTCTGTAAAGAGATTAGATTCATATTTCAGATTAAGAAGGTGATCGAAGGTGCATTGCTTATTCAAACATTTAGTACCAATCTGAGTCACTACTATCTGGTTGTTTTCAGAATGCTTGAGGTTGGGATGGTGGAAGAAGTGGACTTCTATAACTCCTGGACACCCATGTACAATTTGTAAAAGCTAAGATGACCCTAAAAATGAGAAGAACAAGAGCAATAATCACAAGGATCAGACCTTTGAGATGTTGCATTTCTTGGTTTGTTGACTTGGAGGCTTTGCTTATTGTAATGTTGTTGCTGAAAAGACAATAGTTTAATCATTGGAAACCAAAATCAAAACCCATAATACAAAACCCATGTTTTGAGTTGCAACTTGTACAGATTCAGATTTAAATTTAGTTTAATACTATGTTGCACGGGGACCCGTCCCCCCCAAAATTGCATCTGTTTCCTGCGTTCCCGCGTTCCGGGGACTTTGGAACTCCTTGTAAATTTCCCCAATTCATCGGGGACTTCTCGGTCATACCCTAACCGTACCCGTCAAAACCAGGGACATTTCAGGAATGTCCCCGAAGTCCCTTGACCAATTGGGGACTCCTAGACATCCCTTAACCTGCACAGTTTAAAAAAAATTAAACAAATTGAGTGATAGAATTCAAAGGCTTCCTTTTTTGTTGTCTTGAGGTTTCAACGAGTTTATGATAGTTTTGAGGAATCTGATATATATCGTTGTGATTTTATTAATTCTCCTCCTAGGCAAAGGCTTTGGACCAAATACTATATATTCAGTGCCATTAATAGACCGGTGCAATCGTTTGTACATTTGGAAGAACATATTGGTTTTTCTGTCTTCTCCTTCCCAGAATTACAAAGAAATAAAGAGATTGTTGCTGCTGATGTTGTTTCAACCACGATTATAGATTGAAGAGTGTAATTGACATGTTTTTAGCCCGCTCATCGAAAGAATGCCAAGCGTATATTGAAGGACACACATGGGGTAAGATGTGCATGTCACACTATAGTTCGTAGATGTTTTGTTAACCCCAAGTTGCATAGAGTTGACGTTAGGGGCAAGGTGGATCAAACACCCCTGGGTCATGGGGCGACCATGCTTTTACACACCTATAAAGGGTTTTCTAATGGCCCGTCCACCCTTTGGAGGGTTTGTCTACATATCCATTATGGCCATTTCTTGGACTTTGGCATTTCATTTCCTTTTCATGTGGCAATTATGTAATGTCCATTCCAAGGAAAGTCCTTGGATTCACCTTGTTTTGACTCTAGGGTTCTGTTTACAAATGGTTCCAAACACCTCCAGATGATTTCGAATTTGGGGAAGGTCTTGAGGTGGAATAGGACATATTAACACACCTATCAGACATCCAAAAAACTGATATACCCATCCAGGGTTTGCAATTTGCATGGGAAGAAGTTTCGGAACAAGACTAGTTAATTTGGGAAGTGGAGATCCCCCCTAGGTCTGCCATTAGATGCTCTTCCAAACATTGTACGACCTTCACTAATTCTTGGTTTGAGACTTGGCTCTGTTAGAGGACATTAGAAACAATATATGTGCAGCATTAGATTTGGTTTTAGGGTTGAATAGGCATCCTAATGAGCAACAGCTTCTAGAGTCTAGTTTTTGAGGTGAAATTGGTGGGCAAGGAGTCTCGAATTTCTTCATAAACCATAGTAACACTTTAGAGGTCTGCACACATCATTTGGGCCATCAAGGTAACTTCATATGCAGCTCATAACATGATAAATATCTCAACAAACTCTGATATAAAACAGGTAAAATATCATTCCAAAATCACTATGCAAATGCTATGGGGAAAATGGCTCGAATCTCTTCCTTGAATGTAAATATCACTTGAAATACATAATGTTTCAAGCTGTAGCTCTCATGATATGATTATTACAGAGATATATAGCAGCTAACATTTCCATGAAGTCGAAATATCCGTCCTTCACTAACTATGTGCAACAACAAGTGCGCTATGCAAAAGCTATGGGGAAAATGGCACGATTCATACACAGTTTGGCATTTACACATAGTTTCACTTGGATATTCGACCTGAGGTTCATATGAGCATCAAATACAGAGTTCAGACATCATATTACAAATAAATGGGGCCCCTTGGACTTCCCCAAAGAGATCAACATCTCACCATGTGTGCCCTTCCTCCAAGAGCAAGAATATAGAGAGAAAAGTGAGAGATGTGGGAACAAGTTGAAGGAGAAATGGTCACGAGCAGCCCTATAGCTTCAACCTGCAACAAATGACTCCATTGTAGCTCCAAATGAAAGGTCTGAATGGCCTCTCCAATTGCCAATTAGGATGAGAATCTTGCGCCCTCGAAATTGGTACTAAGGCAAGTAGAGTAAACACTCCACTAGCATGGACAAGCTATGCTCTCCAATTTGCAAAATGAGAAATGATAAAAAAGCTAGTCTCCTCCTTTCTTCTTGTCTTTTATTAACCTCCCAAGGCCTCCTTAGCTCGAATTCCATCCAAGAGACTCATCCCAACTTGAATTAGGGAGAGATTCCCATGAATGCCACTTGTCCAACTTTTCCTAGCTCTCCTCTTCCATCAATTTGAATGGGGGAACCTTGGCTGCCATAACTCCCGTTGTGCGCCCTCTTGGAGGCTATTTTTAGCCCTGACATGTCATATATGTCAGATGTCAGCAATCAGGTCTGAACTTTGTCTTAAGTGTCATAGAATCTTCATCATTGTTGTCATAGGAGTTAGGGAATCTAGCTCCAAGTGTCACAATTCTTCTAAGATGCCTCTTCCTCTTCCATGGGAGTTACTCTTCCACTCCAATTCGACCTTACATGATTCATGCCATGAATAATACCTCTTAAACTCCCCCAAGTATGTTACCCTTCATCTTGAACTCGAATTGGTGAGAGAATCATGCCAAGTGTAGTGGGGAATCTTGCCACATGTGGGTTCCACAACCTCTTATGTGCCCTCATGATCCAATGGCACCTTATTTTCTTTCTATTATTATTTAATTGACCCCTTTAATGTGAATTTGTAAGTCTAAGGTCATTTTGGGTCTTGTAGATCCTTTATTCCAACCTAAGTCACCTGACACGAGGACACGAGACACGAGTGTCCCCAAAATACGAGTGTCCCCACGGGACACGGTGACCCCCGGAATCAGGACACGAAGGACACGTTTTATATACATATATATATATATATTTTAAATATATTAAAATTTAAAAATATAGACATATAGATCCAATAAAATTTAGAAACTAGAACATTTAGAAATATTCAATAGAAATTAGAATCAAAACACATTAATGATTACACATTTGTCATTCACAATTCACAACACATTTGTCATTCACAAATCACAATGAGACACATAGATGCATGTCGAAACCATATTTCTCATTAAGTCATCAAAATCAAAATGTATTACATAGATGTCGGAATGCCACTGGGCACTGGCAAATGCCAAATAGACTAATAGATTGCCTTGAAGCTTTATTTTTCAATTCCCATATGAATTTGGGAGATTATTTTTTCATTCAAAAGATGAATAAACTCCTAAAAGTTAAACCCATTAAGAATGGTATGGACTGTCATAATGTTTTATTTCACAGTTACCAATATAAATTAGCCAAGCAATGCAAGTTTTGCACTCAGTAGTGAAGAAGACAATAGTGTTTTATGGAACTGATGAACTCTCGAGGCTATGGATTCATGGAAGTTAAATGTTAGACTTTGTGGCTGTTATCATGTTAGTGTGCGTTTTAGGAAGGCTTAAGAAGATAAAAAATGAGGTGGAACTTATGAGAAACCTTTTAGCATCAATAAAATATAGGACCATCACAAATTACAAAACCTTGAACAATAATTTCAAAGTTAATTTTAGTGTTCACGTGTCCTGGAATTGGGACACGATGTGCAGAGGCAGGACACGAGTGTCCCGAAATCAGGACACGAAAAAAGTCGTGTCCCCCACGTGGGGCAGTCGTGTCCACGCCCAAACGTGGCCCACGGGACACTTGGCCCTAGAGGGACGTGTCCTGTTACTTTGATTCCAACTTTTAATGCTTCCACCCCCAATTTAGGGAACTAGTAATTTTCCTCCATGATAGTTCATTTGGATGGGGATATTACAAACTTTGAATTGGGCATTTTCTCTTAATGTCGCCCACCTTGTTCCATTTGGATCTAATTTTACATTATTACTAACTTGGACATCATGCTTGGTAATTATTTGACCCTTAGTATCAATTTGACAAACTATCATGAATATGGCCAAGGGGCTTAGGCCATTGTGACCTAATGAAAATTTTGGGGACATGACAAATTACATGTCAATTTCCTTTCAAACTTTCTTGCAGGCTACAAACATGAATTGTGGTCACCAAAGGGAAACGCTGAAAACATGAACTGTGGTCACCTAAGGGAAAAAACACATCATAACCAATTATTTGCTACAAAAAATATGATTATAAGTAATAAAATATTTTATATTTCATTTTGTAATTTGAATTTCATAATTAGTTCTAATTTTTATCTCAATGTTTTTAATTATATATATAGATAATTATATATATATATATTTATATTATATAATTTCCCTCCCCAACCTACTGTCCCCTGAAAAATTGGGGGTACATTCTAGCCGTCCCGGAAACTCGTCTCGGTGTCCCCTAGGTCCCTTCGTCCCCAAGGCCAGTGCAACATAGGTTTAATATGAAAAAAATGGATGGGAAAAATGATCATGTTGTCCAATCATCAATGTCCATTGTCAAAAGTTAAAACTAAAGAGACATGCTCGGAATATTGCCAAAATCTTCCCGGAACATTGTCGAAATCTGCTTGGAATGTCTTGGATATTGGCCAGCAAGTCCCTGAGTCCTTGGCAGCTTGGGGATGTTTCTTAGGGGTCCCCAAGACCCCAAAGCATTGGAATGGTGGGTACAGGTTTTTTTGGGGGGAACAGGTCCGTTATCAAATATATTTTTATATTCTATATATATTAAATAAAATTTAATAGATTTATATATATTATATAATACTTTATAACATTGCATATAGTTAATATATAATATATAAAAAACATTTAATATATAATATAATAACCTATGTATTTACTATATACATCCTATAAAATATACCTTAAGCTTATACCTAAGACCTAGATCCATACAATCACATTTTACAAATTAAAGCACCGTCTAGAGTCATTGGAATACTTGTTGGCACAATGGCACGAACAAAGGAATACTTGTCGCCACCAATGAGTGTTTTGCACACAATACTCTTATCCTTCATCTTTTATTTAGGCAATTGAGTTATTTAGGTGGTCGAGATTTTTAACAATGGGGGTCTCCACAACTTCACACTTGATATTATGCACCATTATATTCTTCTTTCCTCAAAAATGATTTAAATGTCTGTGGAATTTCGTTGGCATAGATCGGAATACTCGTTGTCACGTTGACCACAGTCTACCCGTTGTCATCGAGATGGAAACCTAGATTACATGGAATTCAAGCTAGATCGCAAGTCGATGAAAATATGGTGCTTTTTTCTCTTTTTTTTAATATCTTAAAATAATGGAATAAAAAAAGTCTTTCTCCCTTCAAACCAAACTATAACCTTAGAACCCACTAATTTCATTACCAAACCTCAATGAATTTGATTTTTTTTCTTGAGGTTCAAAATTCACAAATCATGTGACTTAGATGCCCTGGGTATTTACTAGTTCCATGCTGGTAGGTGCCCGGTTCAAATCCCCTTGGGGTAGGTGCACTAGTCTATGCTAATGGTTTTACTAGGGATGCTATCCACAAATATGCAGAAACATCTTTTGGGTTTTCATGTGAGGTTTACCTTGGAAATATATAATATATATATATGAATGAATGAGAGAGAGAGAGAGAGAGAGCTACTAAATTAGTGTTATCAGAACTGGACTGGTTTTGGAAAACCTGATCGTTCTAATCGGCGTACAAGCCTTCCCGGTCTGATCTGAAGCGCCAAACTGGAAATGGCCAGTTCCATACGGAACCAGCCTCCATGCTCAAAACTGGCTGGTTCCGTATGGGCTGTACAGGGGTGTGATATTTTTCAATTTTATTATTATTTTTTCTTAAAACCAAAAAGTGAAATGAGAGGGGGGAAACTAACCCTGGGCCCCTAACTAATGCTATATAAAGGTAGAAAACATGAAATTAAAAAAAGGTAAACCCTAGACCTAGTCATCATCGGCAATATTAAATGTTAACATTAAAGTAAAAGTGGTATTCTCCTTATCTTTCATTTTCTAACATTTAACTTAAATTTTAACATTACCATTAATGGTTTTAGGATGTTTGAGTGGTTCCAACTTCATTAGACTTCAAATGCAAAAAGTAGAAATTTTGATCCCCTTCATAGTTCAACAGGCTTTACAGGGTATGGGATTGGCATTTAATCAAGCACATCAACCCCTCTATGTACCTTGATGTTGGTGGTGCTGATTGTTTAGATTGATGTTGGTGGCCTCAAAACTAGGTTTTGAATAATCCTTAGTTTATAGCCTATTTATTGATGTACTTTGGTTCAAATATGGATTGCTCTCGGTGCTATTCTGGTTGTATGCACTCTTACTTGCTATATACAGGAGAAACTTTGCATATTTGTGTATAATGGTTTGAATTCTGGTCGATGCACATGAATATATATATATATATATAAAATATTTTTTTTTTCAAATTTTGAATATTTTATGTGTAATTTGGTCGACAGGTTTTGTGGTCTGTTTTTTTTCTGGTTTTTGTCCGGTTCTTGTCCAGTTCCGTTTCCTGGGGTCGGCCAGTTCGATGTCTGGTCCAGTTATGATAACTATGTACTAAATAGCTTAGCTACAAGATAGGGAATATATTTTTGTTTTTAATACAATGACCTTGCTATAGGTAGGGGAAATAATATATATTAATATTAAATAATATTCATTATAAGTTATAATACTATTAGAGTAACTTTGAAACTGCAACTAAAAGTCATCTCCAGTATATAATAAATATGCCTAAACTAATACTAATGGCAACATGTTACCATGGTAATCCTTTCCCGTGGGTTTTGAGAGTTTATATTAACTGTTATTTTGCGACTATGTGCTGGCCCTTTTCACAACATTCTGTACAGACAATGGAACCTCGTAGTTCCTTGTAATAACAATCAGAAGTAAATGTTGTTTTGAAGGTCGAAATACTGAATTTGTTTTTCTTGGTAAATTAAAAAAGTATTATATTAATATACAGGAGAAATTTATAAGGCCGGTTTACAAATAAGTCTTTTGAGCCTGATAATCTTTTGGGGGCATTTTTTTTACTTCCCTATGATCACCGTTTCTTGCATATGAGACCGGACTCTATGCCCTGTATCATGATTTGTCAATACAAAACAAAATGTGTGTCTTTTCTTCCATGCCTGATCAGCACTGAATGTCCTATATTTTGACAATGAAATTCTCCTAATTATATGACATACATAATCCTTGCCCAAATGGGACTCAAACAAGCACCCCATGCATACATTTAATATCAGGATGTCAAGATGGAAACTAGATATAAGGAGCTTATGGAAAATAGACAAAGAAACAGCGATTTGCTTATATCCATAGCAGACTACTTGGTGATGGCAGGTGGCTTGAATTGTTGGATATGAACTGAGAAAATGCCTCCTTTCTTGCAGATTGCCTTGAGCCTCTTCTATCTTGTGAGGACGATGTTCAATCATAATCCATAGAAAATAGACAAAGAAACAGTGATTTGCTTATATCCATAGCAGACTACTTGGTGATGGCAGGTGGCTTGAATTGTTGGATATGAACTGAGAAAATGCTTCCTTTCTTGCAGATTGCCTTGAGCCTCTTCTATCTTGTGAGGACGATCTTCAATCATAATCCTCTGTTCTGCCACTACATCCTCCAGTGATTGCAGCTTTTAGAATTTCTGAATCCTCCATCTGCTTCGGATTCTCGACTGCAGCTTCCTTCTCCTGATGTGCTTGAGCTGACAGCATGATCTGTTCCGTCATCTCAGCAAGACTGTTGTTATACGGTATACCTCCTCCCATCCTTGCGAGCACACCCTTGATTGTCCAGGCTCTATTCAGAATCTATAATAGCTTTGAAAATATTTATTCTGACTCTAGTATCCCTGGAGTCAGAGGGAGAGAACTGCGATGGACCCTCATCCATTTCCTCCTAAGTTACCAGGAGTCGGATATGGATCTGTCAAGTTTTTTAAAAGCCAGGATCTGGATATGGCAGAGAAATGGCAAGTACAAATCATAAAAAAAAATATTTTTATAAATTTTTAAAAATAAAACCTCAATAATACACACACACACACACACACACAAAGTCACCTGGTTCGAGTTTGTGTTCGAATTTGGAGACATTGAAATTCGACAAAAATTCAGAAATGGATAATTTGGCGATAAAATTCAACATAAAGTTCGAATGACTAAAATTTGGAAATTAAAAAATATTTAAGCTATTTAGCATCCCAACAAGAAAACTTATTTTCTTACTAAATCACATAACATCCTTCAGCTTTGAATGTAAATATTGACATAGATTATTAAACTAAGTTGTACTCAACTAACAAAAATAGTCATATCATATAAATAATATTAATTTTTATAATTTTTATAATTAAAAAAAAAATAAAAAAATTAATATAAAATCAATTTAGACAAAATAATTTTTTTATTTATTTAGACTCAAAATAACATTTATATTACTTAATCCAAAGAGAATAACATTTATATTACTTAATCCAAAGAAAATAACATTTATATTTATTAATCAATATAACATTTATATTTATTAATCAATATAACATTTATATTTATGCAATCGTATCCATCCCCGTTTCCAGGTTCCAGTGAATATCCTGAACCACTAGCACCACTGCGCTTCAACTGTCAAGTAAACACTGCCCTGTCCCTCATGGGCCTCAACAATTGCAGACTCAGGCTCCCTCTGCGACTCAGGAAACGACGGTGGCCTCCACACACCAATCTTTCAGAATGATTCATGACGACGACTCACTCGCAGACTCGCACAATGAGCAATGAGTTAACATGGAGGTAGTTTTGGTCGTCGACTAGGGTTTACCTGCGGGCTGCATTGGTTATTTGCCTTTAAAATTGCCGAATTTCAACAAACTAATTCGCCAGGCATAAAAAATTGGCGATTTTCGATTTTTATGGCGAAAAATCGTCGAATCCGGTGACTTAGTATATATATATATATATTAGTGTCGTCAAACTCGTTTGATACTCGCGAGTCTTGCCGAGTGGTAGGTGAAACTGCTAATTTTTTTAATCTTAATGCGGAATTATAGTAGTACTTGAAATCAATGAATAATAAAAAAGATAAGCATTCACATGAGACACAGTATTTACCTTGGGGAAACCCTCTAGTACTTGAGGGAGAAAACCCCAGCAAAATCTTCCTTAGAATATTAATAGATAGCAGAGAATATCTTTACAATGAGCAGATTACATCAAGCACCCCTGGTGCATTATCAGAGAGAAATACAATACTGCTATCTTTACCCTGAATCAACTACCTTCACAAAGGATGTACAAAATTATTGCAGCATTTCTAGCAGAAGAAAAGATAACTACTTTAGGTGAAACAGAAGAAGATACTTCACTAGAACTTGCATTCTATGTAAGAAACAATCACGATCAGGAGAAGACAAATAAGAGATAGAATCTCACTATTGCAAGAAGTTGTGTCATACAACTTGGAGCTGTAGACAACGGGCCAATGACATTCTGAAGGGAAAGGTCAAAGACAAACAACATATGGCTAGTGCAACTATTATTTAAGAATCGCCTGATGTTGGCAGTGGTGAAGAAATTGCTGAAGAAAAGGCCTTTTATGGATTTTAGGAAGCCCATTCTTTGCAGACATGAAGGGAGGAGTTAACGACTCAATATGGATGGTTGCCCAATTAGTGCAGTATTTGAGGACCTAGGGAATGATCCCTCATTGGTTGAGACATGCATGTGGATTGTAGTCTAATAGTAAGGTTACACGACATGCATGTGGATTGCTGTCTAGTAATTGAGTTTGGGAGATACATAATTCGGGAGTTCGGGAAAGTGGAATCCGAGAATTCGGGAATTCAACTGAGGAGATACAACTTTCTGAGGGTTATGAGGCAACTTGATGGAGCTCAACCTGATCCAGAAAATGTCTTAAGGGAAGAAGCTTCTAAAGAATGCCTAGCTTTGTTTTGTTTTCAGTTTATGTGTTTTCTAGTATATGTCTTTGATTTCAGCATTGTACACCTTATTGGGGGGTGTTAAGATGTAAGGCTACATATGTAATAAAGTGACTTAAGTGACTTAGGTTAAATAATTAGGGTTTACATATTAGGGTTTTGGTCTCTCAAGCTCTTTATAAGAGTGAGGACCCTCAATGTAATGGTGTATCGTCTCACAGTAATATCATTCATTGTGTCACTAAGCTCTCCTGTCTTCGGTAATGTAACACTATCTAGGGTTTCTAGCTTCTTTGGTTCTTGAAATAGGAAAAGTCGTTGTAGTAAATCATCCACAACTCATAGGTGAGGAAGAAAATTGTTCAGTTATGATCAGATAATTGAAGCCTGAGAGTCATGCTAAAGCCTTCCACATTCACCACCCATCACCTATTCAGGAGTAGATTCAGGAAAGGCAACATTGTAGGGCAGAGATGAGAATGAAAGAGAGATTTGTCAACCTTGGGTGGTGGATGCGGGGATCCCCAGATCTGGTACGGATCTGGATCCGGATTCGCCTAGGATTTGCCCAGGATTCCGCTCCAATCAAAACCACAAACGTTGATTTCATTATTCGAGGGTCTCGTTGCTTTTGGAGTCCATGACCTTTCGAAGATGCTTGTGGAGCCCATCAATAATCTGACGGAATCCATGGCGCAGTAATATATATATATATATATATATATATATATATAGCAAAAAATGTCTTTACAATGAGCAGATTACATCAAGCACCCCTGGTGCATTATCAGAGAGAAATACCAAGCACCCCTGGTGCAATCACAAGGCAAGAGAGAACATGAAAGATAAGACCTCATAATAATATCCTGCACAAAACCAATTTGCTGTTTTTGGTCACATGCACAAAGAAAGCGAATTGCCTTCAAGAGAGAAGAGAATTCACTTTCACATTGAATTCATTAATCCTGCATAACATATATATACCATACTTCTCATGCTTTGGATTCTATTTTTATCTTATGACTTCAGGATGAACTCGCCCTTCATCTGGATGCTAGATCACTTAGTTAGGTGGCTAACTCGAGTGCCGTCATGCAAATGTTGTAACTCAAGTGTCGCAACTCAAGTGTTGTCTTTTAGTTCAACGTAAGTGTTGACATGCAAAACACTTTAGTTAACTAGATCTTCTTTATTAACACTTAGTTAACTCTTTTAACTGAAGTCCTTGATAACATCATTGAAGTGAACAATTCGATATCTCTTTTAATTAACTGAAGTCTTTCTTGTTAACATCACTGAAGTTTAACAATTTGAGTTCTCTCTTATTTAATTGAAGTCTTTATCATTACAGAAGTGAGCAAATCGAGTTCCCTTATCTTATCACATCTTATCTTTATTTCTTGTCTTATCTGCATATATATATCTAAGTTGCTAGGAAACGTGGGTACGGGGACGGGTACTGGTACAGGGACGGGGACGGGGACGCCACTTTTTGAAACAGGGTACTTGGGTACGTCGGGGGTACTGTATATATATATATTAAAATTTATAAAAATAAAACATGGCACAGTCACATCATACATGTATATTTGATATTTCCAAATTCAATGATTCATATGAACATTCACATTGAAAATTTGAAACATAAAATAATAAATTTGATAAATCATATGACAGACTCATAGTAGATATCAAGTGGAAGACTGGAAGACTGAATGGCATTTCCAGACATGAAAAAGAAAGTTCAAAACAGTAAAAATTGAACAATGAACAAGATAGCTGATTTGGCTTCCTCAAGCCATGTCATCAACGTCCTCAGGATCAATGTCATCAACATCACTAAGTTCCTCTGTCAACAATCTCTCTAGATAGGCATCGTTGGAGTAGTGAGCACAGAGCACTAACAGTGAGAAATGGAGTGCTGCGCAGGTTTAGGTAAGGGGTAAGTGCCCACATAACATGTGTTTCAGTGTTTTAATTTTTAATTTTTAAAATTTTAAACATCAAACATTGCAAATCGACCCCCCTCGACCGACGAGCTAAGGTAAATTTCCCAATGGCCGTACCTCCCGCGTACCCAAACATGCGGTACGGCGTACCAAAATCCATGCAAGTACCCTGTTTTCATAAGTAAAGTACCCGGTACGCGAGTTTGAATTTGGGTACGGCTGGGAACGTACCATTGAAGTACCCAAGTACTCGGTACGGGTTCGTGTACCCGACCCCTTGGTACGGGTACCCATGCAACATAGATATATATCTTATCACATCTTAGCTTTATCTCTTGTCTTGTCTTATATATATCAATGTAGTTAGACTCGTTTGATACTCGCGAGTCTTGTCGAGCGGTAGGTGAAACTGTTAATTTTTTTATCTTAATGCGGAATTATAGTAGTACTTGAAATCAATGAATAATAAAAAACATAAACATTCACATGAGACACAGTATTTACCTTGGGGAAACCCTCTAGTACTTGAGGGAGAAAACCCCAGCAAAATCTTCCTTGGAATATTGATAGATAGCAGAGAATGTCTTTACAGTGAGCAGATTACATCAAGCACCCTTGATGCATTATAAGAGAGAAATACCAAGCACCCCTGGTGCAATCACAGAGCAAGATAGAAGATGGAAGATAAGACCTCAGAATAATATCTTGCACAAAACCAATTCACTGATTTTGATCACATGCACAAAGAAAGCGAATTGCCTTCAAGGGAGAAGATAATTTGCTCTCACATTGAATTCATCAATCCTGCATAACATATATATACCATACTTCTCATGTTTTGGCTTCTATTTTTATCTTCTGACTTCAGGATGAACTCGCCCTTCATCTGGATGCTAGATCACTTAGCTAGGTGGCTAACTCAAGTGTCGCCATGCAAATGTCGCAACTCAAGTGTTGTCTTTTAGTTCAATGTAAGTGTTGACATGCAAAACACTTTAGTTAACTAGATCTTCTTTATTAACACTTAGTTAACTCTTTTAACTGAAGTCCTTCTTAATAACATCACTGAAGTAAACAATTCGATATCTCCTTTAATTAACTGAAGTCTTTCTTGTTAACATCACTGAAGTTTAACAATTTGAGTTCTCTCTTATTTAATTGAAGTCTTTATCATTACAGAAGTGAGCAAATCGAGTTCTCTCTTATCTTATCACATCTTATCTTTATCTCGTCTTATCTGCATGGTCCACATGTGCCAACTTTAATTTATCTATCATATCAAATATACTAAGGAGATTTTTCCAATGATGTGATCATCTTGTTCTACTATCGTTCCAAGTGGTCATATGCTAAAGTAATTCACTCTAGAGGTGGCTAGTCTCTAGAGGAGACTTAATAGCTCAACCATGGTTAGTAACTTCGATGTACATCACACACCATTCATGTTTCGACATGCAAAGCATTAACTCAACACACGAGGCACCACCTCAACACGCGAGGCACCACCTCAACACATGAGGATTCGTCCTGACACACAAGACCTTAGTCTTGACAAACAAGACTGTGCAACACCATCACTTTGACATACAAAGCACTTACCTCAACACATGAGGCTTATTCATTCTTGAGTCCAACTCAAGATTCTTCTCCAAGTTTCCCGAGTCCAACTCAGGCTCCTATAAGGCCCTACCTTGACACACGAGGCTCAATCTTGGCACACAAGATTGACTTGGAGAATGACTCATGATGTTGTAACTTTAACAGAAACGAGTACTCACTCGCTGCAAACTCGTGGGGTGAACTCCCTGCACTCGCCAGGAACTCGTCGCACTCACTGAAACTCGTCGCACTTGCTGGAACTCGCGGATATTCACCGGATTATTCGTCGATTAGACAATTGATCGCGAATATTTTGTTTTGGAGGGAAAGTTTGGGCTCCAGAGGGAAACCAGTGCCCTGCGCCTTTTAGAAGGCATTTCCATTTCTACATTCACATTCCAGTTCATGGTTCAAAGTGAGTTGCAAGTCTGTGTTCACATTCTTGTGCGTTCACGGTTCACGGTTGAAGAGTTTGTGTTCACATTCCAGTGTGCCGACGGTTTACATTCCAGTGCATTTCGGTTCACGGTGGGTGAACTTGAAGAGTGCAGACGGGCCATCATCTGCCATCTAGCGGGCCATCATTTGCGTGGAGTTCATCGGGCCATCCTCTGCCATCGAGTGGGCCATCATCTGCTTGAAGGAGTTCATTTGTGTGGACTCTAGAGGAGTTCATCTGCGTGGAGGAGTGGCGATCTGCGTGGAGAAGTTCAGCTGCCATCGACGGGCCATCATATGTGTGCGCGTGGAGTTATTCTGCCATCATCTGCGTGGAGTTCAAATTGGTGGTGTTAACTACTTTGTTTTTCTAAATTTTTTTTTTGGTATTTTTAATTTTTCATGTTATTTATTTTAAGTTTTATTTTGAACTTTTTATGTTTTGGGCCTTTTGGCAGCCTGTGGAGGCTGCCATCACGGCCTACAGGCCTGTATGCTGTGATGGCAGCCTCCACAGGCTGCCAAAAGGCCCAAAACATAAAAAATTTAAAATAAAACTTAAATAAATGTCATTAGATATGTTTTTTGTGCACAAAAGATACTATATTTTTAATTTTTAAATTTGATTCATATTTGCCGAGTCTTATCCGAGTTGCCGAGTCTACCAAGTCCCAAGCCAACCGAGTATTTGCTGAGTCCGAGTCTGACTATATATATATATAATCAAAACCATAGTTATAAAGTTACTATCTATATTATAATTCCAATAATTTATGATATAATTATTTATATGGCTTGTTATTTATAAAGTTAATTGATATTGATTATAAGTCACTTTATATAAACAAACAAAATCTTATAAAAAACACGACCTCCTTACCTTTACTTCATAACTTTTTAAGATGAGTACGGTTAATATATATATCTTAACAAAATTGACAAAATCATGGGTTCTACTTCTAGCCCTATGGATCATTCTTCCAGTCACGGGGTTCGAGGCCACTGTAAGCATACACAAATTATATACATGTTGGCGAGATCAAGTGGCATGGCGTGTTGTAAGATACTCATAAGATACTCCATATATTTTTCTAGGCGAGAATGTTTCATAATCTCAACAGATGAGTAGAATTCATATGTAACATGACCAACGAAGACGCCTAATGACCTGGTAGCTTGACACCATTCTATTTATTGGTTACCTGCCTCCAAACTGATCATCATACCTAGAGTAACGTAAAACCGTTAGAGTTGCACCCGGATTTTACCGTCCAAGTGAAATACAATATCTGGTCATGTGTTTGAGTTTGATGGCTCTCGCATGCTATCACTAATAGATAATATTCTAACATGGAAGGACTGGGTATAACGCTCTAACACCAAGCGGCCGAGAGCTTTCGAGCTAACTCTTGTCATTCTCTTCCAACTTGTTACTGCGCCATGGATTTTGTCAGATTATTGATGGGCTCCACAAGCGTCTTCGAAAGGTCGCAAACTCCAAAAGCAACGGGACCCTCGAATAATGAAATCAATGTTTGTGGTTTTGATTGGAGCAGAATCTTGGGCGGATCCTAAGTGAATCTGGATCCAAATACGTACCATATCTGGGGATCCGCGCATCCACTGCCCAAGGTTGACAGATCTCTCTTTCATTCTCATCTCTGCCCTACGATGCTGCCTTTCCTGAATCTGCTCCTGAATAGGCGATGGGTGGTGAATGTGGAAGGCTTTAGCATGACTCTCAGGCTTCAACTATTTGATCATAACTGAACATTTTTCATCCTCGCGTATGAGTTGTGGATGATATACTAGATTGACTTTCCCTATTTCAAGAACCGAAGAAGCTAGAAACCCTAGATAGTGTTACGTTACCGAAGACATGAGAGCTTAGTGACACACAATGAATGATATTATTATGAGACGGTACGCCATTACATTGAGGGTCCTCACTCTTATAAAGAGCTTGAGAGACCAAAACTCTAATATGTAAACCCTAATTATTTAACCTAAGTCACTTAAGTGACTTTATTACATATGTAGCCTTATATCTTAACACCCCCCCATAAGGTGTACAGTGCTGAAATCAAATACATACACAAGAAAACACATAAACTGAAAACAAAACAAAGATAGACAGTCTTTAGAAGCTTCTTCCCTGAAGACATTTCCTGGATCAGGTTGAGCTCCATCAAGTTGCCTCGTAACCCTCAAAAAGTTGTAGCTCCTCAGTTGAATTCCCGAGTTCTTGGATTCCACTTCCCCGAACTCCCGAATTATGTATCTCCCAAACTCAATTACTGGACAGCAATCCACATGCATGTCGCGTAACCTTACTAGTAGACTGCAATCCACATGCATGTCTCAACCAATGAGGGATCATTCCCTAGGTCCTCAACTACTGAACTGATTGGACAACCATCCATATTGAGCCGTTAACTGCTCCCTTCATGTCTGCAAAGAATGGGCTTCCTAAAATGCATATAAGGCCTTTTCTTCAGCAATTTCTTCACCACTGTCAGCATCAGCCGATTCTTAAATAATAGTTGCACTAGCTATATGTTGTATGTCTTTGACCTTTCCCTTCAGAATGTCATTGGCCTGTTGTCTACAGCTCCAAGCTGTATGACCCAGCTTCTTGCAATAGTGAGATTGTATTTCTTATTTGTCTTTTCCTGATCGTGATTGTTTCTTGCATAGAATGCAAGTTCTGGTGAAGTATCTTCTTCTGTTTCACCTGAAGTAGTTATCTTTTCTTCTGCTGGAAATGCTGCAATAATTTTGTCCAGGCTTTGTGAAGGTAGTTGACTCAGGGTAAAGATAGCACTACTGTACTAAGGCGACAAACTGTTCAGGAGAATAGCCTTGGCATCCTCTGCATCAACTACTGCTTTGACTTCTGCAAGTTGTCTGATGATAGATCTTAGATTGTTGACGTGGCTTGACATGGTGGCTTTCATTGGCATCTTAAAGCTGAACAACTGTAATTTTAAGGAAAATTTTGCATTCACCTCTTGTGCTCCAAACAATTTATTCAGATTGTTCCATATATCCTTGGAAGATTTATTCAGATCTACATGATGTAGCTTTGAATCTGAGAGGGCAAGGCCAATAATGGCTTTTGCCTTATCATGTCTGCTCTGCCATTCTATTAATTTGTACGGATCCTTAGGTGTTGGTTCCATTCCTTTGACAATACCCCAGAGATTTTTAATTATTAACTGCATCTGGATCTTCACTTTCCATGCGTGAAAGTTGAAACTAGAGTATTTCTTTAATGGCATCTCCATGGCTTATCAGATCTGATCTCTTCAGCTGCTAAAAAATAATTACTGCTGGAAAATAAAAATTCTGAAAATAAAACAAAAAATAATTACTGCTGGAAAATAAAAATTCTGAAAATAAAACAAAAAATAATTACTGGAAAATTACCACTGCAGATGCTGTATCGTATGACATAGTACGGATTGTACAGGGTTGTACGGATTGTATGGACTGTGTAACGGCTGAGAGAAAAAAAAGTTGACTAGTGTAATTAAATCAGCAACTCTTAACTCTTTGGCAGCTGTGCATGCATTCGTTCTAATGAATAAATCGTGACTCTCTTTGACGGCTGGGCATATTTTGACTAAATTAAGAATGGCAGCTTGTCTTTGAAAAGGCTCAATTCCTCTCTTCAACGATGGATCTTTTATCAGCAATGCTGGCTCAATTAAAAGAATGTCAGATGGCTACATAAATGGTGGCTGCTCCATTCAAATCGATCGCTCTCTTTAGTGGCTAAGGCAGCTTCAAAAATCAATGGTGGACTTAGAAGCAACAACGGCTTTGAAAATCAGCTACAACAAATAGCTGATTAAAAAAAATCGGTAGCTTAACAAAATGGGGGTTGAGTGGTTGACTGATGAAATTGCTGTTCCATTTCTTTTTCCTCTCAGCGGATACATGCATTGGAGGCATCGACATGAAAATGATTGCGACTGCTTTATTCCGTGGCGTCCCAGACTCAGATGTTGATCTTAGCAGACAGATTAGGATTCCCGCTTTGATACTATATTTCGAGAACCGAAGAAGCTAGAAACCCTAGATAGTGTTACATTACCGAAGACATGAGGGCTCAATAACATATAATGAATGATATTATTGCACCGAGAGTAACGAGGTGCTTACAACCCAGTATGGGGGAGATGTTGTAACGTGTGTGATGTTTGTTACGTTACATTCCCATGTCGGCTCGTAACTTATAAAAAATCAAAAGTAATTAAAAATTTCATGTTCGCTCATAACTTATCAGTTATCAAAAATAAAAAAGTAATTAAAAAATTAAAAGAGAGGAATTTCTTGAGGGGTAATTTTTTTCTGAATGTGTAAAAAATTTAAGATCAAACAAAAAAAATTACACCTCAAGAAATTGGATCCCTCTCGGTGCTTAATAGATCTGGGTTTAAGATGGATCTATGCTGGTTATGAGGCAGTACACCATTACATTGAGGGTCCTCACTCTTATAAAGAGCTCGAGAGACCAAAACCCTAACAAACTAAAACCCTAATATGTAAGCCCTAATTATTTATCCTAAGTCACTTAAGTGACTTCATTACATATATAGCCTTTTATCATAACCTTCCCTCTCCCAGCCGAGTTACCCGATGTAAATGGCTTGGCCATATTCTTAGGGAGGTTTTGTAAACCCTCCTTATCACTGAATTCTGTAAAGTTCCCACACAACCTGCCGCTTTCTGCCAACAGATGGTGAGAATTTAGCTCTCATGGATTTTTGATCAATGACTACAGTCTAATTCAACCATGCTATCCAACTTAACCTTCGTGTCCTGGCACTGCTATTACTCTTCATAATTGCCATAGCAGTCACAGAATGCATTTGTCTCATCATTTCCATGGTGGGATCTCTGGCAGCTATCACTTCGATGATTATTTTTTGTCTTCCTCACCACATCATGATTTATAATGTTTCATAATTTATCATTAGTTATTTGATCTCTTATGTCATGCCACATGGAATTCCAGGGTTTCCCTCCCCAGTGGGCCTCAGTGCCCATAATGTTGCAATACTTAATTCAGTTGAGCTTAATCGAGCATATTTTTTCTAATGTTGGTCAGAATCTCCAATTTTACTATGTACGTACAAAAGGGTCTGATCCCACTGGAAAAGGATTGTATGTCAGCTCTTATAAGCATTATATATGCATATATTCACTACAAATGAAAAAAATTAGGTTGAACCTTCGTTGCACGGGAACCGCTCCCGGACTTTAGGAAACCCGTTCCAGGAGTTCCCGCGTTCCAGGGAGCTTAGGAACGGGTACGAAACGTTCCAGAATGGATGGGAACGGTTCCGGGAGCTTAGGAGCTTTTCGGGAGCTTCGGCCATGAAAGTTAGGGAGCTTGGGAACTTCAAATCGGGAGTTCCGGATTTTGGGAGCTTGCACGCGCTCCAGTTTGCCAGGCTGAGCAGAAGACGGTTGTCGAGGTGGGTCTAGCGCGAGAGCCGAGAGCAACAGCAGGGACAACACAATGCACCTGCAACTTCTCTCCTGCGACTTTTTCATTGTGATCCTAATTCCTGTCACTGAAACTCAAGCTACGGCCTCATTTCATTATTTTTTTCGACTTCAATTCTTACTCAGATTGTGATGACAATGTATCGGAGAAAAAACGCGAAATTCGACATAAAGTCGCTGGGGACCCGCCGGCGTTTCCTGTGCTTTTACTGGCAGTGTCGCCTGGAATCCCCGGGAGGTTGGCTCGGCGGTTGGCTGAGACACAGGCTCGGGGTTCAACCACCAATTACATCGGTAACTCAAACTTAGAATTAGAAACGTTTTAAAATTTTAATTTTCAGTTTTAATTTTTAGTTGATGTATTAGACTTTAGTTATAGTTTTAATAATTAATTTTAAATTTTAAGTTTTAGTTTATAGTTTATGTTTTAACTTTTAGTTTTTATTTTATGTTTTTAGTTTATGGCATATGTTTTAGTTTATGTTTTAGTTTTAGTTATGTTTTAACTTTTTAGTTATGTTTTAACTTTTTAGTTTATGTTTTAGTTTTAGTTTTAACTTTTATGTTTATGTTTTTAGTTTTAGTTTTAATTTTTTAAATTTTAAATTTTTAAGTTTTAGTTAAACAGACTTTAACTTTAGTTTTATATTTTACTATTTTAATTTTAGTTTAGTTTAGTTATATTTGTATTTTAATGTACTACTCCTAAATAGAAGATTTAAATAATAGTAATACTAAATACTAAATAGTAATACAATATTTAAATAGTATGCTATTTTTTTTTCAATTATATTATTTTTTATATTTTTTTAATATATATTATTGCCGTTCCCAACCCGCCGTTTCCTATAAATTTAGGGGAAACTTCTAGCCGTATCCGACACCCGTACCCAAGTTCCCAACGTTCCCGCGTTCTGGAAACTCGTGCAACATAGGGTTGAACAGATCAAGGTAATGCCCATGCTTTTTTTCCTGGGTATTTGCCCAATATTTTTGAACATTTTCCTTCTGAATTTGTAGTTTGGTTATGGGAATTTATTCTTTGATTATTTTATTTTCATTCGGGCTACTGTGTGTGGGGCTTTTAATTGTATTGCCTCTTCAGTGTCCAGACAGCATATTGTGGTGACCACATACCCTTCAATATTTGCATATAATCAGACTATGAATTGACTGTTTAATGGCATGACCTGGTCTATACTTGATGATTATTTACCCTAATCAGGTTTCTTATAGATTGCAGAGCCAGTGTCTAGGATAGATGCTTCTGCCTGGATTCTGCACAGCATTCCTCCCTATGCTAGATTAAGGATAGCCTTGCCATAGCTACCAGAGCCGACTGTTGTGGCAGATTTGGTCAATTATCATTCAGTTCTTATACTAATTCAATGTATTCTAGGTCTGACTGGTATTATGCCGACAATACGACTTTCTTACCATTAATAAAGAAATGGTTCTGTGCATAGAAATAGATGAATTAAATAATTTTTGGTAGTAGCCAGACTTCTTTGGATGTTCCATTTTTAAAAATATTTTTATGTTCTTTAGAAGAAGCTCACCCCATTCTTGGGATTTTGCAGTACTGTTGGTGATGTTTAACAAAGCGGTTCTTTCATCGTTCAACTTTCCTTGTGCTAATGTCATCACGTTGCTTCAGGTAGATGTCCTTTTTTCACTAATAGATTAATGCTGTGAGATATTTTCTATTCTGAGCTTTAGATGAAGCTCTACTCAACAGATTCTAATAGATTTGAACAGGATTCTTTTATGATATAGCTCAGCAAACAAATACCTGATGTTCTGGACATCCAAACACGAGCTGGTATGGCATGCTGTGTCTTCAAATGAAGATTAAATTCCCTTGGTCAAAGTTGCAGAAGTTCCATGTGGATTTTATTGTCCTAGACCAGATGTGACCAACATGCATTAGTTATTTAAAATTAATATGATTATAAGACAACTATTTGAAATCAAATTACTTTTCTTTCTAACTTTTGTTTATGATGATTCTTAGATTCAGAATCAAATCTGGAATGTATTTTATTTGTCACTTACTCATGGACAAGAAAATTTTCCTCGATACTGCATTGGTTTATCGTCTCATGCTAAGGAATGATTTTTCTCCCATAGACAACCTTACCTGTTTTATACATCTCCTGATTTGTTTGCATTTGATCTCTTGTATGTTTGCATTTGCTCTATCCCAAGACAATTTATTATGCACTTTTCTTTTATCTTTTACAGTGGCCACAACAACTTAATATTATTTAGAGTGATTAGGGCATAATGTTTAGTAGACTGCCTTTACAAAGCTCACCTCCATCGTTTGCTGGAAATTTTGTAACTTAGTGTGTGACCATTAGCAATATTTTTATCCCTTCTCTCCAGATGACTTGTCATTAGTCAGTGCAGTTATAACAAAGATCGACTCGTATTTGGCAGATGATCACTTCAACTGCAGTTTTATATACATTAAGGTCATGGAATATGATTTCGTTTAGGACAGTGGAAGGGAGAAACACATTGGCAGACATGTCTTCAAAATTATTTATACCGCTTGAGACATATATACGTACATCACCTCTTTCAGTTGCTTACTTATTATACATGGTAAGGCATCATGTATTTGCAAATTTTGTTCCAGTTCATGTTTTAAAATATTTTGGGCTATAGAACTGAGTGAAGTATTGGGTGTTTCACACTTTATTCTAGTATCCTGCTTTGATATTGTATGATTTATATGCGAGAAGATAATGGGTATGGCGTCAATTCGTGGAGTTAATGTGCCAATGTACACAACATTGAGACGGACAACGGTGATTTTTACAATGATTTTCGAATACTTTCTTTCGGGAAAGAAACACTCTTCTACTATTATTGCCAGGTACAATCTTTTGCTTTTTTTCCATTTCTATTCCACCTCAGAATTGATCTTGAGGCCTGCATAAAAAAATTGACTTTAACATTTTTGAGGTCTGCATAAAAGTTTACTGTGAACTTTTTCGCTATACAGAATTGTTCTTCGATAATCAGAGAAGTTAACTAATCCCTTTCCTTGTGGCTTATACCAAGGGTTTTATCAGTGTGGGCTTAATTTTGTTGGGAGCATTTGTAGCTGGAGCTAGAGATTTGTCCTTTGATTTTAATGGCTACGCAATAGTGATAATTTCCAACATAACCACAGCAATATATCTAACGACTATAGCTCGCATTGGTAGTATTCTCAGATCTATGGTCCCATGATTTATTATTTCCAATTATCTGTATAGTGATGATGGGGGTTAAAACTTAAAAATAGCACTGTTATGATACTGATGCACTCTTCAATGCTTGCAGGGAAATCTAGTGGTCTCAATAGCTTTGGTCTTATGTGGTGCAATGGTAAAGCTAGCTTTGTTTAGTCATTACTTATTATTTTGTAAAACCTAAACATATATATATAGTGCTTGCTGATAAAGAGGTCAGTAGTTATACCTTACAAGTCTATAAGAAAATACCAATCTTGTAAACAAGGTCCAAATTTTCATTATTTGCTTTGATTCAGTAGCAGCAGTTACAGTCTTTGTTTTAGAAGGAAGTTTGTTTTATGTTGACAATAAATGATATTAGTCCATGGTTATTTTCAGGTGTGATTTGTGGACCTGTACTTTTTCTATGGAGCTTCTTTAGTGGCGAGCTGGAAATGACGATCAATTTTCCACAGTTGTATTCTCCAGTGTTTCAGGTGCTTTAATCTCATCCAAGTGAAATGGGATCTTATGTGTATTTCTGTTTAAAATATTTATGATATGTTTTTTTCTTTTTTCTTTTTTCGAAGGAAAACTTTGTAGGCTTCCTCACTCTTCACCAGAATATCCAGATGGACGAGTGTCAACCGCCAGCTGCAAGAGCAGCTGGTAACCCTGAGGGACCTGATCCAATTGGAACTTGTGACCCTCTCCATTGGCAACATGCCTTTGGTGGATAGTCCAACCAATTGAGCCAGTCCTTGATATTTGAATTATGGTAGTAAATAAAATTGGTTAAGAGGTGTTTTCCTGTGAAGAGTTTTTAGGAAACTATTAATGAAAAATATTGTACTTCAGTTTAAACCTTACGTTCATACAAATGCATATATGCATTTTTCATAGACAAATTTTGAAGTAAACAGTTCCTGTTCACTATTAAATTGACAGACGATCTCTGCAATGTTTAAGAATATACTTGAGTCACCTGACACGAGGATATGGAAATACGAGTATTCAACACGAGACATGATGACCCTGGAAACACTAGGTTACCAGGATACGGATCTGGATCCGGATCCGGTCCGCCAGATTTTTGAAAAGCCAGGATCCGGATAAGGCTAGGATACGTCAAGTACACAAAAATATAATAATAGTTTTTTAATTTTAATATATATAAAATTATAACTATATATAATTCTATTGTATATATATATTATTAAATTTACAACATATTTTAAAAATATATGAATTTATTATAACATTAAATTTTTTAATATTTATGATTTAACATTATTATTATATAGGTTTTAACTTTATTACTTAAAATATATTATGCAAGTTAAAGTGTGTTAATTTTATAATACTCTAAATTAACTTTAATTTTTATACCTTAACTTTATTGTTACACGAAGTTAAAAAGTTAAACCCATAGAAAAACTTAGTAACATAGAGAAAAAAATATCCGAAGTCGTCGCCTGCTGGTTGATGCCACCGCTGGTCCAAAGTCCAAGCTACTCGCCTGATGGTTGTCAGTCTCTGTCCGCGTTATCGCTGCTCTGTGGGGTAACGCGAAAGGAGGGTAGGGCAAAATGCGGCTGCAGAAAAATGCCAAAAGAACGGAAAAAAACAATAAAGAAATCGCAGGATCCATTTACCTCTGGTTGGAACCGTTTCTGTTTTCGAAGGATCCGGTTTAGGCATGGTTCCGTCGCGGATCCTGGTGGATCTGGATCGGAACCGCAGATCCGCAGATCCCTGAGTGACCCCTGACGGATCCGGTTACACAGCGGAAACAGGACATTGGGACATATATATATATAAAGATCCAATTTTTTTTAGAAACTATCACATTTACAAAACACTTAAAAGTTAAAATCCCTTCAAATCTCGGTTTTACCATTTATCTGCACAATGAGAGACTGACAGCTCTTTCCCTGCAGCTAAAAGTGAAAAAACACATCGAGAAAATGTTTTTAGAGTGGGACATGTCTGGGGCACGTGTCTTGTTTCAGGACACGTCTAGGGAATGTGTCCTAGTGTATCTGTGTCCAACACGTGAAATAAGGACACGGAGCCCCTAAGGGATGTGTCCTGTTTCATAAGAATATCCTGAATAATGAATATTATAGAATGATGATAATGGACCTCGTGACGGTGTACATATATGCATTGACTGGTCACAAGTTAAGAGATGTATTATTTAACTTTTCATTATCTCCTAATTATTATTTTATTACTATAATTATTTATTATATTTTACTATAATTTATGTTTATTACAAATTTCCTCTCATGTCTTAGGAAAGCAAACGTTATGGTTCAAATATTCAAAAATATGTGTTAGCCATAGTACCTTAGGAGTTGACAGCTTCTTTAGCTTTTGTACTGTCAGAGCTAAAGCAGCCTTTTTTATTTTGCAGGCTATGATGCTGCTTTCGTGTATGATGGCATTTTGTCTTAATTATGCCATATTTTTGAATACGACGCTGAACTCTGCCCTTACACAAACCATATGTGGTAATCTGAAGGTGCGATCCTTGCTGTTTCTTGTTGAATTAATTCATTTCTTCAGTATGCAGCCCTCTTAACAACTCCTTGAGAAGAATTTTCCTCTGAATGTTTCCAAGACAGAAGTTGGTATTATGCTATTTCGTGTGCAATTTTACTAATTTCCTCCTGTATATATTTCTGGCATACAGGATTTCTTCACTGTAATCATTGGGTGGCTATTGTTTGGTGGATTACCTTTTGATTGGGTAAACATTTAATTCTTCTACCCTTCATTATAATATTGTTGTACTGAGTCTTTATTTTGGTTCCAACCCAAATTTGTAGATGCTTATAGAATTTTCAGGTCTCTGATTGCTTTGTTACATGATCATGATTTAAAAATATTTCTTGTTTGGATTTGAAATATTTTATTAGAAGCGACTAAATTTATCTCATTTTTGCTGGCAGTTAAATGTTGTTGGACAGTCTCTTGGATTCTTTGGCTCAGGTGTATATGCTTTTATCAAAATCAAAGGAAAGTAAAGGAGATACCATGTTCTGCGACTTTTTGGCAAATCACACCAACTAACTTGACATAGTTGTTATAATTCTATGCTACTGCAAATTTGCCACCTTGATCTTGGAATGGTAGATATCTCAATCATCAAAGATATGCCCCAGATGGTGTATGGCGTGATTGTTGTCAACTTGGATTATATCTTTGTTAATTCTGAGGCATAGCATACATCCCAATGTTGTATTGATTGAATTTTCGATTTCTACTGTTATGGCAGTGAATACATGGAATGCTTTTAGCATTCAATTGGCCATTTTTGCTATAGGTTGTTTTGAAGTTACTTTACAGAACAATTATTTTGACCTTTTTTAAAGAATGGGATAGAAGTTGTTCTGTGGATCAGTTTTACATCTATGGTGGCTCATTTTACTCTAAAAGGAGTTGCTGCTATTTTTTTTCATAAATACAAGATTAGTTCATTTTCGGTCAACCTTTTTGGACTTTGGTGGACTTGTCTCCTGCATGCCTGTGAAACTTCAGTATATGTTGCATCACTTGCATGGCTTGGAATCTGATCCCAGTTTGAAAACTTGAAAGAGACTTTCCTAGAAAGGAAAACATGCACACAAAAATTCGGTGGATGGTCGAACTCCTTATTACAGAAAATATGGACATATCCCATTGAACAGTAAGGATGGTATACAACTATTTATTTTTTATGAGCTAACAACCGCACTGACATTTCTGCAAATGAAACTAAAAAAGAACATATAACACCACAGAAGAAAGTGATAATTTCCAGTGCTAAGGTAGAAAGGTGTCCTGCAACTGATATTCTTTGGGGAGTTCTATCTAGAAGAGTTGATGAGTATGGGTTTGATGCACGAGGCTATCTTCTGACAGAAAATTTTCTATTTAATATGCGAAATCCAGGACAGTTTTTTCTTGTGGGTCAATTGTTGAGCCTGTTCCAACCAATCAGCGATCATAAAAAAAATAATGAATTGCCACATACAATAGGTGACTGTCTTGAATGAAAAGTTCTTGTTGTGACTCGTATTAGTAATAAGTTAATTATAGGAGTGATTTAATAACTTCTTACATGGCATATAAGAGAAAAGTAATAATGTATTTAATGATTCCTTGATTAATGGAATAATACATTCTGCCCTTTTATATATATATATATATATTTTTATTTTTATTTTCCGGAGAAAAAAATCTTTTTATTGACAGAGAATAACATTGACTGTCCACAGGGACTTACATCATAGCTCATCGAGCATCCTACTCATCAGAGCAGTTCATTAACAACCTTACAATTTTACAAAATAAAACTGTGCATTAAGCACTAAAACCTGAAACCTTCTTTTGCATTACGCAAAGGGCTCTGAGATGATTACCCATTAATCAATACAGGTTCATAGCGTAACCGATCCTCTTGGGCTTGGATCAGCTTAGCGCATTCTACCAGAGCCCCTGATTTCAAAAAGGTTCTGATTTGCTGACTGCTATCATTACATTCCCCCTGATATCGATGGTAGTGCGTCTTATGTCTTTATGGAGAAGCTGGTGACTTGGCCGTTGGTAAGTTCCTCCCCTTCTAAGATTCTTGGTTGAATTGCTAGAGCCAATTTCGATAAAGTGTCTACTTCTGTGTTTAGCTCTCTATAAATATGAGAGAAGGAAACCGATTCGAAGGAGGGCTTCAAGGCTTGTATTTCTTTTAGCAGATAGTGTAGATGAGGAGCTCTGATGTTGCTTTTACCATTTACCCAGTCAATCACCGTTTTTGAGTCACCAAAGATGTGTAATCTTGGAATCTGCCTGTCCTTAGCAATCTTCAAAACTGTCCATAAGGCTGATAGTTCATCTTTGCTGTTGGTAGCGTGGCCCAAGGTGAATTTGATAGAAATTTTCCTGTGTTCAGACAGATAAATGACGCTTCCTGCTCCTCCTAATGGCGGATCCCCTTGACTTGCACCATCAAAGAAAGCCCAAGGTTGGCTTTTGTTTATCTCTATCGCAGCTACCACACGACATTTGCTTGGTTTGGGCAATGTTTTAAGTTCCTGCATTTTCTGAACCAGCAATGAGGATGTTATGTCAGCAGGGGTCCAAAGGTATTTGAAAATTGCTCTATTTCGAGCTTCCCAAATACTGAACATGAAGAGGGCAGGGAAGGTGTCAAAACAACATATCCTTGTGTCCCGCCACCAATTCTGTACGCGCTGTTCCAGGGTATTTTCGCAATTCGTGATCGTCCTGTCTTGTGAGAGAGTCCTTGCTGCAGTAGTCCATACGTCTCCTGCATAAGGACAAGAGTTGAATAAATGAGAGGATTGTTCTTCACTTGATTTGCACAGTATACAGATACTTGGTCCTTGGAATCCTCTTTTTCTCAGATTTTCCCAAGTTAGTAATTTGTTGTTCATCGCTAACCAGAATGTTAAAATGGTTTTCAAGGGGCTGTTAATTCCCCACACCTTGCCCCACCACCATCTTTTTTCCCTATCTGACTATTCAAAAATGACTGCTTCGTAACCCTTCTTTGCTGTGAACTCTCCATTCACTGCGTTCTTAGTCCATATCAGCTTATCCTGTTCATCCTCATCTAGTTGTACAAAACTTGCAACCAGCATGTTCACATAGTTGTTCCATTCTACTGCCTCTTCCCCACTCAGCCTTAGATCCTGTGCATCTCTCCACCCCGCTCTTCCTTTTAGTTGGGGATGTTGGGCTTGCACATCTACCAACTTATGTATCCTTTGCGCTCTCAACTGAGATAGTAAAGACTTTGATAGCTTGAAGTTCTCATCTGCCCCTGCACACGGGTCCTCTCCTAGTCTTAAACTTTTTCCATTTCCTACTCTCCAGGCTGTCCAATTTCCTACTAAAAGAAAGGCCAAAAGCATTGCTTTCCACCCTACAGATCCATTTTTGTGAGTTTTGTTGGGGTTCCTGAACCATTCGATAAGTGAGGTGTTTGGGTAGTATTTGGAGCTCAATACCTTGCTCCATAAAGTGCCTGGATTTTGTGCTAGTCGCCACAGTGACTTTGTTGCTAAGGCTTTGCAAAATAAAGGTAGGTTTTTTATTCCCCAGCCACCTAGCTCTTTTGGAAGAGAAATGGTAGTCCATTTTGCCAGGGGTATACCTTCTGTTTGTTTACTGACTGTCTAGAGGAAAGAAAAGCACATCTTCCTTAATTTAATTAAGATTCCTTTGGGGATGTAGGCAATGGATGCCCAATAAACGGGGATACTTTGCAAAATGACTTTAAGTAATACCAATCTGCCTCCTCTGGAAAGGAATCGATTGGTCCAAGTTGAAATTCAGGCTTCTACTTTATTGTATAGCCAAACCCAATCTTGGAAGGCATAGCTGTTTGGTTTAAGAAAAAAACCTAAATACTTGAAACCTTCTGATATTGCTGTGGTTGGAAAAGGTATCATCTCTTTTTCTCGTTGAGCCAAATCTTCTGAGAATTCATTGTGTTTCAAGCTTGATTTTCCTACATTTATCATCATCCTTGTTGCCTTCTTGTATTTATCAAGTAAAGAGGCATAGACTCTGAGATTTTCCTCCGATCCCATGCCAAACATAAGAACGTCGTCTACAAAAAGGGTGTGAGTGATTTCTTCTGTGCTGGATACTTTAACCCCCTCGATCCTTCTATCATTTTTAGCATTATGTATTAAACGACTCAAAGCATAAACAACTAAAAGGAACACGAAGGGTGAGAGGGGGCATCCTTGCCTGAGGCCTCTAGTAGGGCGGAAGAAACTTGAGGGTGATCCATTGATCAATACTGCGAATGAGGTAGATTGAATACACCCCATAATCCAGTCAACCATTTCCATCACCATTCCAATTTGAATCAAAATCAACCTTACAAAGGTCCAATTTACTTTATCATAAGCTTTTGAGAGGTCTAGTTTTAGAGCGAAGGCACACTGCTTTTCAATCTTGATGCTGTGAATTGCCTCTTGAGTTAGCGAAACTGCATCATGGATTTGTCTATTGTGTAGGAAACCAAATTGTTCTTCTGTTACAACCTTGCTCAGAATGGGTTTTAATCTTAGTGCAATGACCTTGGCTACCACCTTGTATATCATATTGCATCATGATATTGGCCTAAAGTCATCGAAGGTTTCATTTTTATGCTTTTTTGGAATCAAAGTTATGAAGGTTGAATTAATGCTTCCTTGCACTTTCCTTGACTTCCGAGATTCCTTAACCACTGCCAATAAATCCTTTTTTAATTTATCATAAAAACCAATGAAGAACTCCAGAGTAAAGCCGTCTGGACTAGGGATTTTTCTTTTTGGAAGGAATGCATAACATGCTGGATTTCCTCTTCCGAAATATCTTTGGTTAATTCTTCGTTCATTTCATCTGTAATTAGTCTAGGGAATAGACCAATCACCTCCAGAATTTCTGTAATTGGACGTCCTTCAGGTTCCGTAAAAATGTTTTGGAAGTGTTCTACAGCTACTCTAGATTTTTCTGGAAAAGACCTAACCAGATTACCCTGCCCTGTCTTGATTTCATGTATTGTATTTATGTTCTTTCGATGAGCTGCAAATCTGTGAAAGAATTTAGTGTTTTGGTCTCCTCCTTTTAGCCAAAGAGCCCTGCTCTTTAATCTCCACTTCTGTTCCTCTTTCAGCAGGAGCGAGTCCTTTTTCCTTTCTAATTGCTTCAAAATTCCAATTTCTTCTGTGGTGAAAACGCCCTCCTTGTTTTTGACATACAGTTCAATTTTCTCTTCTATCCCAGTGAGCTCTTCTTGTTGGGAAATTCTGTGTTTCTTGTCCCATTCTTTAGAGTTTTTTTTCATCCTCGCCATATTGTCAGTGAATTGTTGCATAAAGGAGTGATTCAGAACTTCTCTTAGGGGTTGCCATGCATCCAAAATTAGGGTTTTGTAATTCTCCTCTGACAGCCAAAGGGGCTTGAATTTGAAGGGTGTTGGAGGCTTTTTTTTCAGGGACTCTTATTTTTAAAACTATCGACCGATGGTCCGAGTTTCCTCCAGTTTCAATTGTTGATTGCACAATCAACAGTTCATTTACCAGATTTTTTGATACCAAGAAGCGATCTAATCTCTTGGATATTGCCTGGTCTCCACCTCGTTTGTTTCTCCATGTAGGCTCCAACTTTGATGGAGCTATGTCCACCAATCCTTTTTGCTAAAAAAATAGCCGAAAAAGGAGCTCAATGTGTCGCTCCTCGCATTCTTTCCCCATACCTCATTTAAAGTGAGGGCCAGGTTTAAATCTCCCCCCAAAATCACGTTTGTCTGATCCAGAGCACCGAAATTTCCAATGGATTCCCAGTATACTTTCCTGTCATAGAAAGGTCCGTAAACATCTAGAACCGTGTATCTTAATCCTGTTTCTCCATCCTACAACAGAGTCCCTAGGATTGAGCCATATCATGTTGCTGATGTCAACTTCAATTATGGGCTCCAAGCCGTTAAAATGACTCCAGAATGCCCATTCGCATCTATACTTTCCATTTTCCAGTCCTTAACACACTCGCTGACTACTTCCTCATCCATTTTCCCATCCATCATAGTTTCTTGAATCATCAGAACCGTCGGATTTAGGTTAGCTATTAACCTTGTAAGGGCAATTTTTTGGAGGCCCCCCCTAGCCCCCTTACGTTGAGAGAGAGGATTATAATTAGGGACCCTTGCTTGGGGCCATTTCCACTCTAAGAGTCCGAGTTATTAAGGATTGCCGTCCCTGTTTAACGTCCAAAACCGCTTGCTTTTGTGCCTTTGAGAACATAGATTTTCTTCCGGCCTGGGATTTTTGAGGAGGGTTGAGGGCTGGGCCCCCCGTTGAGACACATTCCTCCTCTTCCATCTGGGGTTTTTTGGATCTTAGGTTATACTCCTTCCTCTGTTCTGACTGATTTTTTGGAGCTGGCATTACTACTTTTCGAGGCGAAGAGGTGCTTAAAAGTGTTTTTTTTCCTTTACCTGATAAGCTCTTAGTTACTTCTTTATTATTTAAACAAAGATGGTTAACTAATGGAGTATCAGTGTTAATACCTATGTTAACCGATGATGACGTTCCGTCCTGTTGAGACCTGGCTAATGCGTTGCTGATGAGTTGTCCAAATGTGTGGTCCCCTTTGTGGCCTGGAATAAACCACACGATTGGGTCTTCCCTTTTTCTATGCACCTATTGTCCTCAAACTTCATCTGCGTCTCTTCTTCGCCACCTTTCGCAATTCTGTCCCCTTTTAATGTAGCAGAACTGTTGGAGGTCTTTTTTACCCATACTTTTTTGAATCGAGGGAGCTCCTTGCGCACAGAACAGTCTTTCTGCAAATGGCCAACCATGCTACAGCTATAACACCTGAACGAAAGCTTCCAATAATCCAGTCGTTGTGTCCATTTGCTACCGTGCATTACTATTACTAATTCTTCGTAAAGACCTTCTCCAAATCTAGATCTACCACGATTCTTGCGCACCGGCGGTCAATTTTTGTTTCCCAGTCCTTTTCCAGGGCAAAAAATTTCCCTATCTTGTTACCTTTCGCCTCCAAAATTTGCTCTTGCCAAAATACCAATGGTAACCCCGGTAAAATGACCCAGACCTGCTATTGGTTATGAGGTTCCTTTTTTAGATTGAAATCCACCCTCCAATTCTTTAGAATTAGACCTGACGGTCCCCAATGTCAGTGTCTATCTAGGAGCTTTTGGCCATCTTCCTTCTGCCGCAATCTGATTAGAAACCATCCTCGCGGGAGTACGTGGAAATCATGTGTATAACCCAGACTTTCGCTCCAATTCGACTCCATCCACCGTAGTAGAGTGTCTCTTCCTGGTGTCTTCCCGCAGAATCTCCCTATTAGAGCCAAATTCAAATAGTCGGGGATCTGTTCTAACTATATGTCCTTCCCGACTGTAAGTTCTGCGTATGTTTTCTTCAGCCTTATTCCTTTGGCTTTACCTGACTTAAATTCACTTGAGTATTTCTTTTGAGTGAGGTCATTCACATGAGGTTTTGCGGCATCTTCTTCCATGATTGTGTTGGGTGGCACGTTTTCCATCTGTGACGGGTTTTCCTCCTGTACGTCCCATAAATCCTCCGTACAGTGCAATTCCTGTTCCATGCAAAAGATGGATCCATTTTGGGCATTTGGTTCATAGTCCACCTCATCGATGTACATTGTGCCCCCCCCAAAAAATAAACTTAGCTGGTGTGCGAGTGTGCGATGAGTCTTATTTGCGGTTAAAACTGTTTTCCGGGAGATTGCGGAGTCAATCATTGTGGACAGAGGGTGATAAAACTAAAAACTGCGTTTCCCCTCGCCTTCGCTCCTTCGCATGCTGCACCCTTCCCTCGAGCTCCCTCACACACTACTCCCCACCCTTATATATATATCATGGTTGTGCATCTCTGAATACAACATGGTATCACAACAAGAAGACCTTGAGTCTCAGAAAGTTTGTAGAAGAGCAGCTTGAGAAAGTGTGTGGGTCTTTGGTGTAAAATAGGATTGATAGGCAAGTTATTATAGTTCATAAGTATTTAAACCCAGGCCTTTTAAAAATTGTCTAAAGTTATTATGAAAGGAATTTGTTTAATACTTTTGGGTCAAGGGCTTCGTGACCCAATATCAACCTGGAAAAATTGAACAACGACAAGGAAGAGAACATGCAGAAATATGCATCCATTGAAAAAGATTGATTCAGGCCTAGGGAAGACCCCAGGGCCTAGACCCCAGACCTAGATGCGCATGATAGACCAGATGTGACCCAAAACTAACCAAACGTGTCAACATAGAACATGGATACAAACCAGAACTAAATTGTTCATCTTACACAGTAGCAAATTGAAGAAAAGGAAACTGCATTTTGAGATGGAGCATCCCTCGATTGGTTACGATCCTCAAGCTAGGATCATCTTTAGAGGAAGATTGTTGAATGAGAGAAAATAATAAGGAGCCCAATAAATACAAAGATAGATCGGCTAGATTACGAGCTAGCTTGATTATGTTCTTCTCAAAGCAATGAACCTCTTCCAGTGTCTCCCTTCTATGGAGAAAAATGATTAAATTGTTCATCTTATGCAATAGTAAATTGAAGAAAAGAAAACTGTGTTATGAAATGGAGCATCTCTCGATCGGTTTCGATCCTCAAGCTAGGATCATGTTTAGGAGCAATATTGCTGAATGAGAGAAAATAATAAGGAGCCCGATAAATACAAAGATAGATCAGCTAGATTACGAGCTAGCTTGATTATGTTCTTCTCAAACCAACGCATCTCTTCCAGCGTCTCCCTTCTGTGGAGAGAAACGATTAGATTGTTCATCTTATGCAGTAGCAAATTGAAGAAAAGGAAACTATGCTCTAAAATGGAGCATCCCTTGACCGATTTCAATCCTTAAGCTAGGATCATCTTCAGGAGGAAGATTGTTGAATGAGAGAAAAGAATAAGGAGCCCAACAAATACAAAGATAGATCGACTAGATTACGAGCTAGCTTGATTCGGTTCTTCTCAAACCAATGGACCTCTTCTAGCGTCTCCCTTTCGTGGAGAGAAACAATTAAATTGTTCATCTTACGCAGTAGCAAATTGAAGAAGGAAACTGCATTATGAAATGGAGCATCCTTGGACCGGTTTCGATCCCTTATTCTTTTATCCCATTCAACAATCTTCCTCCTAAAGATGATCCTAGCTTGAGGATTGAAATCGGTTGAGGGATGCTCCATTTCAAAATGCAGTTTCCTTTTCTTTAGTTTGCTACTATGTAAGATGAACAATTTAATCGTTTCTCTCCGTTACCGGATAAACTAGCAGGGCTAGTTCATTGGCAAGCATAGGAGAGATTTGAGACACTATCACCTTATCTCAACCTCTCAACTTCTTCGGGATTATAAACACCCCAAGGGGAGAGCCCTTATACTGAGATCCTTGTAGACACACACAAATATCTCCAACGACCTTGGTGGCTAGATTAGTACCTTATGGAGTCAGGTAGAGAATGAATAAGACATACTAAAGATAATTCTAATTAGGCATTAGTCTAAAGATGAATTTGTGACTATCAGATGTTTGTTTGCATAGAATACTTGTGTCCCAAATAAAAAACAGTATCCAAGTGTAACTAGTAAGGCATCAATATTTCAGTACTTATGGTGTGTGCATGTATAAGTTAGTTTTGCAAATATATAGTCCAAATCCACCACCAGTTATCAGTTGGTATTTAGGATCATCATCCAATTTCATTTAATGAGTGCATTTACATAAATAAATAGACCAAATCATAGTTTTACATCAGCTTATGACATTCCATGCATCAAGTTGCTTCATAGTGATCAGTACTAAGTGATTAGACCCCTATTGTAACAGTGACATAAATATAACAACAATGATCTAAAGGTATCAATGCTTATAACATTTTTAAGGCATTTAACTGTAGTGTGATCACCAATTTTCTTAACGTTTCAAACCATAAATAGTAGCATCCAATGAGGCATCAATTCATTAATTAAACTTGTTTACTAATCACTGTTTGTTAATTTTGCAGGTCTGATTTGTGAGGAGAAGCAACCTTCAGGGTTGGAAGATCTCCATGATAAGGCCCCTAAGGGCTCGGTTTTAGGCTTGAGGGATTGCTTCGGAGGAAAACGTGGTAAAAGAGGGGAGCGCTGGGCCTAAAGAGGAAATGCTAGGGCTTTAGGAGGTAGGGTTTAGGATTGGTTAGGGTTTGCAACAGGGAAGTAGGGGAGAAAGGGTATGAGGGAGCAGACCGAGGGCTTAGAAAGGAAGGCTAAGGGGTGAAAAGAGAGTTTAAGGGCTGAAGGAAGGGAGGCCGAGGCTTGAGGAAGGCAGGATGAGGGTTTGAGGAGGAGGCCGCATCCTTAGATGAGCTTAAATTGCAAAAAAAAAAACTGTTTTTTTTGGATTTTAATGAAATTTAAATTTTTTAGGTTTTTCAGAAATAAGTTTTGATTTTTAGGATTTTCTGATATAAAATTATAGACCTAAAAAAAACTAATCTAATCTACCATGAAAATACAAATAAGTACATATAAAAATGTATAAAATTTGAAGAAAAAGATGACAAGAAAGGGAACGATTCTTGTCTCAATCCCAAGCATAAGGGATTGATGATTAGCGTCCCTACATGAGAAGTTCCTCTAGGCTTGCAAAACTAGGGCTTCCACCACCAACCCCTAGGGTTAGTTGGGGGAACCTAATAATTAGCAAAAGTAGAGATCCAAGGGTTTTTTCAAGAAAACTTCTCCAAGAGAACGTCTTCTACCATACAAATTGACAAAATCTTGATAATCAAACCCTAATCAACAACATAGAATGCACTATTACAACACCATTAAATAGAGATAGAGATATTCTTACCAAGATTCAACAAAGATGAGCAAAGCAATAGGTCACCTTTGTGCATGAGTTTCATCCAACCATTCTAGCATCAACATGTATGAGAAACAAAACCCTATCATTCATCCACACATTACTTCACAAGCCAAGAAAGAGACTCCTCAAGAGGTGTGCATCACATCATAAACCCATATAACAAGACAAAGAGAAGAAGTATCATTTTTATCCCTAGTCTTGTGTTTTACAAATGAGTGAGGAAGGCTTATTTATCGCCTCACATCCTCACTTTTTACAAATAACCAGGCCGAAAATCCATTTAAATGTCAATGTAAAAATATAACATAAAATAGTCTAAAATAATCTAAAACATGGGTAATTTCGGGTATTTCCCCCCAAAGTTACCAAAAACTTATGAAAATAGCTAAAACTGAAAAAGTATCTCCACTCTGAAGGATGGAATGGACAGGGAGAGAATGTCATGCCCCATCTAACCCTAAATATGATGAAAAAACCCTCAACGCCCCCCTTCAATCAAGCTTGAAGGCCTGGGAAACAAGGATGACATCATCAAGGTACACGCTCCCAGAGAGAGGGCGTTGTGCTGAAAGGAGGCCAAGAGGGGTGCCTAGGGTGACTGGAAGAGGAGGCAAGTGCCCCTAAGTGGAAATATGTCACCTGTGTGAAGATCAAGTAGGGGGGTCATGTGACTCAGTGACCTTCCCCTAAGATCCCCAGACACCAACCTTAGGGATACAAGCCCTAAAATGAGGCAGTCAGCAATGCCACTAAGCCATAGTACCCCTAAAGGAAGAATCAAGGGGTCCAGCCTGAACCACCCCTCAAAAGGTACAGATAACACCCCCATCCTGGCTTTGAAGAAGAAACATGACCCCTCTCCCTGGGTAGATATCTGAAAGTGAGCTGGTATTGGTACAACATAACACTCTCCATGGAAGGGAGACGTTGGAAGAGGTGTGTTGGTTTGAGAAGAACATAATCAAGCTAGCTTGTAATCTAGCTGATCTATCTTTGTATTTATTGGGCTCCTTATTCTTTTCTCTCTTTCAACAATCTTCCTCTTGAAGATGATCCTAGCTCGAGGATCGAAATCGGTCGAGGGATGCTCCATTTCATAACACAGTTTCCTTTTCTTCAATTTGCTACTGTGTAATATGAACAATTTAATTGTTTCTTTGCACTAAAAGGAGACGCTAGAAGAGGTTCATTGGTTTGAGAAGAATATAATCAAGCTAGCTCATAATCTAGTTGATCTATCAAGTCGTATTTATCAATGTTATCGGAACCTAATTGCTTCTGGCCAAACTGACCGGTCCAACCTGTTCAAAAGGTGTTTCCGTTCGAATGGGTGTGTCAAACCGAAAAAGGCCGGTTCTATACTGAACGGGCCGACTCTAGTACAAAACTGGTCGGTTTCATATAGAATCAGTCCTCCTACTCATAACCGTTGGTTTGTATGGAGCCTGTTGGTTTGGTAGGAAGGCATATGTGAAGGTTCTTATCACAAAATTTAAAAAGAAAAAAAAAAGGTAAATCCTAGATCGACAATATTAAATGGTAACATTAAATTCTTAAAGTAAAAGTGGCATTATCCTCGTCTTTCATTTACTATCATTTTACTTAAATTTTTAACGTTACCATTAATTGTTTCAGGATGTTTAAGAGTGGTTCTAACATCATCAGACTTCAAATGCAAATAAATAGAATGTTTGATCCCGTCAAGAATCCAACAGGCTTAACATTTTTCAGGGTTTTAGGATGCAATTTTTCCACTGATTCTATTATGTATGAGGGTATGAGATTGACATTTAATCAAGCACATCAACCCCTCTCTATCTCAGTTTTTTCAATTATGTTATATGTTTGGAGTACTACTCACCGTCACTTGATCGAATTGGGAGAAGCAGTAGGTATTATTGCAGGCCAATCCATTGGGTAACTAGGAACTCAACTAACACTAAGGAATTTTCATACTGGGGGGGCATTTACTGGCGATATTGCAGAACATGTACAAACCTTGATGTCGTTGGTACTGATTGTTCAAATTGATGTTGGTGGCCTCAAAACTAGTTTTTGAAGAATCCCTAGTTTATAGCCTATTTATTGATGTACTTTCATGGTTTAGATATGGATTGCATTCGATGCTATTTTGGTTGTATGCAATCTTACTTGCTATATACATGATAAAATTTGCATATTTGTGTATGATGGTTTGAATTCTCATCGATCCACACACACACACACACACACACCCACACATATATATATTTGAATATTTTATGTATAATTTGGTTGACTGGTATTGTGATCCAATTTTTTTTCCACAAATCTTCCTCCTAAAGATGATCCTAGCTTGAGGATCAAAACTAGTTGAGGGATGCTCCATTTCAAAAAAGAACTAACCAGATGTGGGATTGATGCAAAACACACTCAGATTAAAAGTGACCAGACGTGTGATTGATGCATGACCAAGAATGCATGATTCATAGTGCAGAAAAACCAAATGCAAACACAAATGTCAGGACATTGCCATGCAAAAGAACAATTAGGGCATGCCAATTAAATTTCAGGCAAAATGATAACAAAGGAGAGGTGCACTAGGACACTTGCACAACCAATCCCCAATGCCATTGCAGACCGAACTCGACTTGATATGTGATTAGTGATGTGACATATGTGCAAAGGACACAAAAAGAAGAGTAGGACATAAACATAGAGAAATGGTATTGCCAGAGATCTAATGCACATTCTTTTGTAAAAATTTCAAAAGTTTCATACACAAATTTCTTTATACTGATTCTAAAAGATGGAAAGCCATCTGAAAAAATTAATGGACACAATTTACGTATGTCGAAATCTTCAGGGTTAGTCAGTGGAACTAAGTCTAAATGCACTTAACATTATTGAATGGCGGAATAGGGTTGATAAAAGCAAAGTCAATTATATGACTAACTGTCTATGATTCCAATTTGCATCACCTTGACCTAGCAAAATCGTCAAAATAACTATGGGATGAACTGAATGGCTTATTTGAATCAAAGGCACTATTTGTTGGAAACCTAATCCTACAGGATTATGGTTCCAACGAAATAAATTTGTAAATAATGTAAATAGTAAATCAATAAGAAGGTGAAGTCCAACGGATCTCTTGGAAGGTGAAGGAAAAGAGTCACCTCCTAATGTATAAATATCCATTCATATTCAATGAAATGACATCCGAGAGTTATTATCTATGACATGTGGTATCAGAGCGAGGTTAAGCCTGCCATAAATTTTACTACTTAGTCCTAGTATTCTGCCTAGAGAAATCATACAAAACATGGAGAAAGACGAAGACTGGAGAAATTTGAAGGTAAATACCATAGAAGAAGAAGATGATGAAGATTGGAGTAGCAAAAAATACCAGTGGAAGAGAGAGAAGATAATTTAATCACAACTATTAATTACAGGTGAATATAAAGGATTAGCTCCTGCTCATGATTAATAACTTGTGGGAGATATCAAGTTGGGAGATGATTAGACACACAAAAGAGGCATTCAACATCATAAAGTCTTGTGCATACTTGGATTGAAGAAGAACCTTTAATGTTAATGAATACGTTAAGTATTAAAGTGGATTTTGAAGGTGTAATGTGTCTCACTAAAGACGTTTTGAATGCTTATGCACCCATAGTGGTAGGTTCTAAGAATGATGGCATGTATTTGCTGGATTCCAAGTTGGTGTTGTGTGTGCATTAGTACCAACAATTGATTCAAGCAAACTTTGGCGTTTGAGGTATGGACAATCATAATTTCTCTAGTTTTTCACTACTACATAAGTTAAATATGGTGAATGAATTATAAGAAACATAGAAGAGTGTATTCTTGGAAGCAAATGCACAAAGTTTTCCCTACTAGAAAGGTGCGGTGCACAAAGTCAATATTGGAGATGGTACATATTGACTTGTGTGGACCCATGAGTATTATCGTATGTTATAGGTAAACTATAATTTATGACCTTCATAAATGATTACATGAGAAAGACACAGATTTACTTCCTATAGAAGAAATTTGAGGCATTTGAAACTTTCAAAGAATGGAAGGCCCTTGTTGAAAATAAGAGTGACAAATTTATGAAAGCATTGAGATCTGATGGTCATGGAGAGTATGTGTCCAATGTGTTTGACTCCTTTTGCAAAGAAAATGGGATTAAGAGGTAATTCACAACCTTTTACAAATCAACGAATAATGGACTTGTAGAGCACAATAATTCTGTCATTTAGGACATAACACATTGTAGGTTAAGTTTAAAGATGTTAATTAGAAAATTTTGGTTGACACCTATAACTTTGTTGTGTGTGTGATCAATAGGAGTCCAATTAAAACAATTGCAATATCACATCGTAGGAAGCATGACGCAGGTGCATCACCACAATCATGAATTTGTGCATTTTTGGAATCATATATTGCATGCATATTCCAAAGGAAACCTCCAATTGTCAAATAAAGGGTGCTAGTAAATTTTTCTTGGTTGATGAACAATCAAAGGTATATCAATTGTGAGACTTTGGAAGATCATAAGCTAGTAAAGAAGCACACTGTTGTGTTTGATGAAGCACAAATGATAGAGTTTAAGAAGTTTGTTAGTGCTCAAGGCATCATATGTATGGATGTTGTTGAGAATATTGATTATACATAAATAAGAATTAGAATCTGAAGTGTCTATTATAATGAGGAGGACACCCAAGAGGTATGTGCAAACACTTTAAGAGTTTGGCATGGTACTTGAAACATTTGATACCAAAATACAGGTAGTTAAATATAGGAGATAAGAGTTAAGTGAAACACATAAGAAGTGAGCATTTGAAGAAGTCACAAGTTTGGTCAATTATGCACTAATGACTAAAGTTCTTAGCATAGATGAGCCATAGATATATGAAGAGGTACCTTAGAAACTAGAGTGGAAAATTTCTATATAGTAAAGTATTGAACCTATTAATAAGAATATAACTTGGGGTTTGATTGAATTGTTAGTAGATTGAATCTATTAAGAAGAATATAACATAGAGTGTGATTGAATTGTTAGTAGATAAGAAGACAATTAGTTGTAGGTGAATTTTCAACACAAGGTACATATTCGATGGTAATGTTGTGAAGTACAAGGCGTGTTTAGTATCTTAAGGTTAAGCACAAAAGGAAGGAATAACTATGAGGGGAATTTTGAAGTAGAAAAGTTGACAACCATAAGGACTATGCTACTATTTTTTTGTGGCTAGGGGGATTGACAATTGGGACGGGGCTCATACTCATGTGATACGGGGTCGATTCCTGTCCACTACCACTAAACCCCTAGGTGCACCCACACAAATCACCAACATGGGGCATGAGTAAGCCAAGGTTTGAACCTATGACGTCGCAGGGAGTGCCTTAATAGTACACTCTATCACCAACCAGTCTACACCCCTATGGGCAAGGGTTGTGCTACTGTTGCATCATATTAAAGATCGATTTTTATCAGATGTATGTCAAAAGTAATTTTATTGGTAAAACTAATGAATAAGTTTTCAAGGAGTAGCCCCTTGGAGTTTTGGAACTTGGCAAGGAGGAACTTGTCTGTAAGTTGTCGAAAGTGTTGTGTGGGTTAAAGAAAGCACCAAGAGCTTGGTATACACAAATGGATGAGCATTTAAATGAATTTAGATTCAAAATATTTGATGCAAATCCAAATATGTATGGGAAGACTACTTTGAATGGAGGTTTATTATTAATTCAAAAAATATCTACTGCACTCATTTAAGATGTCTGATATTGGAGTGTTACATTATTATCTTTGTATGGAGGTATGGTATAAGTCGGAATGATTTTTCCTATCTTAGTCAAATTATGTCGATGAATTGATCAAGAGATTCAAAATGGAAGATTTTAATTTCTATGACATACCAAAGGATCTTAGAGAAAAGTTTACTAAAGGATGAAGCATGGTAATTAGTGTGCACAACCCTATATAGGCATCATTTTTTCCGAATAAATAACCTTGCAGAAAACCCTTTGAGTACTTCCTCATGATTCATGGATGGTAAGCGGGGTAAACTATTGGCCTTGATTACATATCCTAACCCTAAGGGAATCAAGAGAGTCAAACCCCTGACCCCCCCAACCTTGTGGGGATAGATCTCACATTTGGCTTATGACCGCTTGAACTAACCCTTGGGGCTTACCCTATATAGGAATCTTGTAAGTAATTTGGTCTATTTAGCCATTGCCAAACTCGATATATGCTATGTAGTTGGTGTAACATCTAGTTATATGGCAGATCCTAGAGAAAGTCACTAGAGATCAACTAAAATACTGTTAAGATGTTTGAAAGGAACATGGAGTTGGGGGCTGGGATTTTCCCATTACAATGAAAAAGTAGAGTTAGATTTATAAATTTTGACTTGGTTGGATGTGCAAATACTAGGAATTCCACAGTTGGTTTTTCGTTCCATGTTGGCTCAACTAGTATGACTTGGATCAATAGCAAGCAATGTGCAATTGCTTTAACTTCAATAGAGAATGAATATATAGGCACATTGAATCCAAGATGTGGAGTTTGGTTTAGACAATTGCTAATTAAACTTGGTTTGGTGGGAGAAAAACTTCCCTTTTTAATGTGATAACTAGGGTTCTATAAAGCTTGGGAAGAATGCCATTCTTGATTAATAAGCATATTGAGGTGCATGTGCACTATTTGAAGAAATTGCATGAGGAGGGCCATATTCAAATGAAGTATTGCAACACAAGTAAACAAGTCATTGATATCTTTAACAAACCATCGAGGAAACATATCTTTGGTAACTTCATATCAATGTTAGGAATGCCCGATTTTTTTTTAATTAAGGAGGATTATTAGAAAAAATATTGAAAAATATATGTGCAAGAATCACAAGAATGTGAAGATTGATGAAACAACTAGTGGAAAGGTATGTTGTATTATTGCATAGGTGAATATGAGTTGCACAATTACACTAAACTTTCCTCATCATCATCTGCGAAGCTAATAAAGTTTTGTTGCCCTGGATTATTTTGTTGGAGCAACTATGCTTATACGTTTAGATTTATTTTCCAGGCCAACATTTATATCTGAAGAACTAGATGTTGCAAATATCACCCTCAATTATGTAATCCCATCATTAATGAGTTCCTTAGACAACTAAGGTTTGATAGTTACAAGTTGATTAGTACAATTCTATTATATACATATACATATACATATACATATACATATACATATACATATATATATATATGGTGTGTAATGCAAATTTAGCAAGTTTGATGAGTATACTTTAGGTTGAGTTTGAGATAATAGGTTTATGTGGCTTAGCATTTTAATGTATTAGTGATTTACTCACTAAAGGAGATCTAGTATTGTGTGATCCATGGATTGTATTTGAATTAGTATGTTGTATGAGTCACGTGTTGTTTGTGAACCTAAGTATTTTCAATGTGGTGTAGTCAATATTTTTATCAAAAGATAATATTGTACTTGCAGCAACTCTATTGTACATGTTATGGTTTTTCTGTCACTAAGAGAAGTCTTTTTTTTGGTGTATTATTGTCTTATATATTTTTGTGATTAAATGATACATTATTGCACATATTCCTTTAAAATTATCTATATTAACTTAAAATAAATCTATTAACTAAGTTGCAAGACCTGGTTAGTATCTCTTGGTTAAATGTCATTCATATTGAATTAGTGAAAATTGATACAATATGTATCATATTTTTCACAAAAGATCTTAATGTTGTTATTAATAGATTTATAAATACATTCATATATATATATTCATTCCTTTAAAAATACATTGGTATCAAAATTAAAAGTTGGGTATGTTTATTATTAGAGTATGCAATGTGTGATAAGTCTTTCCTCCAAATGGAGTGGAGTTGTACACTAACAAATTAAAGTGCACAATTTATATTTTCATATTCTTTCCAATAATTTCAATGTCGATAAAGGTCATTGGAGCCTCAAACAGGCAAACCCCATGACGTAAGTGAATAAGAAATGATTTTAGACCTGTTATATTAGGACCGTCTATATAGTAGTATTATAAGATGTGTATATGATCCATATTAAGAGAATTTTTAGAAGATGATTTTATGTATGGTTTTATAACTCAATGAACAATATGGTTCATAAGTTTTTTAATAAAAATACAAATTGTAATATTTTTAAAAAAAAATAGTGAATAAAAAATGAAGTGCTACTAAAATTAAGAATAAGACCGCCTACCCTAATCTTTCTTAGAATAAGTTAAGTATTCTTTATTGCTTGATCCATTCTTCTAGGCGTTTTTGTTTTCCATACATACCTAAACTATTTTTCAGAGTTGTGGATACCTTGGATTCGAGCTCATAGATTTAGATCTTTTAAAATTTTTCTTCCTTTAGAATCTAGATTTTAATTAATTAATTTTATTTATAGTTATTAATTATAGTTTATTTGATTAAAAATTTGTAAATTTATTTATTTTAAAAAGAGAAACAAATTTAATTATTTGTGATAATTTGAAGATTGTTATGTAACTTGGAAATAACTCTTAGTTTTGTTATGATATTTGCATCAATTTGATTTTTCAATTCTAATTTGTTTTTGGTCAAGTCAATTATTAATTAAAAACTAGAACTTATTAATTTAACAAAATATTGTTAAATACTAACTTTTAAATTTTTATGCTTTTTTTCGATGGAATACATATCACAAGAAACCTTTTGAGTATTTCTCCTCATTTCTAGGATGATACCTAGAATAACCTATTCAGTTATAATTTTGGCAACTTAACTCGAAGAGACATCGAGTGAGGTCCTCAATATTCACATAGATAACCAACTCGAGAACTTGACCCCATGATGTCCCGTTGGCAACGCACAACACTCAACCCCTCAAGCTAGCCTACAACGTTTTTTTTACACATCGGATTAGTTTGTCAAAATTGCAATTGAATAATTTACCCCAAGTAAATTACTCCAATTCAGCGAGGCCCTCAACATTTACATAAATACTCTGCCAAGAAACTTGACCCCTTAACCTCCTACTTGCATTTCACAATAATCAAACACTCAAACTAGCCCACCAAACTTTTTCATATATATTATATCAAACATATACTCTCATAAAAATAATTACTTTTAAATAATAATAAAAGCAATCATACTCAAGCGTTACACATTAAGTAAGTTCATATTGATTCCTCCCACTTTCATTACAAATATACTTGATATATTTGTAGTGAAACCATAACATACTCGAGCATTTCACATTAAGTAAGTTCATATTGATATATAATGTTCACATTAATCCTATAATGTACTTGGAAGTCTACTTGATATATAAGTTTATATTGATCATATTATGTACTTGTAAATTTACCTACTTGATTTTTAAACCTATTTTTATAATTAATATATTTCAATCTTAATAAGACATTGTTGTAACCTTATTGATGGATGATATTCTCATCAATTCTAAAGCTAAGAAGGATAAGGCTAATATCTTTTTATGTGGCTTAAAACTTTTAAGAAAAATTACTTTATATATGGAATTAAATATGTTTTACTTTTTAATTTAAATTTTACGAAACATCCCACTTAATGCATATTTTTCTATCGATCACATCTACAGGGAAAACAATGATGTAGCTGATACTCTGTCTAAAGAATCTCTTGATGGGGATGCTGGTGTTCTGTGTTGGGAAGAATGGGTAGAAGAATCTCTCACTCATTCTGGTTCCATGAGGTTCCTTGCAGATGTGATCTAGTTTTCAGTTTGACTGGATTCTAGCATCAGTTTTTTTATCAGCTGGGACAGAAGTTTCCCCTTTTTTTTGTATAAGTTACGTAATTATGTCATGATCCTTGCATGTAAGCATGATCTAGTGATTCTGATCTGATCCGAATTTCTCTTTCGGATATGTTATTGTACTTTTTTGATTTCATATGAAATAACATAAGTAAGACTTTTTTTCTTTCTGAAAAAAAATGAAATTTATTTATAACCATAAAAACTAAAAGAGTAAAGTCAACCTAAGGCCAAGCGGTGTACAAGAGCCGAAGAGCCGTAATGTAAGTGATCTGAAGAGCCGCCATGAATATTGTTAGCTAGAGCTGTGTCTGGGATCCCCCAACATTTTTATTCCATCTCACGGTTAGTGTTTCGACGTGGCTTGTGGTTAGTTACCATTTATGATGAATTTGAAGAGTCTAGGTTTTTCTTTTTTGTTGTTTCGAGGCTAGATGGGACTATAAGCTCCATTTCAGAGGACCTATGGGCCCATGAGGTTGGAAGGGCCCCATTGATGACATAGGGGAGGGACGTCAATAAGTGAGCATTTTTGTACTCTTTTTTATGTAACTTAATTCTCCATGTTCCCGAGCTTTTTTTTCCTGCAAATTTTTTATGACATATACTTTGGCATGTTCTCTATCTAACCATATCGGTCTTGAGGTGTGATGAATCCAAATGGATGCCATGTCAACCACAATGTTCCAAGTTGTCTAGTCTTAATGTCACCATAGTGTATTTTTGCTTGGGACCAATGGGTGAACATTGATGTGACTTAAAGTGGATGTGACTTAAAATGAAATTTTTGATTTCAAATATTCATTTTATTTTAAAATGTAGAAGAAAGTTTTTCTTTAGTAATTTTAAAAACATGAAAATATTGACATTTACTTGTACATAGAGTATTTTTATGAACAACAAATGGTACCAAGTATTTTTAAAATTGACGTCATCCAACACCACTTCTATCTCCACTACTAGTGCCCCGTCCAACTATTGGCTCCTCTCCCCTAGTTTTATATGATTTGGTGCCTTATCCTTTGAAGACTCTGACAATCTGTTTATTATATCCATCTTTACTTGTCTTATCATCTTTCACACTTATTGTGGTCTTTATTACTTACTAGCTCCTGCTCTGTTTATCCCTCCTAACTGATGATTGTTAGTCTCCAGCTAGTGCTTTGTATTTAGCACTTGTCAGGATGGTCAGGACAGAAGGACCTCTTCTCTCGGGGAACCCATCACATTTACCGAGCACAAACCTGTCTCGTTTATTGAGCTTTTCCTCCACAAAATACTTGACGAAGAAAAAGGGGTTATCCGAACTTTCGTGGTTATCTTTGTCTTCTATTGGAGGCCCTTTGAGAGACTATAGAGAAGTTACGTTTGGGGCCATAGGTTCAAATTACATTGGTTTATCTGATAGGACTAGTTTTTTGGGAGAGGAAATCCATAAGGTCTTATTTGACATGGCACCGGGACAAGAAAGGACCCACACAGGGGAGAAGATGCTGTCTAGCCTTACCAAGCGCATTAAAAAAAAAGACCCAACAAATATCTCAAGAAGAAAACCATCCCAATTAACCTGGCACTTGGAGAGGATGTCGATATGTTTGAGGTATGCACCCTCTCTTAGTATGCCATGGTTGGCCATTTGAGAGGTAGGAAAACCTCTCTGGACACATTCAGGCAATGGATTAGAGAGAACTAGTCTTATATGTTGGGATATACTCCCCGTAGTCTATCTTTAGCAAAGGGATGGATGGGGATTGTTCTGCGCTCACTGACGGATGGGGATACCACGCAGTTTTGAACTTATGCAGATGTAACCCTTCTTTCAACACCCGTGGTCAAAGAGTATTCATCCACCCTACTTGGGTGAAGTTTCCTAGCCTTCCGCCAGAGCTTTGGTCACTTGATATATTTGAAAGGATTGGTAACTCCTTGGGGGTCTATCTTTTGGCTGATCTTTCATTCCAATAGACTGGGATCATGAAAGTTGCGACTTGATTCTTATGGACCTTGACCTGAGGGATGGTATTTTGAACCATATGGTGATTACTAAAGGATCTATATTATGTCCCCCTGGACTTGGATTATATTGGTATCCCTTATTGCTACAACCACTGTCACCAATATGGTCATCTTTTTCAAAAGTGCACTCTTCCTTTTACTAAAGTTTTTTTTTTTTTGTAATGCTGCAAAATTATATTAAGCTAGAAGAATTAAAAGTATAGAAATAAGTACATTCTAAGGTGGTTTGAGCCAACCATGAAGATCTGAGGAGTCTAGGTAGTTCTGATCCAAATTATACAAAAAATACTGCCTAGAGTTGGGGAAACAGGATAAACCAGAAGAGGATTCATGACCATGGAAACATAGAAAATAAACATAGTAGCAGTGTAGCTTAAGCAAAAAAACAAAGGACTGTTGAAAAACCTCCTTATCAGGGAGCAGAAGGTGTCTCAACATCAGAGGGATTCTCCTCCAAGATGGGACAGCTGTAGCAAGCGTTGTCCTCCATGTCGTCGGGCTGCGGCAGAGTGTCCTTCACAGCTGGCGGAGTGACCTTCGTTGCAGGCAGAGCTGCTTTCGCATGAGGCCGAATGTCTCTCACTGGGAGCTTTACCGGTAGTGGAGCTATCTTCCTGAAACCATGTTCACTGCAATCCTTCTCATTGTGGGTGTGCTTGGCCAAAATTGGGCCTAGGGTGGAGGGAATGGGGAAGGAGGGTTGTACCAGCTCCTTACCCTTCAGGAAATCAAGAGCCTTGCTACGGGGAGGGACCAAACTAGAACCTGCGGGGGCGTTCATATTTTTTCCAATAAGGGTGGCCAAATTGCCAAGCGACACCATAGTTCTGACCACTGGGGGGGGTGGCACCATGAGTGCTTCTCTTGGGACGAAAATCATGTTGGAGGTGATGGGTGGGGGCATAGGCCTCCCAGTTGAGGGTGTTTTCTAGACCACTGAGGGTGGCAACCATGTTGGGCAGGGTGGCTCTCAAGGTCTGCGTGGCATGTCTTGCAGTGGCCCAATTGGCCAACATGTCGTCCCTAAGCTCACCGAGCATGTTATTCACTAACCATTATGGATCCCATGTCTGAGCTTGACTCCCCATGGAGAGGTTGTCATCAATAATGCGGGCCTCCCGATTTTCAACCAGCAAGCAAACATGAATAGAAATCTCGACACCATATCTCTTCCTGGTTTGCCCATCTTCTTGGGCCTCAGTCTTCTTTTTTCTGCTGGTTCCTTTCGATCGCCCCATGAAGTCAAGCAGGAAGGAGGTTTTGGTGCAGACGAGCTGGATCACGTGGAATGCAGTAGCAGGGGGGGCTCGTGAATTGTAGGAGCAGGGTAGCAGGAACCCGCAGAGCAGAGGATCAAGGGGAGCTCGAAGCAGAAGGGCTAAATTGCGGGGGGGATTGAGCATGGGCATTGTTGAGAGCCAAGCCTAGGTGCAGATGAGGGGACATAAAAAAATCGCATGCTTGAGAGCCATGGGGGGATTAAGCATGGAAACCAGTCCAGGCTGGTGGAGGGGACGGAAAAGGCCAAGGATTTAATGCCTCGAGCGACTTGACGTCGCTTCACTGGAGGGCCTGACGTCAGCATTGATGCTTGGCTGTCTTGTATGCTCCTGCCGAGGTGTCGTGCAAAGCCTGACCCTCGTGGCGCTACCATCATCACCACCCGCATCTGGGGAGTTGAGATCTAAATCCACAAGAGTTTGGAACTGCAGAATAGTTCTCCTGGATGTTGATGAAGTAGGTGTGTCTTCATGGTAAGTAGTATTGCAGGTCACCCCTTCATTAGCTAGGTAGTCTGCGAGCGCATTGGCTTTCCTTCTGACATGATGAAAGGATATGGAGCTAGCCAGAGGGATGGCTGTTGCCAATTCCTGCAGGTGCTGTGCGAGTCTCCAACTTTTTGAAAATTTTTCAGCTTTGGCTCCATTGTGAAGTTTGCTGGAAAGCGATAAGTTGATCTTGGAGTCTCCTTCAATGATGAGGGGAAGTAAACCATGCCTGTGGGCACATTTGAGGCCTTCCAGAAGTCCTGTAAGCTTCGCAGCGTTGTTGGTATCATAGCCAATGGTCCCCATGTAAATGAGCTTGATGGTGCCAGAATCATCTCGTAGGGCTCCCCCAAATCCAACGGCCCCGAGATTTCCTTTGGAGGACCCATCAAAGTTGAGTTTGAAGAAACCAGGAGGGGGTTTGCTCCAGTGCTCCGGGCTAGGGGAGTTTGCAAGGGAGTTACGGAGAGGTTGGGGGTGGGAAGTGGTGAGGAGGTTCCAGTTAGCAAAAATGGCTCTTTCCACAAGGAGAGTGGGGAGATCAGTGGAGCTCCATTTCTTCAATGACAAAGTTTCCTGGAGGTTGGAGGTGAGGGTGGCCCAAATCTCTGGGAGATAATTTTTCTTTGAGTCAAAAATTATTCTATTTCTTTCTTTCCAGATATTCCAGACCACCATTCCTGGGATAAGTTCCCAAAGTCGATTAACCATGGCGCTCTGAAAGGGAGAAGGGTCCCAGTTGGAGATGGTTTGGACTATATCCTCTCTGATTCTATTCGTGCTTTTGTAGAGGTGGGCCACTTTGTCCCAGATTTCATTGGCAACTTCACAGGAGTTAAGCAAGTGGTCGATGGTTTCAGGATGAGTTTCGCACATGGGACACCGTGAGGGCCCAAGAATGCCCCTTCTTTGGATATTGTCCCAGGTTAGAATGCGCCTGTGGGCTAGGAGCCAAAGGAAGGAGGAGACTTTGGTCCAGAAATGAGATTCCCAGATTCTTTTCCAGATGGGATTCAACTGCTCGTCTAGAGTTCCAGTGATGATGGAGTAGGCCTCTTTAGTGGAAAAAGTTCTGGTCGGGAGGTGTCCCCATCTAAGAATATCAGGATCATTGATGTATCTAACTTGTCTGGTTTGAAGATCCTGCCAGAGATGCTCAACACTGTCAGCGGGGACAGGGGGATTCCATAGGACGTACGGTTTCAATTGGCGGATTTTGCTGGAGTTTGAGGGAGTCTAATAATCCTGAATTGTCAGCAGTCTGTTGTGAATGCAATGCGCTTGGAGATCTGACGAGAGGGTGATAGTATGGAGGCTGGGGAGTTGTTTCCAAGAATCAAACCATAAATTAACATGTTGATCATCCCTGACTTCCCAGAAACTGTGCTGCTAAATAAGGGCTCTTTGACAGTTGGCTGCTTGCTAGATTAGTGATCCTGGGGGATCTTGGTCGTAGCGGATATGTAGCTGAGCCGACCAGGTAGGGGCATATTTTCTATTCCAGAGAAGGCTCTAGGGGGAGGCTGCATCTGTGACCCATTTCCACCAAATTTTCGCTGAGAAGACATGATTGTTGATTTCCGGATCCCTGATCCCGAGGCCTCCCTGTCCTTTAGGCATGTAGAGAGTGTCCCATTTCACTAGGGCCCACTTGCGATTATTGTGGTTTCCACCCCAAAGGAAGGACTTTTGGAATTTTCTCATTAATTTGAGGACCTAATTGGGGGCAGCAAGGAAAAAGAAGAGATAGAGAGGAATGGATTGGATGACAGATTTGAGGAGCACAATTCTGTTGGGCAGGTTGAGGGAGCGAAAGGTCCAAGAGGAGATTTTATTTTCCAGCTTGTTAAGGAGTTCTCTCCATGAGGAATGTTTGATGGCAGAGTCGAAGAGAGGGGCGCCCAGCTATTTGGAGGGGAGAGAGGAGGAAGAGTATCCCAGGATGCGAGAGATGTTTCTTTGTGTGATGGGGTCGGTGTGGAGGAAAAAGATATGGGACTTTTCAAGGTTTACAGTGGTGCTAGAGGCTTTAGAGTAAGTTTGCAGAATGCGCTTAAGAGTTGAGGCCTCTTGGACAGAAGGGTGCCCAAAGAGAAGGTTTTCATCCACAAATTGTTGATAGGCTGTGGGAGGGTTGTCGTGTAAGTAAATTCCGTAGACGGTACCAGTCAAGATCTCATCTTTTAGCATTCTTCCCAGTCCCTTGGCCATGAGAATGAAGAGGAAGGGGGAGAGGGGGTCACCTTGATGGATGCCTCTGGAGGGGGAGAAGGTGTTGGAGGGGTACCCATTGACAAGGATGGAGAAGAAAGCAATGGAGGTTAGGGAAATGACCCAGTTGGTCCAATCTTGACAGAACCCAAAATCCAGGAGCATTTTTTCAATGAAATTCCAGGTGAGCTCTTCAAAGGCTTTTGAGAGGTCTAACTTGACCAACATTCCTGGGGTCTTGGTCGTTTTCAAGGAGTGGATCACTTCATGAGAAAGAATGATTCCATCCAGGATTTGGCGCCCTTCCACATAACCGGTATGCTCGGGCAAGATCAGGAGTGGCAGGATCACTTTAATTCGGTTGGCTACAACTTTTGTTAGGATTTTGTATACCACATTGCAGAGGGATATGGGTTTGAACTTACCAGGGGAGGTGGTGTCGGTTTCTATGGGGGTGAGGGTAAGAAAGGTGGCATTGAGCACGAGAAGGACCCACTGCTTGGATCTGGATTCTTCAACCGACTCTAATATCTCATTTTTAATGAAGTCCCGACATAAATGAAAGAAGTTGATGGTGAAGCCATCTGGCCCAGGGGCTTTGCCTTCTTCCATCTGGTTGACAACGACTTCAAGTTCTGCCATGGAGATTTCCTTCATGAGAGTGGCGTTGTGCTCAACAGTGAGGATGGAGGGGATGTGGTTGGTAACCCCGCTGATGGCCTGGGATCTTTCATCATCCTCTTCAGTGAGCAAAGCCTTGAAGTGATTGATGAGTTCTTGTTCAATTTCCTCTTGGTATTGGATATCCGTTCCATTAGCCGATTTTAAGGTGTTTATCCTATTGTGCATTCTGTGCTGAATGGTACTGCGGTGGAAGAAGGTGGTGTTCCTCTCCGCTTCCTTGAGCCAATTAATTCTGGATTTATGCCTCCAAAGTATTTCTTCTTGCTCGGAGCAGATGTCCAGTTGTTTGTGGGTCTCTTTCTCTTTTTGTTTGAGCTCTTCAGTATGTCCCTGTTCCATAATGTCCTTTTGAATGTTTTCTAGGTCATTTTCAATTTCGCTTTTGGCTCAAAAGATGTTGCCGAAAGTAGTTCTATTCCAAATGCACAACTGAGATCTGAGCATCTTGAGTTTTTTGTGAAAGATGGCCATTTTTGAGTGACCCTCCATTTGCATATTGAGCCACCAATTTTGGATGGTTTCTTGAAAAGAGGGATGAGTTAACCAAAAATTTTCAAAGCGAAAGGGTCAAAATTTTTTATTACCCGAGTGCTGCCAGTTGAGAGAAATCGGCTAGTGATCTGAACCCGCAGAGGGTAAAACCACCGTGGTGAGTATCCCTCCTATGTCCATAGATTTTTCATAAACAAGAAAACGGTCGAGACGAGAAGTAATTTGCTGAGTTCCTCCCCTGCGATTGTTCCAGGTGAGAAATCCTTTAGAGGGATCAGGGTAAATGAGCTCACAATCATTGATGCATGTTTTGAAAAGAGTGTCTTCAGGGGTGAGGAAGTGGTGGCCCCCTTTTCTTTCTTGAAGAGAGGTGATCATGTTAAAGTCCCCTCCAATGATAAGAAGGGAGTCATGATGTTGTGAGGAGAACCAGTAGATTGAATCAAGGAGCTTAAGTTTAGCTGGAGGGGCTTGAGGCCCATAAACATTCATGAGGTGGCCCGAGAGGTTGGTGCCCAGAATGTGAAAAGAGGCAGAAAGGGAGTGAGCAGTGGCAGCAAAGTCATTCAAGGTAAGAGTGGCAGGATTCCAGGCTACCGCAATTCCTCCAGAAGCACCTAAGGCATCAATTGCTATGACTTGGCATCCCTTCCAAAGTATGGACAGAAGGGATTGGACTTTCTCATAAGAGCTTTTGGTTTCTTGTAGGAAAATAAGAGAGGGCGATTCTTGCATGATTTTGTGTTTCAGCATACGGTGCTTGGTGGGTCCGTTGAGCCCTGTCACGTTCCAGGAGATTAGCTGCATTGAGAACCTTGTATAGCAGTAGGAAAGAGCTCCATTAGCTGGGCGTATTGCCCCGATTCCACGAGTCTGGTTTCTAGTTGACTAATCCGTTGAAGATCTGTTTTTCTTCCTCTCTTCTTGCTGTCTCTTTGTGTCTTGTGCTTTTATTTTTGGTGAAGGTTTTGTACCCCCAGTTTGAGATGTTTGACTTTGCTCTGGGCTTCTTTCAGAAGCTGGATCTATTTGGGTGGGATGGAGTTATAGGCTTTTCTGATGCAAGCATCTTCCAGACCTAGGATGTCAAGCTCGCCCAAATCTAGTTCGATCATTTCTTCATCCATTTGAGTTTCAGGTCCTTGAGTATTTGCTTTCAGCTTTGGTTCTCTCATGTGTATCCCTTGCTCCTCTGTGACAAGTCCTTCAATGGATGAGGGTTTGTCAGTAGGGCTTTCATTCATTTCATGAGTTTCATTGTGGATCTGGTCTATATTCATTTGGGTGAGGACTAGATCTTCAGAATGTTGTTCCTTTGCTGTAGGGTCTTCCGGGTTTTCTTACAGGATGGAAAAGCTATTGCTGGTGGTTGGATTAATGAGTTTCTTCTCCTCAGTGGATTTCTTCTCTTCAGTGGGTGTCTTGCGATGATGCCTTCTTTTTTTCCCAAATTTCTGGAAACCTTCATCATCTTTATTGGCTTCCCGAGGGCTGCTATTGTTAAGATGGAAGTCATGATACAGATGACCATGTTCATGGCATCTTCTGCATCTGAAAGGCACGTACTCATAGTCTAAAGGTTGAACCCATTCCGTGTCTTCATGGGTAAGGCAGATCGATTCGGGTAAAGATTTGGCTATGTGCATGTAAACGCATATACGAGCATAAGAGGTGTACTTACTATTTCTTGTTTGTTCCGAGGCTCTGACATAGGTGCCAAGGGTATTGTCGATGTCTTTGAGTGTGTATTCATCCCAGTACTCTTGTGGTAATGAGTACATCCTTATCCAGACTGGCGCCCATGTGAAGTCCTCTTTACCTGGGTTGAAATTTTATGTCCAGTGCCGGAGCTATAATCCTGCAGAGTTGAAGAAATAAGGGCCTCCGTCTTCTACTCTTGATTTTTCCACAAGCTGGTGAAAGATGATGGTGAAGAAGCCTTTGGATCCAAGTTGCAGATCGAGGTGTGCCTTGGGTTTCCATTTGGCCATGATCCAGCCACGAAGGGCTTGCTCTGTTGACCAAAAGCCGATGAATTTTCCAACCAGGGCATGGTCCCTAAGTTTTTGCGCTCGGGGATTGATGCGTTCAGAGGGAAATGTGAGCTGGGGTCTTTCAGTGGCTTTAGCTATGTAAGTATTTTTTCTTATTGTCGGATTTGAGGTCGACAAAATCTCCAGTGTGTTCGAGGCTGCTGGGTACGACAGGGGTACCTCAGTCGTCCCGATTTGAATAGAGGAAGCAGGATTGGAGGACGAGGGGGTTATGCCAAAGGGGCCCTTGACCCCTCCCAAAGGATCTTCCATGGGTTGTACCAGAGACGCGGGTCCAGCGAGGAGCAGGTGGAAACAGTGGGGTGGGGCAGAAGGGGCAGTTCAGAACCCTAGGTTAGGCATGCAAGGAGGCATAGCTCATGCATAACGTTTTTCCCATTCATCTTCCTTTTACTAAATTTGTATGGAAGGTAAAGGGGGTATCAAATGATAATTTGACTTGAGAGTCGGTTTTTTCTCACTCCGACATTGCTCATTCAAGAGGTGCCATAATAGACTACCAGGAGATCTTGGGGGTTGAGGCTTCTACATCAAAACATGGCATTGCTTCGCCCTCGGGTATCGATTCCTTGATGCACCGTCTACAGGCCTAATAGATAGACTCTTTTATGGAGCATTCTTTGGGTATGTTTCATTTTTCTTCCTTTCTTCCTCCTTTTTGTAATTGTTCAGAGTCACTCTGACCACAAAGGATCTCGACCTTGGTGCCCTACCACTCTGAATCTAGCTCGACTTCTTCCATCCTGATTATTGAATCTTCTTTCTTATTACACCCTTCTTATGACCCATCCCCACCTCTTTCTGTGGGGTCTCTATCCCTACTTTTCTTTTCCTCTTTGGCCCCACCCCATTTGTAGCACCTTTTTGCTTCCTCTACTGTGAAGCATTTCACTATCATTCCCCGACATCTAACCTACTCTCCGACGTGTTTCTACTCATCCCTGATCAATCTCTTATCCTTATTGGAGGTCCTGATCACTAATCCTCTCTTGGATGGACAACATTTTTCCTTGTTTTCCACATCCCCATCAAAGAGAGACCTAAATGATAGGGTTTGGGAGGATCCCCTTTCACCCGCGGGAACTCCCCTCTCCCCCTCTACTTTACCCTTTTCACCCATGCAGCAAGGGCCATCTTCAGACAGATGATTGGGCACCTCCCTTTCTCTTAAGATTAGTCTTGGGGTATATGGCGATTAGAGTGTTGTTTTGGATGATCCTATTGATTTTGTTGAATGTATAGACCGGGCTTGGGATCAAAGGATTATACTCTGGTACCTAGTCCTTATCAATCTCTAGATAGACCGTCTCAATATCCAATTAGATCCCGCACAAAAAAGAAAGCTACTTTGACCTCTGGCTCAGGTAAATGCTTTCAAATCTCACATATTTCTCCAGCATCTTGACTGGGGGGCAAATTATCTATCATGGCCTTTGCCATGGAATCTGCAGGAGTGAAGGAAATATGCAGAGGTAAACAAAGAAAGATCACAGGGAACCTTGGGGAAAGCATTCCCGAGAAGGTGGTTACCTAATGTTATTGATGTCCTTCAATTGTAGAGGGGGAGGGAAACCCTCCAAAGAAGTTTCCCTTAAAAGGTTGGTTCTTATTCACGAACCACAGGTTCTTTTGTTACAAGAAACACTTGCAACAGGTGAAGCTTTTACTGTTGAACTAAAATCTATGCTACTTGGATGGAATTTCACTATTCTAGACTTAATTGGGAGGTTTGAAGGATTGGTTACAGGATGGAAAACTAATCAATTGTTTTGTACGAATTCATGGTCCTTTCGATCTGGTCTAGGGAATTCTTTATTTTCTAGAGAATTCGAATGGGATTTCCATATTTTCAACATATATGGACCAAATTCTTATAGACTCGATTACTGGGAATTTTTTTTTCAGAAGTAGCTTTTTGGGCGCAGAAAGGATCATTATTGGCGGTGAATTAAACTTCTCCTCGTGGGAGATGGAATCATGGGGTTCTCATGATCACAAATACCTCGTGGAAGATTATTTTGTTAAAAATATTGAGGATGCCAATCTTTTTATCTCCCGTTGATATCTCTTCGTTCGACTTGGAGGAACATCAGGGTGGGTGAACATAGGATTTCAAAAAGGATTATGATCGTTTTTTATCAATATTGGTATTCTTCATTAGGTTCCCTGTATCAAACAATGGGTGGGGGAAGGGGGTGATTCTAATCACTTCCCCATTTCAATGGAATTGGAAGGCTAGAAATGCAAACCTCTAAGCCCTTTCAAATTCAATGCTTCTTGGATTTCCTGCATTGATTATACTGAGCAAGTGAAGATGGATTGGAGACCATTTGATCCTGACAACACACTCTCAACAAAAATACAGTTCTTGAATAATTTAAAAATGATTAAATCCATGAGTATATCCTGGGTAGCAAAAAGAAGAAGATGTCAGGACTTAGATCTCTGGTCTATTGAAGACCGATTATATTTTTTCCACTCCGCCTTTCCTAAAGGGTTTATCTCTTCTAAACAGAAGAAGGATATCGAGAAGCTTGAAGCTCGAAGAATAACTCTCCTGCTTGAAGAGGAGGAATCTATTCACTTGAAGAGTAGAGCCATATGACTCAAAAGCGGTGATGACAATACTAGCTTCTTCCATAATTACTACAAACATCGCATTAATACTAATACCCTATGGAAATTAGAAATCAGAGGGGGCATACGGGTCACGGCATTCAACGATCTTGCACAGATAGGGGTATATAAATTCAACTTTTTATTCAAGGAAGAAGAATGATCTTCCATTTAATCTATGATTAATATTATAGCCCAATATCCCACTATGCTTGATAATAAATTGAGCCTATCTGTAAATGAAGAGGCAACCATGGAAGAACTGAGAGTGGTTGTGAAGGATATGCAAAGTGACAAAATTCTGGGACTTGATGGATTCCCTGTTGAATTGTTTTCGGGTTTCATGGATTTATTTCAGAATGACCTATTAGCTGGTATTGAAGAGTCCCGTGTTAAGGGTAGAATTTTGGCATCCTTCAATGCCACCTTCGTTTCCCTCATACCAAATCTCAACAAATCTACGAAAATGGACCACTTCAATCCCATATCTTTATGCAGTTGTATATACAAGGTCACTACCAGAATTATTGCAAACAAGATCATACTTATTCTATCAAAAGGAATATATGTTGAACAATTCGCATTTTTTGAAGGTCGACAAATCCATGACTCTATTGGAATAGATCAAGAAGTTATCCACTCAGCTAAATTGAAGCATATTCCAACAACAATTATGAAGGTGGATCTTTGCAAGTCATACGACTGAGTAAATTGGAATTTTATCCATCTGGTACTCTTTCAAGTGGGGTTTGACATACCAATGGTGAATTGGATCCTATCATGTGTGCAATCAGTTTCATTTTCTATACTCATTAATGGTTCTGCCTCATATTTTCTCATACCTGGAAGAGGATTGAGGCAAGGATGCCCACTTGCTGCACTCCTTTTTATACTGGTTATGGAGGGAATCAACAAATCTATCATCTATGCTAGAAATACGGGTGGCCTGAAGGGGATTCGGATTGGATATATGATATCTATCACTCATCTCATATTCGTTGACGACATCCTTTTATTCATTGACGGATCAAGGAGAGACATTCTAAAGATCAAGGAGATCCTCAAACTTTTCTCAGCTGCTACAGGTATGATCATTAACGCGGAAAAATCTTATGTTTTTGTATTGAATATAGATGAAGACTCTATCGATTGGTTATTCAGCCACTTTGCTTACGCAAGGGATAATATCAACATGGGTCTTAAATAACTTGGTTTCATTATCAATCCTAACGATTACATGAGGAAAGATTGGTTCTGGATGATTAAAAGATTTGAAAGAAAGCTTAATTTATGGTGTAATAAATCGTTGTCACATCATGGCAGACCCATTATGGTTTAGTTTGTACTTGAAGATATCTCGGTCTACTGGGAATCCATCACTTACGTTCCTGTAGGCAGCCATTGCGTACATTCTTGTGGGCATCATGGAATGCATTATAAAATTATGTCTCAACTTTTTATGGAGAGGCCCGAAGGATAGAAAATTTTATCCTTGGATATCATGGAGGAAATTGACACTGCCAAAATATTATGGTGGATGGAGCATAAAATACTATAAGTACTTTACTAGAGCACTAACTGCGAAGGGTATTTTGCATTTAATTTTAGATGATGGACTCTAGGTAAAATTTATCTGACAGAAATATATCTCACCGTTATCCATAGAAGAATGGATTAGAACCAAGACCATCATTCCTTAAGGAATGTGTCAAACATGTGGAAAGCTATCATAAAATATTTTGATATTATTGGTGACTGGCTAGCTTGGGATGTCGACAATGGAAATAGTACTAGGATTGGAAAAGATCCATGGGTGGGATGTACTGCTGCACATATGATTCATGTAGAGATGACTGAGATGTTATCTGATTGAGCCTTCATATATTTACATTAGATTCAAGATCGACTAAATACTACACTCGCCTATTAATCATGATATAATGCTGAGGTTATTGGTTTTATTGCGGATCATCACAGACTATGGAATTTATATCTTAAATACTTACATAAAAGTCATATACAACTCATCGACATAGAGGACATACTTGTATGGACCTACAATGCCTCAAGAGCTTCGTATCATCCCAGTTTGGTGTATATAGTGGCAAGGGAAGAGGAAGATTTACCTGAACCTCCATGGTGGAATAAGATGCTATGGAAGGTACAGTGCCCTCTAAAGACCAAACTATTTTTATGGCTAGCATTGGTTGGGAAAGTACCTATTTGGTACAAACTGAATCATTTTCTAGGTAATGGCCCGAGTCGATGTTCCTTATGCTACAATGAATCTGAATCCATTCCCCACTTATTTATAATATTCCCATTCGCTATGAATATGTGGATTTATGCATCTCATTACTATGGCAAGCCATTTATGTGGGAAGGAGACAGCCTCGGAGATGATTTTATGAATTGGATTAATAATGATGACTATGGGGAATATAAGGCATTGCCATCTTTGATTATCTTGGGTGTATCGTTAGCTCGTAATAAGGCTATATTCAAGGATATCATCATACCTCACTCGGTCTATGCATAAAAAAGTGTGGCCATTTTGGAACACTTCCCTTAGTCACATGACAACACTAGCCACATAAATGTAACATATGAGCTTATCGATAAAATAGGAAGCTAGTGCTACTTTGATGGTGCATGCTAAGGAAATCGAGGAACTGGTGGAGTGGGTGGTATCATTTACACATCTTAATTAAATGGTACAAATTTGCAGCTAGATTAGGAAGGGATTCAAACAACCACGTTGAGTTGATGACATTAAAATTGACTATCAAGATGGCATTATCAAAAGGGGTAGAACAATTATAGGTTTTTGGGGGTTCTCTACTAGTCATTGATTGGTTTAGACAAAGGAAGACACCTAAGAATATTCATTTCTGCCCCTTGTATGAAGACATTCTCAGATATATAGGCCTGCTACAAAACATATCCTTTCACTATATCTACATAGAAAGAAATATGGTGGCAGATGCCTTATCGAAGGATGGTATACAATATGAAGATGGTTTTTGGAAGCATTGGACATGGGATGATGCTGCAAAACATGAATTTGATCTAGCTCCTATACCTGGATGATTGACTATTGTATCACTTATCCCACAGTATTTGACTCTGCACATTCAATGATCTCTATGAACTCATTATGTAGCTTTTATCTCTAGTGACTCATAATTATGGGACTAATTATTTTGACTACATGTATGTACACATGATATTTTATAGTGCAAGGATGTTTCTACACTAGGTTAACTATTTTGCTAAGAGGTGGTGAGTCTCTATGTCAGAGATGAACAGATTATCACAAGTTACCTTAAAATCTAGATTCATTCATCAATTAAGATAAGCAAATTTAATATCTACAACCATTTAAAAGTTTAAATCACACAATACAAGCAACATCTAAACATTATAATGGCAGAAACTTGAATCCATTCATGCTAAAACAATGGAGAAGATACATGATTACTAGGAATCTTGGTGTGAGTGCCTCCTCCCTTGCCATGAGCTTCCCTTCCTTCACCCTTGCTTTTGAAGAATTTGAGCTCTTCTTCCTCCTTCGGAATATCCTCAGCATGCCTTTGCTCTTTTGATCTCTCTTTACCATGCCTCCCATGCCTTTCTTATATAGCATTGGGAGATGAGCCTTAGGTTTCTCTTCTAAATGTGGGATTAGTCATTTTCCTCATTTTGATTATTTTCAAGTGAAAACCCACTTTTGAATAGTTTTTAGGCTTTTTGCTCCACTTAGAATGTTTTAAGCACAATTAATGCATTTCTCAGAGAGGATTCGTCTCTGATTGAACTTGTGTCACGACTTTCCTGTCGCGGGTGCATGGTAAACATATGTTGCTCCTTCACTTAGTTAAGGGTGTCAATTTGATTGTTAACAAGATGCCTTATCAAAGGTTGGTATACAATATGAAGATGGTTTTTGGAAGCATTGGACATGGGATGATGCTACAAAACATGAATTTGATCTAGCTCCTATACCTGGATGATTGACTATTGTATCACTTATCCCACAGTATTTGACTCTGCACATTCAATGATCTCTATGAACTCATTATGTAGCTTTTATCTCTAGTGACTCATAATTATGGGACTAATTATTTTGACTATATGTATGTACACATGATATTTTATAGTTTGGCTCCAATGCCTCTTTTGAACAATGTAATTCATTACTCAATTAATATGAATTACGCTTTTTTCCCCGGGTAAAAAAAGAAGCTTAAAGTTAAGAAGTTCTCAAGCCTTTCATACTTATTAATACATTCCTATCTTTTCTTCATTAAATCTATATTGACGAGTTATGCTCAACTTTAACTTGTTATAAATTACTTTTCAATAAAACTAAACCTTTGACAAAATTAAAACAAATCATCCTTTTATTACAAATCATCTTTCTATTAAATATAGAAATAGGATAAACAAAATTAAAACAAATAATATTTTTATTGATATGTAAATATAACAAGAGCCGAGTGGTGGAACTGTTTTGAATGTGAATAGGAGCAATAGCCCTTGTTAAGTAACAATTTTATGTTTTTTATTAAATTCAACTATATTTAAATCTTTGAAAAATTACAACAAAAAAACAATTACATCGAATCCAAAGAGTACCAAAATCAGATAAATGTTTGCGCCGAAGAGGCACATTCTACAGCCCAATAGGGGGGAGATGTGTAACTCCTTCAATGCTCATTCTATGGCTGACACGTGTCCTTTATAAAAATAACAAAATATTATAAAAAAATAACATGTCAACTCAAATTAGATTTAAAAGATATAGAACACATGTATATAAAACTAGACAAATTTGAATCAAGTCGATGGGAGATGGGGAAGGATTTAGGGTTTGAAGGTTTTTTTCTGCAGAATTTGGATTTTCTTACATGATGGCTAGAATGTTTGCGGTATTTCTTGGAGTCAAGTTGGTTTTTCAAACCAACCTAGTACCAAACAAGCATAAAAAAAGTGGGAAGTATATTGTAGACATTTTTAGTCTATTTTGTTCTAAGTTTATCCATTTTTCTTTCAGAAGTCGTTTTATCCCGGGTCTCATTTGGATTGCACTTTGCCACTTTTTTATTCTTGGTATCTTTCTGGGTATCTAACTCTTTCTGTCCTATTCTAGTCGAAGTTTTCTATGTTGGGGTTGGAAATATTTAGCAACTTGGTCCTATGGTTTAGCATTCTAATTTGGGGCTAACAGTGGCTACTAGCTATCTTACACTACAGTGGCTACTAGCTGCCTTAAACTATCCAGATCAGAGGCTTCCTGGGAAGGTACCGGTGGTTCCTATGGGAGACCGGTCATCCGGTTCCTAGGGTTGTGGCTACTAGCTGTCTTACACTATCTAGAACAGAGGCTTCCTGGGTAGGTTTCGGTGGTTCCTTTGGGAGACCGTTCATCTAGTTCCTAGGGTTTCTAATGACTAACATGGATATGAATTTCGAGCCCTTTTCTGAACAGGGTTTTGGTGAGGTCTCAAGATGGAAGGGAGAGGAACTGAATAATTTTGGAAACCCTGGTTGTTTGACGCCGCAATGTAGCCGGAGGAAGGGTATTGGTGGGGAGAAGGCCAGGCGTTAGAGGCATTTGAAGTCTCTCAAAGACAGGGAGGGATGTGAACAATTCTTCATTGAAGAAAACACTAACTTGGATCATGTCAAAATGCTGGCTAGCAGGGCCATTGTGGGGCATATTGAATTCGCTTCGGGGTCCAAAGGAGAAATATTCGACTGGGTTAATAAGTATTGGACCCCAATACTGAGCCTGGATCCGCGAGTAAACCTACTACTCAATGGATGGATTATGTTCATATTACCTCTGGCAGAAAATGTTGAGACCATAGTGTCAAATAAATGGCCTTTTAAGGAGGGTTCTGTTATCCTAAAACATTGGCACATCGCATTTGACCCTCTCAGGGAGAAGCAGACACGATGCCACATTTGGATGTTACTCCCTGGTTTCCCAATCACTTTATGGACAAAACATATCCTCACTGGGCTGACGAACAAGGTTGGTTCTTTTGTTAGGTCAGATAAAAATTCTCTGTTTGGAGTGGATAAAAAGGTCGCTCGAGTCATGGTTGAATTCGACCTAAATTTGGGTCTCCCTGCAGTGGTGGAGATTTTCTAGGGCAATTTATCTTTTATTCAAAGATTAGACTACTACAGGATTCCTTTTCGCTGCTACAATTGCAGAGAAACTGGCCATGTATTGGGTCGGTGTCCTAATTTAAGACGGTCTAGCATGGGTTTCGATGGCGTGGAAAACTTTAGTTCAGAGGCAAAAGATGCAGCAGAGGGATATCTGTCACCTGAATGGCCATATCCGGGTAAGACATCACCTGAAACTACTACTCCTTGCAAAGATGTTTCAAAGGATGAACTTGAATTCTACCTTGATGTAGAAAAAACCTTTGATAAATGTATTTATGAAGGTAATTTAAATCTTAATCAAAAAGGTTTTTTGGAAAAACCTACATCTCCTCAGAATTTAGGGTTTGAGAAGGAAGTTGCTATACCTTTTTCCCCTGTCGCATTTCTGGAGGATACATGCACTAATTCTCTGCCTTCCTTGGATATTTCTCCACCTATTGCCCTTGATACAAATTTGGACGATGCGAACCTTAATTCATTATCTCCACCCCCCACTGTCTCTACTGTTCTGGATAACATTGTTGGCATTCTTCCTACTCGTGACCTGGGTGGGGTTATTACCTGCAAGGAAAAAGAGGTTCTAAATGATTGTGGACCAGCGAACGACTTTGTTTTTGGTTCCTATTCGCCATTGACTATCTATTCCAAGAATCCATCTTCCAATCCCCTTGTTAAACCTATATTCCTTGACAAATTCATATATGTCACCATCAGAAAGAATCAAAGAAAACCTAGGTTTAATGCACAGGATGAACATACTGTCAATTTTATTCCACTTTCATCTAGAATTGATAACCCAAATTGTGGTACTAGTAATGGTAGTCCTACTGTTACTATTGAGGCCCCTAGAGCTTTTGCGGCTCTATCAGGGGGTTCTTAATGATTTTATTAACCCTAAATGTTCGGGGTTTGGGGAAGGCTTCTAGGAGTAGGGCCTTATCCCATCTCTTCAAAGATATTAGTACACGTTTAATTCTTTTACAGGAAACCATGTGCGGTGGGATTAACGCCATGAGAAAACTTGCTACCATATTACCAGGTTGGGAATTAGTGGCCAGATGTCTGGGGGACTACTTGCTGGATGGAACCCTAAGTACTTCAATTTCCATGCATTTAAAACTAATTGGGGCATTCTTCTAAAAGGACATTCCTTATGTATAAATTTTCCAATCTTTGTTTTCAATATTTATGGCCCCTACAAGGAACGCGGCCCCTTCTGGTCTTCTTTGAGTTCTTCAGCATTATTAAATATCAAAAACCTAATACTTGCCGGAGATCTAAATTTCACAAGAAATGCTGAGGATATTTGGGGCACTCATGCAAGATTGGATGACTTGGAATCATTCTTGACAGGGTTACTAGATTCTCACGATCTAGTGGATGTTGTACCAGGTACTCCTTCTCCTACTTGGATGAATAGAAGAGCAGGAACTGAAGGCATACACAAACGTCTTGACAAATTTCTGGTAAGTTCTAGTATTTTGAATGATTGGGGGAGGCATCGATCCTGGATTGGTGAAACCAAGATCTCTGATCACTGGCCATTTTTTTTCCAGATCAATACTGATTATTGCAAACCGAAATATCCATTTAAGTTTAATTGTTCTTGGCTTAGTCACGATGGTTTCTGCAATGTAATCAAAAGCTTCTGGACTTATTATGATTATGATATTGATCTTAACCCTATGGATGCATTTGTGCGGAAACTCCGGAAACTCAAGGGTATTGTTACTAAATGGATAAAAAATAAACAGGAATCTGATCTTAATGAACTTAGGCTGCTTGAAGAACAAATTCAAGAGATTCATCTCAGGAATTGTGAAGGAAAGATGGATAAGGTGGAGTTTGACAAAGTGAAATTATATGAGCAGAAAAAAGAGGATTTATTGCTTCAGGAGGAGAAGGAGTGGAGGCTCAAAAGCTGAGCCACATGGATTAGTCATGGAGATGGAAATACAAATTTCTTTCATTCATATGCTTCTCACCGAAAAAATACAAATGCAATCTGGGACCTTTCAGATGGTGATGGAAACACTGTTTCTCTGTTTTTGGGCTTGGAGAACTACAAGTTGCAGCAAAAGGATTTTTTGGAAATCTTTATACTGATCCCGGTCACTGTAACCTACTCACTCAATTAAATGTTGCGAGACTATTTGCTTTTTTTATTCATGATCATGAAGCGGAAGAATTAGGGAAAGAAGTGACCTTGGTGGAAATAGAAGCGGCGCTAAAAGGATTTTCCAAGGACAAAAGTCCAAGACCAGATGGATGGACAGTAGAACTCTTTCTTCACTTTTTTGATGTGATGGGGGAGGATATTCTGAATATCCTGGAGTTTTCTCGCACCGAAGGATACATCTCTGGTGGTCTCAATTCCACGTTTCTCACTTTAATTCCAAAGAAGAGCAAGCCTTCGGATTTTGGATATTTTCGGCCAATTGCTCTATGTAACTTGGCCTATAAATTAATATCCAAGATTATATCAAATAGATTGTAGCCTATATTGTCTGAAAACATTTTTGTTGAACAATTTGTTTTTTTAAAAGACCGTCAGATTCTTGATGCCATTGGCCTTACTCAGGAGATTATCCACTCAGTCAAGAAGAAGAATATGAATGCCATGCTACTCAAGATGGATCTTGAGAAAGCATATGACAGAGTTGATTGGTATTTTATGCGGTTAATTCTTATACAAATTGGTATCCCTCCATTGGTCTTACGCTGGATTATGGCATGTGTTACTACTGCAAGTATTGCAGTATTGATAAATGGGGCACCATCTGACTTTTTCAAGATCTCTCGGGCGGTTCGACAGGGATGCCCATTATCACCATTATTATTTCTGCTAATTATCGAGGGAATGAGCATAATGATTGGTAATGCAAAATATGAAGGCAATATTACAGGTGTTAAGTTGTCCCCTGAGTTGTCCCTCACTCATTTACTATTTGTAGATGATGTTCTTTTAGCAGGCTTAGACTCTAACAATGAATGGCAAATGTATAAGAATCATCACTACTTTTTGTGCTGCTTCCGGGATGAAGGTGAGCAACGAGAAATCTTGCTTCTATCCTTTCAGACTTAAGAAGAATAGGATTGATACTCTGAAAAACTTTCTGCCATATAATTTTCAACAATTGGAGGAAGGTTTTATGTACCTTGGTTATTTTCTGAAGCCAAATGGGTATAGGAAGAACGATGGGATTTGGTTATTAAAAAAGGTTGAACACAGAATAACCCATTGGACCTTCAGGTTATTGTCTATTGGTGGACGTCTTACATTGGTAAAATCAGTCTTAACTGGTATATCGATGTATTGGTTTTCTCTCCAACAAGTCCCTTGTTCGATTATCAATTGCTTAAGAAGACTGTTCTTTAATTTTTTATGGACAGGGGGACCAGATAATACTAAATTGGTGATGACTAGATGGGAGGCTATTGCATTACCTGTCAACTATGGGGGTTGGGGAATCCAGAATCTGTCGATTTTCAGTAGTGCTCTTAGACTGAAAAGTCTGTGGCAAGGTCTCTTTGGCTCTACACTCTGGACTCGGGTTCTTTCAATGAAATATGTAAAAGGAAATGTTATAGACTGGATTAGAAATCCTTTAAAGAATATTAGAGGTGTTTTTATGATTTGGGTTGGCATCATAAAAATATACAACTGAGGGTTGGTAATGGCAAAGACATACTGGTTAGCATTGACCCAATCTATGGTATGGAGGAAGAATACATTTTGTCCAGTGAGATCATCAATACCCTCCACTGGTTTGATCGTGCAACTCTCAGCAAAATTAAGAGATATAAAGCAGATTCAAACCAATCTTATTGGCTCATCGCGATGGAGATGGGTTTCAGTGACACCGTTGCTACATAATGGAATAACTATATCAAAAAGCTAAATTCTACAGGACGCCGATTATCTTCTGATAGAGATCAATTAATTTGGCATAAAAATAAATCTTCAGGCATGGTGACAGCAAACTTGGCTTATAAGGCAATTATCAGTTACAATTGTAATTATCCAACAAACTGGTGGTTCAAAGTTATTTGGAAATGGAAGATACTGCTCAAAATCAAGTGTTTCACGTGGCTTGCCTTGCGTGGTGAGATGAAAGACTGGGATAATCTTACAAAAAGAGGGTGGGAGGGCTTGAGTATTTGTTATCTATGTGCAAAGAGTCATGAATCTGCTACTCATATCTTTGTGGATTGTGGTTTCTCCATAAATCTATGGATGAAGATTATTGAACATTACAATATCAATATTCAGTGGGGCACTGGTTCATTTGACCGTTGTGTACTCGATTGGCACAGACTTTGTGATGGGCTCTCCTTCCTGCCAACAGTGATATCTTGGGAAATCTGACGCACTAAGAATACAACTATTTTTTAAAATCAGGTTCCTAACATTGTTATTGCATTCAATAGGGTCATCTTGGTGATCTTTGAATAGTGCAATGAATACAACAAGACAAGATGCAAAAGAATAAGTACTTTCTTCCCTCCACAGCATAGACCGATTGTTTACTTTGACGGGGCAACAGCTGATGGCCTTTGTGTCGTGGGTGGAGTCATCTATCTAAATGAGAATCACTATTTTACACTGAAGTTGAATTGCGGTCAAGGCACAAACATGAAATCAGAAATACTGGCTCTCTGGTGTGTGATTACTGTCGCCCATAATTTTGGTCTTCCTAACTTGGTTGTCTTTGGCGATTCAAGGGTAACTATAAAATGGGCCAGGGGAGAGTATAAATTAAATATTATATCTCTCTATCAGTGGTGCAGAATAATTAAGGAAAAAATCCAACTCTTTGATAATATCTCTTTTGTTCACATCTATCGACAGCATAACTCCATGGACGATACGCTCTTCAAAGTTGCATACACAGGAGAAGAAGGGGAAATTCTATGGGAGGAATTTCAAGACTCTCAGTTGACTGATTTTGGTTTGGTTCCGATCTATGACATCTAACTGGTGAAGTATTTCTGTTTATGTCTTTTTTGAAGAACTGTGAATGATTATACCTGTATGGGTTTGGGTTTTTTTATAGTACTTTGAGGTAATGGATGTAATGGGTATGAGTATACAACAGATTATAAGTCTTGTTTAGACTTATACATTTTTGTACTATTTGATTCACTTTTATCATGAATACCAATAGTATGGTTTTTTTTCGCTGAAAAAAAAAAACTAGATCAATTAGATAAATTAAAACCATAAACATTGCATTACACATTTCCTCAACATTTAAAGGCATTTGCATATCTGAGAGATTTGATCCCTCTAGGCCCTTGGTAGATCCCCTTTTAAGATGGATCTATGCCAGTGTATTACCAACAAGAAAAATCATATGCAGTGAAACATTTGAAGGGAAGTTTATTAAACATTTTTTTCCAAAACAAGAGGGGCAATAGTGAAAACAAATGTAGTATGCCCTTGCAATAGATAAATTGAATATTACATTGCAACGAGCTTTATGAAGATCATACTATGTTTCATATATCAAATAGAAGCTCTTGACAAGGAGATCAGGATGTGATTCCATGCATGCCCAAAGGAGTTAGGGCGTTTTCAAAAAATGGAGTCTCATCGTCATTTTCTCATAAAGTCCATATGCAGAAACAAGTGTAATGCTTCCATAAGAATAGGCAAAGTATATCAAACATCACTTCATGATAATTCATCCATCTTTACCAAGATTGACATCTACTAAACATTTTGAACACTTCTTTGAACAAATTTTCATCCGATTAGCCACGACAAGGTAGAAAAAATAATCTCAACGCCAAAAATTGATTCATAGTTACGTTTCTTTTTTGGTTATCTACCCCGGACAATATCCCCATACTAAATGTAGTAAAACACTCAAATATTTTCAATACAATTAGAAATCAATTTAGAAATTCTAAAACTAATTAGATAATGGTAGAACCATAAAGGAAATCATCATGATCAAGGTGGAGCTATCCAATATCTGGAAATGGGTTCTTCCACCTAAATCTAAAAGCCATGGTTTTGTAGAGCTTGTTCTAAGATGAACATAACTGGAAATGGGTGCTTTTTAGTTCATTTTTATCTTACGCTGATATTACAAGGTCCTAGGCATAACACTACTGAATTGATCAATGTAATATAGATGGATCTCTTATTAAGATCAGCCAAAAAATTGAAATGACCTGATCAAAGTAGTGTTTTTGGATCTTTCACTAGAAGATCCTAATCATAACACTAACTAAAGTAGTGTCTGGATATTTCATTTCATAAGAGCCACAAAATAATATATCTTGATATTTCACATAAGAGTAAAATATATTTTTGAGCTGAATAAATAATGGACATTTTGATATTTGCATTCTTGCAAAACTTTCTTTAACCTAATATGATATGTAATCTAACTGTTATTATTATGAATATGAATACTTTGCAAAAGATTGAATGGAATTATAATTTCCAATATCATTTTGATATTGCATTGTCTCGAAACTTTTTGATATATGCATTGTTGCAAAACTTTCTGTAACCTAGTTTTTATGAAGATGATCTGTAACTTGGTTTTTATAATGAACATGAATAATTTGCAACTGTTACGAGTCTTAAGAGTTAAAATTTTGATAGTCCTATATAAACTTTATAAATTAAAAAAAATGAACATTGTTGCAGTTAACGCTGAAGCTTTGTTATTTCATTTTATATCATAGTTTTGTTTGGCAAAGAACTGATAGTAAGAGCCCTGAAAGCACCCATGGAACTCCTTGTTTTGGTGATGGAATAAGTGATTTTCATCTCAATAAAGATACCCAGCTTTCTGCACGCATCTTTAATAGTTAGCAACGTACTTGTGTCGAAGTAGGCTACCATGTGTTGTGATATATTTCCGATCCATACCGAGTCAAAGACAACAATTCTTGTAGAGACTCCTTTACCATCTTTATATGTCCACATTCGAACTTGTGTTCTTGTGAACACAGTGACACTTCTTAAACACCTTTCGAAGAACCTCTTTGTGGGCGTTTCATTTCTATCAATGTGATGGAGTTGTATAACGGTTAACTAAAACTCTTGGATTTGCTGGAATCCGGCAGAGCAATTCTTGTCAAAATTGTAATTTGGAATGCTTAGATTGCAATTTCGGTGATATTAGTAGTTTTAATATTGGGTAATTAGTCTAGAATAGACAATCTCAATAGCTGAAATTACAAAAATGGGAAAATAACAATTTTCAGCAAAAATTTAACGGGTGAGGCTTTTTGGTTATCTTTTATCCTAGGCGTCAATGTGATAATCTAATGAGCCAACAAAGAATTTACAATTACCTGAGATTTTATATTTTTTTGAGCAAATCAACAAGATTAACCCAAGTGTAGCAACCTTATAGTTGGGATTCATTTCATGGTATTCGTATCTTGTTATGCTTAAATGCATATAGTTGGGGTTCATTTCATGGTAGGCGTATCTTGTTATGCTTAAATGCATTTTGATTAAGATTTGAATAAGCTTCAATTAAGTTGTGGTTCAAAAAAATGATATGTTTATTAAATAATATTGTTTTATGTTTATATTAATTAGTTTAATGTTTAGATTTTGTTTACTTAAATGATATGCTTATTAAATAGTATTGTTTTATGTTTATATTAATTAGTTTAATGTTTATATTAATTTAAAGTTTAATGAACTTAGTTTTTGTTTAACCACCAAAAAAATGATATGTTTATTAAATAGTATTGTTTTATGTTTATATTAAATAGTTTAATGTTTTGTTTTTGTTTAACAGTCATTTATCTCCACAAAATGAAGTGGTTGGCTGCACTTATTGGTGTTCACCTGCCACTTTACTTATGGTTGTGCTAGTAATAAGTGGTGTTGAACGATCACTTTACTTGTGGCTGTGCTAGTAATAATTCGTACAAATCCATTTTAATATAAAATGTTTTGATTAGCTTTGTACTTTCTCCGTCAATGAATTTGCTCTATTTAGTCTTTGTAATTTGTAAATTATATGTTTGATAAATAAAACCAAGGTCAAGATTCTATATATGATTTGTGAAGTATATGATTTATACTTAAATTCAAGGCCAAGATTATGAGGTGTTGAGTAAAGTAATTGGCTACTAACATTAATAGCTAAGGATCTCTATTAGTGGCCTTTTAGCATTTCGTCTATTGTATTGATAAGATTCCAGCACTTGATATTATGACGTAGGTTTTTAGGAATTTGGGTTTTTCATTGTTTCCTGCTACAAAACATAATAGAATTGGCATAGAAAAGTCTCATGTTGCTCGCTATTTAACTTAGAATTGTCAAGAAAAATTGAATCAAGTGGATGCATTAGTAATATAATAAAAAAATTGTATACCCTGGTCACAAATTTCGATCACTGGCCAAGCTTAGCACTCATTAACTTTCAGTAACCTCCCCCAAAAGAGGCTCATGAATTTAAAAAATTTCGGGATCAATGGTTTAAGTTCAATGGAACTAGTAGCAACTAAAAACTTTTTCTTATGCCTAATGGTGTGACTCAACGAAGAAGAACTATATCAGATACATATTAGCACACGTTAAAGTTATTTCCTTACAGGGCCACTTTTTAGAAATTTTGACAGAAATTTCTAAACGACATATTGGACAGTTGAAATTACATAAATTATACATTTTAAATCGTAGAACATATCGCTTCAACAAATTCTGTGCTTCTAACCGTTCAATGTATCAATTCAAAGTTTTGTATATATTTCTCACTGTTCAATATGTCATTTTTAAGTTTCGCAATAAAATGCCTAAAAGGTTAATAATTTTTGTTACAGATAGACCGATTTGATACCGGTTATCTATTATAATTGTACACCAACTATTTCAATTTGGAATGCCCCTTTGTACAAATATGCAAAAGATGCATCCATTTATTGATTATAAAATAAAATAGTTATTCAAAATCCGTTTGCATGATTCTCTTGTAAATATATGTCTCTCTTGTAGATCATATCAAGGCAAGACAAACTAATACACAAATCTTTAATTGTCTTGTAACTATTTATGAAAAGATTTATTTAAAATGTGAGGATGAGTAAATGGAAATTGAAATTGAAATTTGATGTATTTATATAAATATATTTTACAATATAACCAATTTAAATTTGAAGCCGACATGTACTTAGTTTTATAATTTTTTATATATTAATTTTTTTGAGCTGACATAAGCATGACAAACATGACACATCAACAATAGAATAGAAGGAAGTGCCTCTCAACACAATGAACTCTTTTTTTAATGAATTCAATCAATAAATATGTTACCAATCTCATTTTAACATAAATCATACATGAAACTCTCAACAAAATACATTTGTGTATTCATAAAGGAAAATAGTATAGTAATTAATCTTAAAAGAAAAAGGTATATATATATATATATATAATTTTAATGTTTGATATTTATTCATAAAGTGCAATATTTTAGTGTATATATATATATATAATTTTTACCAAATTGAGAAGAAAGTAAATACTGAGGTGTTATGTTATTTGGACCAAATTGGTGATTTGAGGATTACTACTTTTATGAAGTAGGAATGGTTACTTTTGGATTCGTCAATGATGACATGATTCTTTGGAATTCTTACATTGAATCTCTACAATCTAACTATGTCCGATTGTCAGTAGAAGATGATGTTCCCGTATGGTCTAGGAATGCCAACAGTGGCATCTATACCCCTAGCTCGGGTTACATGGTCATCTGTGAAGAGGAAGACTTCAATGATCCTCTTTGGTGGTTTAAAGGTCTTTGGAAATTTATATTCCCCCTTAAAAATAAATTATTTTTCTGGTTGGATTTGAATAGTAAGGTGCATGTGTGGGATCATTTACAAAAGACTGTGTGGGAGGGACCTAGCAGGTGCCCATTGTGTGGGAATAGTGTAGAAAGCATAGATCACATGTTCATATTTTGCTCATTCACATCTAAGGTGTGGGGAATGGCCTCTCAGATTCTTGGCATTTAGTTGGTTTGGGGAGGGATTGACCTTGAAGGAACTCTTCATACTTGGATACAAATAGATGTATATAAGAATTTTTTTTTTAACAGAAACTTGAACAAAAATTGTATTAAAAAGGCTATGCACAACCATCTATATACAAAAATAAAACTGGTCTAAGAGATGTATATTAAAAAGGCTATGCACAACCATCCATATACAAAAATAAAACTGGTTTAAGAGATGAAATTGCCAACATTGGAAAAACTAGAGTGGGAGCTACATTCATATTACAAAAATACCAAAAATACCATGCAGGTCTTCGAGAATTTACCATATTGTTCGAGGGATAAACCCTTGCATACTGGCTACACAAGAAAAAAGAAAAACATACAGAAATGAAGCTGAGAGAGGCGGAATGCTATTCATTCTTTCCTGAAAGGCCATGGACCAGTTGCTGGACTGAGTCTTCCTCCATGAGGCGGTCTTCTTCACCAAGGGTTTCTTGGCAGTGGATACACTGACTCATTTTTTCCGTTTTCATAATCTCTTCTTTGATGATGTCTATTGTTCCCATTAATTTGCGCAGGTTCCCTTCTAGGTCTTCAATCTTGGAGTGGAAACAAGCCAACTAGTGCGTGATATATCTGGTATCCTCTAAAATAGCAATAGTTTCTTGTGTGCCTCTAGAAACTACCTCATAAAACCTCCTGAGATTCTTTTTTAAGTCTTTCATCCTGCCTTTGAAGTATGCGTTCACCGCCGACCAACCTTCCATATCTCCTGCTAAAGAAAGCGACTACAAATTAAGCTCCTGCGAAAAGGGGGAAACTGCCCAGCAGAGTGGAAAGGTCTAATCAAGGCTTCACAGTCTTCCCACTGCAGATCCTGAAACAACTATGTTACCTCCCCAATCCACTCGCATATTTGCCTCCTCTTGCACCCTTTCATTCTGCTCGGAGGTTCCTTCAACCCAGCGTTAATGCAACTTGTGTGAAAGCCTGAATATAGGAAGGTTGCCGACATGCAACAATTAAAGCTCCAGCAAGGGGCTGTCTTTTCGAGGAATGGACAACCAACCTCCTCGTGTAGATCTCCACGCATCCCCCATGAGGATGGGAAAAACCTCATACTCCTAACAACATCTTTGTCATTGTTTAGACCTTGAGGGAGGTTGATATAAGATATTAGGGGATTACATTTATAAAAATTGTCATTTTTGGCTAGCACCACCATTCCAACATTGTTTCTAACACCTTGATTGGCGAGTTAATCAGCAGCACCATTATTAGCCCGCAAGACATGATAGTAAGTGAGAGAGGGTGGCTTGGGGATTTACTTAATACGTTCATAAATTCTTCAAGGAGCTTGCTTCGTAACCTTGCCTCATTTTTTGGATAACATGTCTAGAATCTCCAAAGACAATCAAACTTGGGATTTTCAAAGTTGAAATTATCTCAAATCCAAGAAGAAGAGCTAGCCATTTTGCTTCATTGTTGGATTTGGTTCCTAGTCCCCAAGCATATGAGTTGACAATTTTTACTCCTGGATAAAAAATGATCCCTCCCGCACCCGCTTCCCCTGGATAGATGCATATAAGACTTACCATGCTATTCGTGTTATATTAACCCGGGGTATGTGGTTTTTCCAGAAAAAAGGCAAATTTTGAGGATATTCTCATCCCTCCCAAGATCTGTGCTACAAATGGTATGGTTATTTTGGATCACTTTCCACAAGTAACAAAGGATCAAAATGCCAGAAGGATAGAGGCAAAATTCATAGATAAAAGAGATGGTTGGGGCTACTTTGATAGAACTTATCAGGGGAATCCTCCCTTGGGAGGAGATGGGGGTTTAACTTTCCAAAATGATGCTAGTTGTTCAAAGTTTAAGGCGCTTGTAGGACAGTACAAATAACATGGATGAGTTGATGGCCTTAAAGATCTCACTAATTGTAGCTATCCAAAAAGAATGCATAATTTTCAGATCTTTGGATCAACCATAGGATACCTCCTAGGACCATTTATGTGAGACTACTTTATGATGAAGTCATGCTTCTAGTGGGTGTTTTTTAGGAGTTTACAATTAAACATATCTACAGAGAGACAAATATGGTTGTTGATCAACTCTCTAAGGAAGGAATTCTACTTGGCCTAGGAACATGGCAAAGGTGGGAGATGGTGGGAGATACCATAGAAGAACTGGACCCTGGACCTCATCCAAAGTTAATTTATTTTATACAAACTAAAAAATGGTCTATATGTTTTTATTTTACTAGCTACGTGTTTACAAGTATTGATCTATTAGTCACTATATATGAGGTTGTTATATATATCAGTGATATGCTCATAGCTCAAGTTTTTTTGGTTGGGATAGTGGAAACGTGTGGTGAATGTACAGGTACCACCTGTGATAGGGAGAGACACCTTTTTTGGGAGTATATAATGCACTTCGCTCAATTTGTGGGATATATAGAAGGCTGCATGTAAAATGTGGTTCCTTTTTAACTAATGGAACTACACATTTTCTTTTGATGAAAAAAATGTTATAAAAATGATTTTTTTGTGTTATGAATATTTTGAATAAAAAAATATAAGTGAAAATGATTTTCGCAATATGTTTTAAATGTGATAGTTTAGATAGCCCTGTTGTAGTCGAGGGGGTTGCATTGTTACCAGTGATACAATATATATATATAAGCAAGCACACAATATACATATACAACAAGACAAGGAGTGGAGAGAACACAAGCCTTTTATTACTCAGCAAGATGCATAACAGTACATATAAGAACATATCTAAGTTAACCCAATGGTTTGGCTCACCAGCCTATTTATATTGTTTACATACAGTTATGTAACCGCTTGTCGGTTCAACCGCCTGACCTAACCCGACATGTTCTGGTCGACGCATCTGTCAACATGTCTTACAATGAGTCGGGCGGAGTACCTAGTCGACAGGCCGACTTAGGATCCTCCAACATCTCCCCCACCTTAAAATTTTTCTTCGTCCTGAAGAAATGAGGCGATGCAAAAATTGTTAACTATGCAAAAAAAATAGATGTAGTTGTTATTGTTGTTCATGACTGGAACTGACCGCTGCTTGCTGCTGGACACAGACTTCGACGATTGCTTCTGTAGAGACAGACAACCAATGCTGAAAATATTCCCAGGTGCGCAGCATGTTTTGAATATCGATGGTTAATGTGGTTAAGCTCGACAAGTTTTCTACTTTGTCCCGAGTCGACTTGTTTTGTAGGTTAATCAAGTCGTGACCAAAAATATTTACTTTGTCATCAGTGGTTGAAAGTAATATTTGAAGATACGGTCGGATATTTTCAAGTTTACAGAGGCTAGTACGGGCTTGACTTATCCATTGATCTTCATGTTTTCCCAATTTTTCCAGCTTCCTGTTTTCCATGATAATATGGTCGTTGGTAGTTTGGTTTAGAGCTTCATTGGCTACTTGTCGTTGCAGGTGTAGATTGCTGAGTAGCTCACACGTCCGTTGCATTTCTTTAAGTACATTGTCGTAATGAGTATACCAGTTGCTGAGGACTTCGACAATTGTGGATGCATGATCATTGTACTTTCTTAACTGGCTGTGAGTTGAGGTGAATGTTGTGTATTGCGTTGCCAGTAAGGAGGATGTTTCTATGGCCAGTTCTTGTCGATTCTTGGTGAGTTCATATTTTAATGTCGACATGACAGTTTCAATTATTTGGTGTCCTTTGTCGAGTGTACTTGTCACGTCGGAACTCGACGACAGCGGAACTACTTGTTGCGCTAAGTCTTCACACTTAGCCAGAAATGATGCCTGGTCCTCCTGCAGTTTTTGGATGCGTTCTTGAATTTTCATGCATCTATGTCTTTGTTCACGGTTAACCGCATCTGTAAGTAAGTCGATCTCCTCCTGTGTTGCATCCTGCGGGTCATATGTGGATATTGGCCCGAACTGGTCGAGGTGAACAGATAGGCGACTCTCTTGTTGAATATATTGAAGGTGTTGTTGTTGTCTCTGCTCCTGTCGCTCTTTTTCTTGTCGCCTCTTCTCTTTCCATTTATTTCTCTTTCTCTTTTATGGTGCTTTTTCTTTGGCCTCAGTCTGCTGATCTGACCCTTTTTGTTGATCGATCGCTCCTGGCTAGTTTTCTGTAATGGCTTGCTTATCGGCAACGACCTGTGCTATCTGTTCTGGGCTTGCTTGTTCTACTTATGTTCTGTTTGTGTTTGCTTGTTCAAGTAATACTGTGTTGAATTGTTTAGTTGTTTTTGTGGTGGCTGCGTTGGCTGTGATTGTATCGGTGTCTTGTGGTATGGTTATCTCAAGTGTTTATGTAGTCGCTGCTTCAAGTGCATCTGCTACGGTTTCTTCAATTGTTTCTACTGCGGCTACTTCATTTTCTTGTTGATGTACTGTTGAGTTTGACTTGGAACTATCAGTTAATGGATGGAAGACTGACATGAGTTGGTGAAGTGGGTGGAGTAGTCGGTAGTGTAGATGGAATTGCTTCTATCGAAGATGGTAGTGGACTGGGGCTTCCAGATGGAACCGAACTGATCGGGGGTGAAATGAATTATGGAATAACAGTTTCAACATCTTCAGGGTTAATAGTTTCCGGTGGACTCTCTAGATGTTTGACGGAAGGTCGAGGTGGACTTGGGTCTTCCACTAAGGGTTCAATTGGTAAAGGAAGGAAGGATGAAGATTCTCGTGCAAAAATGAGACCGGACGGATCGGGGTTTCGTTCTAGACGAGTTTTTTTATAGCCGACAATTTGTGGTTCTAAGGCTTTTGATGGTGAAGGACAGTTGGCAATAGAGGTGTCGAGGGGAGCCGATTCAATTGGAAAACTTGTGTCGACGATGACTGATTTCTTTGTGACTAGTTCTCGCCAACGGGGAAGATAAGGATGGGAGTTGAGAAATGAATTGATTCAGTTCGTTATCATGTTGTATATTTTCTCTAAGTGGTTGTGGCAGAGTTTGTACCAAGTATGGAAGATTGAGAGCAGGTACTAGGGGAGCTGGCGGTGTCGAAATATTTTCATCTTCCATAACAATAATCGGGGAAGGGGGAGGAGGACTTTTTGTCAAGTTGACATGGGGTTCGATCATGAGCTTGAATTTATTTTTGAGTGGTAAGTGACTTTGGGGTTGTTCTTCTTCCAAAAATTTATTGAACTGGTCTTCAACAGGTATCTTTTTCTTAGCTGCATCGGCTATGATCTAAGTGGCACTGTCGAAGAGTTTAGCTTCATCCTCCTCTGTCATATCTTGAATAACCAACTACCTTTTTCCCTTTCCTTGTATTTTATTCTCCCTGATTTGTCGTGCTTGTGACAATTCTTCTGCTATACGCTGGATGTTTTCTGTTGTGATATAATGCTCTGGATTGTCTGACTGGGTACTCTCCCCTGAATTTTCAGCTATCTCCGGGGGGTCCTAATATGCGGTCACTACGATCGCAAGGGGAGTTGTTTCGACAACTAGCTCCACTTGAAGAGAGAAATTATTCATGTAAAGGAGGTATTCATATTCAACTTACTTCTTTGCATCCATCAATGGTTCGACTATAGTTAATTCGACTCTTCGTGCATGGGGAGGAGCTTCCATTATTGTACTTGACTGTCTGCCTAGCTCTATGAAAACTTCCTCGGTTGATGGGTAGTAATCCAGTGGTTATGTTGCTCCTGTCACACCCTGCAAATACAAAACTGAAGTGTGGTCTAGCGCCAGTTGGATATGAGCTGTCAGCGGTAGACTTTGTCGGATGTTTTGAGGAACCCACCATATTGTTGATTGGACCTTGAGATTTTGGAACCAACTTTCCATCCAAGTCTTGACTGTCGAAGGTCCCAGCCGACTTCCTCTATGTGTGAAGCAACATAAATGTTCCATTAGCACGCCTCTTTCTGTTGCGAAGTCCTTGCATCCTGTCGGTCTAATGTGAACCATAGCAATCCAAATAATCAAAGACGGGTATCGAATACTCGAACCCTCTTCTTGGCATTTGTAACATGTGGTTTTGACAATGTCGGCTAAATTTTTAGCCCATTTGTATACTTTGCCTCGCATCACCATGTTTTGAACCGCCTCCAGCATGTGAATTTTAAGATCATATCCTCAACTAGAACTTGATAGAGCGGTCGACACAATTCTTGCAGCAATTTTATAATTGGCATAGACTATTTGATTCACCATTAACCCTTTGGAGTTCTTACCAGCAATTGTGCTTGTGAATTCTTTAACCAATTCTGGCTTTGGGCACATTGGGACATCGTCCCCTTTGTTTGATAGTCTGGTAATATTATAAACAAGTTCACCATTTATTTCGACAGGTACATTGAAATAAAACGTGCCATTATGGTATCTGCCTACTATAAATTGAGCTATGATATCTTTCAAGCCACCGAAGTTGTCGAGCGGGGGCGCGTTCATGTACGGTACAATTGTGGAGGTCCGCAGTTTTTGTGCTTCCTCCCTCTGGCGTCCATTTGTTTCTTTCCCCCATTCAACGATGTCACTCCAGGTCCTTCTCCATTGTGGTTCCGTAACTTTGGCGTTCCAGACCAGTTGTAATCGGGTTTCCAAGGGAGAATGGGATTTTTCAAGATCTCTGACTTTTGATGCTACAGACCTAGTTGTCGCTTGAGACTTCTTAGGTGCCATTGTTGTTACAGGTTTATCAGGTTCAATATTCCGTGCGAAGAGTTCAAGAGGCTCTGATTTCTGGTGTTCAAGTTCTTGGCAAAAGAGTACCCAGGAATCCTCGAGCTCAGTATTTATAGCGGAGACGCTCAGCACAGGTGAATGCAAAGTAGATGGTTGCATTGATGGCTGATTTGACGAGGAAATTAAATTTGAGTGACAGGTTTTCGGCTCCTTGTCGGGCGCATTTCGGCTTTTCTTCTCTACTTGTCGGTTTCCACTATTGTTTTTCTTAGTTGTTTCTTCAGTATGATGTCGATGCCTAGTTTTGGTCATGTCATGTCGGCCAGCAATAGGTCTTTCTGTTTGGGGATTTCTTCCATCTTGCACTCGTTGGCTAGATCTTTCCTATCGACATCTGTCATGTCGTCGGACGTGTGTCAGACTCTTTTCTTTGCAACTTCGTTCATTTTTTTTGCTAGAATTGTTCATCCAGTCTCTCGTCATTGTGCAACTTTTATGACTTGTTTGAAATATTGCTTATAATGTTTCTCTTTGAAGTTAGTTGTAACCTTTTTTTTTTAATGCTTCATGCCTTGTATCGCTTTAGTCAGGCGTCGTTAATGAGTTTCTTGAAAACACTCCCTTGTAACGTTTTCAGTCAGATTGAGCCGTTGGGATTGATGTTCTCAACTGTATATGGACCCATCCACTATGTGTGAAACTTCTTTGGTTTACCCTTAACGTGGCTGTTACATAGCAATTCCAAGTCACCAACTGATAGATTTTTCTGGTTGATATTTCAATCATGCCATACTTTCTGCTGCTTTTTTGTATTTCTTGGTGTTGTATCGCTATCTATCGGGTCTCGTCGAGCTTCGATAGTTGAACAAGGTGTTCTTTTCTTGCATATTCAACATCAATATGTAATACTTCTTCTATTCTTGGAGCTTATTGTCGAAAGTGCAAGGGGACGATTGCTTCTTGGCCATATACCAGTGTGAAAGGAGTCTGGCCTATCGTTCTGTACGCCCATAGTACGGCAGGTATCTTGTCATCTCAATCATATTTATCAATGTTGCACATTTTTGTCAACCCTTTGGTAAGTGTTTTATTGAATGCTTCAACGACGCCATTCGATTGTGGGCGATAAGATGTACTTATTATGTGCTCAATTGCAAATTATTTTGTAAGTGTGTCAATAGTTCTACAAACAAAGTGAGTACCTTGGTCACTGATCAATGTAATTGGGCATCCAAATTGCATGATAATATTTTCGTATATGAATTTGGAAGCTACTTGACTTGAACATGTTTCGACCGGTTCTGCCTCTGCCCATTTGGTGACATATTCCACAACAGTGATGATATAAAGTGCACATGTTCTTCTACCAAGGATTGGGAAAGGTCCAATAAAATCAATTGCCCACATTTCAAATGTTCGACTTGGATTTATAGGAGCAAGGGGCATTTCAGTGCTTGGCATCGGTCGACCCATACATTGGAATCTATCACATTTTCTTACAAAATCTCGATAGTATTTGTGAATTGTCAGCCACCAAATTCTAGACTGCAGAATCTTTCTCGTTGTGATAGTGCCCTCCTGCCGGTCCATAGTGTGCTTCTGAAAGTATGATATGTCACTCGTGTTCAAGCATACACCGTCGTAATACATCATCTAGGCCAAGTTTATAGAGGAATCCATTGATGAGAGTGTAAGGTGCAGCTTTCATTGTAAGAATCTTCTTCTTCTTCTCCAGAATTCCTTCTAGGGCTTGTCCATCCTCGAGGAATTGTGTAATATTCGCAAGTTCCGAGGGGAAAACTTCAATTCTAAACAAGTGTGCATTTGGTAGATCGTCTTCTATTCCTGTCGGCTCCTCTCCGGTGTCGATTCGTGACAAGTGGTCTGGTCTGACATTTGCCTTCCCTTGTCAAATTATGACTTCAAATTCAAATTCCTGGAATAGAAATAGCCAACGACATAATCTTCCATGGTTTAATGGCTTATTGACTAAGTACTTCAATGCTTGATGATCTGTGTAGAAGACAAAAGGATTAGCCAATAGATAGTGACGGTATTTCTGCAGTGCAAATACCATGCATAATGCTTCTCTTTCTGTTGTGGAATAGCTTCTCTCTTATTTTTCAGCTTCATGCTACTGAACGCATTAGGGTAATCCATTCCATCATCACCAGGTTGTGTCAATATAGCGCCGACTACTATGCCTGATGCGTCGATATGAACATGACTTAATCGACCAGTTTGGGAATCAGAGAATGGGTACTTCGACAAGTTTTCTCTTCAGAATGTTGAAATATGTGTTGCACTCCTCGATCCACTTGTACTCTTGATTTTCTTTCAAAAATTCCTCCAGGGTATATGTCATGTCAGAATAATGTCTGATAAACTTCTGGTAGTATCCCATGTGGCCCAACAAGGTTCGCACTTGTTTAGGATTGACTAGTGGCTTCAGGTTGAAAATGATCTTGATTTTTGCGTAGTCGACTTTGATGCCTTCTTTACATACTACATGACCCAATAGTATACCGATAGGAGTCGTGAAAATGCACCTTTTTATGTTCAGCGATAGTTGGATATGTCGACAACATTCAAGCATTAACCGGAGCCATTTGCAATGGTCTTTCAGCATGGACTAAATCGTCCAATCATCAAAATAGACAGCCATCGTTTTGTAGATGTATTCCTGAAAAGCTTTGACAACAATACGATAAAATATAGTTGGTGCGTTCTTCAGTCCAAAAGGCATGACTTTATATGTGAACGATTTGAATTCACACATGAATGTGGTCTTGTTTTAATCTTCTTTAGCAATAGGTACTTGGTTGTACCCGAAAAATCCATCCGTGAATGAATAACACTCATGCCCTGCAACTTCATTAATGATTTTTTCAGCAAAAGGAGTAGGGAAAGGGTCAGTGAGTGTTACTTTGTTAAGTTCGCGAAAGTCGACATAAATTCACAGTCGTGTCGGGTCATGTTTCTTTGGTTGGACGACCATCGAGCTCGCCATTCTGATTGATCAATAGGATATATGATTCCTGTTGCAAGCATGCTATGGATCTCCTTCTTGACAATTTCTTTATCTTTATGGGCAATTTTATATGGCCTTTTATTCACTAGCTTGGTGTTTGGTTTGATATCAATATTCATTTCTCCCATCTCCTGTACAAGTCCGTTCAGGTCTTTATAATCGGGTGCGAATACATCCTGAAATTCTTTAAGGAGGATGGTGATTTTTGCAACTTGCTTGTCATTCCAGTAATTGCCATTTTTTGCCATTTTCGGTCTGTCATCGTTTGATATATCAACTTATTTGATTTTTACTTTGGCATCCATCCACTCTGGAGCTCGGTTGTCATTGATTAGTCTTTCGCCTTCTTTCATTTGCGTGAATCTTGGCGAAAAATATTTTTCTGATAATCTTTCTGGTTCTTCTTTTTCTGTAGTCTCCACTTTGAAAGTTGTTTTGACGGGCTTTGACATAGCTGGCTGATCTTCTCTCCATTAGAAACTCTTTCTGGATGTTTTCTTTGTTTCTAATCGGAGTCATGTCGAATGTTGGACTTCTTTCGACTGAATGTTGCGGTAGACAGTTATTTGTCGATCAATTGACTTATTTTCTGTTGGTACTTTATTCTCTGTCGGTTGCATAAACTTTTTGATTTGGTTTCTCGCCTTAGTCAACTGTTCTTCCTTTGGGGAAAATTGGAAGTCTTTGATGAAATTTTCTTTGAGTTCTTTCCAAATGAAGGTCTCGCCTCTTGCTTCTTCCATCTTATACCATCTATTTGGCAAATCGTCGAGTGTGTTTGGAAAGAGATGTGGCCAAGCTCTTTCATCTTTATAACCCAATCTTCTCCATTCTCTTTTGCACTTGTCGTTATGAGCTTCAGGATCTTGTCCCTGTGTGAAAATTGGGATTTCTGCTTGAGCTGTCAATTTCTTGCCTCCAAACCTCTCAACAAAGTATGTCGATGCAGTATTCCATGTTTGGATTCATGATTGATGTGTGTTCCACCATCTCACAGCTTTTCCTGTGACTGTATCGACCAGACTCTTCAATCTCCCTTGTTCTCCAACATGTTTTGAAACTTCCTCGACATGTACTGACAAAGATTTCCATTCCTTGTATCGCAGCGCAGGGATATTTGTCCGCTCAGCTTTCGTTGGTGCAAGAGTCGGATATTTGTGAATTTTTCACTCGAATATCTTTGGAACGGTCGAGATCGAAAAGCTTGTATTGACTTTCTTTTTAGAGATGGCTTCCACTGTCCAACATTCTTTTGCTTGAAGTTCATAATTTTCCATCTACCAATCGTAAAGTTATACATCGGAGTTATATCCAACTGATGCAGGATCTCCAAGGTAGAGTTCTCCTCTTGAATTTGGTTCAACATAATCTTCATTGTTTTTTACTTGATATAGCTGTCTTATATCGTTTTCTTCCTCCATAGGTTCTGACCATGGTTCTCCCTGAGATGGGAAGATTGGTACTATTACCTTTTGACCGTTTCCTTTCAACTTAATGAGACCCTTATCAAGTGAGGTCGAAGCTTTCATTTTTCGCCCCCATGTTCGACCAACCAGGGCTGGAAAAGAACTTTCTCCATCCTTTGGGTTTATGATCTCAAAGTCTACTTTTGTCTTTATGCCTTTTATGGGTGTTTCAACTTCTCTCCATACCCCAAACGGTTCAATCAGTCCTTGATCAATGAGTTTCAAATAAATGTCTGATTCTTGAAGTTGCGGCCGACTTAATTGATCCCAAGTATCATGAGTCATGATGTTAACTTGAGAACCAAAATTGAGTATGACTTGTTGGACATGGTATCCGTGTATCTCAAGGTCGATGAGAGGGTCGACATCATTCTTATATTTTTTATTTAATCGGCAAAAGTTGTTAGCTTGTCTTTGCGCGACAGATTTATTCTTAATGTTATGCAACAAGTCAATTAATTTTCCGACAGCTTCTTCTTTAGTGATTGAATTAACCAAATCATTGAGTGCTTCATGTCAACTTTCTTCATTGTCTTCTTGTGCTGCTAATTCAGAGAATATATCAGATGCATTTTTAAACAAATATTTTTGTTTAGTAGGATTAGGATAATCCTCTTTACTTGTTACTTTGCTTATTTGTGGTTTGTCTTGACCAATATGAGTACCTTGTCTGGTTACAATTTGCAAGTTCTTTGTTCTAATCACATCACATTTTGGAACACACGACAAGACATTAACATTCTTTTTATTCGAAATTTTTTCAATCATAGTAGGGCAATCCTCCAAGAAGTGATCGCCTACTCCACATTTAGTACAAAATTTTAGATATGTACGATCTTTATAGGAACATTCTGCATGTCGATGTCCTTCGCTGAGACAAGTAAAACATTGTCCAGGTCTCCGAGGTTGGAAATCTCGACTGTCGTTTCCTTGACCTTGGCCTCGGTACTCTCCGCGTCGGTTGTAGTTATTATTCCGTTGATCATATCTTCTTCTGTCATACCTTGGATATCTGTCTTTTCTATCATTCTGTTCATAACGATCATTTATTTCATTCTTATCATTTCGATCGTATCTTTCGTTTCTTTCAATTTTGTCATTCGTTGCACGATAGAGTTTCTCTGGTACATTGCATGATAATTATGCTTGTTCTTCAGGTTTAGATGGCATTCTGCTATAGAATGAGTATTGAATTCACATATTTGACACCACTTAGCTTGCTAATTATTCAAATTGTATGGGCATTCATTTGTAGTGTGAAAGTCGTAGTATTGACAGATATCACAGAAACATCTTGTTTGAACAAGTCGAACATCTTGTCGCCGGTCCTCCAGACGAAAAGAGTCTTTTGTATTTCCTGCAGTAGAAAATTTTGTACACCATACTTCTGATCCTCTTAGACTGATATCTCAGATGGACTGCTGCATACAGTCCAGTCTTTCTTCGACGTGTCTATCAACAGGTTCCAAAGGATATTCGTCATCCATCTCGATTTCCAGAGCCTTTGTCAAGGCATCTTCGTATGAGTTGACGCTCTGCCAGCGGACGTGCATTTTAATTTTTCGTATAAGTCCAGCAACGAACCATTTGATTAAGATTTTTTCTTCAATATCGTAATCAAGCTGGCTCAAGAGGTCTTTAAACCTCTTATCATATTCTTTGACGGTCTCTGTCGGTCGTTGGACTTTAGTCTTTAATTTCTCAGCAGCCAGGTATTTTACGTTCGAGGTTTTGAAAAAAGATAGGAAGGTTTGCTTGATTTTTGCCTTTGTTGCGTTTGGTGTTTTATCAATGTAGCCCATGTACCATGTGAGTGCTCTTTTTTGCAAAGAACCTGCAAACTGAGCCATCTAACGTTCTTCATTGGTAATTAGGTTGGTTTCCCATGTTGATTCGCACATGAACCAATGTCTTCGAGGATCTTCATCACCCTCATAAAATGGAAGGTGAGCTGTTGTATGCGACATGTCTGTTACTTCGACCGATAAATTGACTGGAGGGGTCGTTGGATTATTACCGGAGACAGAACTACTTGCTGATTTAACTTCGACGGGTACAATTTCCAAATGTGTCTTGGGAACGAGTTATTTACCTTCACTACCAGTGTCTAGAGCTTTGTTCGGCTCATTGGGTCTCGGAAATGTGTTTTCTTCGGCTGCTTCTGTCGAAATACAGGTGAAATTTTGATCGATTGGGATTTCACCTCTTCTCGGTAGTTCCAGTGAACTCAATGATTCAGTCAATGATGGTAGTGGCAGGGGGGTGCTTCTGCATGCTCTGAATAGAGTAGATGAAAAATTATGCTGGAAAACTCAAGCTGAAAATTTACCCAGTTTCCTTCTTCGGGTCGATGAATCAACAGTCTGTCGACTTCATCACCTTCATTACTTCGTCGACTCCAAATTCCTGACTGGCTAGCATGAAGTCCTAGATCTTCTTCGATAATATCCTGCACTCATGCACTCTGAGTTAGATGCAGCGGAGAAGGTGGTGTTATTACCTCGGGTATATGGACTTAGAGAGCACTACCACACTCTATCCACAAGTCTTCATCCATCAATGACAATTCTTCTTCGACGCCGCTTTCATCTTGGGCTCGACTCGACTCCGCCAGATTTCCTTCTGCATCTGTCACGACACCCGGTCCTCGTTTCTTCTGGAGCGCACTAACCTGCTCCTTCAATTCTTCTCTTCTCCCGCTCAATCTTCTGGATATCTGGATTGCTTTTGTGACTCATTGCTCGATCTTTGTTGAATATATTGGATCTTTCACCGCTAGTCATGTCTCTTTTTCATCCATCAAACTTATTCATGCATCTACTCCATCAGAACATGTTTGGATACCCCCCCAATGCCGGCCCGAAGTTCTCTAGGTAACTGGGGAAGTACAGGACTTCATTTTCTCAAGAAGTACTCCCACTCGCGCTCTTGTATGAACTTCTTCCACGCTCATTCTTTCTCTTCCCAATTTGAGTTTGGGAGTGGCGGAAGCAACAAGGGTCGAGTCTCGACAATATGTGCAGCGCCTTTATCGATCAGGAACTTGAACATGAGTGTCGGCAAAGAACACAAAAATTGGTCGGTAAGGTCGGTGAAAAACCGTTTCCTCGTGTCGTCAATAGACACTCGCTCTTCACTCGCACATTCTTCACAGAACTCGTCGGAAATATTCTCACACCATTCCGACAGATTCGTACGACCTCCGTTAATTAGCTTCAAAATCAAGTTGTGCTCCTTTTCATCTGGTTGTATTCTCATCCAAGAGCTTCTTTATCGCGAATGACACGGATTCTACAAACCTCTCATGGGTCTCAGAAAAGAATTTCTCTCTTGCTTGAGCAATCGTCATCTTGTTCCTTCTCGCATAATTTTGCAGGTAGTTAGCGATCTTTCTCTCCCACCAAATCTTGATCTCTTGCTCTGATATCATTGATCATGCTCGTTATTGCTTCAAGTATGCATCACCATAAACAGAACCAATGTTGTAATCGAGGGGGTTGCATTGTTATCAGTGATACATAATATATATAAGAAAGCATACAAGATACAGATACAACAAGACAAGAGATGGAGAGAACACAAGCCTTTTATTACTCAGCAAGATGCAGAACAGTACATATAAGAACAGATCTAAGTTAACCCAATGGTTCATCTCACCATCCTATTTATATGCTTTACATACAGTTATGTAACCGCTTGTCGGTTCAATCGATCGACCTAACCCGACATGTTCTGGTCGACGCAACTGTCGACATGTCTTATAATGAGTCGAGCAGAGGACCTAGTCGACAGGCTGACTTAGGCTCCTCCAACAAGCCCCCAGAGTGTATATGAGTTAGTGATAGAGTTCAAACCTCAAATATCATGTGCACTTGTGTAGGGGCAGTGTGGATGCACTTAGGGGTATAGTGGTAATGAACGAGAATTGACCCCATGTCATGTGAGTATGAGCCCCACCCCAGTTACCAATTCCCCTAACAAAAAAAAATACGATAGTTTAGATTTCATAACAAACATCTAATAATTTGGAAATGTCTTTTATCAATGCATTCCTACAACTATAATATGTTAAGTTTTAAGTTTTGTAATGTATATTTAATAATTTGGTTCAAGTTAATGACATCTTTAATATATATGTGGTTTATAGTAATGTTAATATAAAACATATCATAGAGTTGGAGTTGTCACACATGCTCTCTCTCTCTCTCTCTCTCAAAGACAGTTGGAGTTATCAAACATGTTTGAAAACTCCATGATATAATATATCTTATATTATTATATTTTGAATGTTTGATAACTCCAACCCTCATGTGTCCTATATTGACATTATTACAAACTACATATATATTAAAGATGTCATTAACCAGAACCAAACTATTAAATATGTATTACAAAAATTAATTATAGGAATGCATTGATAAAATATATATATATATATATTAACATAAACACTTCTTATTTTTTTGGTTGGAGTTAGGAATTTATATTCTTGCAAATTTCTTTAGTTCACTTCTAGAATTTATTTGTATTTATTGGGATTGGGCTCGAGTTTTAGATACCGAAGGAACCCTCACTCTGAGAATCAAACCTGACCCAATAATGAAAAACTCCCATTGATTTCCCAGTTGACCACAACTTAGTCGACATCAAACATGCTACATGAGGTAAACATAAGTCTATAAACATCACACCTTCTTAGAAGAGGACAAGGTCAAAGCTTTGTTATTAAATAGTCATAAAATTTATTATTATTAGGCATAAGATTTTATATCCTTGACTTATTTTGGGAGTAGTCTATTTATTCTATGTTTTCCACTTTCCAGTGGGTTGGTCGGAATCCCGTAAGTTTTTTGGGTAAAATATAATTTTACAAGTGTTCAAATTGTGTGTTTGAATCTATAAAATAGATTCAACACCCTCAAACACCACTAACAACCAAGTTATACAATTTCTATAGATAATATATGTAATTCTAATTTTTTTTTTATAAATTTCCAATTAAACTCCAAATAAAATAAGAGAAAAAATATACTAAAAACAAAATTAAAAACGTAACATATTTAAACTACTCTGTTATTTTGTATATAAATTAAAAACGTAATATATTTAAACTACTCTCTTATTTTGTATATTAAATTAATGATATAGTTTAAGCCTTTATAGCATATTATTATACCTGCCTCCGGTAGGTTATATAGCAATCATTTGGTATGCTAAAAGCTTTGACTTTAATTAGTTTTTTTTTCTTCCTAAAGTTTTACTTAAGTTTTGTAAAATTTCTGTATTAATTTAAATTTTTTAAAATTTAAAATATATTTTTTTATTTTTTAAAATACATTTTTCTGTTTTCTTATTGGTTAATGTTAGTGATTTGACTAATTTAATGTGGTGTGCAATATAATTATCACATATAAAAAATCAATTAAAAATAATAAAAAATAAAAAATGCATTATATTGCCAAGTGTCTTATAAATTATTATCATTAATATCATTGACATGATATAATTAGATAATTTTAATTAAAAAATATTTAAAATATAATTTAATAATTTTGAATGTGTTATTTAATATTAAACATCTATATCATCTATCATTTCACTGTACCGCCATCATTTATTAACATAAATGCAATGGTGACCAAACCACGTAATCCATCAAGAGACCAATAGGAAATACTGTAGCAGCAGCCACATTAGCATCCTATCCCCTTATCCCTCCGTAAGTTATTAGCTTCCAAAATTAATGGCATAACCACCACATGCCCTTTCTAAAATAATGGTTAGCCCATTGAAAATTCACGTACCCACCTCATCTTAAAGTTTAGGGTGGTTGTTAAAAGGAGGCCACGAATTCCCAAAAGTTAGTGATGGTTAATTAAGACAATATATGCCGCTAATTGTGGGAAATTCAAACCATATGGGATCATGCCACCAATCATGAGGATTACCACCATATCCTTTATAGTTGGTTTTATATGGGGTTATTATATAATGCCAACGAATATTATGCCACATGCCATTTAAAAGATGTTTTATCATATAGTTTTAAAAGTGGTTATAACCATTTGTTATATGGTTATTATTATACCTGCCTCCGGCAAGTTATATAGCAATCACTTGGTATGCTAAAAGCTTTGACTTTAATTAGTTTTTTTTTCTTCCTAAAGTTTTACTTAAGTTTTGTAAAAATTATGTATTAATTTAAATTTTTTAAAATTTAAAATATATTTTTATTTTTTATTTTTTAAAATACATTTTTTTGTTTTCTTATTGGTTAATGTTAGTGATTTGACTAATTTAATGTGGTGCGCAATATAATTATCACATACAAAAAATCAATTAAAAATAATAAAAAATAAAAAAATACATTATTTTGCCAAGTGTCTTATAAATTATTATCATTAATATCATTGACATGATATAATTAGATAATTTTAATTAAAAAATATTTAAAATATAATTTAATAATTTTGAATGTCTTATTTAATATTAAACATCTATATCATCTATCATTTCACTCGTAGTACCACCATCATTTATTAACATAAATGCAATGGTGACCGAACCACGTAATCCATCAAAAGGCCAATAGGGAATACTGCATCAGCAGCCGCGTTAGCATCCTATCCCCTTATCCCTCCGTAAGTTATTAGCTTGCAATTAAAGCTGAATAGCTGTCACAAAAAGAAATGGAAAGCATTGAAATTGTTAAATAAGGCCAATACAGCTATGTACACATAAGTATAGTTATATAGACACATTCCATTTTTTAATATTTTAAAATGGAATTTACATTAATTTTACTATAATATTTTCAATTTTCAAAATTTAATATTTGATTATTTATAAATTATAATTTAAAAATAGCAAATCATTAAAATTTTATTTTTATTGTTTAAAAAAATATAAATTATAATTTCAAAATATTATCTCTTTAAATTTTATCATTTTAATTATTTATAAATTTATTATATAAACCATTATAAATTACAAATTGTAATATTTGTAATTAAAAAGTATTATATTATTTTTCAAATAATTAAAATTATTAATTACTAAAATATTTTTAATTTAAGAACAAATTGTAATATTTGTAATTAAAAAGTATTATATTATTTTTCAAATAATTAAAATTATTAATTACTAAAATATTTTTAATTTAAGAAATTTATTTTAATTTTAATTGTAAAAATTGTGATTTTTAAAATCTATTATTTCAATAATTATAGATTATAGTTTTAAAATACTATGTGAGACATAAAGTTATTTGAATGTATAATATATTATTATTCTTATTGAATTTATGAATAATTTTAATGATATTTGTTTTATGTTTTGGTAAAAATTTATATATGTATATGTAATAAGATTTAAGTTATATAATTTAAGTAAATTTATTAAATTATATAACAAAATAAAAGTTAATGATATGGGTATAAACTATTTATGTTAGTTAAAAATTTATATTTATAGATATTTAATTTATGATGAACAATTATAATTTTTTAACAATGATTTTTTGGAAAAAACACTAAATGAAACTTATTATTTTGTGTATTCTATTAATCAATATATAGTTTTTTAAATTGAATATTTATATCACAAAATAATATTTCCTTATAAACATATTTATGGTTGTGTTGAATATATCAAATATATTATAAAAAACTTTATAATTATATCTACTTTAACAACTATATAATACAAAACATGTTAGCATATTCATCTCGCCACTAACCCATTATCATGAACCCCTAATATCTAACTTGTTATCTCTTTAACCATTAACTCAAAATATCCCCAATCATTGCATACTAAGACCCTCATCATTGACCCACTATTTATATAACAAAAAATAGTTTATATAAAATATAAACTATTTATATAACAATAAATAGTTTATATAAAATATAAACTATTTATATAACAATAAATAGTTTATATAAAATATAAACTATTTATATTTTAGTTAAAAATCTATATTTATAGATATTTAATTTATGATTAACCATTATAATTTTTGAACAATAGTGTTTTTGGAAAAAAACACTAAATGAAACTTGTTATTTTGTTTATTCTACTAATCAATCTATAGTTTTTTTAAATTAAATATTTATATTACAAAATAATCTTTCTTTATAAACATATTTATGGTTGCGTATCAAATATATTATAAAAAACATTATAATTATATCTATTTTGACAACTATATAATACAAAACATGTTAACATATTCATCTCACCACTAATCCATTACCATGAACCGCCAATATCTAGTTTGTTATCTCTTTAACCATTAACCCAAAATATCCCCAACCATTGCATACTAAGACCTACCAACATACTAATATGCTTCAACTACTATGCCATTAACTCCCCAACTACTATGGTTGATTTAAGTCAAACATGGAAGACTACATGGTGAAATATAGTTATCCATAATTGACGCTACTAACCCACTAACACTTAACATAATACAAAATAATTTATCTTAATAAACATGATGAGGTTGTATTGAATATATCAAATATATTATAAGAAACAATACAACCATATCTATATCAAATATATTATAAGAAACAATATAACTATATATATTTCATCAAATATATAATACAAAACATGTTAGCATATTGATTTCACTAATAATTTAGTGTAAAATATTCGTAGATTACAAATTACTCTGATCACTATTTTCTCATTATTTTCAAATTATTTTTAAGAGGCAGGTACTAAACAGCTTTGCTGCTTATTTCACTTGTTTTAATAGATGTAAAATACCACTTTTACTTCTTTTATTGATTATTGTGTAGTGCACTCTCTTTTGGGTATCAACTATATTGATCCATATTCTATGTTTAACTTGATATTTAAAGTAAATAGAACATTATTACATGATAGACATTTTTGGACTTTGTCGATTAAGTACAAGTTCTCATATGTATTAGATAATTATGGTTGGGTGTGTAAGTGGTTGAATAATTGGATGGCGGCCGGGACTGCATGGGGGGCCATGGCGAGGCACATGAGGAAGCCTCGATCTGTTCATTCCTCCGTTGATTTCCTGGAAAACGATGGTAGGCGGTTTTTTATTGGGGAGGGGTTCGAATTTTTAAATGCAAGGTAGTTCGCATTGGTTTGTATGTCAGATTTTTGGAACTGTGCCGGTGATCTGGGGGTTTGGTAGGTTTTGCTGCTGTACTTTGGGGACTGGCCTTGGTGGTGGATGTGGTCATGGCAGCCTTCTCTGGAGACCAGCTGGAGGCTCAGGGTGGATGGGGGGTGCCAGGTGGAGGGAAGATGGAGGGACTGGATGGTATCTCTTTGCTGGGGCCTGATGGTACTGTATCAACCGGGCCGGGGCAGGTGAGGCCGTACATTGGGTTCACATCCTCGGATTATCTGACATCTTCTTCACAAAACTTACTGCCGGAAAACCTGGATCTTGATGGAATGCCAGCTGATTTGCTGGGTAGTACGAGTTGGAGGGAGGCTGGAGTCTTCTTTGCTCGGAATCTAGGGTTCCCGGTGACTGATTTACAGGAGGGTTTTGAAGCAGCGGTTGGTTTCGAACAGATTGCGGATGAGGGTGTGGCACGACAGGTTCAGCATCCGATTGGGACGGATTGTGGTGGCATTGGAGGGGCTGTGAGAGTGCCACTGGAGATCTCTGAACACCGTGGCTCTGATAGCCCTTCTGCGGCTGTTGAGCCTCCGAAGGTTAAGGAGGGGATTGCAGCAGGGAATGGGGCTGCTTGTAAAAAACCCTGTAGGCGTCGGAGGAGGAGCTGGATTAAAACCCGCATTGTGGGTAGTTATGCTGTAGGTGAGGATATTGCCTGGGAACAAGTCATTGAGATGTCTCGTTTGACGCTGGTGGGAAGGGTTATGGGAAGAATTTTCGCTCGTTCTACGGTGATGGAATGGGTGGATACTCACTGGCGCGATGTGTTAGGCTATACACCTGTGGTGGACATGTTGCTTCGGGGGTGGTTTGCGGTGGTACTACAATCTGAAGCTGATGTGCGTAAAATTCTTGTCAGGAATTGGCACTTGAATCATTCACCGGTTTTGTTGAAGCCTTGGCATCCACTCTTCTATGCTAGTCGGGAGCGAGTCGATTTGACTCCGGTGTGGGTCAGATTGCCGGGACTTCCTCTACATTTCTGGGATATTTGCCATTTCCGTAAGATTGGGGATATTCTGGGCAACTTCCTGGAGGCTGATCTCTCCTTTAGGGAGACGCATTACAAACAAGTTGCAAGAATTTTGGTTAATTTAAATATCCGTGATGGTCTACCGGAGGTCATTAATCTGGAGTGGGGGACTGTAAGTATTCCACAGATGCTGGATTATGAGAATGTGCCCTTTAGATGCCGGCGGTGTCATGTCTATGGACATCCGGCGAATGAATGTCATCTTTCGGTTCGCACTCCTACTGGGGGGAGCGATATCACATCTGGTAAGGCTTTTATGGAAGAACCACAGGTCCTGATGAACAATGAACCGTCGCCTGTGATGGAAGATTCGGGAGGTGACCGGATTGACGAGGCTTTGGAACCTTGTGATCAGGGAACAGATCAGGTACGGGTCATTCAAACTGATCACATCGAAAAACTTGCAGATGACATTCTTGGTTCCGATTCTGTGACTGTGTTTGATGTGCCGAGACCATTATTTTCGGGTATTCCTTCTGTCCCATTATCATCCTCTGTTCATTTTTATATCAATCGGTGTTATGTTGATGGGTCTGATTGGGTTGAGGGACTGAAGCATTTATCCCTATCAAGCTGTGATGAGACTCTTCACACTTCGGCCACGTATGGGAGTTTCAATTACACGGTGGGTGAACCTTCTGTTCTCAGCCCTGTTTTGTGTCCTCTACTTTTGGAGGACAATGTGCATACTATTGAACCGGATCCTGGGAAGATGGATGTGTCTTCCGAGCCTTCCTCACCCGAGTCATCTGCTTCTGGTTATAACCTCTGATCTTGTACTAAGATTTCTGGGGGGGGTTTAGGAAAATTGAAGGTGCAGGCTCGGAGAGGAAGGGGTCGCAGGTCTCACTTATCAAAGGCTCAGAACAGGGCCAGAATGGACCTTCGGGAGGGGAAACAGGTCTCGATTGAGAGGGCACTTAGAGCAGTGAATGCCCGGACGAATGTTCGGTTATGAAGATTTTGTCCTTTAATTGTCGTGGCCTGGATGGGCCTAAAAAGAAATCAGCCTTCATGAGGGTGCTTACTCTTGAACACCCTGATGTGATTCTGCTACAAGAGACCTTAGGTTTAGGTGTTATCATCAAGGAGAAATTTGAATTATGGTTGGCTGGTTGGACCTTTGTGACTCTGGATGTTAGGGGTCGCTCTGGGGGGCTGGCTGTGGGATGGAAGAATTGTGCGTGTAAACTGCTTAATGCTTGGGGAATGGCCTCTGTTTTGGGAGCTGAGTTTCTCTCAATTGACTTGGGTTCTTGCTTCACTGTGGTAAATGTCTACGGGCCCTATGCAAATAGAGTCCCTTTCTGGGATTCTCTAATGCAGGACAGACTCCTGGATGGTGCATCGGTTGTGGTGGGGGGTGATTTAAATTTTACTTTAGGGCAAAATGAAATTTGGGGCCCTCAAGCACATGTGGATCCTTTGGCAGGATACTTTCAACAGATGCTGGTACGTAACAACTTATTGGATATTGAACCTAACAAGCTGAAACCCACTTGGAGGAATAACAGGAGTGGAATGGCTCGGGTGGCAAAGAGACTGGACCGGTTCCTGGTGGATGAACAGTTGGTGGACAGGTTCTTTCAGATCAGGCAGTGGGTTGGGAGTGGGGGGGATTCAGATCATTTCCCTATCTTTCTTGAGATCAGAAGAGGTCCTATTAATCCACCTAGCTCTCTAAAGTTTAATAAGAACTGGCTCAGTGACGATTCTTTCAAATGTCTCTTTCTGGATCTTTGGAGGCCGTATGATGTGGATCATGAACGTACTGGGGCTTTTCAATTCGCGGCGAACATACAACGATTAAAAGGAGCTATTAAAGGATGGGCTATTGAAAAGAAAATTAGGGAGGATAGTGAATTGAAACTGATAGAGGATGAACTACTACAGATCTATGAAGGGGATGGAGGGGGTCTAATGTCATTGGAATCCAAGGCTTCAATGGTCAGGCTGGAAGGCAGAAGAAATAACCTTTTGATGGAAAAAGAGGAAACCTGGAGACTTAAGAGTAGGGCGATCTGGCTGGAATGTGGGGATGAGAATACTAAGTTTTTCCATGCTTACGCTAGGGGGAGGAAGGCAGTCAATACTATATGGAGCTTGAGAGATGAAGCAGGCACTGAACATTTTGATTTTGATGGCAAAGCTAGATGCGGGGTGGGACATTTCCAGAACCTATTTAAGGCTCCAGCACAGGCTTCTATTGCAGAAGTTATTAGGATCGCCCAATTTTTTCCGCGTTTTGCTGTGGAGGAGGATGACAGGAGACTGATGGGTGCTGTTACTGAGGAGGAATTAAAGGAGGTCCTTGGAAGTTTTCAAAAAGACAAGAGCCCCGGGCCGGATGGATGGTCTGTTGAATTCTTTATGGAACTGTATGAGATTGTGGGGCAGGATATTTTACAGGTGGTAGAAGATACTCGCATGAATGGGAAGTTACCTGCAAGTTTCAATTCTACCTTTATAGCTCTCATACCAAAGATTGATAATCCGGTTACTCTCTCTGAATTCAGACCTATTTCATTGTGCAATTGTATCTACAAGATTGTTTCGAAGGTCATTGCTCGGAGACTTAAGGTAACACTTTCTGAACATATCTCAGCTGAACAATTTGGTTTCCTTGATGGTCGTCAGATACATGAGGCTATAGGGGTGGCCCAGGAAGGTCTACACAGCATGAAGACGAGGCATATCAAAGGAGCTATACTTAAAATTGATTTGTCCAAAGCATATGATAAGGTGAGTTGGATTTATATTCGGCTTCTTCTAACTCATTTGGGCTTTGGTATCAATTTTATTCGATGGATCATGTCTTGTATTACTACTGTATCATTCTCTGTGTTATTGAATGGAGCGGCCACTCCCTTTTTTCATGCGGAAAGGGGCCTTCGGCAAGGTTGCCCACTTTCCCCACTACTCTTTCTGCTGGTGGCAGAAGGTCTGAGCAGGGCTATACTTGATGCTAAAATTCAGGGGAGATTTCTGGGCATTGCTATTGGGGAGCAGTTTTTTGTTACTCATCTGTTATTTGTGGACGACATTATCATTTTCTGCTCTGGAGATCGAAGGGATACTCGGACTTTGAAGGAGATCACGGATCTTTTCTCAAAAGCTACGGGGATGGATATTAATGCTGATAAATCCACTATTACTACCCATTTGCTTCGGCCGGATGAAGAGCGGGCACTCGTTGAATCATTTCCTTTTAAATTATCTAATATTGACGAAGGATTGAAATATCTGGGCTTCTCCCTGAAAGCAAATGTATACCTAAAGAAGGATTGGAGATGGCTCATAGGAAAGGTGGAGAAAAGATTGAATGTTTGGAGTCACAAGTGGATGTCGAGAGCTGGCAGGCTGGTTCTGGTTAAGGCCGTCTTAGAAGCTATTCCAGTGTATTGGATGTCTCTGTCTTGGATACCCAAAGGAATTCTTGAACACATCAGGCGGTTATGCTTTAGATTTCTTTGGAGTGGTAAGAAGGAGGAACAGGTAACCCCCTGGGTCAACTGGAAGCGGATTGCTGTACCTAAAGGTCTCGGGGGTTGGGGATTAAAAAATATTTTTCTGTTTGCCCAGGCGTTGGCAGCTAAGGGAGGCTGGAGACTTATCAAGACTGATAGCTTATGGACCAGGGTTATAATTAGGAAATATCTATCAGACATGAGCCTGGATGATTGGATTAGGAGCCCGCGGAAATCTCATACAGGGGGATCCGTGATCTGGAAGGCTGTGGTAAAATCGTTTTCACTGGTGGAGGATTATCTGGCGTGGAATGTGGGTAATGGGGAGATGGTGAGAGTTGGCAGAGATCCTTGGATCGGGAGCGATCATTTACACTTACTACCTGATAATGTTGTAGTCACGTTGGAAAATAGAGGCATTCTAACTCTTAACCATTTGGCTGATCCGCGACCAGAAGAGCCGTGGATACAACACTGGAAGTCTGCGCAGATGCTGGGCTTGGGGGATCCCGAGGCTGGTTACTTGAATAACTACATTAGTGGTTTGAACAGGGCTGATATTCACCTTACAAACCAGGCGGATGAACTGACGTGGGAACTCGACCCGGCCGGGGTTTACACACCAAAGACGGGGTATATTGTGCTAAGTACAGAAGCAGCTGATAGGGATGAGGTCTGGTGGTGGAGCTCACTGTGGAAACTAAAATGCCCATCAAAAAACAGACTTTTTATGTGGTGTGCTTTGATGAATCGGGTTCCGACATGGGATATTCTGCAGAAGAGAACTTTCCAGGGACCGGGTTGGTGTGTGTTGTGTAAGAGGGAAATGGAAACAGTAACACACCTCTTCATCACTTGTTCTTTCACGATTGCTGTCTGGAAAGAATGCACAAAACTGGTCAGTTCTGACTGTAGATGGGATGGTATTTCTGTGGAGGATGCATGGAGAACTGGTGGAGACGTGCAATTAATAAAAAACTGAAGACTCTACCTCTGTTAATCATCTGGGGGATATGGCTGGCTAGGAACGGGGCTATTTTTCTGGATAAACCATGCTTACCGGAAATGGTATGTGCAAGGGCGGTGGGCATTTTTGAAGCATGTCCTGATTATATAAGGGCTGCTAAACAGAGACGTACCATGGAAGTGGAGATTGATAAAACATTACCTTGGGGGTTTTTTGACGGAGCTGCTAGTAATGAGATTTGTGGTGGGGGAGCTATCCTATATCTTTTAGATTCACACTTCTTTACTCTCACTATGGGGCTTAGAATGGGATCCAATAACTTTGCTGAAGTCATGAGTTTAAAGTTACTACTTATTTTTGCTTCTGAGAGGGGTATCTCTAGGCTGGCGGTTTATGGAGATTCCATGAATGCTATAAATTGGACCAATCAAACTCAAGCCTGCAGAGTTCTTCGACTTGAAAATGTTCTAAATACTATTCAGCTGATCAAACAGTCCTTCGACACATTCACATGCCGGCATGTTTATAGGGAAAATAACATGCAAGCAGACCAGGCTTCCAAAGAAGGGCAACTCATGGCTTTCGGCACTTGGAAAGTAGTTGAAGAGAATGCTGGACAGAGATCTGAGTTCTACCACAGACCTTACATTGATATATGAAGAGTATTTATGATTAGCAATTTGGCATAACAGGTTATGTATAAATCATATGAATTTGCAAAAGCAAAACAGTCCGTTGGGACAGAACTAGTTTTTTTTGGATAAAACTGGGACGAAACAAAATATGCATTTTGAAAGAAGACGTAACAGTCTCATCAAGTGAACCTTTTCTGGACTTGGATAATTCACTGAAACAGTGAATACTGAATGTAATTCTGATCTCTTTGGATGAATGGAATTATGCTTTTTTCTTTTGAAAAAAAAATTAGATAATTATGGTTACAATAATATTATATGGATATGATGTATTTTTGAGGTGATATGTGGCTATTGACATTAACTTGGTACATATGGTTTTGTTTGGGTAAGTAACAAGATTTTATTAAAAATATATAGTGTGAGAAAGTTTAATTTAGTTAAATTAATGTTTTTCAAACTAATTTAAAAATTGAATAATAAATTTTTTTAGGGTTTATTATTGAAAGATTTTTTTAATGAAAAAAATATAAATATAAGTTTTCTAGAAATAAAATTTTACTACAATCAATTATATAAAAGTTCTAACATAGCTACGTTGATATTAATTAGAGTCAAACATAAATTATTCGCTACCAATATGAAATAATAAAACTAAAAACCTATTTTTAATAAGTATGTTTAAGCTCTATTTGATTCTTCTTACCTCCACCTTTCTAGGTGCTAATGAAATGAACCTATTGGGTAGATGCAATGAAGTGATTGGGCTTCAAACTATTGAGCTCATGACTATTTAGTTCGTCTTACTTTTAGTTCTTTGTTGATGTTCACCATAGTTTTTTGAATTAAGGGTTTTCTCGTTTTGTAATATAATTAGAGATATTATTGTGAAAAATTGATTTTAGGAAAAATATCTATGTTTGTACCTTAACCTTTGTCTTACTCAATTAGAATTTTGATTGTTTGTTATTTGGTAGGAACTATTGAAAAGTTTAATGAACACACTCATGAGGGTACCTTGAACTTGTAATATATTCACAATATATTACAAATAGAGTTATGATGTAATAAGTATTATGTAATCAATAACAATCATGTAATAATATTCGTACGACAATTATATGTAATGTAATCATTAATGTATAATAATGATAAGTCATACTCTTTTCAAGGACATTGTTTATCATCGGCTACATGTATTTATATACATATCCATTATACTCATCAATGATTGATTTCTTTATGTTTTGCATTCATGAATAATTTCATAAAGTGAACCATTTCAATAATTGATATGTGATGGAGTTTATTTTTTCCGTCATAAAGAAAAAAAAGATAGAAAAAAAATAGTTAATGTATGTTGGTGGTCCACTCTTTATCCCCATAATAAGAAGTGGATCAAAAATCAAAAGATTCAATATTTGGTATAAGTAAAATGAATTGTCACATACATGGTAAGAAAATGTAAAGTCTTGTTTTTATTAGAAAATCATGAACCCTATTTGTTCATTTGGTAAGAAAATGTAATTAAAAATGAATGTTTCCAATTGGTTTAGTGAAAAATATTATTAAAACAAAGAAGTATTAAAATGATATAAAATGTTGAAACATTAAAGTTTATATGAGATTTCTTTTTAAAGTAAATAAGGTGGGAAAGTTTTTAAGTTAAAATATGTTCTTAAGAAGGAAAAGTCTTATTAAATAGATTTTCCAAAGTTTAATTAGAAGGTTATAAAATTAATTCCTTAGTTCAATTTGGGTCTTTGGATTATTATTTCATGTATAATGGCTTTTATTTTTATTTTTTTGCATACAATATGTAACCCTTCCTTAAAGGTCATTATTTTTACTCATATTTATCTCACCTTAATAGATGAGCTCTTACTTGACCCATGATGATGGGTGGAGTGTCCACTCGAACACACTTAATGCAAAAGACAACATAATATGCCCAATTGTGGAAATATACACTTTAAATTCAAAAAGATTATTAAAAAAAGTATTATCATTGATATTTGTTTTGAGAATGAGGAATTATATTGACGTCTATTTGGCTAATCAATTGCTAATTCCAAAGTCAAGTATATTCATAAAGAAAGACACTAGTGGCAATGAGCAAAATTTGAAATTCAAGACTTACAACTATGGATTGATTATTATAAATCCATATCCCAATTCAATGTTGCAAAATCTATTTTAATAAGGTGGACATAATTCTCGATTCTAATTGGATGGAAACATTGAGACATTCATTCTAAACATAAAAGCTAAAATTTTGACAATCTCCTATAAGGAATAAAAAATAACATTACAAGATTTCACACTGGAGTCACGTGCAAAAGTTCCCTCATTAGAGGATATAGACCATATGCAGAATTTTGCAATCCAATGTGATGACTAATCACCAAAACAAAGTTATGAAGACTTGGAAGAACTTCGAAAATAACAACAATCTCTAGTAAATAAATAGTGCGAACAAAACCAATCTCTTGCAAATGAAGTGCATATCCGAAAATGTAAATTAGAAGAGCAAATTAACAAGACATGTGACTTATAAAAACAACTATGGGCATCCGAGAAAAGAATTGTGACTTCCAAACAAATTATCAAGCATTGATCTGACAAGATGTGACAATTCAATGCGACTACAAATTTATGGGAAAGTTTGATGCCAAGAGAAATTAACAAATTCTTGTTAGATAAAGACAAGGGAATTAACCGTTTAAAGAATCATAGTCAAATTATGCTTATGGAATAACAAATAAAAAATGAAAGGATATATCAATCTTGAAAGTAGACGAGGAGACATCCATGGATGCAAGTGAATCAAAGAAGTTTTTAGAAGTTGAGACTACAGATAAAGAGTCCTTATTGAAATTGATTGAAACTCAATATCAGAATATCATTATGAATAAAGCTTATCAATAAAAGAGCATCCAAAAAATGAATTAAAGAAACAAGTCAATAACCACAAATTCAATGATCGTTGATGTTCCATTGATCACTATTGATGGAGTTGTTGACACACTAGTGAATACAAATATCAAATATTAATGCAATATTGAAAGTCAATCATTAATAGATTAAGGATCAAGTTATCAAGGAATCATATCGACATCCAAACTATAGAAGTCATAGCATGCACGAATCAACGTACCAATATCTAAAGGTGCCTAACTAGAGTCAATGTTGTTCTTGCATATCAAAACATCCAAAGATCAATACAACTCAAAGTCAACAACAAAGTAGATCGAACACATAATATTACATTAAAGAGTTTAAGAAAGAATCTACCTAGGATGGATTGATCCTTTTTTGATGCAACAACATTGTTCAAGGCTTCCAATGTCATATTGTACATGTTTTTCTTGCCCATTCTTTGAGGACAAATCGTTTCTAGGGGGGCACATAATATACCTAAGGTATATTACAACTAGGGTCATAAAGTAATAAATAACAATAATGTAATATACCATAGGTATATGTAATGTAATAATTAATGTGTAATAATGATAAGTCACCTGGTACATGTATTTACATACATGTCCATTGTACTCATCTATGATATATATATTATTTAATGTGGATAAATGAGATTTATTTATCTTGCATTCATGAATGTTTTCATGAGTAAACCATCAAGTTAGTTTCAGGTACAAGGAAGCAATTGGCTTTCAAACTATTTAGCTCATTGATTATGTCGTTCAACTTACTTTAGGTTCTTTGTTGATGTTCACCATGTTTTTTTTAATTAAGGGACTTCCCTTCTAACTTTGTTGCAATAGATTTTATAGTGTAGCAAAATAGCTATGGGAGGCATTGGGATTTTCTCTGTTTTCCCTCGATTTGTTCATTATCTTTCACAAAAGCTCCAACACATTCACAAAGGACGTCATCCATCATGGATTCTCTTCTAGCTTTTACAACTTTCTCCAAATCCTCTATCTCGTTTAAGGTTTCCTCAAAATGTAGTTCTCTATGCTTTGTGATATAACTAGAGACACTATTGCAAGCATTTGATTGAGGAGAAGTATCTCTGTATGTACCCTAACCTCTCTCTTAGTCAATTAGTGTTCAAATTGTTTTTCTTTTGGCTAGAAACTATTGATAAGTTTTTTTAACACACTTATGAGGGTACCTTGGTCTTCTTCCCCTTGCCTCCAAACCTTCTTCCTCCTTTCAACTTCTCATCCTCACATTGTTTCATGTCCGCATACCCCTTACCCTCATTTTCCATTACTTGTAGGGGTTCCATTGGATAGCTAACAAATTCAAAGTCCCTCAATATTGCCACTACTCTTTAGGTGTCCACTTCAATCTTAAGATCGAGCCTTTCATGATGCTTTACTAATAGATTCCATGGGAGGAAAACTTTCGTAGATATAAATCTCACGAGCTTCATAGTAAAATAAAGTACAATTCCTAAAAAGTTCTAGATTAGAAGAAGTTGTCCTCTTTGTGGATTATAATTAATTTTTTCTATAATTTATCATTTGCCTTTAAATATGAAAATCTTAAAATCCTTAGATCCATTGATTAACTCATTGATGAGACCAATGTTTATGCAACAATATTTTCCCTCAACGCTCTTGGATGTTATGGTATTTAGTTAGAGAGCTTGACTTACAACTCTATGATCAACTATGTTAGTCTAAACGTGTGTTTTATTATGAACTTTCAACTGAATGTTTATCTCTGTATAAAATACTGGCTAAATCCTTAGAAAGAACATCAAGAAAGGGTTCAAAAAATGCAATGACATAGAAACCTTAAAGACAAGCTTGTGGTTTAATGGCAAAGTAGAGAATGCCCATCTTAACATGGGAAATAAATATTAAGAACTTCACAGTTAACAGCACCGTGTCATTAGGCTATCATAAGTCCCAGAAATGTATAAGAGATAAATATTTTACAAGCTAACTATTAGATGATCTACAGCAATGAGCTCTTCTCTGTGATGATAATACAAAAATTGCATGAGCTCTTCTCTGTAATGATCTTCAAGAGAGGTAATCAGTACTAATAATAATAACAATACCAAGGCATATGCAGATTCATAAGGAAGAAAATAATCCACTAACAATGATAGTGCCATGGCCATGGAAGCCATAATTCTCAACCTTGTACATGTTGCTTTCAAGTATTGAATTTCTGGCAATGCATTTTACACTAGCAAGTGGACTGTTGGTTAGTGACAAAAGTTGGCAAACATTCATTTCAAAATCTTGGATTCCAGTATTATATATGAAACAAAGAAAACTGGGGTCTAGAGCTTAGAGCTTTGTATTGTAACTTATATAGACTAATCAGCAGAGGACCAACAATAGTCACGAGGATCACCTTCTCTAACCCAAAGAGAGTAATTCCATTAAATTCCTCAATCAATTGCAATCATGAGAAGATCAAAATCATAACCCAAGCAACTGCTACCTCTAAGACATATAAAGAAAAAAGATTCATGAACTGAACACTCATCAAAATCATAACCCAAGAAACTGCTACCTCTAAGACATACAAACAAGAAAATTTTCATGAACTGAACACTCGTTCAGCAGCAGGTATTCATAGGATATCACCTAGAATATGAGTGAACAGTTACACTATTCTTAATTTTCCTCATTTGTCTCAAATTCCCAAAATGTAAAGATTTCAAACTGAGTTCTCTATAAAGTCCCAGAAAAATTAAACCCAAAACAAACACAGATGTTTAATACATAACCCATATTGCTGGATATCTCCAAACACATTCAATTAAGCAATTAAAATCCTCTTATTCTGAAGGATGTGCTACATCAGGAGGCCTACTAACATAACAGAGAATGGCATTCATAACAGCAGGAGTAACAATAATATCAATGGCGCCTACTTATTCAATGGTATGATATCAGTTTCAATATCGTAAGGTAAATCTTCATATGCACTTTCTGGGCGCTTGCCTAGGCTAAAGAATATCATGAATGCTACAACAGAACCCTAAATTTAACTCCACTGACACATGCTGCTTGATGAAATTTATTCCAGCACACGTCCTCCTCCTCCTCTCCCTAATCTGCATACAAGGGAGCTAGCTATTCTTGTTTATTTCACGAGATTTCAGATCAAAATAATTACAAAATACAATAAGCATATAAAGCGGCCATCCTATTCTGATACTTAGAATGCCACCACTTGAAATCAATTCTCGCTCCAGTTTATTCAAATAGCTCCCAGTTTGCCATGGAAGATGAAGTGGAAGTCGGAGCTACTGGCTCAAATGTTTCCCACTTTGTTGTCATAACAACCGGGTTATCCAATAATGACTTTGGCATGGCGTTGCGAACCTTCAGAGCATCCAAAGTCTCAATGAATTTTTGCACCCTTCTAACCTGCACACAATTTCCCATTTTTCCAATAAGCAATCTTAGAGATGATTTGTTAGTTTCACAAACTCACTAAAGATCAGACCTTTTAATATGTCACTTCAATGACAAGAGAGATTTTAGCATGGACTTTGAAAACTAATAATAAAAAAAACCATTTAGCCTAGCCAGCCATAGGAACAAAACCATTCAAAGCTGTAAAAAGGGATTCTATATAAATGAAAGGCTAGAAATAGTTTTCCTATCAAAAGATATGCATACTGAAATTATATATGTTGAAGGAAAGACAAGGTGACAGAGATCAGTCCCTGTCGTTAAGAGCCAGTGCTCTTGACAGGCAAGTACAACTTCAAGTTCATGCCATGTGAGATACACTGAGTTTCCAGGCTACACTTACATGCAAACTGCAAAGAGTGTAAAGTTATCCATGAAAACAAGGACCACCACCATCAAATTCAAAAGGTCCAGCAATACAGCAGGTGCTTAAAAGTAAAAAGCATATCCAATTTTGGGAAAAGTATGCCAATACTTCAGGGCTTCTGCAATGCAGTAAAGTCTACCCCAATAGAATTCAAGTGATCCAATTTTTAGCAGGAACTCAGACAGAGAAAGGAAGAAAGGCAATACTTAGCATTTGCACAATCATGTTCTAAATCAACTATAATATGAAGAAAAACAATTATCTTTAATATGAAAATAACTTGCTGCATTGAGATGATAGCCTATCACTAAAAACGAGTCACTGAGATTTAGCACCCCCTTTAAAAGCACCCTCTATACACACTTCCATCAACAACTTTGAGCTTGAATTACAGACTATTTAATGAGATCAACAATCTCCTATGAAAACCAATATAAACCATTATTTTTCATATAACACATTACAAAACCTTTCAAGCAAGGCTCCGCAAGCTCAAAGATGGGCCATTTATGAACCCAAAGATTCACAACCACCAAAAAAATTGAGTCACTGATATTTAGCAGCCCCTTTAAAAGTACCCTCTATTCATACTTCCGTCAACAGCATTGAGCTTGGATTATAGACTATTTTATGAGATCAACAATCTCCCATCAAAACCAACATAAAACATTACAAAATCTTTCAAGCAAGACTCTGCAAGCTCAAAGATTTATGAGCCGAAAGATTCACAACCACCAAAAAATTGTCAGTTTTCCTGAAATCTAGAATACTTAGTCAAGAGAAGTTTAAAACTAGAGAATTACCTGTAACCTTCTTTGCAATTTGGCATCTCCATCAGCTGTAATACCATCTAGTTTAACTAGCTGTCTCATGAGCAACTCGGTAAGTGTCACTATATCAGTTTCTGCTACTTTCTTGCGACCGTTGACCATTTCTTCAATAGAAGAGACCTGCAAAGTTCCCAACGAAAATTCTAGAGCTTTAGTTCATCCAAACAGATTACGCACCCAACAGATTAGGCCACTAAATCCGAAGAAGAGACAAATCATTCATGAATGCAACTTACTAATGAGGAGGAACAGTAATGTGTGTAATGAAAAACTTTTAGATTTCAATATAATAAGATTTCACTAAACTTCCTTTTGGCACTACAATTTTTTTATCAGTCTGCCCCACCGGGATATCGTATATTTCTAATGGATGAGGCTGGTGAAAGCAGCAAGCATATTGACAGAATAGTTACCCCTCAGACCTGGAACCTGGGTCAAACAAGTATAATTACCCCTCAGATCTGGCACCTGAGTCAAACAAGTATGATTACAACTTAGGCCTGGCATCTGGGTCAAACGAGTGTGATTACCCGGGTTAAAGAAGTCTGCTTTATGTAGATCAGCTCCTTGGGGCATGTTTCTTGAAGTACTTCTAAGTCTAACCAAAAAATAAATTAAATTAGATCACGCACAGACAAGGCCTATTCCTCGGCACAGAATTATGTGCCTTGAATTATACCAGTGCCTTGAGATTTGCAATCTAGTGAAAGTGAAAAATTGGTATGCCATTCCTGGGATGTAGCCAAAGACATATTAGGATGGGTGACTTTCCTGGGAAGTCTGTGCATTACCCGATGTAATTCCTAGAGGTGACAATTGACAGTGTGATTCATTTGGCTAGTTTCAACCTCACCTCTTCACCTCTGTAAGTATCCTCAAATGCTATGAGTGCCAAATGGACTATTCAAACTCATGAGATGTAAGCATCATCAAATGCTATGAGATCTAATGCTACGAGTGCCAAATAGACTATTCAAACTCATGAGATATCGGTCATTAGTGAATGCACTCATAACAGATAGGTCATAATGAATGACTTGAGTATTAAGTACTCCACTCAGTGATCCTGAAAAAGGATATTTCAGGGTATACCATTCCTACAGCTGGCCTCTCAACAACAGAAATATTCAAAATAGGATCAATGTATAAGCAACATAACATATTAAATAAGGCCTTTAAGCTAACGAAGAAAGGGTAAAACGGCCATGAAGTGGCCTTACCTGCTCTGCAAGTTTATCCACCTCTCCACTAATTTCAGCTATTGCTTTGCAAGCCATTTCCATTTTGGCATTTCTCTTCATTTCTATGTACTTCTTTTCCTTACTTGAGGGATCCTCGATCAGCACAATCTTGGACTTATCTTTCACCCCTGTTATATCTAGGAAATCACTGCTATCCCTCTCTTTGCCTCTGAATATAAGCCTTTGCTCATGGGGCTGCAATCCTGTCTCTATGGCAAGCAATTTCTTCAACTCACCTGTCAAAACAACAGAATCAGCAAAATATGTTCTCTCTAAGCATATGCATATGCGCCAGACATTTTGAAACTTGAGATCAGGAACGAAAACAAAGCAATCAATAGGAGTTGAATCAGAATTCTCACCAAAAGTAGTTTCCAGATTGATGGAAACTTCAAGTCTAATTGAACCATAGGTAATTCTCAATTTAACATTTGGAGGAGCCTTCAATGCAGAATCAGCATTGGGATCTCTCTTCTGAACGAGCATTCCACCAGGTCTCATCTCCCATTCTATGGATTCTGCATCATTTTTCACTGAGCTCTCACCCAATGGATTCTTGGATCCTCCTCCTCCTCTCTTCTTCAACATAACGCTAATGCTGATTGATCTTCTGCCAACGGATCTGCCCCAACACCAACTTCAAGCTGATTTATATCATAAACCCAACATCCTCAGCCTGCCCAGATAAATTTTATAGTTCAAATGTAGGCAATCTCATTCATTCCTATTAAATTATCATGTGGGTACCCTTAAAATGCAGTTTTGTCACTACCCTTCTATTGGCGCTCAAGACCAAATTCCAGATTCTGCCAAAATGGGCACTTTCCTTTCTGATTGCCCAACAGAGAAGGCACAAAACGCGCACGGCAGAGTAGAATATATGAAGAAAGCAGTGCTGAAATTAGTCAAATCATATAACCCCAAACCACCAAAAATAATGCCCATTCACCCAAAAACAAATCTAGCAGCTATCAGACTACACAGCCAAACTGTACGCACAGCAATCAAAATTCCAAATTCCAAATTCCAAGTGCCTTGTAATGGACAACAAGCATTCCTTCTCACATTTCCCTAGCATCCATATCAGAAACTCCGACCGCTGGTAGCTGGAAACCCCTTGACACGTGTCTGTGACGTTGATGTTGTTACGGGCAGCTACAGATTTCAGTTGCCCTGTGCTCTTCTAATTGTTTATTTTAGTTGGAAAGCTTTCAATTTGCGTTGGGTGTCCAGTAAATTGTCCTATCTTCTGCGGTCATGGTTGGCCTGGATTTTTTATTTTTTTTGTGATGTAGATTTTGATTTTGACCCGCCAAAGTTCAGACTTCAATAATGTCTTTCTCATTTGGCATTCTTGGTCTTTTTCAATGTGGTTCATGAGGTCTCTATCGATTTTTTTAATATCTTTATATATTTTATTTTATTTGTTTTAATCCAATTTTAGTTACGGTGGTCCTTCTAATTCTACTGCTGAACTTCTAATTTGGAAACTTGTTTTGGAATATGATTTTTTTTTAGGGTTGATATCATAATATTTTGAAACTTGTTTCTATCATTCTGATTGTATTTGTATTTTCTCGTAGTTTTCTATTAACTTTAATTTTTTATTATATTTTATATATTATTTTTTATTATGTCATGTTACAAAGTGTTTTGTTATAATGATATATATGTTTAATATTTAATTTTCAAATATTTTAATGATTTAAAAAAATCATGTTTATGTATTAATATGGTTGTTGAGTGTGTTGTGTTGTTTTTCCAGAGAAAGTGTGTTGTGTTGTTATAATGATATATATGTTTAATATTTAATTTTTAAATATTTTAATGATTTAAAAAAATCATGTTTATGTATTAATATGGTTGTTGAGTGTGTTGTGTTGTGAATAAGTTAACCTATATAATAATTATGAAATAGAGATGGTTTATAAATATTGAGTTTAATAATTTTATTTTCGTAATAATTGTGAGATATGGATGATTTATAAAATATTATATTATATAAAATATAATTTTGTGATTCTTTCGTATTAAAATTTAATCATAGGTTATTTTTTTTCTCAAGAAAAAATCTTTAAAAAAAATTACATTTTTCATGGTTTATAAAGTATATTAGAGATATACATTCCAAAATGGAAGGAGTAAATTCATGAATTGGTAAAGATAATGTGATTGTCATTTTTTTTAAAATTGAATGGAAATTACATTCTTACGTTCATATTACACTTACAAATTCAATATTACATATTTAATATCAATTACATTTTTCATGTACATCCTACACTTAACAAATTTAATGTTACATATATGAAGTCAACTACCACCCATATTTTATTATTCTTGTTACCTATTTAATATCAAGTACCACCTCCATTTATTATTCTTGTTACCTATTTAATATCAAGTACCACCTCCATTTATTATTCTATCCTTGAGTTTATTTTACAACTACAGCTATGGACATTTTAGCTGGCAAAAGTTTCACATGTAAGGGTCATTAAATCAAGCTCGAACTTAATGTGGGATGCATTGCAGAAAGCTTTTTAAAGCCATAGAAACAATTGGGTCATCAGCCCAAGGGTAGGAAAATATCAATTTCGACCTGTCTTTGATTCCAATGCTGAAAAAAAAGTGATAAAAACAATTCCAATATATTTATATAAATATATTTAACTACTACAAATCTAAGAATTAAACATCCACTAACACCAACTTTAATGTATTAGGCCTTAAAAAAAGTAAGACCAACTTTAATGTATTAAGCCTTAAAAAAGTAAGACCAACTTTAATTTATTAAATTAAAAAAAATAATCTTTTTTCAATTTTATTTTACTCCAAAAACTTAAAAAAAAATATTGTATATAAATATTAAAATAAATAAATTTAGAATAAATTAATTATAAATCAACTAAAATATAAATAAGAAAGACCAAAAATCCCTTTTAAACACCAATAAATCATAATATAAAATTTTAAATAATATTAATATGAAAATTAAAATATATATTTAATATTAATATGAAGTTAAAAAAAAATCAAACGGATTTTAACTTTCATCCCAATTAAAAGTTTTTTAATCATAAATTAAGCCTTAAAAAAGTAAGACCAACTTTAATTTATTAAATTAAAAAAAATAATCTTTTTTCAATTTTATTTTACTCCAAAAACTTAAAAAAAAATATTGTATATAAATATTAAAATAAATAAATTTAGAATAAATTAATTATAAATCAACTAAAATATAAATAAGAAAGACCAAAAACCCTTTTAAACACCAATAAATCATAATATAAAATTTTAAATAATATTAATATGAAAATTAAAATATATATTTAATATTAATATGAAGTTAAAAAAAAATCAAACAGATTTTAACTTTCATCAGAATTAAAAGTTTTTTAATCATAAATTAATTCATAAAACATACAATCATACTTACTCTTTGTATTTTTTTCACTTAAATTTCTTATTTCTTATAATGAGAAGATTGTGATATTAAGGGGCCTTACAAAGTACATTATCATATAACTTAAAATACTTTATCTTAACATAATCAATGTATTATTTTTATACTGTACCCTATGCAATTATTTACTTTATTTTATTTTATTAACCTCCGGATATGATATTGAAAAGTTTTACAAGATACATAAAATACTTTGTCCCATCACAAATTATGTTAAGTATTTAATAAAATGCTTATGTCTTGTCCTAGTTACCCGTAAATAATCATTAGACACAAAATTGGCCACAGATAGGGCATTATGTATACATATTCACATATTGACTTGACATGTTAAAGCTAAACTTGACTTAGTGTGCCAAAGCCTATCATATTGATAGCACTAGGACTAGGTTATATATATTTTTTTCACTGAAAAATATAACTTACTATTAATATACGAAATAGTAAATGTTGCCAACTGTCAGAACAAAACCATACATCTCATCACTGCCGAACAGTATATATTATATATATATATATATATGTGAGAATTTTGTTTTACATATATCCCATATGCATACACACCGTAAGGTCTTAAAAAAATATATTTCATAGCATTAGGATGCGTATAACATAAGATATCATCATGATACTTTGAATTTTGAAAATACATTTTTCTTCTTTGAAATATAATAGGTTAAATATATTGTGTATTATAATAGTGATTATTAATTTTAAAGGAATCGACCATGTTTTGGTTAAATAATATGTTTTGAATCAATAATTTAAAAGATTGAACAAATCTTTGAATTAAACGTTTTTTATAATTAATTGAGAATGGTTATGAGTTATTTTGAAAATATTTTTTATATTGATTTTGTATTTTGTCTATGGAGTGTAGAATAAATGGTAAATGAGTGTATTGTCACTTCGTGTGTTAGGTTATGGGTACTAGTTTACAAAAAAAAGACATTGATTGTTATTTTTATTTTGGCATGGCTTTGAATGTAAATTTTTTTCCTAAATGATTTATTTGTTTGTTATAAAAATGATCCAGGTGGATATCGGTGGCGGCCCACCTCTTCCAACTGGCTCAAAACAGTCTTCTGGCAATTTTGGTAAATTACTATTTTTAGCAGTTTTTCGGGGTCCTGAACTTCCGGAGCCATTTTTAGGCCCTAAACGACATTTTTTGGCGATTTGGGGGACCAAATGGTTGCCGACGGCAGGCTTTTGGGCCCAGTCGAAAGTTGTAAATCTCGGTTAGACCTTTCCAACGGGCTACCGAGCACCCTAAACGGAGATCGTATGCAAAAGTTATGACCCCGGGAAGTTGACTGTTCAACTAACCACCTTGGGGCCGCAAACTTTATGACGGTTCATCTTCTAGGGTTAGGTTTTTGGATGATTGGGATTCTTTCCCTCATGCTTATGATAAATAGGCCCTTTTGGCCTCTCTTTGTATTCATCTTGGCACGAATGAGCATAGCGGCCACATCTCTTCTCAGAGATAGCTACCACCATTCTAGCTATTGTATTTTATAGTCTGTTCTATTTCTGCTATTTAATAGAATATGTGTTTACTGTATCATTGTGTTCTTGCAATATATCTCTGTATATGATTCTGTATATGCTATATTTTGTTTTGTTCCCACATAAATCCGGATCAAAAAATGTGTACATGCAGAAGTATAGTGTAAGGTTTTTTTTTAAACAATTAAATATGAATACATTTATAGAGAAAGGAATCATCCGATTGATCATCTTCAATGATGGGATAACAGGTTGGCATAGGCACTTGGGAGCATTGGAAGATGCACGAGGACACTCTATCTAAACATGACCTTGAACCTCATAAAGCATGAATACAGGGGACTATTTTGTATGAACAATCCAGACAGTTTTTTATGTAGTATTTTTCTGGGATTTTATAGCAAGGGTTTCTGAGAGGAACTGTTATTTTTCGATCAAAAAGATCTTTTATGCAACCATTGTACTAGTTTTATCTTTCTAGACTGTTATTTTTGTTTCATATTACTACATCAATCCTTTTAGATCTAGTTTATATGGTTCATATGAACAAGTAGTTGTATAGATACGAAACAATTTTGTTACTGATGTAAGCGTTTTATAGCAGAAAATCCATATGACATATGGATAAAGGTGGTTCATTTATTAATATAAATAAGCTGTGAAATTTTTTGTGAGGGAAAAAAATGTACACATAAAAATATAAGTACTTTTCACTAAGTAAATAGCAATTATTTTATTTTTGAAATTTAAAGGATATAAATATCTTATCACACTATAAAAAATTTCCTTATTCAATAGTTCTTCGTTTTGAAATTACTGGAATTTTATTCAATAGTTCTCTGTTTTGAAATTATTATCAATTACGAAGGAAAATTGCCTTACATTTTCGAACAATGTCAATGTTTATTCAATTTGTAAAAATAAAGTGAATGATATTATGAATTATAATTCCCCCCACCACGGGTGCCCAACACGTGTCGAGAGGGAGAGTCGGTGGATGGCCACGGGGCTGGTCGCATGCCCGCCAGTGCAGACCACGTGCCTCCTACAACTTTCATAAGTCGAGCAGAGGATCCTTCAGGCGACCTCCATCATACCGAGGCTTAAGGATTTCCCGTGCGAATTGGTAATGACATTACCTCTGGCCAATACTTCCACTACGAACTCGGAGATGGAAAATCTCCTTCCACGGCCTCCCAAATCCCATTCGAGCTTGGAAGGTACTTTGGATCTCAAACACCAACTTTCTACGTTCATGATTTGTAATGGTCGAGTGAAGAAAGAGGATTATTTATCCCCGAGAGAACGAAGCATTTGCATAAGTGGAGGTCTTGACAGAGCTCGGGTTTCTCTCCTCTGCTCAGTTGTCTTTCTTGAGGGGTTGCTGCTCGTTAGTCTCTCAGCCATGCCGCCTGCTAGAAGGGGCTATATTCGTCGCAAGACCAAATCTACTGGCCCTTCTCCCAGCCCGTCGGTGCGTTTAATGCGAGGCATTGTGGGTAAGGATAAGCGTTACAAGCAGGAAACTCTGGGGCAGGTGCAAGATGACATTCGAGAGGCTGAAGAGGAAGCTCAGGTTGATCGTGGTTGTCTCTCGGACACGAAAATTCGAAAGGAATTCGAGGCTCTGATGCCATACCCAGGGAACACCAGGGGTCGCACCACTTTGTATCAGAAAACCCTAGACTATCACTGGACATAGAAGCTGGTTTTGGGAAGAACCCTAGTGGAAAAGGGAGAGGCTCATGCTGAAATAATCCTGCAGCAGGATGAGATGACCATCCTTCTTAAGCAAATCATCCACAACTAGTGGGAAATCGCTCACCGTCTAGGCATGGAAATTGAAAAGGATCTAGGTTCTCATAGCGGCTAGGCCAGCCTGAATTCTTAGCTTTGTTTTTTAGATGTTTAGCCTTTGTTACTATCTTTTTGGTTTCATTAAGCCGATACTGTTACTGTCTCTGTTTTTAGTTTTATGACAAACAATCACCGCACACTGGTCCGTAACTCTCAAACTTTCTGGTTTAGTCTTATTTCATTTCGGGGAAGACTGCTTATTTTTTGATATTGGGTCTGTTTTCCCAGTCCTGGGAGGACCCAACACTATGTAACTTTTTATGATGGAAATATAAGGTTTTGCTCTAACTTACAAAAAAAGATATTATGAATTATAATTAAAATATCAATGCAAGTAATTAAAGATTAATACACACGTAGATTTGATTTTTTTTTATGATATGCATTCATAATTACAAATATCGAGTAATTATTCACTTATCATTTACCAAGCCTTTGATATTTCTTAAAAATTACTAGAGATGAAGGTTCAAGTCTCAAGGGGTTGGATGGAGCATAATTAGAATTGACATAAATAAATAAAACAATTAAAAAACGATAACGATGTGATGAAATGATAAAAACAATAACAATGTCAATTGGCTTTTAGGTATCTCGTGGCTCTACAACTCTGTGAAACCTTAGTTAGGGTTTACACACCTTTCGGTTTCCTTAGTGTCCAGTTTTGTTGCGGCTGCAACCATGGAGTCCAGTTCTCTTCTTCAAGAGAACCTAGTACCAACCATGTTAAAAAACTGCGAAGATCTTTCATGTCTTATTTGACTGAGTGGTTTTCGATTCCAACGAGTTTTTGTTAATGTCTGTTAGTTTTTGTTTTTCCTCTACAGAGTTATTTTTTCGTGGACCTTTGTACCGCTTTGCTATTCCATGGGGCCTACATGGTTTTTTTGGATCCATCTACCGGATGTTTGGGACTTTGATAGTCAAGCTAGTGTTCATTTGATTCCATGCCAGAGGTATCCTTTTGTCAGTTTTGAAGGTGACAAGGCGGTGGTAGGTGTGCCACTTTATGCCTTTCCATTATCGTGTCTGGAGATGATTTGACACTTGACAGAGATGTCAATATCAACTGTAATTCTTTGCCACCATGTGGAACTTGTTCGGATAGGAATTTGGGTCTCAAAGCAAACACTCTTTATCCCCCTTTTCAAAAAAATAATTCTTGCCATGGGTTTGGTTTGGGCATTCCTCTGGTTTCACTAAGAAGCCAGTAGATGGGAAGGAGGTAGGGTTTACCAGTGCAGATTGTTCCCTGCCCTTGGATATTTTACAAAATCCTCCGCTTAAGATTAAACACTTGTGCAACAACATCCCTCATATTTCTGGGGTTGCAAATTGTCGTCGGAAGGAATCGATGGTTTTGTCGGGTATTAAGACAATAAATCGTCGTCGGTTGAATACTTTCAAGGTAAAATCGGATTAGGAACTGTTTGTGCTTGGAAAATATGTTAATATGGACCACATTGAGAGTCTGTCACATTCAGCACTAGTGCATCATTTAGAATATATTAAGATGAATAGGGTTGAACTAAATAATTGGGTCTCTAATCATTGGCATCCGCAGTTGGACTATAGCCCTAGAGTTAGCTTTCTTCCAAACAGGTGGTTATTGTTCCTGTTTTTGAAGGAATATGATGTGCAAAAGATGTTGGATAGGTTTTGGGTGATAAGGAAGGGTTCATTGGTGCTTTGTAGATGGTATCTCGGTTGCAATCCATTAAAGGGGAAGATAGTTAAGAGACACCTTTGCCTCCTCCTTCTGAGATTGCCCATACAACTTTGGACTAGGATTGTTTTCATTTCCCTAGTGAATAAATTAGGGAAATTTATTACTCTTGATGAGAAAATGCTTCATTTTGAGGACAAAAGGATGGCGTCAGTTATGGTGGAATTCAACGTGTCTTTGGGGCTCTTGATGGATGTGGAGATAGTATGGGGAGAATGGGTCTTCATGCAACATCTTGATTATCTAAATGTTCTTTCTCGTTGCCATATGTGCAGAGGTACTGGTCATCTTCAAGCTAAATTCCCAACTCTTTCTTTCGATTCACGGAACGAGGACTTTGATGGGTGTTCTGGTCTGAATATGATCAAGGATAATCCAAGTGGATTTGTTACTTTCGATGATGACCTTCCTATCATTAATGTGGACATGTTGGAAAATATTCCTTCTTATGTTGTCAGGATAAGGGTCCCATAAATATGTATGTTGAAGCTGTTAGAAAAATAGGATCGCAAAGCAATAACAATAAATAAAAATGCAAATGTAATCACACATACACATTATAAGAGAGACACAGATATATCGTGGTTCACCCAACTTGGGCTACGTCCACACTGAAGTTGCCAGTCCTTATTATTATTCTGTCCAGCAAAGTGAAGGGATACAACCTGCAGCACAGCCGTTGCACTTCCTCTTCACTGTCTCACAGTCTCTCTTCACGATCTCAGAGATCTTTACAATGCATAAAACCTAATACATCAACCCTAGCCGTATTAAAATGTCTTTCTTTTATAAGGAAAATACAATGGGAAAATACCACGGGTTACCCAAAACCATGGGTCCGTAAAACAACCCCAAAAATTTCCTTCGGGGGGTTCCCCCTCGAACCCTCGTTGGCCCCCGGACCCCCCAGCCAGGGGGGATGGTCCCCCCTGGAACCCCATGGGGGGGCGATGCCCCCCCACATCCCCCTGCTGGGGTGAGTGTACATTCCACCTACATATCATATAAAACTGGGGTACAAAGACGACTGAATAATAATATCTCTGAATCTAGAGATCAGGATCCACAACCAACAGAAGCATTCTTCTCCCACATCATACGAAGGTCTTTCCTCTGATTAATTACTATTTATTAAATCTATAGAAAAATATTATAAGAGGAAATATTTGCATGGGGGAAATATTCCAGAATGGGGGTTGGAGAATAATAATAAGTGTTTGGATATGGTAGAAGGTAATGATAATTCATGTACTCATCCCTCGACAAATACTTCTCCTTGTCCAATTAATACTATTTTTAGTTATGTTGAATCTGGGGTTTGTTCTGTCAGGGGTGTCAAAGCATCCTTATGAAGTTGTTCCTCATGGTTTTTCCTCTTCTATCAATCACTCGGATTGTGGGAAGGATATTCCCTTGTCCATGAGTCCTAGTTTTATTGGGGGGGGGTCATTTACTATCTACAATGTTTCCTTCTCGGGTTTCAAATTCTCTTGGTTTGGTCCCCTAGGATATAAGCTCATCTTTGGGGAATTTTGATTTTCCCCCATCTTACAGGGACATTGGGGTCAAAACCCCTCTCAATGTTTATTCTAGTTATTCTTCAAACGAATATGATGTAACCCCTAACAACTCCATTCACCATCATAATGTTACCATTAGGAATAAAAATACAAAGAAGGGTAGATGGAGATTTGGGGGGGAATGGCGATCCTGGAAATGAATACATATCCCTTTCTGCTAGATTACATGATGCTTCTTTGTCTAACTTGTCCGATGTTAAGATATCTGATCCTCAGGCCCTTAGAGTAGTTGTGCCCATGAGAAGTAGTGACTAATGTTAATTTTGTCTTACAACATTAGGGGCATTGTGGGTGCCCCAAAAATTTGTGCCCTCGGGAGATTTTTTGTGAATACAAAATCAAACATTGTTTTAGTACAAGAAATGATGTGTTTAGGGATGAAAGCTTGTGAGGTTTTTTTTTGAAAATATTCCATGGTTGGAAGTATGTACGATGGATGTTGATGGTATTTCGGAGGGTCTATTGGCTATATGAAACCCTTTGGTAGATTAATTTAAACCTTATGGAATGTCTATAGCTATATTACTGGATGTAAGAATCAAAGGTATTGATTAGAAGTTAAAAATCATTAACTGTTATGGTCCTTGTAAGGATAGAAGGATGTTATGGACTCTATGGAGAACAATTTGATATCAAGAGACTCTAACCTTATATTAGTTGGGGATTTTAACTTCATGTTGGCCACTTCTGAAGTTTGGGGGACCTGTTCTAGGTTTGATCCTTGTTCGGGATTACTGTCAAAAACTTTTTTAGAGATCTCATCTACTGGATTTCCTTCCTTCCAAATTATGTCATACTTGGAGGAATGGCGGTGTAGGTGCTACGGGGTTAAGTAAAAGATTTGACAGATTTGTAATTGTTGATAATTTAGAAAATGCTTTAAGCAGGTACAAATCTTGGGTTATAAATCCTTCAATTTTTGATCATGCTCCTATTTCCATGCAACTTGTTGGGGAATCTAAGATTCCTAGACATCCATTTGAATTCAATCATTGGTGGACTACTGAGGAATAATTTTTGCTTTGGTAAGAGATAAATGGAACTCTATAGTATTCCCAGAGGAAGCATGTGCTATGGAAATATTAACTTTTAAACTTAAATGGATGAAAATTTTAGTTGTGCTTTAAGAAAAGGAGAAGAAAGAAAAATCTATTTAGGAACGTATTGATATTGAGGATATTTTGGAGAAGGTTTATGAGGAAAATTTGACAGGCTCGTTTACCTTTAAGGAAAAGGCTGTGTTGTCAGAAATGGAGACTAAAAAATAAAAAATAAATGCTTAAGATGGAGGAGGAGTCTTGGAGATTGAAGAGTAGGGTAGTTTGGCTTTCCTAAGGGGACAATAACACGAAATTCTTTCATAGGTATGCAAAATTTAGAAGGAATAAAAACACTATTTGGGACTTTAAGGATGACAATGGGAATTGGGCCTCTTCACAATGTGGCTTGGAAAAGAAGGCAATGCAATATTTTTCAAATCATTTTAAGGATCCCAGTGTCAATGGTTTTGGTTCTGAGCTAAAGGTGATTATACATTACCCTACTCTTTTTTCTAAAGAAGAAGGACATCAAATTGGGAGTGCAGTTACATTGGATGAAATTGAAAAAGTTGTAAGACAGTTTGCTAAAGATAAGAGTCCAACGCTAGATTGTTGGACTGTGGAACTTTTCATTGCTTTCTTTGATTTAATGGGAGAGGAATTGTTGGAGGTGGTGGAACAATATCGAACTTAGGGCTATGTTTCAAGAGCTCTTAAATCTACCTTTATTGCTTTGATACCCAAATGTGACAAACCTGAATCCTTCTCTGACTTCAGGCCTATATCCCTATGTAATCGTATATACAAGATAACCACTAAAATCAATTCCAACGGGATTAAACCAAAACTGGTTGAGGTTTTGTCCAAGGAACAATTTGGTTTCTTGGCTAATAGACAAATATTGGATGTCATTGGGGTTACTCAAGAATGTTTACATTCTATCAAGACCAAGAAACTTGATGCATTAATTCTTAAGATGGACTTAGTGAAAGCATATGATAAAGTGAATTGGGTTTTTTTGAGGTTGTTAATGCTCCAAATAGGTCTTCCTCTGTCAGTGATAGATTGGATCTCGACATGTGTATGATATGCTTGCTCTGTTGTCCTTGTAAATGGATCCCCTACAAAGTATTTTAAATGCTCCAGGGGACTTAGGCAAGGATGCCCACTTTCCCCCTTATTTTTTCTGCTGGTTATTGAAGGTCTCAATAGGATGATTATTCCTTCTAAGAATGAAATCATACTAGTAGGTATCAAGCTTGCATCTTCTCAGTTTATCACATACCTGTTGTTTGTTGATGATGTGGTTTTATTTGGAGGAGGTACTGTGAAGGAATGGGTGACTTTCTCAGTGATCATATCCTTATTTTGTGTTGCTACTAGTATGGAGGTGAGCTCTAAAAAATCCTTCGTTCTCAAAAATGTTATCCCTGATGACATATTTTCCCAGATTGTTGCTCATTTCCCCTTCAAATCGGAGGATATTGAGGGTGGTTTTAAATATCTGGGCTATTATTTAAAGCCTAACAATTACAAGATTGCAGATTGGATGTGGCTAGTTAAGAAAGTGGAAAAAAGAATAAGAAATTGGTGTTACAGGCTATTATCTTTAGGGGACAGACTCACCCTGGTTCGATCTATTCTTATAGGGATTCTTGTTTATCGGTTATCTTTAGCAAAAGTGCCTCATACAATTCTGAATCCGATTAGACAGAAAGTGTTCAAATTTTTTTGGTTTGGTTTTTGTGAAGAACCTGCAACAATTAATTAATGAAAATACACAAGATAGCAGAAATAATAGAACTCAGAATCGCTTTTATTGATCACAGGCCACTTCGAGGGGGCAACCTCCTTTGAGCAAGATCAATACAAATAGCTTCATGGTACCTTCATTGGTCTCAACACAAACTTATATACTAAGTCTAGGAGCCAATACCATGTGTCAATACAAACCATGGGCCAATACAAACTATGGATCAACAATTACTGTGGGACGACTTACAAAGCATATGCGTCCAACAACAATAAGACAAACTATGGATCAACAAATACTACGGGACAACTTACAAAGCATATGCATCCAACAACAATATACTAACAAAGTAAATAGAAAGGTTGAAGTAGGTTCATAACATCCCATATCCCTTAGAAAAAGCTTTGTCCTCAAAGCTTTAGATGTGGAAATTGATGCAGAATCTGAAGGAGTGGTTCCTTGTAGCATCCTCGGGTTGCATTCCAGGCCACTGACACCTTTTGAGTTGTAGCGAGGGTTGCTTGGAAGGCTGTAGATGAAGAAGAACCATATCAGCTGCGTGAAAAGTGCGCTCAGAACGGTCCTGATCGGCTTGTTGTTTCAGTCGAATTCTTGCCATGTGAAGATTGTCCTGCAGAATGAGAAGAATCTGATCACGGTGTCGAAGAACTGAGTCAATTTCCTGAACTGGGGAGTTGTTGAGGGTGTATGGAAGAAGAACCGGCGGTGCATGTCCATAGATTGCTTCATATGGTGTCCTTTTAGATGTGGTATTGTACCACTGGAGCGCTTCCAGGAAATCCATAGAAATAGTTGTCCAAATATCTGTAGGGATGGGCAAGGGTTCGAGCAGTCCCAAAAGGAGTGTCGTTTCACCCTTGTTGACCTGGCAAGTATCACAGTCAGCCACCATCTGTTGAATTTTCATGTTCAGTCCCGGCCAAAAGAAGTTACATTGTTCCCGGTCATACATTTTTAGGAACCCAGAGTGCCCTATTGATGAAGAAGCATGGAGTTCATAGAAGAGATAGCCCTGTTGAATAGATTGCAACCAATTTGGAACAAGCAGAGAAATAGCTGTAAGAGAAACTGGGTCATCAAATGTGCGAGAAGGAGCATCTGCCACCATATTGTCCTTACCCTTCTTGTAAGTGATCGCATAGGCATAACCCATGAGTTGGATAACCCATTTCAAGTGTGCTGGGGAGGAGACCCATTGTTCCAGGAAATTTTCTAGACTCTGTAGATCAGTCTTGATGCAGAAATAATTCCCTAATAGGTATGGCTGCCACTTCTGTACTGCATGCAAAATAGCCATCATTTCCTGCTGATATGTAGATGCGGCTAAATTCTTACCGTAAAGGTCTCTTGAAGGCGACAAGCCCACTGGTTCAGCAAGGACACTTGCATATCTATCCAAGGAAGTAGGGGAGACCGTTGATGGGTGCATTTGAATGGAATGGAGTTGAGCGATGACACCATGTGAATTCTTCTTAAGGATCTTTTCCAGGCGATGTGAAATGATGATGCGGAGAGACCCTTGTTGTAAGCCCTTAAATTTGTGTTGTTTCCCATTGACTGAAAACTACATCCAAAGTTCAGCAAAATCCCATAAGATGGGGCCAAGTGTGCGTAACCATTGAATGCCCAAAACAATATCACATCCGCCTAGGGACAAGGAAAACATGTCAGAGCGCAGATTATAATCTTCTAAAGAGATACACACATTGTGACACTTTCCCTTGCAAGGTAAGGTGCCCCCATTGGCAACCATGACTTCAAAGTTGGAGCAAGGATGGACAAAACAATCATCATGTTTGGCGATCCGGGAGTCAATGAAGTTATGAGTGCTACCAGAATCAATGAGTATTGTAAGAGGAAGCTTCTTGAAGTAACCCCTGACTCACATTGTTTGGGGGGTGGTGACGTCGGATAAAGCATGGAGAGATATCTCTGGTTGGTCGTACTGAGATGGGGGGTCAATAGGCGGCTCTTGAATGTCGACCTGGTTATCCATTGTATATGGAGCTTCTTCACCAATTTTAGAGGTAGGCGGAGAATCCATATCCAAGAGATAGAGCTTTTGTTGAACACATCTATGTCCCCGAGTGAATTTCTCATCACAATTATAATAAAGTCCTTTTTCTTTGCGTACATGCATCTTTGTTTCAGACAAATGCTTGATAGGAGTTGATCGAGGAGCTGGTGGAATGGGAGGTCGTTGAGAACCCATATTTCAAAAGGGAACAAAAGTGGGTTTGGAGCGTTGTTGGGCTGCAATCTTGTCTTCTGCCAACTTAGCCAACCTAGTACTTCCATCATTGTGTTGGGACAGAAACTTTTAACCTCTGACCGGATTTCATCCTTAAGACCACTGATAAAACAACTCCTGTAGAATTCATCAGACAATCATTCTGTGTGATTGGCTAGTTTCTCAAATTCTGTCTGATACTCTCTCACGGTCCACTTTGACGAAGTTTAGTGAGTGCTTCGGTGAAGTCATCAAAAGCATTAGGACCAAATCGTTGCAAAAGGAGTTGGAAAAAATATGTCCATTTTGGCTCGTCATGAGCCTTGATGTACCAACGATACCATTGAAGGGCTTCCTGTTCCAAATGAAAGGATGCAAGTGGAACTTTTTGGACATCAAAAGTATTATGCAGACTGAAATACCGTTCTGCACGATAGATCCATCCAATCGGATCGGTACCATTGAAGCAAGGAAATTCAAGCTTCGTACCATGGAAATTGCTGGAAGAAGAGAACCCATTGGCTGCATAAGATTCTTGCTTTCGGTTATTGTTCATGGTTGAATGCTGAAGATGGAGGCTGAGAAATTTTTCATCCAAATCTTGGAGTTTGGTTTGGATGGCTGCAAGTGCTTCCTTCATGGTTTTTTCTCTTGCGCGGGTAACAACCATAACCAGGAGTTTTTTTTTTTGGGGGGGGGGGATGGATAGAAAAACACAAACAAAAGCTTATTTAGTAAAGGGAAATTTGGATTTGGGAATAACTCGGATGGGTAATTAGGGTTTGACTAGGTTTTGGACACTTTATGATGGACAGGGAAGCAAAAAATGGGGATTTCAGAAGCAGGGTGAAAGAAGGAGAAAATTGGTCAAAGAGGGACAAAGAAGCAAAAATAGGGAATGAACACGGTGGAAAAATTTGGAGGTGAGTGGGTGAAAATTGAAGAAGTTAGGGAAAACCCTAAAAATAGACAAATGTGAGATTTCTAGCTTTGGGAAGTAGAATTTGGGATAGGGTCCTCAAGAATGAAATATGCAGAATGGGATTGCAGGGGTGTCTAGGAGTTTCAAGGGAAACAAAGTTAAAACAAGGGAGATATGGCAGAAAAATAGAATTTTATACTCTCTTTTAGAATGGATCTGCTACGGCGCATAAGGGAGCGGAAACAGATGGATCTGCAATGAGGCAGAAGTGATCGGCAACAAATGGGTCTGAAACGACACTGAATGGATCGAAAATGGATGGATCTGAAATGACTTTCAGAATAGATTTGAAATGGTTGGATCTGGAACGACTTTCAGAATGGATCTAAAACAGCGCGGAAGTGATCGACAACAGTTCAGCTGAAAATACATATGGACCCCAGGTATGTGTGGCTTCCTAACAGTTCAAGGGTTTCACTCGTCCACCAATGTTGTTTGACGGCTTGCGTATTGGGGTAGTACCCCTCACTCCACGGCTCAGGTAAAAATGATAACCACTTTGCCACAAACGACAGCTCTTGGTTTACCTCACGGGTGGGAACTAGTCAATCAGGTAGGGGACGTTTTCCTTTTCGCTGGCAGGTCCTCTTAATGGGCCAGCTACTTCAGGGTTCCTGTGGTACTCCTCACAATGAGTTTTAGGGCTTATTACCAAGTACTTCCCACAGTTAAGTAGATAGGGATTATTCCCAGATCCGAAGCTGCAAAAGATACGAAAAAAAATTTGGTAAAAATTTCACCCAACGAGCCCAGGAAAGTGCTCTGGTACCAGATGTGAAGAACCTGCAACAATTAATTAATGAAAATACATGAGATAGCAGAAATAATAGAACTCAGAATCGTTTTCTTCGAGGGGGCAACCTCCTTTGAGCAAGCTCAATACTTCACAGTACCTTCATTGGTCTCAACAAAAACTTATCTACTAAGTCTAGGCGCCAATACCATGGGTCAATACCATGTGTCAATATAAACCATGGGCCAACACAAACTATGGATCAACAATTACTATGGCACGACTTACAAAACATATGCATCCAACAACAATTAGACAAACTATGGATCAACAAATACTACGGGACGACTTACAAAGCATATGCGTCCAACAACAATATACTAACAAAGTAAATACAAGGGTTGACATGGGTTCCTAACAGTTTTGATAAGGGGGGGGGATGCACTTGGTTAGATGGGACAGGTTATCTCTACCAAAGGCTATGGGAGGATTGGATATAAAAAGCTTGCATTGGTTTAGTCGGGCTTTATGCTTGAAGAGATTTTGGCATGGTATTTTTGGTATAGGATTGTGGAGTGTTGTCCTCAAAGATAAATATCTAAAAGGTAACGATGTAGTTCATTGGCTCAGAAATCCCATTAAATCTACAAAGGGGGTTTCAAACTTCTAGAATGGGTTTGTAAGGGCTCTTCCTTGGCTTAGCAATTGGTTAACTTGGAGAATTGGAAATGGGTCTCAAGTACTTATTGGGGTGGATCCTTTCATTGGCGGGGAGGAATATTATGTCCTATCCACCCCCCTTGTGGAATATCTTTTTGAATTTGGGTTTTGTACTCTTGCTCATATTAGAAGACCAAACTGGTTGAGGTCTTTTAGTTCTTACTGGATGCTTGCTGAGGATTTGGGTATGAAAGGTAGTGGGATGATGAATGGAATGTATATATCAATACCTTAGCTAGAGAAACTATTAGATTAAATGAGGAGGATGACACTTTAGTTTGGACCTGAAATAACTCAACTAGTACATTGAATTCCAAAGCTACCTATGTTCCTATCTCTCTGTTGAATTATGATGGTGAGTTAAAATGGTGCTATGTTAAATTATGGAAGTGGAACATCCCTTCAAAACTTAAATGCTTTTCTAGCTCTTTTTAGAGAATTGTATTCTAACATGGGACAATCTTGTAAGAAGGGGATATCTTAAGACTGGTTTGGTGGGTCCAAATTTCTGTGTTCATTGCAAAATGGAGGGTGAATATGTACTTCACCTCCTGGTTCACTGTGCTTACTACAAAATTATTTGGAAGATCATTTCTGAAGAATTGCAGATCTATCGGGAATGGGGTTCATTTACTATTGAAGGAAATTTTAGGAATTGGATAGAGATAGCCCACCGCCGTAAGCTTCTTCCAATATTTATATGTTGGGGCATTTGGAAATGAAGAAATTATGCTATATTTGAAAACAATAATCCTAATGTTGATGTCAACCATATAAAAATTTTGGGCTTGTACAAAGAATTTTATACAGGGGGGAATTTCAAGAAGCCAAGAATAATAACTTCTCCTACTATCTCCTTTCATTTTGTTGTTGGATACTTTGGTGGTGTTGCCCAGATGGGTAACTATGGTGGAGTTATGTAGTTGAGAATTAATGAGCACCGTAACTTCAGGCTATGGATGAGTTGTGGTATGGGTACAAATTTTAGAGAAGAATTATTGGCCCTTTGGAGACTCCTTCAGTTTGCCTCGCTTAATGGCATTGTGTCTATTCAGGTAATTGGTGATTCAAAGGTTATTATAAATTGGGCCAAAGGTTTGTCAAATTTTTCGGTCTCATCATTGGAGCAGTGGTGTCAGAGAATCACTACACTTCTTTCCTCTTTTCTTTATTTTTCCATTAGCCACATTTTCAGAGAGTTCAACTCCATTGTTGATGAGCTTTCTAAAAAACCTATTGGTGGTCCAAAAGGCACTATGTTTTTTGAAGAATGTCTAGAGGAGATTCTTATCTTTGAAGGCTCTCATGCCTTTTTCTCATAAGTTGGTTTTGATATGGGGATGGCTCTATATTTTGTTTTCCAATAGTATATCTTAAGATTGGTTTGGCTGTAGATTTATAGGTTGATCTATTGTTTTGGATTTCAGAAAATGAATACTTTTGAAGGGTATATGTAGGACAATCTGTGACTTAGTTTTTTAATACTGTGGTACTATTGAAAGGTTGCTCAGCACGTGGATAACTTTTTTCTTTAGAAATGTTAATTGAGAATGTATAACATTGTTTTCTTTGATTATAAGGAATATCAAAAAACATATTTTTTTTCTATAAAAAAAATGATCATTATTACTAACCGTTATATTACTTTTTATGTTGAACTCTTTTCTCACTAAAATATAATATACTTTCTAGAATGAATAAATATGTAACTAGTCCCGAGTGGACGGTGTAATGGTTGGGTGGGACAATGAATCCCAACCCACCCGAGTTCAAATCTGGTCAGTCCTTGATTCCTTGAAGAATAGCAGAGCCAAGCATTTTCTAGTGAAAAAAAAGAATAAATATGTAACTAAAATGTTTTTAAAAAATCATGTTAATTTACTAAACATAAAACACATACATAAAAAACAATTCAAAATATCGATATAAATCCATTCAACTATCTTAATATTAAATATCTCACATTGGCCATAACATCAAATACATAAAAAAAATCAATGAACAAAAAGTTAAAGAAATGGAATATCAACCTCAAAACCAATCTAACAATATGTAATTGCTGAATCACTTTTTCAATCAATCCAATGGATGTATTCCAATATCAAGTTAGAAATTGATATTTTAATTAATTTTAAAAGATTAATATTAAAGGGTCGAAATTTTAAAAATATTTTTTGAAAAAAAAAACAAACAATTTTCTTGCTATTTTATTGAATCAAAGAAAATGAAAACTTTTACAAAAAAACTATCATCCACTATACCTAGCACAAAAAACCTCCTACCAAAATTATGTTCTTTCAAAAAAGACTAAAATATGACAAAATACAAGCATCCCACATCCACAGAGCATACACATATCTTCTTTATAATTTACCAAAAAAATCAAAACTCATGCCGTGTTCAAAATTTGGAAAATACAAGAGAAAAATGGTTTTCCACTCAAAAATTAAATAAAGTTTGTAACCCCACTACTAGTAGTAGAGCCTCCTATGATTTCTTCATAGTATAATTTTCCTTCCTCAGAGTGAATAGCATGTTTCGATAGAAGATCAACTTTAGTGTTAAAAGTTCTGAAAATGTGAGAAAGAGAAATCTTTGAGAAATAGCAAATCAACCCACGAACCCTGTCACACCAATAACACAACTAAAACTATGGAGATTATAATTTCATTTTTCCCATTCAATAATAATCTTTGAGTCACCAAATACTTGGATTGAGTCAATTCCAATCAAAGAAGCAAATTTAAGAACACACCATAAACCAATCAATTCAACTTTAGTGTTGCTTCCTTTCCCACTACCCATCCAAAACTTAAACAAATGATCCTGATTAACCATAAAAACCATACCACTGCCACAATTTCCATCAAAACAAGCACCATAAAAATAACCAATTGCCGAAGAGCATGAGTGACATGGACCTGTAAGAGGTTTTGAAATTTTTGGCTCCCCATCTTTATAAAAATGCTTGTATAAAATGATGCAATTCATGCTACAGAGATGTATACTTGGAGAAAGATTTTCAAATATAGCGCGGTTCCCCATTTTCCAAAATGCCCAGCGAACAAAAATAGGAAGAAGCTTGAATTTACCAGTAGACAGATACCAATTTTTGAAACTGTCCTGAAAGTTTGAATATCCCCAAGAGGTATTGCTTTTAAATGATGGTTCATCGTTTGTTAGAGGGCTAGTCCACCGGGAGAATGCCAACACTTGCTATTCTAGATAGAGAATCATTACAATAAGGGCTCAACAAGAGCATCGTGTCACGTACAAAAATTGAACCTGGGTGGGGAGGGAAACAATCATTCCTCCCAACCACCCAAGTTACAACTAATGGACCAACTGTAAAAATACTTTGTCATAACACTCATACTCACTCTTTGCATTTTCTTATTAAAATTTATTAACCTAAGAAAATATTAAAGAGCTTTACAAAGTGCATAGTCACATATACATTGTGTATATAATTATTAAATAGCCACATAGAAGGGAGCCATATACTTAATACATATACACATCTTGACTTATAGTGTTAAAGCTAAGTAGGTTGATATCATCACGATGTGTGACTTATTACCACGAAATAAAGTGTCAAAGTGGTTTTTTAAAGGAAATTCAATTTATTATTTATTTTTAAAATAAGTATTATTAAAAATATATATATATATATATATATATATATATATATATAAAAGTAGTATTAAGTGTATTGTCTTATATATATAATAATTTATTTTATGATATTTAAAAAATGGTAAATAGTTCAATTGTCAATTACAGTAATGATTGAAATCTCAAAATTTATGACTTAAAATCTTCCCATTAACTACATGCTTTGGGTGGATAATTTAATTAATAATATTCAATCTTTATGCCAACTTCCTATGAAACTTTATGTAGGTAGCATATTGAAAATCTAAAACTCTTACCAGCAACTAAGATTAATCATCAATTATCTTGGCAACATTGCTCCATATGGTATTGATCTTTATCTTGAAAACATTGTCCCATCTTTGAGTGTATCTCAATGCTTTTGAAGTGTGTTTGATTTGATTTATTTTCTTTACGCAATTTGTAGCTAGCATATTGAAGATCTAAAACCCTTACAAGCAACTAAGATTAATTATCAATTATCTTGGAAACATTGCTCCATGTGGTATTGATCTTAGGGTGATTTTTAGGGGCAAATTTTACCAATTGACTAATATTGGGCTTTTTTTTCAAAAAATAAATTCGCTATTTGATCATTCTTAGTCTATAATATTGTCTATATTTACATAAATATGTTTTTTATTATAATATTCGCCAAAATTTCACTCACCTATCTATATGCATGTTTTTTTCAATAAAAAATAATCGCCTATTATACTATACTTAAGTATAATATTATAATCCTTAAAAAATACCCTGAGATTCTTTATCTTGGAAACAATGCCCCATCTTTGAGTGTACCTTAATGTTTTTGAAGCGTGCATGACTTGATTTATTTTTCGTAACCGATGCAATTGTTAAAGTCTACAAAGGTGTACATACCCTACCCCCTCCGGATTTGAACCTATGACCTCCTAGGAGGAAACACATGTTCTTAGCCCTTAAACCCACTCAAGTTGTACATGTATAGTAGAAAGATAACATCCTTTAACGTTTTCTTTCTCACAAAGTCCTACTATTATAACATAAAAATCATTGACATCAATTTAATTTGTGGCATGGAAAGGTTAGTGTGCTATAAAGAGAAAGTTCACTCCTTAAAAAAGTGTGAGTAAATATATAACCGATATATATATATATATAAAATCTAGGATTATTGACAAATATTTTTAAGATTTAAGTTATTAACATAGTTCTTTATGCTATGAAAAAACTTAATTCTTAAAAATCAAAAACATTTTAAAATCATATTTCAAAACCTTAAAATAATTTTAACAAATCATTAATATCTACATTTAAAAATAATATTCTTCATAAAATTATAAAAAATTATATAACATTTAAAATTAGATAATCTTTAACTCAAAACATAAAACTAGAACTAAAAATAACAAAGAAAACACTCATTGAAATCTTTGATGTAGATATTAAAAAAATTGCCTCAAAATTTGGAACAATACCAATGTTTGTTACATTTTTAGAAGAAAAATCACTACATGATCCTTATAGAAACAAAATAATCTATGAATTGTATTTAAAATAGGACGCAATTAAACAATAATACACATCGATTTGAGTTTTTTACGCATTCATAATTAAAAAAATAGGGAGTAACTCTTAGCTATCATTTACCATCCCCTGTAGGTCCTTGATGTTACTCAAAATCAATGGAGATACAGGAAAGGGTGTAAGGATAAAAATTATAATTGGTTCAACCAAGAAGAACAATTTAAAAAACACTAATAAAGTTGAATAAATAAGTCACACTTTAAAAAACACTAGTAAAGTTGAATAAATAAGCCACACGTAATATTATAATGTTGTAAAATTTTCATGGTTTATTTAATGTTTTATTTTTTATTTTTAATGAAAAATATAAATTTCATTTCATTTTAAATGTTTTATGGATTTTAAATTTGTGAATTTTGAACTTTTGGGATGCTATATTAAAATAATGTATAAAACAACAATGTAAATAGTTTTCAATGAATATATTCCATCGCTTAAAAATTCTTTTTATTTATATCAAATCATTAAGATATATGGTTGTAAATAACAATACATCAAAATATATATGGTTGATAGTCAAATCTAAAAAATGTTTAGTTTTCGAAAGTTGAAAACTTCATTTATATACTCAAGATGAAGTACATGTGTATATCATAATATTCTCTCAAGGTAAGTACAAATCCACTAGCTCTCCAAAACCCTAGCTAAGAAAAATATGAAAACTCTAGCTCAACAAATGAGCTCCAGTATGAAAGAATCACTCCAATACATCCTCCAAGTCAAGTTGTCTTCTCCCGATCTCTAAGGTCACATCTCAACTCAAGAGTGGTTAATAAATCAAAAGGACTTTCTCCTTCCTCTATTTATACCAGCATAGATCCATCCTAAATGCGGATCTATCAAACACTGAGAGGAATCCAATTTCTTAAGCTGTTATTTTTTAATGAATTTTTATTTGGTTTTAAATTTTTATTTTATGAGTGGATATGGACTTTTTAAAATTATTTTTTATTTGGTTTTCATTTTTTATTTTATGAGCTGACATAATGTTTTTTAATTATTTTTTCTTTTGGTACATAACGTGACATCATTACATTACATTACATTACACATCTCCCCCATATTGGGTTGTAAGCACCTCGGTACTCTCAATGCAATGAGAGGTAAGGGAGACCGACACTACTATGTGGGCTCAATCCCTCACAATAAACCTACAATAAGCTCATGTAGGCTACAAGTGAGACACTACACTCCAAAGTGCATGTGTCATGCTCTAAGGTGATTTCAAACATAATAAGGACTCCAGGATCATGTAGCTACATAAATTAAGTTAACATGCCTCCATTACAAGCCTCAACGAACCCCATCCAACATCCTAAGCAATGTACTCCATTGGGTTAGTTTCCCTCTACAAGAACATTGTCGTAGCCTAAGCATCCTCAATCCAACTCCAAGCCTCCAAATAGGAATTGAAGTAGCCCTGTGCCATCTAGGGCTTGATTCCATCCTTTGAGATGCACAATGTTCCTCTTCCCAAGTAGGACATCCTCCTACTAGGTAGTAAAGTCTCCTTGTAACCACAATGAAGGGCATTCACTAACATGTCAAAAGAACTCCAATGCCTAAGGGAAGAATACATAGTCAACAACGATATGAGGTCAAGAAATCACTAAGAAAAGTATCTCAACTGTGCAAATCCATCATGGACCATCTCCCATGTGCAAATCCATCTCAGACCATCTAAGCATTGAACATATATCATGTACCCCGAATCTCATGAAGCACCCCAAAATGGCATAAACACTTTCAGACTAATCTAGAAAATTAAAACTCCCTCTTTACAAGGAAAGTATTTACACTAACACTTGTCAACTCCCTTTGTAACTTCACCAAACCAACTACCTACAAATATGTAAATGTTATAGTCTCATAATGAATCACTATCATCTATAAAGAACATTTTAACCTATGTTATCACAACATCTTGATCTAAAGAATAATGAACACATGTGAATATGAAGGAACATAACACTGGAACATTTAAGTAACTTGTTAAACTCCATCATTCTCCAAGTTAGCATCATAGGTCAAAATCAATGGACACCACATCATAAGCTATTTAGGACATCTTGTACAAATAATCACATATCCATATCTCCATGCAAGATCACGACTAGTGCATCAAATCTATCAAGGGCACAAAGATATGAATCTACACAATTCAACTCCTGATTCATGGAATATAAAACTTGTGGTAAAGGAAACAATCCATGCAAGGTGATCATCGACATGTTGTCATGAGAATCCCTCTCATGCATCTCAAATCGTTTGGCCACTGAAACAAACCGAACTAGGTCAACTCCCTCACCTCGAGAGAATCCTGAAGCAAGATTAACATCATGGGAAACTCCTTATGTCTAAGAGAACTAATAAACCATATCCCTATATTATACAATACTCCAATCATTTGCAAATTTGGAATCAATCACTAAAGTCAACATAGGTTTTGAACCTATCCCCATGATATCCCATCAAGCATGTGCTTCCTCAAACATAGAAGGCTCTTCTATCCTCCCATTGGAATAAATATCAACATTATCCTCCATCAAGGTATCACAACTCTCCTCCGATGAACAACTAGAAGGATCATGATGGAAGAAACTAATGCTACATGACTAGCATATCTCCTACGAGGTACACTCACCCTCATTGAATATATGGGTGTTCTTACATGTTCTACAGCCTCTTGAATATTAGAAGACTCATCCAACCTCTCACTAGAATGTACATGTGCCAATGTATCAACAAGTAACTTGTAAAGGCCACCGTCTCTTGCTCCTCTAGCTAAAGTCTTGGGACTAGCTAGAATACAATCACTGATGGTGCACTATTTTCCCTCATAAGTAACTCTCCATTCTACTTATATCACAAAAAACACTAAAAGAAAGTTCTTCCTGAAATAGAGAACAAACAAAATATCACTTAGCTCAATATCCATTTTCCACATACAAACCAACACTCATAAACAATAATTCAGGGAAAAGGTAGTTTTAAATTGAGAGTTAATCTTCCCTACACCTACTAGTCCTAGTTGCAACCTAGTGGTTCACACCCTTCCCTTCTTATTCAATGGAAATTGACTGACATAACGTCCCATCTCATGACATCAAGAGCACATCACCTTACTCAAGTCCTTCTTCCCTATAGTTGTCCCATCCACTTCTCCTTATAATTTCAAGCAAGACTGCAATCTGATTTATTATTTCAAAATATCAACCCAAAGCTTTGGAAACTTTATAACATTCTCATGGGCACAAACACCTTGAAAAAAAGGCATCTAGGAAGGAGTAAATCCTTTTAGAGCAATGGAAATTGACTCTAAATCCTCCACCTTTTCCCAATGGTGACGAACTGATACTTCAATTCATTGATCTTGGTCAAGAAACTCAGTATACTATATGTCTTGCTTATGCGATTGGCTAAAAGATAGTCTCACAATAAGAATTGCCGAGAAGTACAAGCATTCTGAAATAAATCAACAAAAGAATCAACCATATTCTTACTTGTTTTCATATTTGAAATGTGTAATATCAAATGATATTTCACAAAATCAAGAATGATTCTCATCACTTTGGATTCCTTCTTTGAATCAGCGACAAATTGTATCAGATCATTAGGTTCTAAAATTTCCTTCAAGGTGATCCCAAATATTGGCCTCCTCCATAATGATCTAAAGCCTAAACTTCCATGGATCAAAATTGGAAGCTCCCTTCAACCTATCACACTCTCTAAGATCGAGAGTCATCTTGCATATTTTGAACAAGTCTTAAGTGCACAAAATCATCAATTTATGAAATAGAAAAAATCTATACTACTAAGAATCCTAACAACCATTCCAATGGTTAAGATTTTCCCATCAATCAACCTAGGGTTTCACACCCAACAACATCAAACAAGGTCAATTATCTCTCCCAAGTAATGTCCAACTGAAATACAAGACCCCTCTTCCTCACAAGTGATCTCAACCACAACAACCTCTGATACCCTGTAAAAATTCCTTCCCCTAAATGTTTTTATGACTGTTAATGCAAAACAAAAAAAATTCACCTCTAACCTTAGAGGTTTCATGAATCTTAACCTTGAGAATTTTCAGCCTTAGGGCTATTGTGAAATATTGTATAAAACAACAATGGAAAGCATACAATATTTCACTTCCAGATAGTCCAAACTTCTAAACAATCTAAGGAGAAAAGACAGAGAACTATTTAGATAAGTTCCAGCCCTCCAGGGCAACTTATCCCACATAAACTGGATCCAAAATTTATATTTTTATTAGTTAGAACAACAATACAACAACATGCATAATAGCAACAGAGCAACGCCTTAGATTCCTCAATGAAGATATTAAAAGAATTAAAAGTTTTGTCAATTCAATGATGTGTTTATAATTGTGAGAGGCAGGTTATTTTTTTCCCAAGAAAAAAAAACTCAAAAATAAAGTTTACATTTCTCATGGTTTATGACGCGTATTAATGATACAAATTCCAAAGTGGAAATAATAAATTTATGAGTTGGTGGAGTTCCCCTTCTCACTTTTTTTTGTTTAAAATGTCATTTCTATTCATAGATTGAAAGGAAATTACATTTCTTACATATATATTACACTTACAAATTTAATATTGCATATTTAATGTCAATTACATTTCTTACATAGTGCACTTAACAAATTTAATGTTACATATTTAAAGTCAACTACCATCCACATTTTATTATCCTTGTTACATATTTAATGTTAACTACCCCCACTTTATTATTCTATGGTGGAGCTTCTTGTACAACTACCACCCTCAAGTTATTATCTATGTGGATGTTCATATCCATCACATCATTGTCTATGTATCTTTTTTTTCAAAAGGTTAATATGCAATACTTTAATATTAAAAGTATAAGAAGTTTACAAAGAATATACTGAAATGGTCCAATGACTTGGAGAATACACAGAGCCAATACCAAAACAAAACTGGAGGAAAGGCGATCACAAAGCCATAAACCCTATCCAGGAGAAGTAGTAGATCCATGCAAATAACAAGTGCAGAAAGGGTCTAGTTAATAGAGCGAAGAGACAAAAAAGAGTGTCATGTAAGAAAAGAAAGAGGTGACATCACCTCCTAAGACTAAGTAGAAGAGCCCAAACGAAGCCAAGGGGAGACAAAAAACCAGCAAGTTAGGTAGTGTAAATCTCCAAAGATCCCGAAGAGATTGCCACAAATCCTTGCCAGTGTTCATAAAATATATAACCTTCCCGCACCGACAAACCATGTCTGGACAGAGCATCAACTATCTATTTGGAAAACGTTTCATAACATGTAAAGGCCATTAAACCACATTCTCAAACTCCATATATCTTGAGATGCACAAAAGTTTTTAAAATCGTAGAAACAATTCCAAGATAATTACATAAATATAACTAACTAATACTAATCTAACAATATATTGATTGTGGTGGTTATTAATTTCCACTAAAATCAACTATAATTTCTTAATTGAAAAACTTTAAGAAAATTATTCCATCACACAAAAAAGGAAGAAAACCAAAATCCATTTTAAATATTAATAAATAATATTAACATAAAAAAATGTTTATAATATTAATATGGAATAAAATATGTTTTCAAAAAGGATATTACCTTTCATCAATATCAACTTCAAAATTAAAAACGATCATACATACTCACTCTTTGTATTTTTTCACTTAATTTTCTTAACATAAGAAGATAGCGATATTAAAGAGCCTTAAAAACTACATTTTCGTATAACATAAAATACTTTGTCTTAACATAATCAATGTAAAACGTACTCTTTAAAATTATTTACTGATATTTATTTTATTACATCTGGAGATAGTGATATTAGGAGGTTTTACAAAGTCCATATATAAAATACCTTGTACTATCACACAATTATGATAAGTATTTAATAGAATACTTCGTGTCCTAGTTACCAGTATATAATCATTAGACACAAAATTGCCACCTATAGGGAATTTTCTACTAGATACATATTCACATCTTGACTTGACATGTTAAACCTAAGCTTGACTTAGTATGGTAAATCCTATCATGTTGATAACAACAAAATGTGTTATAAATATATATATCAGAGTTACATATAATATTTGTTTTTACATAGATCCCAAAGCGAAAGTATATATCATAGCATTAATATGTGTATGACATAAAATATAATCATCCATGATACTGGTGGTTTCAAAATATTGCAGACGTAAGTGTGAGGTATTTCAAGAATCAATATAGGGAAGATGGTTAGAATATTAAAACCCCATTTCATATTTATGATATATTGTATTAGTCATTTTTTATTGTATTAGTCATTTTTTATTAATTTTCTAGGCGTTGACTAGGTAGTTGGTCATTATTCGCATTTTTAGGTTCACACTTGTCATCATTATCCACAAGAGTGCACTTAGAAATATTCTGGATAAGATGATGTTTGTTTTTATGACTATCTTAAATTAGCAATAGCGCTATCCTGCCTTACACAGTTTTGTACTGCTTTTTCTGCTTTTAGTAGATAAGGATAAAGCTAGTTTGACTTGGCAATTGTCTTCTTTTTGGCCAACTCACCTGGTGGACTCCAAGAATGGATACCTAATTAGGGTAGCTAAACCGGAAGTATACTTTAATTATCGACCAGGGAGCGTACAAACTTAAGAGGTGCTAAGCACTATATGTGCTCTATAGGATAGTCTTCGTTGTTTAGGGTGTTGGGATGTATCTTAAAGGTTTCTCAAAAGGAATTGGAAGTGATCTGTTCTTAAACAAAGAATGAAAGAATATAAAAAGATTGTAAACGTATGGACTGGAAATGCTGAAATTGGTAGATCTCTATGCTAAGAATTAAATGCTGAAAAACTGTAAATCTAGTCTGAGAAGTAATATACTGATAAACTTAATCTAGAAATAAAATACTGAAAGCTGGAAATTTAACTAGAAACGAAGTACTGAAAGCTGAAAATTTAAGCTAGGAATTAAATACTGAAAATTAATCAAACTTTATCTATTCGAATCCAATACTGAAAGTGGTAATCATTTACTCTATTCAAATCAAAAGAACTTAAAACAATTAACTCCTATATAATTGAACTCAGATAAAAGAAATATGCATGGAATTGCAGATCCGAATCATTGTCGAAAATTAATATAATGCGCTGGAAAACAGAGGTAAATACGCCTACGTTGAATGCATGTACAGGACTACGGAAAAGCGTGTTATGGAACTACAAAATCAATATTGCCGAACTACAGAGAAAAATCACTTAATCGAAATAAGAATCTGCTGTTCAAACCATTATCAAAGCACTTCACATATTATGATGATTAAATCAATGAGTAAAGCACATGAGAAATACCTGAAGTAAAATGAGGCTCCTGACCTACATGTTGAGGGGGCCCTCCCCAACCCGTATTTCAGGATTGGAAAAGACTTAGAAACTCAAAGCTTGAAACAACATCAATCCTTCCATTATTAAAATTGTAACTTCATGTCTCAGAAAAGGTCTTAAAACTGAACTGTCTTGAATAATGTATACTGAATATAAATTCTACAAAAATGTCAACATGAACCCCTTGCTACCCAAGAGGTCCATATATATAACTATTCTGAATCATAAACTAACTCTATGCTTTAAATGCCTATCCTGCTGAACAAGAGTTTTCTTCTACAAATCAAGAAAAAGGGCGTTGAGCCACTTATGGTCTTTCAGTCCTCGAGCTGGATTTGCTTGTTGTCTCTTAGATTACCTATGCTTGCTCATACATACTTATTTCCATATAATTAGCTCATAGAAAATGCTTTTAAGCATACAATAATAATCTCTAAACTACTCTATTAAATAATCAAACAAATGCATTATTCCCCACAAACAGATATATTTTCCTTATCCATTATTGTGCTTGTGTGGCATAAAAAAAGCTATAGAGTACCTAATTTGGGACTCATCATTACCATCCAGCTTTTTTCTCTCCAAAATCCATGATTTGATTGCTTTTCCATCACTCAACACCTCACAAGATTGATTTCCCAATTCGTGAGCCTCTAGAGTGATTTGGAAAGTGATTTTGCCACCTGGTTTTTTTTTGCATATTTAGTAAGCTTGCGTTTATGAGGATTTCGAATGCCTTCTTTGGATTTCAAATCTCTGATGTAATTATATATTTGGACAACCATTACATAGCCCGAGTTTGGATGATGTACTCTTATTCACTAGACTTTTATTGTGTGCATCAATTCAATGTCTGTTTTGAGTGATCTATGTAAGTTTTTGCTTAACAATTTTTGTGAGGATAATGTTTGCTTTGCAAGATTACCCTGTGAATTTATTTTCGCATGGTATCAGGGCCATAGAATTCTCACATGGTATCAGAGCATGATTGAACTTACAGAGTTTTCCTCCTGAGTGTTTTTTGCAGGTATTTTGTGCAGGTACACCAACTTCATGGATTCGAAATCAGTTCCTTCTCTTACTCCATTCAATTATGTTGAGTGGAATCCAAAGATGGTTGCATCTATAAAGAGACAATGTCTCTATGATGTGTCTATTGGTGTTGTGAGTGAGCCATAGTCCTTTGAAGAGAAGAATGAATGGTTGAATGACTATGATAGAGCATTCAGAGTTATGTGTCTGGCAATGTCTTCAGATATTCACTGCCTTATTGGTTCTGTAGATTATCCTTTTGAGCTATAGTCCAACTTGGATAGGGCTCTAGATAAGAATAAGATTGTTGCATGGAGTGAGCCTATGCACACCTTCTCATGTGTTATCCCTCCTAATGTCTCGGCCTCAACTCTCTCTGAAGAAGTTGTTCAAAGAAAAGAAGAATAAATTGCAAAAATTTCTTCAATACATACAATTGTTGAAGTTGAAGGCTTCCATCTCACTCTCATGTTCTCCTATGAGTCTTCTATTTTGAATCTCGAGCAAGATAAGCCAGTGCATGCTCTAGAAGCGGAAGAGGAATTCAATTCCTCTCTTTCACATGAGTCTACTAGTGTGCAGAATGGTGATCTACTGAAGGTTTTGGAAGATAGACCAAAGTTTGGAGGTGATGCATTCGCTCTCCTTGATCACATGCTTCCTATGTACTTCCATTTGATCATTGGCACATGTTCTCAGATTTGCACTGAACATGGAGGACACTACCATTCGATTGGGTTCAAGTCTCAGGCATATTTTGGTGATTTTGGTTTTGATCTCACCCCTACTGGTTCAAAGGAGATCTCAAGGAACCATTTATCAATTCTTGGAGTTGATTTAACTTCCAATGATTAGAAGTTCAAGTTTCAAGAGCAGTTAGATATGATTAGAATTGATCCCGCACCAGTTGGTTCGAAATTCAAGTTCTAGGATGATCTTCATATTCATGGATTTGTTCTGATCAAGTTTGGTTCAATGAGAAAGTCTAAGGAGCTTCCAGATTCGCTTTCTTCCGTTGATGTAGAATTCAAGCACATGTTTTGGGGTGGTTTTGGGAGCATGATCCTCTTCTGCCAAAGAGGAAGATACCTCCATACATTTGATCAAGAATCACACCTACTTGATTTTGGAGCAGCTAATTTTTGGTGTGTTTTAATGTCTATATTTTGAGGGAGGGTTTTGTTCCCATGAGGTTTTCCCTATTTCCTCAGTTTAGATGGACACATAATAATTATAATGGGGTGACTTTAATCCTTGTTTCTTGGGACCTAATAATATTTTACTCACTCTAAGTCAGGATTAAGGTGGGGTGTTGGAACATAAATCCATCTAGACCATAGGTTAAAACACTTTCATTGAGTTCCTAGGTGATTAGATATGATGTTTCATGTGTTAGGATACCAAAGTCAATAGTCTAGACCATAGTTGTCCACTTTTGCCTACTTTAGATTATTGGAGCACCCGCCATTCTATTTTGATCCTTCTTTTACAACCCAAAGCGTATTTCTTGCTTTATTCCTTCTTTTATGAGATAAAGACAACTTTTTACTGCTTTTAGTGGATAAAGATAAAACTAGTTTGACTTGGAAACTGTCTTCTTTTTGGCCAACTGACCCTCCATATTTTTCCTCTCCAAAATCCATGATTTGATTGCTTTTCCTTCACTCAGCACCTCACATGATTAATTTTTCCAATTCATGATCCTCTAGAGTGATTTGGAAGATGAATTTTCCACCTGGGTTTTCTTTGCATATTTAGTAAGCCTACTTTTGTGAGGATTTCAAATGCCTTCTTTGGATTTCAAATATCTGATGTAATTATATATTTGGACGGCCATTACATAGCCCAAGTTTGGCTGATGTACTCTTATTCAATAGACTTTTATTGTGTCCATCAATTCAGTGACTATTTTGAGTGATCTATGCAAGTTTTTACTTAACAATTTTTGTGAGGATAATGTTTGCTTTGCAAGATCAGCCCGTGTATTGAGTTTCACAAAGATGACAGAGTATATGTTGACAATATGCTTTGATTAATGGACATCTATCCTTCGATGGTCAACAAGGAACATAATCAAGATATCATGGTGGAGGTTAGTTTGGATGAATTAAAAGAGGCAGCCCATGTCATGTAAAAGGACAAAATCCTGGGCCCTGATGGTTGGCCCATAGAATTTTTCAGTGGCTTCATGGATTTATTTGAACAGGACCTGCTCAGTGTTATTGAGGAATCCATCATTAATGATAGAGTTATTGCAACTTTTAATGCCACTTTTATTGCACTTATACCTAAAGTGGATCAAGTTAATAAATGGGACAATTTCAGGCCAATATCTCTCTACAACTGTGTATATAAATTGATCACTAGGATCATTGCCAACATAATTAAGCCAATATTATCATCCTCTGTTTCTCCTAAAAGGCCAACATATATATGATGCCATTGGAACTGCACAGGAGGTGATGCACTTTAACAAAATTCACAAGCTTCGAATAGCTATTATTAAAGTGGATTTGATGAAGGCTTACGACAGGGTTAACTGGCTTTTTCTTAGGCTAATTCTCCTCAAAGTTGGCTTCAATCTCCTGTTTGTAAATTTGATTTTTTCGTGCATCCTATCTGTAACTTTTTTCTCTCCAAAGTAATAGATCTGCTACATCTTTCTTTAGACCTAGGAGAGGCCTATGTCAGGGATGCCCCCTGGATCCATTGTTATTTATTTTAGTCAAGGGGGGCTTAATAGAGCCATTATCAATGGTAGAACTAATGGATCTATGGTATTAAGGTTGCATAGAATCTATACTTATAACCCATCTTATTTTCGTCGATGACATTCTACTCTTTATGGATGGACCTAGATGGGACTTTCTAAAAATCAAAGAGATTATGGATATTTTCTTTGAGGCTTTAGGAAATGGTAGAAAGTCATATGTATCCGCCATGAACCTTTCCTAGGATTTCATAGATTGGATGCTTACTTTTTTTGAGTTTGAAGAAGTGAATGTACAAGACGGGTTGAGGTATCTTGGGTTCATTTTGAATCCAAATGACTATTCCAGAAGGGATTGGGCCTGGCTTACTACTAAGATCGAAAATAGGCTTCAATTATGGTTCAAAAATGGTTGTCTCATGGAAGCATAGTTATACTTATGAAAGTAGTGCTGGAAGCAATCTCGATTTTTTGGTCCTCCTCACTCATGTGTCCTCTAGAATCCTTGAACAAACTCATAAGATGAGTTATTAATTTCTATGGAAAGGGAATTATGAAGAAAAATCCTATGCTTGGACTATGTGCCACAAGCTGGCTCTTCCTAAAGAGATGGGTGGGTGGGAACTAAAAAACCCACACTATTTTGCAAAGGATCTCATTGTGGGTGACTGTTGTGACCCAAAAATACATTCGCCCGTTGACTATTGTGGAATGGATCGAGAAACTTGATAACAATTCTAGAGTGGATTTTGTTATGTGGAAGACTCACTTGAAGGCCTTCAATGTCATTAGTTTAGGTCTCCAATGGAAAATTGGTAATAGAAATTCGATTAGGTTGGGACAAGATCCATGGGTGGGGTGTTCGGATATATAAAGATTACCAGAACATCTGGTGGCATTCCTCCAGCATAAGGATTTTCATTATTTAAGTCTAATTGGAGCGGGCATTCACCATCATAATCACTCTTATAATTGGTTAAGCGTAGTTGACTTGGGACTTCAAGGGGATGATTGTCATGTATGGAATCAATATGGTAATGCATTAAAGGCTTCTCATATTTTGTTGATTAATACGAAATATTCTCTGATATGGTGTTACAATGTTGATGGCGGACAATATATCCCGAAACTGGGTTACCAATCTATTTGGGCTTCTAAAGCACATCCTAAGTAGCCATGGTGGAACTCCTAGCTTTGTCAATTTCATTGCCCCCTCCAAATGAAGTTATTCCTCTGGTAGGTACTTCATAGGGATGTTTTGATTTGGGAAACTATCCTACAAAGATTTTGGATTGGTCCTAGATGGTGTCCATTATGTCGATTCAATTGTGAAACTATTGACCACTTATTTATATCATGCCCATACTCTATCAACATTTGGACTTATGTTTTTAGCTGCAGTGGTACCAATTTCAGATGGCGTGGTATCAGTATGCAGGATGCATTACACCTTTGGGTCATTGATGGTGCTTATAATGATTTTCCAGCCCTCCCTATTATCATCATTTGGCATATATGGCTTGCTAGGAACCGAGCCATTTTTGAAGACTCTCTAGTTCCTCCTGAAATACATGGATCCAAATCCCTTTCTGTATATAAATTTTTTCCATAGATTAAATCTTAAAAGAAACAGAGGATCGCGAGGGAGGAAACTATTGAAAGGTATAGACCTTGGGCCTATTTTGAAGGGGCCTCTCAAAGAGTCTCAAATATGGGTGGTGTCGGCGGGATCATTTATCTTTTTGATGATCATTACCACAAATTCATGGCTAGACTTGGTCCTTGCACCAACAACCATGCATAACTTATGGCTATCATGCTCCTTTTGTTATATGACATAAACTTGGGGATTCGAGATATCCATACATTCGGTGACTCTCGCCTTGTTGTGGTGTGGATGGACCAAAGGACTCCTCCAAATAATATACATCTTACTAATATATTTGAAGAGACTATTAGGCTTGTTGATTATTTCTAGCACATTAGTTTTCAACATATCTTTTGTGAAAGGAACATGCATACTGACTTGCTATCCAAGATGGGCCTCCGAGAGACTGAAAGAAGATGGCTCCGATGGGAAAAAAAATAATGACAATATTATTTAACGTGACTCGAGACCCTTCTCGGGCTAAATATAAATTGTTGATGTGTTTCAACAATTGCCACATATGACCCACAATCAATTTCACAATGATAAACTAAAAATCTGGTTATCTAGAAGAACTTTATTTTGGGATGGAAAAACATCCACTCTTTATAGCTACATTAGTTAGGCTACAAACTATTATCAATTTGATGATCATCATGTCTGATGTAATAATGGAAAATTTTAAAAACTATTTGCAACATTTTTGTACTTAGTTCCCTACAAGCTAAGGCGATAAATATAACTTTATAAACCTCTGTACAAAATGTTTTATTTTAGATAATGAAATGCATATTTTTAAAGGAAAAAAAATAATCATACATAATACTTTAATTTTTTATATTATATTTTTCTTATTCAAAATATGTAAGTGTATTATATTAGCTACTATAATAGTGACTTTAAAAGAATCTACCATGTTTAGTTAAATACTATGTTTTTGAATAAACAATTTAATGTAAGTAATCTTAAGACATTGAAAATTAAAGAGTAAAGTGCTTTTCACTATATTTAATGGATATAAATATCTTATCATATTAAGAAAAGAACTCATTAGTGAGAAACTTTTAGTGTAGATATGTTATTATAGAAATTTATACGATTTTGAAGTAATAATAATATTCTACTTTCAACAATTTCACCAATTATTATTAATAAATGTAAAATAAAAATATTAATAAATATAAATTATAATTTTTAGGGTGTAGATGAATTCGTTAAAAAGTTTATTGTTAAGGTACTTATTATGAGATATCTGATTCAAAATTTGACTAACTTTATATGACGTACATACTCCGTAGCTATGTTTAGAGAATATATTGACAATAAACCAAAATTAATTCCATGTCACGGAAATATAAGCCCTCATACCACACAAATATAAATCATATCACACTAATACAAATTAAATGTAATTACTTGGCAAATAAAAATATAAATTATAACTCCACATAATACAATATAAACCTACTTCGATACAATTAAAAAAAATATTAAATAAAACTGGCTACATCATATATAAAACAAGAGTCATGAAGTGGCGATGTCCCCGACATTGCAATTGTGAGAGCAACATGTATGAAAACATGGAGTATTGCAATTAATGTTTGCAAAAAATAATGTTATGAATATTTGATATGAATCTTCCAATAAAAAAATTGAAGTTATATTAAGAGCTAGTTCTATCAATGTAGATATATTTGCGTACTATATGTGGGAGAAGTGTATTGCGACATGGGCAATTATTGTTTTGATATTAGGACGATGGAAATTTTTATGAAGGGACACCTATATATGTGGTTTATGTCGGTATTGTGGACATGGAAATTATAAGGTGTGAAGAATTGTCAATGAGTTGGTTTTGATGTATTTAGTTGGATTTTGAATTTTAATTCGCCAGCGACATGGATAGGAAAAAAGGACATTGGCAATTATGCAAACAATATTGATACGGAATAGCAGGATGCATATAAACCTTTTGGTTTTGATGGCTTCTACCATGCCAAATAATTAAATCCATGTTTCAATTTTGTTAGAAAGTTGACCTCCTCCTTATGTTCTCATTATAAAGAAGCTTATATTGGGCATTAGCAATGTGACAAATTGGCAGTTGTTTAAAAATCATTTTTAGAAAGAAATTGAAATATCCTTGGAAATTTGTAAATTGCACATTTGCAATGATTGGTGGGGAAAAAGATCGCATAGATGAGTTGTTGTTGTAAATGGCATAGTGCGAGGATGAAATTGTAGAGTCCAGGCAACCATGTACAATCTTGGTGTTGGTTTGAATAAAGTTCAATAGTTAGGAAAGCCGCATTGCCAAGAAGCCAAATCAACATATGGGAATGTATCAACAATTGTATGGAAAGAAGTAATTGAGACAAGTAAAAAGACAAAGTACCATAAGAAAAGAGGGCCAAAGCAGTAGAGAAGTCGACAGCTGAGCAGATTCTACAATCTGGTGGAAGTACTAGATCTTTTGTGAAAGCATGAAGGGAAAGAATTGAAACCATAGCAAGAAGAAAATCAAATTTTAGAACAAATTCATGTTCCATATCTATATATCCGATTTGTATGTATCCATTTTCATGTGTATGTATAAAAGGACAATAACCATAAAAGCTGGAAAAAAGGTATTGTTTTTTTTTCCTGGAATGCACATAGCTGACTTCCTATCAAGGCAATTATTGTGGAGCCATCTGTTATAAGATGTCCAATGCTCTTAATGCAAGAAGCGATGAAAAATTTATGTCAAATGGAGTGGTCAATTTATTTTTAAGCACATCTTTGAATAGGAGATCGAATGTTCATGTTGCAATTGTTTCCACAACCCCTTCATGCAATTGAAAAGGCAAGAAAATGGTAGAATAATTGAAGATGAAATGGTTTAACAGTATTAAATGATCTTTATGCTGGTTAGGCTCATAGATTTAGTGCTAAGGTGTCACATGGATCTTGAATTTGCATTGGAGGTTACAATCGAAAAAAGTTTAGGAATCAAAAGAATTTGTCAAAATAGAAATGGATTCCAATTCAATATTATGTTATATAATTTGCAAATTCCTGCTCATGATAGTATTCTATATCAAAGCAAAGTAACTAAATCCCTTGGATTTAGTTGGAAATATGACATATTATGTTCTTTTTAGTCATGATATCATTTGCATATATCATAGGCAAAAAGAAACTTTAATGTGCTTCAAAACATGCAAATGACAAATTTGTAATGGTTTATTGGAAAAATGATTTGATACATGGATTTTGACAATTGACATAGTTACAGCATCAAATTTCAGAAAGCGTAGCATTATATGCAAGCCCAATCTTCATTTGAATCAAGTTCGAATATTCATTTGTATTTGATACACATCATGATTGAAAAAATAGAGAATAAAAAAATCCTATTTGAACAAAGTCAGATGCCATGCTTATTCATTCAATCTGTGTATATCCATTTGTACATCTGTGTTGACACATGCCAATAACCATTAAATCTATTTATCACTTTCCAAATTTTGTACATGAGTGTTCAAGCATGCCAATAAAAATTAAACCTACTTATCACTATCCAAATTATTTGGTTAGAATGGATATAAGTGATTCTTTGCGAAGACAGATACTATGGCAGTATATCTTATAACTCGTGCAATGTTATCTATGCAGGAGGACAAGAAATATTTAAGTGAGATGGAGTAGCTAACTTATTTCTCGCCATGTTTTTGAAAAGGTGTTTGGATGGTTAAAGTTGCATTGTTGGTTACACCTTGTTCATGCAATTTAATAATCAAGAAAATTCTAGAGTTGGTCAAAATGTTATAGTTCAATAGTATGATATGAATCTTCAAGATCCTATCCTCATAGATTAAGTGCTAAATTGCCACATGGACGCGCTCATTTTGGAGTGGATATTAGGATTAACAGAAATAGTGAAATGAGAAGATTGCGCTGTAATCGAAATGGGTTTTAGAACAATATTGTATCAGAAGTCTATACCAGAGGAGAAAAAAGCAAGATATCACAATCATTGCATCTACTTGAAAATATGAAAATTCTTTTTCTTGTCTTTTAAGCATATTATCATTGCATTGGATCAAATGAAATTATTTGCAATTAGTTTTTGTCTTTTATATATAATTTGAAAGAATTCTGGATGAAATTAATTTGTAGTTCTATTTGACACCACTAGTGACCATATACAACTGCGCATGTCTTTCTGCTATGGCTTTTGCACTTTGCAAGGCAGTAAACATAGACATAGTCCTAGAGTCATCACTTGCAGTTGTAGTTACAGGACAACTGCTATTAGACAAAGGCCAAATAAGCTGTTCGAGTTATGCAAGAAAACCTAGTTGCAGAGGCTACATTGCCTTAGTTGTAAACAAATGTCATGGTAGCAACATCAATTTAGGTGCACAAGACAACAAGAATGTAAGATGTGGATATAGCGCACAAGCATAGACAGTGGGAATCCAGGATCTGGTAAAGAAAAAAAGACCTTCTAGCTAAAGTTAGCAGCTGGGGCGCTGCTAATTGAAACATGCAATTGATAATAGTCAACTTAATAGGATATTTTACAGGAATGGTGTACAAATGTATAGATGGTTGTAGTGCTAAATTAGAAGAAACACAAGAAACGAACACGATTTCTTTATCAAATTTCCATTGTTTTGTCTATGGATGCAGCATAAGGATCAATGCACTTAACCCCAGACAAAAGTATTGAATATAACATGTTCCAATATAAATGCAGATTTTTTTTTCCATTCATGCATTTTTTTTGCTAGTTTTTGTTTTGCAGATCTATTGTTGCAGACCTAGGCCATATGCAATAGTTGCAATCAATTAAACAATTTTAAACTGAATAAATTGCAAATTCATTAACACAGCTGAATTACAAAAATGTTGTTTGCGTCAAAATATATAAGTACAATATAATTGTTGAAATATGAAAAAGTAAAACCATGTACAGGGGAAGAAATTCCACTGCAGTTTTTTTTTCTACAAAAAAAATAAAATAGTACAATCTGCAGAAAGTTTGCAAAAAAATATCTTGCAGTTGCTTGTGCCTGTACATTGTGCAAAAAAATGTTCCCCTGTTCTGTGACTTTGTCCATGAACACAACTGGCAAAAGGAAAAATTGGTTGTTATCTAGAAAAGAAGGATAGAGAACATGTGCAAAATCGATGTTTATATTAACATAGCCGGTTTTCTGGCAATATTGATAAGCACGTGTACCTACACATTGGAAAATAGACAATTGTAAGAGCAATACCATGATCTGGAACAAGGACATGTGTTTTGAACATGTAGAGAGAACAAAATTTGTAACATATTTACTGAATCGTCACAAGGCATGGTAATTTGAAATGTTTTTTATGGTTTTGTCTGTTTTAGCATTACAAAATGTGTGAATGAAAACACTGAACAACATCCAAGTATTGAAAATGCACAATGAGTTGGAACTGCATAAAAATACGATCTGAACATTGTAACGAAACTATGTTTTAAGCAATAGTCTGTTGTTTGTGACATATGTCTATTTTTCCTGCTAGAATGAGATGAGAAAATGAACACCTATATCAACAGAGAAGATTTTTGTTTGTAGTGTAGGAAGCATTTGCTTGCTTGCATTTTTTTTTAAGATATTTAAATTTTATTGAAGACAGAAATTTGTCTTTTTTTGACATGTTTTTTTTGTGCTTGTATAAAATCAAACAAACATGACATGAATATTTGTGGGCAGAAGCAAAGGCATATGAAGAAATGAGGATTGCAGCCATGGCCAGCTTGTTAAGCAGGTCGCGCCTTTCATGAAGACAACACCCAATGCAACGTTTAGGGCAATTAACCTAGGCATCCTACTAGTGGGGAACATATACATCTTGCCAATGACTTCTATCCTAACATTCTAGTCATTAAGGTCGCATCCTTATTCCTAGCATTATGTCTTATTTCAGTGATTGTGTGTAGTCATGCAGATGCATTTTGCTAACACTTGGGATGCAGGTAGGAGGTCTTTAATATTTCTTTTTCTTGTTTGGACATATTCTAGTGCTTTATAAAGGCTAATTGTCCCTCGTAATAAATATTAAGCCCTTTTTGCCTAAGAATATATTATCTTCTTGTTTCTCTCTTATGGATCTTGTAATTGTAAATACTTGTGGGTTATTGTAATCTTCAAGCTAGCGCAATTCACTCCTAACACAGGATTTACAAGTTAAAAAAATTGAAATATATTAAGTAGCACTAAAGAACAAGTCAAGGACCTATTCATCTTCAACTGTTCTCAAGATTAGAGTTTTTTATTAGATATAGTCCATGACATCCCAACCCTCCTACTCAAATTTCAAAATTCAGATCAATTTTCAACGTCTATGAGTGGAAAGAGCAAAAACATTCAATGAAAATATTCATTGAAGACAGCTAAAGCCATATCTTTGTAAAGTGGCAATGAGATGGGCCAAGGAATGAGTGGTGGAATGTGAACATGTGCATGATGACAGTTATTTGGGAAATTGATAAGAGGTTTGACAGATTAAAGGAAAAAGACTACTATTTCAAGTTCAATTACTTGGATGTCAAGCAACTACAAGCAATGCAGAGGTGCAAGGTCAATGACAAGAAACAAGGGAAGAAAGTATGGAAGGAAGTTTCTTTAGTTTTTGTCATGAATATGTGTAAATTCCAATGGAAATGTAGCAAAGTGGAATAGTGTACCAATGTCAATATTCATTTCTGGTTCGATCTGAAACAAAATCAATGTTAGGAGCAGATTGAATGTGCATTTGCAATGTAGTCTCTGGATGTTGGGACATAGGTCACAGCAACAAGCAGAAAGGCAGGGTGGGGGGAAAGAAAGCATTTTGTGCAAATGCAACATGCAAAATCAATAGCCAAGCTAGTTACCATGAGGACAATGTTGTTTTCATAGTAGAAGAAGCAATGCCTATCCATTATCTACAGAAGATGACAATTGGCGGAAACTAGGTTGGCAGGCAATATTTAAAGCACAGTCTAGGTATCTAGTTAACTATTTTTTACAAACATATATTGAATAGAGAACATAACATACTGCAAGGGATGCAGTGAAGAATGACTTTACCGTGGCATAGTCATGTGCATTTTGACCATCTCTCATGTAAAAATCCAACTATTTGTTGCTATATTGACATCCAACAACCATAACTGCAACAGAGCCAACGACATATGTCTCTTCGGATGACACCAGCTCAGAAATTGCCATGTCTGGTGGGAGACAACGCACTTTGCACACTTGGTCAATTGTTTCAATGCTAGTGGTTGGCAATATTGCTATTGAATATATAGCATCTCCACGGTCATACTGGCCCTTTTTTTTAAAAGTTCAAAGCCAGTTAACCTGACACTTTTTCCAGGAAAAAACAAATCGCCAAAGCGATTTATCAAGCTATCATTAATTGTGGTTGTGATTGTCATCAAGCCATCTTTATCGACAAGATCTGCATGCAGAATCTTCATCTTAACCGAGGAATTCTGATTTTGATTCTGTTCAGGTCCATACACAACTAAGATGTCACCTTCAAAGACATTGCTATGTGAAACAGTATATAGTTGAATTACAGATGAGGGCTGAGCTCTCACTTGCTTTAATCTACATGCATGTTGAAATTGAAATCAACAAGGGTAAAAAAAAAAATTGAATGAAATTTAAAGCATCTGATCAAAATCCTCTAACATATATAGATTAACAAGGAACATAAATATCAACTGAAGCACCACCGTCTCAGGGAAGAAAGGAGAACATCCAACCAGGTAAAAAAAATTGAAAGAAATTCAATCAGTGTAGGAGAGCATTACCTCTTTAAACTATTTGCTATGTTTTCTGTAAAAGGAGCTGAAGGCGTTGCAACAGTATTTGTCTCTGGAATATCTTGTGAATAAGATAAACTTATTTCCATAGAAGGGCTATTTAATTATGTTGCCATTGCAAATGCCGTGGCCTGGAAAGATTTTTGCTTTGCTATGTGTTGTTTCTTCCGATTGATGAGCAGATATTGTGGAATTTGTAAAAGTGATGAGAACTGAAAAGAGGGAAAACCCTTGCAATATATGTTTCATAATAGAAAAATAAGTATAGTGCAAAGAAAAGAAACAGATGTAAGTGAAACTGCAGAACATTAGAAAAGTATTTGGCAGCAACAGCTTCAACCATTCAGCATTTTTGTAAGCGAATTTGGCATATGTGCCCCAAAAAACCGAAAGCATAGGAAGTGCAAAAGCCAGCGTACAATACAGTTTGCTATGCAGGAGTTTAAACAGGCAAAGCATTCTATTGGGAAAAAAATTATAGAAACAAGTTGAAATGGCAATCAAAGGCGAAGAGACGAACGCTGGTAAGCTATAAAACCACGAACCAGCCACCATGGCCATGGCCATACCGAAATAAATGAGAACAGCCCCTGCGCAGACTTTGACGAAGCCCTCATGAAACCCATCGAATGAAACTCTACAGAAACCCATTCTTGTATAGACGTCGCCAGTCAATTCAGAACGACAGATGCATTCAACACAAACCCTCTGAAAGACGCAAACAGCAACCACCGACTGAGAAGAAACCCTCTGAAACAAGCAAACAGGAACGACGGACTGAAAAGAGGCCCAGCCCACGACTGTCCGGACAACAGCGACAACAGCAAACCTACCATGCAAAACCCTCGTCCGGCACAGGAAAACCAGCACGACCGCGAAAACCCTCGTCCAGCACAGGAAAAACCAGCCGTAAACCCTCATCCGGCACAAGAAAAACCAGGCGAAAACCCCACGCCTCGAATAGGCGAAAACCCTAGGCCTCGAAAAACTGAACACTGCAAACCGAGGACAACCCACCACGCCAGCATTTAACACACCATGATGCCATCGCGCCGCCGGCTCCTGGGGCGCAGGAGCCAAGGTAGGCGTCACCATGCACGGCGCCAATCAGACCACAGAAAAATAGCACCTAAACAATTTCGAAAATGCCTGATTTTTCCAGAACAAAGATTTGAACTTGCACCAGAGACTCCATTGACGAACAGTAACCCTGCTTAATAGCCCCGGATGAAAAACTTGATGTCCGGGACATAAAAAGTGACACTTGCAATGAAATAACAACCAACTCCAACATTATGAATAGTTGCAAGAAAGGACATATGCTTGACTCACATTTTAGAAGGACAAAAAAATTGCCAAACAGTTTTGGAACAATGTCCATGTTTACTCCATTTTGTTGAAATAAAGTGGATGATGTTATGAATTATAATTAAAATATCAAAGCAAGTTATTAAAAAATAATGCACACATAGATTTGCTTATGATGATGTGCACTCATAATTACAAATATGGGTAATTATTACCTTATCATTTACCATCATGAGATGTGTGGCCTTGATATTACTAAGAATCACTAGAGACGAAGGTGGAAGTGCATGGAGCATAACTATAATGGGCATAAACAAGAATAATAATTGAAACAATAACAATGTAAAATAATGATTATTATGATAATAACAATTATATTATTCATGTAATGTACTTTCTAGAATGTTGAATAAATATGTCATCACCCTGTTTTTAGAAAATCATGTCCAATTTACTAGATACGAAACATATAATGTAAAAACAATTCCCATATATTCAACTTATTATTAGATATCTCACATCCACAACATTAAACACATTAAAAAATCAATAAACAAAAAATTAATAAATAAAATATCACTGTCACAACCAATCTAACAATATGTAATTACTCGAGCAAAGGAAAGAGTTAATGATACATTATATAAAAATAATAATAATATACTAAAATACTTTTTCAATCACTTCATGGATATATTCCTAATAATAATATACTAAAATACTTTTTCAATCACTTCAATGGATATATTCCAATATCAACTTAGTTTTTTATTTTTTATTTTTAACAAAAAGTGATTAACATTAAAAGGCATTACGAAGTAAATTATAAAAATACTTTGTTGTAACACTCGCACTCACTTGTCCAAAAGGGTTGGGTCCAATGGTGAAGAGTGAGGAGTTTTTCACCATAGGCAAGGTTCAATTCCAATGAGAGTTGAGCTAAAAGCCATGAGATCACCTTGAGGTAGTGGTCGAACATGTGGTTGCACCATTGCACCCATAGAGATTGTATTAAATGATCTTGTGACCTGTGCACATAAGTGGATCAAATCCCACCCCCATGTCCTTCAATTTAAAAGAGGTACCCCATGATGGGTGTCATCTGGACCCTCGCCCACTGACATGATCTCACGGCTTACACGTGGTTGGCCTCCCGTTCCTACACTTGCCATGATTACTCTGTGCATGCACCAAAACCACGTCGACATGCTCCTTAAGGAAATTATGATTGAGATTGGAAGGTTTACTCCGCTCACGCGAATGATTATTTCTAGGTTTCTCCATGATATGTATCCCCCTAGCATCTACCTTGATTTCATGGCGTCGTCAATCCCATTTGGGATCCGTACCTCTCTCGTTCCGAGAAGGCAAAATCAATTGAGAAGGTTTCATCATAAGGTAGACTTGGCAATGTGTCAACCCTATCATTCCCCCCACTGGTTTGTTCTATGGTTCTCTTCGCATCACTGGGTTGGCGTCGACATTATCCTTCTACACCAGTTGGTTCTCTGGCTTTATCGCTTTAGCCGCTCCGCAACCATGGTCCGAGCTAAATGAATTGATCGTAAAACCTCCTCGGGCCCTCACCGCTCCCATATGCCCTGGGTCCTGAGTAAGATTGAAAAATATCGGGTTAGTTCACCTTGATTCCCAAACTAGGATTCAAAACATGGAAGCAAAAATTCATGACCATATGCAAAAGCCAAATCCAACTCAACTTATTGAGGAAATGGGTAGCTTAGTGGACGATGTCGGGTTTACCTGTACCAGGGACACTAGGTACACTAAGACCCTTGGTTTATTTTCGTACACCAAGACCCTCTTGGGCCAAGCTATTTTCAACCATGCTGAGGGTTGCTTTAGTGACTAGTCTCAGGGGCTCTCGATAGAGGTCCGTATGGATCGCTTGAAAGGTTGGATTAAGTGTCTCACTCATCAGCTGCTAGATGTGGATGCTCACCTAAACGCAAATATCAATGGCCAAAGAAATATCAGGAAAATATTTTAGTGGGCCGTAACAATTGGACGTGACTCCTCCAGGGTCCTCTTGTCCTCATATGTTCCAGCCAGGCTCATCTTCGGACATCAAGCCTGCTCCTCCCACTCCAGGTGTCGCTGGATTTAAGGCCTTTCTTATTTTTATTACAATAGATGATTAATATTGTCTATGTTGTTTTATTTCATGGACTAATATTTTGTTGTTAAGCTTTGTTATTAAGGTGGTCATAACCCTCAACCTATGGGGGATTTTGTTTTTTATGGCAAACTCTTAAGCCTATAACTATTTTAGTTTGGAAGTTTTTGGTCCTCATAGCTCCTCTCTGTAATGTCCCTTTTTAATAGAATTTCCCAATGTGCTCAAATTCACCAAATTTCAACTCTAGGTATATGTATACAACTGATTCCAAACTCCTCCAAATAATTTCAAACTTGGTGAGGAAGGTCATGAGGGGTCATGGGGCACATTAACACATCTATCAGACATATAATAAACTGATATACCCAACCATGGTATTCAATTTGCAAGGGAAGAAGTTTCGGGACAAGACTAGTCAACTTGGGAAGTGGAAATCGCCCCTAGGTCTTGGAACAAAGCTCTTCCAACGCTGTACAACCTTCACTAATGATGGATCTAAGAATTGGATATGTTATTAGACATTAAGTAAATTATATTTTTCATCATTATATGTGGTTTTGGGGTTGAATAGGTATCCAATAGAACTCAAGGAATTTACTAGTAATTTTGAGGCTCAAACCCCCAAGGGTAGATGGCTCCAAATAGCTCCAGATGATCTCAAATTGTACCAGAAGGTGTATGAATGATGTTAAAACATAATAAAGGTTTTTATAGGTTCCTTCCAACCTTCAAATGACTTCTGGAACTCACTTTGGTAATCTGGTCAATGCAGGGAGTTTTACTAGCAAATTGTGGTTCAAATCCCCTTAGGGTAAATGACAAGTTGGCTCTCCAAATGAAATAGAACCCTCTCGAAATTATGAACAGAGTCTGGTGACATATAAAGTACATAAATGGGATCTCATATGCATCATCATTCAACTTATAATATCTGCTACAACTCTCTCAAATTAGATATAGAATTGCTAGTTTCAACATAAGGGGAAATGGTAGGAAATCTCCACTAAATGTTATGAAACTCAACCAAACGCCTCCAAATTCTTGTCTAATGAACATGAAACTCTTTGAAAACATAAATGAAATTCCATTTATCAGTAATCCATCATTCATTCACTTAACCATTCGAATTTATCAACATATCATTAACTTGCAACAAGGTAGTGGGGAAAATGGCACTGTTTGTTCATTAATGAGCAATTTTGCATAGTATTTCTTGGAATCTCGCCTTGTGCTTCTTCTGAGCATGAAATACAGAGAATATAAATTAGATTACAAAATAATGGGGCATCAGAAGCTCCCTCAAAGAGAATAGTATCTCACCAAAGGCGCAATTCCTCAAGGATCAAGAATATACATAAAAAACTTGAAATGGTTGAAGAAGAAAGTTGAACTAGAAGTGACCATGATATGACATGTAGATTACACCAGCAACAAATGACTCAATTGAAGCTCCAAATGAAAGGTCTGAATGGCCTTTCCAATTACCAACTAGGATGGGAATCTTTCACCCTCAAAATTGGTGCTAAGGCAAGTAGAGTAGCACTCCACTAGCTCTTCTCTCCCAAATGCAATTGCAAATTCTAAAAATGATCAAAAGATGCCTTCATTATTTGTTCTTGAAATTTATAAAGTTTCCAAGCTCTCTATGGGTCGAATTCCTTCCAAGAGATGCATTCCAACTCAAGTTGGGAAGAGATTCCAAAGATTGCCACTTGTACAACAATTCCTAGTCTCCCACTTCCACCAAATCACATGTGGAAGCATATTAGCTTCCCTAACTCCCTTGAGCGCCCTCTTGGAGGATATTTTTAGCCCTGACATGTCATATATGTCAGATGTCAGCGATCAGGTATGTTTTGTGTCATAGGTGTCATAGCATCTTCATCATTGTTGTCATAGAAGCTAGGGAATCTAGCCCAAGTGTCACAATTTCTCTAAGATGCCTCTTCCTCTTCCATGGGAGTTACTCTTCCACTCCAATTCGACCTTGGATGAGTCATGCCATGAATAATACCTCTTTAAATCCCCCAAGTATGTTACCCTTCACCTTGAATTCGAATTGGTGAGAGAATGATGCCAAGTGTAGTGGGGAAATCTAGCCACATGTGGGCCCCACAACCTCTTATGTGCCCTCATGATCCAATGCCACCTTATTTTATTTTATTATTATTTATTTGACCCATTTAATGTGCATTTGTAAGTCTAAGGTCACTTTGGGTCTTGTAGCTCCATCACTCCAACTTTTAATGCTTCCACCCCCAACCTAGGGAACTAGTAAGCTAGTGGAAATTTTCCTCCATGATATTTTGTGTGGATGGGGACATTAAAATTTGAATTGGGAATTTGTTCTAATGTGACCCACCTTGTCCATTTGGATCTAATTTTACATTATAACTAACTTGGACATCATGCTTGGCAGTTATTTTGACCTTTAGTACCAATTTGACAAACTATCATGAGTATGGCCAATTGGCTTAGGCCATTGTGATCCAATGCAAAATTTTGGGACATTACACTCTCTGACTCAAACTCTTCTCGGGTTATGCCTTATAGCATCTCTTTGTCAAGTGTTGGTCCTCAGAGCTCCTCTCTGACTAAAACTCTTCTCGGGTTATGCCTTATAGCATCTCTTTCTCAATCATCTATGTATCATCTCTATACAATTTCTTTTAGTTAATATAACTTTCGAACTTATCTAGATAAACAAAAAAAACACTCGTACTCACTCTTTGCATTTTCTTACTTGAGTTTATTAACCCAAGGAAATATTAAAGGGATTTACAAAGTACATTGTCATATATACAATGTGTATAAAATTATTAAATTTTTCAAAGAAGGAAGTCATCTACTTAAGACATATACACATCTTGACTTCTGGTGTTATGGTGTTAAAGCTAAGGTAGGTTGATAATACTAGGATGTGTGACTTGTTACGAGGAACTAAAGTGTTAATTTGGTTTGTTTTCTTTAAATATATAAATTTTATTATTTATTTTCAAATCAAGTTTTATAAGGTGTATTGTGAATTATTTATATATTTAAAAAAAATTATAATATTTAAAAAACTGGGAGTAATTTGTTTATTCCATGTTTTGTATTTTTTGGTGGTTTTTGGTTGGAATCCGATAATTTTTTTTGGTTAAATCCAAATTTGGAAGAGTTTAAATTGTGTTTTTGAATGTATAAATGAATTTAACACCCTCAAATACCCCTATGGCACTCATATTATTCAATTTCCACAACTAATATATGAGACTTTTAAGAATTTTTAAAGGTTTTCAACCGAAATCCAAACAAAACAAATTGGAAAATATATTCGAAAAAAGTAAAAAACGTAGAATATTTAATGTAATGTACCCCGGGGTTAGCCGAGTGTCTAAGGGACATATCATTATCTCTTTGAGTCTAATTACTTGATTTTTAGTGCAGCGGATAAACCATAAACATTTAATTTCTATTTTCCAAAATTAATTGCGATACGAAATCCAATAATTAACAATAATTTAATATAAATTCATTAACACATCCAACATCCGATCTAAGGGTTGGGAAGGCTTCTTAACAGCATTCTAACATCACCTTAAATCCAAGCCATATCAGAGATGATAACCACTTATAAAGGCTATTTATTCTTAATCACAATTAACTAGTAATTAAGGTGTTAATTATGACACTTAATGACACTTAGTGCGCAAATGACGACACTTATCACAAATCCAATTGTTTAACAAATAACCATCGATTATCAATACCAATGGATTAATAACATCTAATTATATGTAAATAAGGCCTAATTACCAAAATTACAATAATTAATCATGGTAATTACGAAAGAGAGTCCATAAGACTAGTTAACTAGTTTTCCAATATAAGCAATTAGTCTTGCACAAAATCAAATTGTAACCATGCCATTAAACCCAAAATAAATCCTACAACCATTAACAACATATTTAATCATGCACCTACAACCAATTAAAGGTTTATTTGTAGATCATTCCAATTGCACAAAGATAATATTTTCCATCAATTCCAATGAAACTAGTTAACATTCACCGCAAGGAATTGAATCTAAATCACTGAACCAAAATGAAATGCATCCATAAGTAAAGGATCGCACCTGATAAGTATCCACCTACAAAACAATAACATGTTAGAAACATAGCACATGGCTTTAGCATTCCGTTTTTACGAAAACAAAGATTTCAATCCATAACTAGTTATCAATTTTCACCGCAATGTACCTAGTTTCCAATTTAACTTTCCAAATGCCAAATAAAGAGAAATATATGATTACTATAGCTCATGGAAAGGGTATCATGGGTCATCTATAATCATATGGATGTAGCTTTCTTCCCATATATAGTTCATTAAATAATTCACAAAACTAGCAAATTATACTCATCTAAATTGACTAGTAATTCTAGGAATCGCTAGAATAATTAAATCCACAACTCATAGAATCATTCAATTGCCATTCTAAATTTAAATAAATTTTTTTATCAGTCATAACAGAGGTATATCTCATTCTAACATTTCATCAAACACTTCATATGCAAAGTCACAAATCTACTCAAAACAATTCCATTGAAGGAGCTAGAAATTGGAAATTGATCTAGAATTTCGGTAGACATTTACCAAACACTATCAAGAATATTTCCCCTCACATTATGACACACATTTCAAGTGTATTTATCATGCATAAGAATTAAAATAACACTAAGGAATTTTTACAAACACTTCATGTGCCAAGTCTCCAAACTATGCAAAACAATCCAATCGCAGAACTAGTTTCCGAATAAAATGTAGAAGCATCAAATAGAAGTGTCTTAAACCATTCTAAGGTTACTGTACCATCAAAATAAACATTCTATAATGAACATGGGCATAAATATCAGTTTTGTAGCAGAGGTGCCAAATAATAATTTCCTCAAACAATTTGTGCACAAAATCCCAAAAACTAGTTTCAAATTCCTTCACAAAATTTACTTGCATAAATAGACTGAATTCGATGAGAAATTTCTTCCACAAATAGCTCATACATTTCATCAAACATTTCATGTGAATCCATAAATAAATCAGATCGGAGCCAAATAAATTAAATAAACATGATATAAAGCACTTATCTTTGCCAAATAAGCAACCAGAATCGACTGTGCCACGTTCCACCCAGCCATGGATGCAAGCCAAAACTCACTTTGCAATGGTCACCCCCGAGCTGGAACCATGATTACACAAGCAAGAGTGCACTCAACCACACATTCTCTCAAGAAATCAGTCCAACCACAACCCAATGGAAAGTGTGGCCTCTACTTCGACTCCAAGGAAATTCCAGTGGCTCAAGGACAATAGTCAAACCACAACCCAATGGCAAGTAGCACTTCCAATCCAAGGAAATTCCAGTGGATCTAGGACAAACTCAAATACAAGGAAGTGGACCTCACCCCTGCTGCCAAAACAGGATCTCTAGAGGCAATACACAGCTCTGTCCAAGCTCAAATCCAATGGCAGTGAACCTCACCCATGCTTGCAAACCAGGATCTCTAGAGGCAATACACAACTCTGTCCAATCTCAAATCCAATGGCAGTGGACCTCACCCTTGCTGCCAATCTAGGATCTCCAAGGGAAATTCCAGGACATACACCAATGGATATGTAGTAACTCATATTGGGCACATGATCCACAAGGGCGCAATGACCAACAAGGATCTCATACCAAGAGAAACAAAATCAAACCACAAGTGCCAAAAACAAGCACAAGAAAAAAAAAACATGAACCAACACACAAGTGTGACTAGCCAACACAAGAAAATCAAATTCCTTCATGAGCAATTCAAATTGGGAGAGAGAGGGACACAAGCATGAGCGTTACATTCCCAAAATAGTAAACTATAGTTACACATCAGTTGGCTACACCATGAGACACACTAATCCAACTCATGAGGGCGCATTAGGTGAGATAGGGAATCCAATCCTCAAATAAAAAATTTAATCTCAAGGTAAATAAAACCAAGGAGTGACATAACAAATCAGGGTGCATAACCAAGAGGGTCCATCAAGTACATAAGAAGGGTGTACAACATCAACATATGCTCAACACACATAGGTAAACACTTTTCCACAACTCCTTATTCGTAACAACATGGTTCCTCATACTCTCTTTCGTGGCATCGGTCGTCCGGTTGTTTTTATTTTATTAAATATTTGTTAAGTTCAACATAATAAAAATAATAATAATGTGCAAACCATAGTCCAAGCACATTGTGCCACTATGCCCAACATAACAACAAAAATAATATATCAGGGGCTAAACTAGAGGGTATTACATTTAAACTACTCCAAAAAATGATCAGATTTATTTTTACTTTTATTTTAAATATTTAGATAGAAAATTTAATTGTCGATCACAATAATGATTAGTAATCCTGAAAAACTTAGATTCAATTTGAACTTATGACCTAAAATCTCCCATTAACATATTTTGAATGAATAATTTAATCAATAAAACTAACTATGATGATTACTTCCTTTAAAATTCTAAAATTAAAAATCCAGATTGATTATACATCATCTTGAAAACATTGCTCCTTATATATTGTATTGATCTTAATCTTGAAAACATAGCCCCATATTTCAGTGTACCTCAGGCTTTTGAAGCTTCATTTTCAACCAACTATTGGAACTTTGAGTGGGTCATTTTTTTTTTCATTTTTCACTAAGTGTTTTCATTAGTATATCTAAATAACACTTAGCTTATTTTGGATATTTAATATATGTAGACATATATATCATGTTATAAAATACTTTCTCAATGAAGAGGTCCCCAGTGAGAGTATTTGTTTTGTGAAAGTAACTTAAAACTTGTATTTGACTTGATTTATTTTATGTAAAAATAAATACACATGTCATCCTAGAAACTTAAACTTTCATAATATAATAACAACATGTAACAAATAAGAAATATATTAATCTTGAGACAAGTTTAAAATGGAACAAGGAGCTTGTGGGGAGCATGGTGGTTTCTGCATCTGAGCTGCTCGGTTGGGGCGACTGTTCTTTGCTGTTGGGCAATGGAAGGTGGTAAGTGTTTTGTTGATCTATGTATAGTTCCTGGCGGTCCGTTGCCTCTCTCGTAGACATGGGTTGATGCTCTTTCTTTGCCATCGTTGTGGGTTTTTTAGTTTTCCTTGGAGGGTGGTCAAACAGTGGTCTTGGAGTCTAGCTTGTCTCTACGGAGATAAGCCCAGTACCAACCAGGCTAAAATAAGTGGGAATAGTCGGTTAAACCCACTGTTTGAATTCTCTGTTGTGACAAGTTTCATCCTTTGCCTCTCTCGTAGGCATGGGCCTATGTGGTGGGCTATTCTGATCATAAAGCAATCTTTTTACAATTGGATTTTGACACTAGTTTTCACATGTACCATTTTAAATTTAATCCAATTTGGCTCGAGGAGCCTGAGTTTTGTGCTCTTATTAGAAATGGCTGGAATGATAGTGTGAATTCCTTCTAGGGTTCGCCATTATTTATTCTGTCTAAGAGACTTGAGCGGCTCAGGAGGGATGTAATCAGATGGGAGAAGGCAAAGAAGAAGGAAAACAATAAGCGTCTCTTGGATATCGATGATGAGATTCAGGCGCTCTCCAAGTCTGTCAATTATGATGATCTGTTTGATCCAGATAGGTTGTCTTTTATGGCCAAGCTGGAAGGTGAAAAGCGCTTGTTATTAGGGTAGCTGGAAGAGTCATGGAGGAAAAAAAGCCGTGCCATCTGGGTTAAGGCCGGTGACAACAACAGAAAGTTCTTTCACCGATTTGCAAATCAGCGAAGGTTGGTCAATTCCATTTGGGAAATGGATGATGGATGTGGTCATGTTGTCTACGATAATGCTCTTTTGAAAGATGCGTCGGTTAATCATTTAAAAGGTGTTTTTCAGAAGGGTCCTAGCACCTCATTGGAGAGTCAGCTCAATCTCATCTAACATTTCCCATGCATCTTTGAAAAGCCGGATTGTCTCTTTATTTGCCGATCGGTCTCGGAGGATGAGGTTTTGCAGACTCTTAAGATTTTTGCAAAGGATAAAATCCCGGGTCCGGACAGGTGGATGGTTAAATTTTTTCTTCATTTATTTCCGTTGTTTGGTAAGGATTTGGCATTGGCAATTGAGGATTCTCGTGTGAAGACCCATGTTCTTGCTATGCTCAACTCTACTTACATTTCGCTGATTCCAAAATCTGATAAATCGGCAAGCTTTGGGGATTACAGGCCCATTTCTTTGTGTAACTTATTGTACAAAGTGGTCTCTAAAATCATTGCAGAACGTCTAAAACCTTGTTTGGAAAGGAATATTTTTGTCGAACAATTTGGTTTTTTACATTCTCGTCAAATTTTGGATGCTGTTAGCATCGCCCAGGAAGGTCTTCATTCCATCAAGCAGAAGAAATTGGATTCTCTTATCTTAAAGATGGATCTTGTGAAGGCCCATGACAGGCTTGATTGGACCTATCTTCGCTTTATTTAAATACAATGTGGGATGCCAATTGAGCTTGTGAATTGGATAATGGCGTGTGTTTCTTCGGTTTCTTATGCGGTGATGATCAATGGTTCTCCGACGCAACAGTTTTTGGGAGGCCGAGGGATTAGGAAAGGTTGTCCTTTATCCCCCTATCTGTTCATTTTGGCCATTGAAGGGTTAAGCTCTTGTATTAACGAAGCTCACCGTTGTGGTAAGATCAAAGGAATTAAGGTGGCAGGGGCTATCAACATCACGCATCTGTTGTTTGTTGATGACGTTCTTCTGTTTGGTGTTGGTGAGATTTTTGAATGGGCTCATTTCAAGGATATCATCACTTGTTTCTATTTGGCGGCGGGTATGGAGGTTAGCTCTTCAAAATCCTCTTTTATTTATTAGTGTAAGGATCCTCTTACCTTGTCTCAAATCAATCTTTTGTTTCATTATCAGATGAGGGAGATTGGGGTGGGCCTTAAATATCTTGGTTATTTTTGAAACCAAATGGTTATTTTGTTGCTGATTGGAAGTGGTTGATTAAGAAAGTGCATTGGAGGCTTAACATTTGGGCCTTTCGGCTGTTATCTTTGGGTGGACTTCTAACTCTGTTGTGTTCGATTCTTCAAAGTATCCCAATCTTTTGGTTTTCACTTTTCTTGGTTCCGAGGACGGTGCTCAATGAACTTTGTAGGATCTTTTCCAATTTTCTTTGGTTTGGTGTTTCGGGGGTCTCAAAATTCCATTTGGTGGCATGGGAGTCCATTGCTAGACCTAAAAATCTAAACGGATGGGGTATAAAGGATCTTCGAGCTTTTAACTTGTCTCTTTGTGCTAAGTCTCTTAGGCGGAGCTTGTTTGATGGCGGTCTTTAGGGCAAGGTGGTTAGGGCCAAGTATCTTGGTCGCCTTCCTACGACATTATGGCTGCGAAGTGGTAAAATTGCACCAAATGGTTCTTATCTTTGGAGGAGTCTATTGAAGTCCTTCCCCCTCATTAATCATCACATTGGTTGGATCGTGGGGAGAGGTTCGCAGGTGTATGTTGGTATTGATCCCATTGCTGGTCTCGGTATTGATTACATGCTTTCACTTGAGTTGATCTTGGCTCTTCACAGGAAAAATATCTATGTTTTGAAACAGGTTTCCACTTTACACTTTGGTGGGTTCACTCATTGGTTCTTAGCTTGTGATCTTTGTATGGATACTTCTTTACATGCTGAGTGGGAGCTCTATATCCATCGTTTATTTCAAGATGGCATTCTGCTAACTTAGGAGGAGGATAAGATTGCATGGGCTTACGATAAAAAATATGGCATTGTTTTTGCTCGGCTTGCTTATGATAGTCTGATGGTTTCGTCGTTGGGTGAATCTCCCTCGCTATGGCAATCAAAGCTTTGGTCACTGGATTGTTCGCTAAAAATAAGATGTTTCTTTTGGTTACTCCTGCACAACAAGATTTTGACTTGGAAAAATCTGCTGAAGCGTGGTATGGTTGGTCTTAGCTACTGCATTTTGTGTATGATGGATTCAGAGGAAGTGGACCATCTGTTTGGCACTTGTTCTTTTTTCCAGAACCTGTGGCGAGCTTTGGAAGTTTCGGCATGTTTCATTTTCTCATGGAACAGTGTCACCTTAGAGGAGAATCTCACTCGATGGTTTGAGGTACGACCCATCAACTCGGTTTTTATCTACTATACTGTTTGGGAAGTGTGGAAAGCACGCAATCATGCTTTGTTTCGGGGCAGTAGATTATCCATCAGTCTCATTGTGGCGAATATCTTACACAATCAGTCTCCTATTTTGGTGTCTCAGAGCAAGAAGTGCCAAAGGATTCCTTCTTTCCCTGAGTTGGATTATGTTTTTCCTTTGGGTTTTTTGGACGGTGTGTCCCAGACTGGCTTATGTGGAGCAGGGTGTATTATGAAGTTGTCTCTGGACCATGTTTTTCATCTTCGTTTTGGAGCGGGTGATGGTTCCAACATGAGAGTAGAGCTTCTCTCTTTGTGGGGACTACTCTGGTTTGCTAAGAGAGTAGGAGTTTGTTCTCTTACTATTTTTGGTGACTCTCAATGCATGATTAACTGGGCGGATGGCAGCGATAGCTTATCTTTTGTGGATCTCCATGGTTGGATTCTGAGGAACAGTGCACTCATTTCGTCATTTGACTCCATTACTTTTAGACATGTGTATCGTGTTTTCAATATGGAGGTTGATAGTCTTTCTAAGGATGCGGTTGGTGAGATGAACGAAGTCTTGAAGGTGGAAGAATTTCGTGATTGCGTTATGTTTAAATCTTCCACCTTAGCTTTGATTGACTATACTCTTCCCAATCCTATGTTACGAGGATGACTCTAAGCTTTGGTTATGTGACTGGTTGTATTACCGGTTTTGTTTTGTTTTTGGTTTATGTTTGTAGAACTTCAAAGTGATTCAGAAAGTGATTCAGGTGTCCTATAAGCCTGTCTATATGTATATTTTGACACAACTTTTTTAATACAAATTGTTTTTTTCGTGTGAAAAAAAAAGATTAATCAAACATTGATAAATATTAAAAAATTAAAATTAAAAAATTAATTAACTTTCTATTAAATAATAAAAAATTATATTTAAATAATTAATTTATAAATAATTAAAAAATTACAGTTACATGTTAACATAACGCCTAATGTAATTGAAAAATACAAAATTATTAGATAAAACTCTAATTATTTTTTTAATATTTTCTTATAATAAGAACATATACCATAAACATAACATCCTTTAATGTTTTGTCTCACGAAGTGCTAATATTATAACATAAAAATGGTTTGGCATCAATTAAGTTGGTGCCACGGAAAAGTTAGTACGTTATAAAGAGAGAGTTCACTCATGAAAGGGTGTTAGAAAATATATCATTGAAGAATGTAATGAAATAATAATATATTATAAAATTCATGGTTTTTAGTTTTGTGTTTGTTGATATATTTCCAAGATTTTAATGTGTAACATTAGTATGTGTAGACAAAATTTGGTCACATAATATATTTTAATATATTTTAGGTTTGAGTGAGTTTAACTATAAAGAAGAGGTTTGAGTGAGTTTAACTATAAAGAACTGTTGTTTATTCTTATAAAGTTATATGTTTAAATTTGGAGGGGTAAGGTATTTATATTTTCATAGATTTTAGTAATTAAATCGTTACATGGAAGGATATTCTTGTTCAAGAAATAAAGAAGCTTATACATTAAATTGGTGTCTAACTAAGATATAATCTTAAAAATAGATTATTATTATTATTATGAAACAAACTTTCGTTAACTTTTATTAGATACTTTTAAAACTGAGATTATTACCATATTTTTATATATAAAAAATTAACTTTTAAAAAATCATAAATATTTTTAAATCATACTCCAAAACTTTAAAACAATATTAATTAATTAATATTTACTAAAAAAATATATTTTTAATTATTAAATTTTTTATATAATATAAAAAAGCACTTAATTTTTAACCCAAAATATAAAACCATAAAAAATAACTTTGAAAAACAATCACTAAAAACAAAATTTAAGATTTAAAATTTTTTTCTCACATTTTGGAACAATGTGAATGTTTGCTATTTTTTAAGAAGTAAAGCGAGTGGATGATCCCAATATAAAATATAATATTGAAAAACAATCATTAAAATCTTAAAAGCAAAATTTAAGATATTAAAAAATTTGCCTCACATTTTGGAGGAACAATGTCAATGTTTGTTATTTTTTAAAGTAAAGCTAGTGGATGGTCCCAATATAAGATATTAAAAAATTTGCTTCACATTTTGGAAGAACAAGGTCAATGTTTGTTATTTTTTAAAGTAAAGCTTGTTATTTTTAAAGTAAAGCCAGTGGATTGTCCCAATAGAAACAAAATAATCCACCAAATTTGGATGATGGTTATATGAATTGTAATTAAAATATAACTGCAATTTAATAAACAATAATACCTTATAATTATTGTTTATTTCGCATTGTGGATTGTCCCAATAGATTTGCTTATTATTATTATCATTATTGCGCATCCCTAATTAAAAATACAAGGAATAACTGTTGGCTTATCATTTAAATGCCTTGATATTACTCAAAATCACTGGAGATGAGGTTTCAAGTCTCCAAGGGGTGCAAGGAGCATAATTATATTTGGTTGAACCAAGAAGAATAGTTTAAAAAACACTAATAATGTAACCATCATTGGAACAAGTGTCATTTAACAATTGTTTTATCTTTTATGTTAGAATCTTTCCCAATTGTATTATCTTTTATATTGGAATCTTCTCTCATATTATTTTTATGTTGGAATCTTATATTTTTTTTATAGAAGGTTGAACAAACAAGTCACTTTAATATTTTAATGTTGTAAAATTTTTGGTGTTTATTGTAAAATAGTGTATAAAATAACAATGCAAAGAGTATAATATTTTACTTTCATTTTTTAGACAATTCAAGAAGTAGAGATATCAAATAATTGTGATAAGTTCCATTTTTTTGGACAATTTAAGAAGTAAAGATATCAAATAATTGTGATAAGTTCCATTCCTATACACTAATTTATTCCACATAAATCATATTTAGAATTTATTTTTATAATAATTATAACAATAGTACAATAATTTAACACTCATTACTAATTTTGCAATTTTACAGTAGTTAAATAGCATTTTAATAGGAGTAATAGTAGCTTACCTTAGGAAACTATTTAAACTAGTAATCATGTAACAATTAGATCTTTAGTCTAGTCCAATTCTAGTAATGCTACCTAAACTAGGATTAATCTTCCTACATGACTAGCAACTAAGTTGCTAGTTCTAGGAAACCTGTGGGGTTTCCTAGCCATATGTGCATGCAACTTTAATAACAACAACAATCACTACAACATTTAGTATTTAGTTTCTAGTGCTCACATATTGTTTCTCTTCTAGATGTCACCTACCCAACCCCTCTATCATCTCCCATTGTCCCCTTTTAACATTCTCTTACCACTACCTTCCTCACTTCTTGAAACAACCCTAGGTAGCTCCAAAATCATATAATAATAGATCACCCACCTTCTTAATGGCCTATCAACCTACTTAACAAGGTAGGCTCTCCCAATCACTCAACTCATATCTCATAAATCCAAATATAAATAAATAATAAAATATCTACTTATCATAATTATTCTTGGGCAAGTCAAATATCACTCACATCAATGTATGTTTGGTATCCATTAAATGAATCAAGTTATAAAATGACTTGCACATGAGAAATAAAGCATACCAAATGATAATGAAGTGAATTGTAATTAATAAAATACAAATGAGATGTAATTAATACCAACATGAAATTCCATTAATGAAAATTGCAAATGAATGTTGAGTATACTACTATAATTAATCATGATTATATCCATCAACCATCATTGATAGCAACAATTTAATCACCTATATCTATTAACTAATATTGGTGTATGTGTGGCCAACGTACACATAACTCATGCATGTACTATAGGTAACCATCATCATCTCTAATGCATAGTGCTTGGATGACAAGGAAACAATAATCACATGCAAGACATGGAAACCACACATGCAAGACAAAAATCCAGTAATCACAGCCTGATGCAATCTTATTAACTAAGTCACAATACATCAGCTCTAGTCAAACATTTATCTTAATAAATGTAGCAATGATTTCATTAAGAACTAAGTACAACTAAAGTGGCATCTCAAATCCCAACTATATCCTTACTAATCTAAATCATCCTTCCTTCCTAACCTACTTCCAACTTTCACTTCCTTTTCATTCCATTGTTGAAATATCCTAGAGCATCAACTATATCGACCTAACACTAGCTATAAACAGTAAGAGGAAGCATCAACTAAATCGACCTAACTTCCCCAACATGAAACCAACAGTCATCATCACACAACTTGGGGAGTGCGACTTAACATAACCCTCCCATGACTCTAGGTTTTACAGCTAATAAATGTTGGGAAATACCTCCACCCCTCTTAATGGAACTAGGGTAAACACCTTATCAGTATTCACATAGTGCTTCTATTGTTGTTCTTAGAGTTGCGTCATGGAATGACAAGTTTGGGTACCAAGGTTTACTTCATAAACCTACATTATCCCACATATCATAGCAATGTATTGAACCAATAAATAATCCACGAATTAATGCCTCATAGCTTACCCTTCCTTTGTTGATGTCTACGACATCCGGGTAACTTTAGTATCATGGTATCTGTCTATCACTCTTATCTAACTTGTGGGTTAGTCACATCCAAAACATAAGATCATGCATAATCTTTCATTGTTTCCAAGTAATTACCAATTTATCAACTATCAATCAATAAACACAAGCTCATCTATCCATCATGTGCAGGGCATCCATTTATTCATTTAATCATAACATGCATTGGCATCCACATACCCTATCATTCTATTTAATTTTGCATACTAGAAGTAAAGAACACGACTATCATCATTAATAAGCTAAACAATAACTCAAAACATAATTGCCACATATAGGTAGGTTCATAAATACACACATATAATTTTCTTATCTGAGCTGAGTCCAACAAATAATAAGCAAATAAATATAAGATAGGTCTTAATGTTGTTTAGCTGTCTAATACAAATATGGGACGTACAAATAACATGTATAGCACTAACAAAAAACCCCTTAGATTCCTCAATGAATATGTTAAATCACTTGACAATTGTCCTTTTACTTATGTTAAATCACCAATAAAATATAGTTGTAAATAACAATACATGAAGAACATATATGGCTGAAAATCAAATCTAGAAAATGCATGAGTTTTGGAAAACTAAAAACTTCATTTGTATACTCAAGATGGAGTACATGCACATATCATAACCTTCTCTCAAGGTTAATACACATCCAATCCAAGCATTTGAATAGGAATCAAAGTAGCCTCATGACATCTAGGGTCTGATGCCCTCCTTCAGGATGTACAATACCCCTCTTCCCAACTAGGGCATCCTCCAACTAGGTAGTAACTCTCCTTTTGACTACAATGAAAGGCATCCACCAACATATCAAAATAATTCTAATGCCTAATGGAAGAATACCTAGTCAACAACCATTTGAGTTCAAGAAATCACTGAGCAAACTATCTCAATTGTGCAAATCCGTCATGGACCTTATCCCTTGTGCAAATCCATCTCAAACCATATGATAATTGAACATACACCATGTACCCCAAATCTTATGAAGCACCCTAAACATGGTGTAAAAACTTTCAAAGTAACCTAAAAATTAAAACTCCCTCTTTACAAGGAAAGTATTTACACCAACACTTGTTGAATCCCTTTGCAACTTCACCAAACTTGCTACCTATGAATATGTACTTGTGGTCTCAAAATCAACCACTATCATCTATACACAACTTTTCACCCATGCGATCACATCATCTTGATCCAAAGAATAATAACCACCTATGAATATGAAGAAATATAACCTTGGAACAAAAGTAACTTTCCAAACTCCATCATCCTCCAAGTCAGAATCATGGGTCAAAATCAATGGACATCACATCATAAAATTTATAGGACATCATGTAGAGATACTCTCATCTCCATATCTCCATGCAAGATCAATATTAGTGCATCACATCTATCAAGGGCACACAAATAGAAATATACACAAGTCAACTCCTTGATCATGGAATATAAGGCTTGTAGTATAGGAAACAATCTATGCAAGGCCATCATTAACTTGTCATCACGAGAATCTCTCTCATGCACCTCAAATCCTTTGACAACTAAAACAACTCGAACTAGGTCAACTCCCTCACCTTGAGAGAATCCTGAAGCAATAGTAATATAATTGGAAACTCACTCTATCTAATAGAATCCATGGGAATATCCCTCTATCTGAGAGAATCCAAGGGAAAATCCCTCCATTTAAGAGAATATATCAACCCTATACCTATACTCTATAGTACTCCCATCAACTGCAAATTTGGAATCAATCACTGAATTCAACATAGGTTTTGAACCTTTTCCAATGACATCCCATCAAACATGTGCTTCTTCAAAGCTAGAATTCCCTTCCAGCCTTCCATTGGAATAAATCTCAGCATCATCCAGCTCCATCAAGGCTTCGCACCTCTCTTCTAATAAAAACTAGAAGTCTCATGGATGGAAAAAACTAATGCTATATGACTAGCATATATCCTAGGAGTTACACTCATCGTCAATGAATATCTGAGTGCCCTTACATGTTCTCAAGCCTCCTAAAGACTAGAAGACCCATCCAACCTCTCACTAGAATGTACACATCCCACTTGATCAATGAGTAACTTGTAAATTCCACCCTATCTCACGCCTCTAGCGAAAGTATTGAGACTAGCTAGACTATAATCACTAATGGTGCATTGTTGTCGCTCACAAGCAAGTCTCCCCTATACTTCTATCATACAAGACATTGAAATAAGGTTCTTTCTCAAACTGAGAACAAACAAAATATTGCTCAACTCAAGAACATCCCCTTAAGGCATTAAAAAAGAAATGGAACCAAATCCTAACTCCATCCAACTCTTGAATATTGGTAAGTAAAAACCTATCATATGCCATGTGTATCGAAGCTACACTATCCACATACTGACCAACACTAGAAATAATGTAGAATGTAAACAATAATTCATGGAACAAGTAGTCTCCAATTGAGAATAAATCTCCCTTACACCTGCTAAAGTCCTAGTTGCAACATGTTTCATACCCTTTTCTTTATTCTTCAATAGACATTGGTCAACATAATGTCCCATCTCATGACATCAAAAGAACATCAAATTACTCAAGTCCTTCTTCCCTATAGTTGTCCCATCCACTTCTCCTTGTAGTTTCGAGTAAGATTGCTATTTTATTTTTTATTTCAGAATATCAACCCAAAGCCTTGGAAACTTTGTAACATTCTCATGGGCACAAGAAAATTGAACAAAAGGCATATAGGAAGGAGGAACAAATCCTTATAGAGAAATGGACACCAACTCTAGATTATCCACATTGTTATAATGGAAATAAACTAATCCTTTAGTTCATTGATTTTGGTCAAGTGGCTTCCTATAGTATATGTCTTGCTCATGTGAATGGCTAAAAGATGGTTTCACAAAAGCAATTTTCAAGAAGTACAAGCATTTTGAAATAACTCAACCAAAAAATCAAACATCTTCTTACTTGTCTTTGTATTTGAAATGTGTGAGATGAAATGATATTTCATAGAATAAAGAATGATTATTATCACTTTGCCTTTCCTCTTCTGATGAGCGACAAACTGTGTTGGATTACTAGTTTCTAGAATTTCCTTCTCAATATGTTCTCAAAGATTGGTCTGCTACATAAGGATATGAATCTTGAACTTCCATGGAAAAAAATTAGAATATCCCTTCAACCTATCACACTCTCCAAGATCAAGAATTACCTTACACATCTTAAACAAGTTTCAAGTGCAAAAAGTCAATAATTTATGAAGTAAACAAACTCTATAAGAAGAAGAAGAAGAAACAACCATTCCGAAGGTCAAGGTGCTTCTCTCAATCAACCTACGGTTCCACACCCAACAACATCAAATAAGATCAAATACCTGGCCCAAGTAATGTCCAGCTGAAATACAAGCTCCCTCTTACTCATAAGTGATCTATGTAAAACTTCCCTTAAATGTCTTTACATCTTTTAATGCAAAACATAAATTTCTCCTTTAACCTTAGAGATTTCCTGAATCTTAACCTTGCCAATTTTCATCATTAGGGCTATTGTGAAATAGTATAAAAAACATTAGTGGAAAAAGTACAATATTTCACTTCCAAACATTCCAAACTTCCAAACAATCCTAGGAGAAAATATACAATTTTTTTGGATAAGCTCCAACCCTCTAGGGCAACTTATCCCACATAAACTATATCTGAATTTACCTTTTATAGTCGTTATAGAAACAATACAACAACAAAAAAAACGCCTTAGATTCCTTAATGAATATGTTAAATAAGTTAAAAATTGTCCTTTTACTTATGTCAAATCATCAAGACATACATAGTCATGAATAACAATACAACAAGAAAAATATGGCTAAAAATCAAATCTAGAAAATGCACAAGTTTTGGAGAATGAAAACTTCAATTATATACTCAAGATGAAGTAGATCCACTGACAATAGCCTTCTCTCAAGGCTATAACAAATCCAATAACTCTCCAAAACCATAGCTAGGGAAAATACAAAAACCCTAGCTCAACCAAATGCTTCAATAGGAAAGAATCACTCCAACACATCCTCGAAGGCAAGACATACTCTTCTCTTCTTCTTGTCTAACAAAATTACCCTGGGGTTCTATGACAAAACCCTAATATCCATTCTTTAAGGGATAAAGTTTAACCCTAGACTTCCAAGATGCTCCAAGATGCTCCAAGATACTCCAAGAAGATCAAGAGACCCGAGAGAGAGAGAGAGAGAGAGAGAGAGAGAGAGAGAGAGAGAGAGAGTATCCCGAGAAAGAGAGAGAGATAAAGGAAACATGTAATCCTCTCTAAGGTCACATCTCAACTTAAGAGTGGATACAATTTAGTGAATGGATGATGAATGAGAAGGACTCTCTCCTTGCTCTATTTATATGAGAGATAAGATAGACCAACAATACTATGTGGGCCCAAGCCCTTCCAAGTGATCTACAATAAGCTCATGTAGGCCAATACAAGTCAAATGCTACACTCTAAAGTATACATGTCATGCTCCAAGGTGATGTTGTACACAATAAGGGCTCCAAGATGTTGTAGCTACACAATGTAAGTCCACATGCCTTCGTCACAAGTGTCCATAGACTCCATATATCCTTGTAAGCAATATACTCCACTATGTTAGCCATCCCCTGCAAGAACATTGTCACAACCTAGGCATCCTCGAGCCAGCTCCAAGCCTTTGAACATGAATACAAGCAACCCCATGTCATCTAGGGGCTCATGCCCTCTTCCAAGATGCACAACACTCCTTTTCCCAAGTATGGCATCCACTAACTAGGTGAACTCTCCATGTAGCCATAATGAAGGATGCCCACCAACCCATCAAAAGAACTTCAATGCCTAAAGAAATAATACCAAGTCAACAACTACTTAAAGTCAAGCAATCACATAGCAAACTATCTCAATCGCACAAATCCATCATCGACCATCTCCTATGCACCCATCCATCTTAAACTATTTAGAAGTTAAACCTACACCATGTACTTTAAGTCCCATAAAACACCCCAAACATTGTGTAAACGCTTTCAAACTAACCTAAAAAGACTCAAAAAAATTCAAATTAAATCATGAATATTTATAATACTTTTCTTATTTAACAGGGCAATGTTTATATAAATGTCCATTTTCTTTAAATTATGCATTTTTAAAAGTTATAATACATCTTAATGAATATTTATAATACTTTTCTTATTTAACACGCAATATTTACATAAATGCCCATTTTCTTTAAATTGTGCATTTTTAAAAGTTATAATACATCTTTCATGACTTTTCTAGAAGGTTGAATAAATAAGCCACACATACCAAAATGTTCAATAGTGTTTACGATAATATTTATCTTTTTTAGCCCACAATATTTGTTTAAATGTCTATTCTCTTTGAATTTATAATTATGTGCTTATATTGGTTTAAATGTCTATTCTCTTTGAATTTATAATTGTGTGCTTATATTGGTTTAAATGTCTATTCTCTTTGAATTTATAATTATGTGTTTTTTAGCTTAGAGTTTGTCTTTTCTTCCTTGAACACATATGCATTTTGACTTTTTTTTTTTTAACGGAAACAGTTAGGAGTACTGATTATATTAAAAAAGAAGGTAGGTACATCAAGATGACTGATGCAATTGTTCCCATGAAAGGAAAACAATTATCAATCTAAGTTCATCCAAGTCCAACTGAAAATTGTCATGATATCTTTATGTCCTACTGACGCTGTAGCTTCTTACAAACTGTCCTAGGAAAAACAGGCAAAAGCAAGTCATTCTAGTAGGTCCGAGTAAACAAAAGTGGCTATTAAGCCCATTCCAGTGCAGTCTGATAACTTAAACCCTAGATTATGTAGGAAGAAAAAACAGTGCATAAGCCTAGTTAACATATTAGGCAAAAAAACTACAGAATAGCTAACCCATGGTTTCAGAGCTGATAAGGTCCATCTCCCATTGTCGCGTCTGTTGCTTCAGCAGCCTTGTTCCTGTCAGCGCTAAGATCAACATAATTTCCAGCTGTGGACATGTATTTCTTCAACTTATCCATCTTCCGGTTGATGTCCGTGAGCTCACTATCTGTGGCTTTGGGCTTCCGAGCCTTACGAGGGTGGGCCAAACCCAAGGACTCTTCCAAATTGTCAGTTTTTGCATCAATTCTGGCATACTGGTCCCTAATTTCAATATGAGAAGCAGTTGCGAAATTATACATTCTAGAGATTACCTTCTTAAACTCGATATTGTCACCACAGAGCATCCTCATCTGCAGCTCCAGGTCCTGCAGTTGATCAAGGAACTCTACTTCAAACTTCGTCACACTACGACCACTATCCTGGCCAACTGCGTTTCCTGCTCTAGCATGCCGATGACAGGGTCCATGGCCAGGGTGGCCTTCAATAACCGCAGTATCCCCCCACATTTCTTCCACCTGAATGCCCTTGGAACATCCCTCATTATGACCGCGGTGAAATTTGCAGCAAATCCCATAGGAGGGTTTTGTGATTCCACGATAATGCCCACCATTAACGCAGTAACGCTTCCCACCATTGCTTGCTCCGAATTGGGCCATATTCTCACAAACACCAGCACTATTCAGCACATACAACAGCGGAATCGGTTCTGCAGGAGCTTCGCAAAGACAGAGAGAAGAGGAATGAGGGATGGGGGAAGCCCAGAGGAGGTATTTACAACCATCGGCGAGCTCGCATGTCATCCAAATGGTAGAACGCAGAGGTGCATTAACTCCAAGCATGTGGAGAGGGTTGTCAAGAAGGGGGACGACCGTTAATTTCCCAAGGGATGATTCCAAGAAATAAATATTAATGAGGCTACTTAATAACATGACCACCATTAAAAAGAGTTAATCAAACAATTAATCGAGGGCCGGATCGGAGGCTAGGGGACCCAATTGCTCTTCGAATTTCCATCATCAAGCCTTATAGTGCCATAGCCTAGCTCGACACCAATATTTTCCAATTTATCGGCCTTCTCATTTAGATTTCAGAGGATATGGAGAAGATTAACCTCCTGGAATTCGTTGAGGATGCATTGGAGAAGAAGATGCATTTTGGAGGTGGCCTCTTTTCATTTTGCTAGGATACCCCTCACTTCTCTTATTATGATAAGAGATTCGCCAAGAACAATGACTTTCTTAATTCCCAAGCTGGAGGCAATCTCCAACCCTTTGATGAGTCCTAACCACTCTGCTGCATTGTTGGTCTTTTTCCCGATGCCCCAGGCGAAGTCTTTCTGCTTGTTCCCCAAGGAGTCAAAAATAAATCCCCTCGCGCCTGCCAACCTTGGATTGCCCTTCGAGGAACCATCAAAGAAAAGGATACTACTTCTCTGCTGTGCAATCCAATGCTGAAGTTCACTCTTGCCTGTTCTGAGCTGCCAAGTCGGATGTTTCTCATGCTTGGGAGAATTTTGATGAGAGATGGAGCAATTCTGCAATAGGAGACTCACCATCCAAGATTTTTCCTGCACTGTGAGAGGCTCATTTTGAATACTGTTCATCCCTCGTGATGAGAGAACCTCCACCCAAAGAGAATTGGCTGCAACATAAGCCTTTCTTGGGTTAGTAGCTACTCCTTCAAATATCTCCTTGTTTCTTGCCGTCCAAATCTTCCAGCAGATGAACCAGGGAAGAGCCTTCCATGCTCTAGAGAAATCCGGTTTGTTGGAAAAGGAACCATAATAGAATTCCTTCCAAATATTAAATAAGTCGCTCCACCTAGTGGGCATGATCAAATCCACTCCAAGATTTCTAATTTCCAGATTCCAGACTTCCAGCATGAAGCTACAGTTGAGAAAAAGATGTTCAAGTGTTTCTTCGTCACCTTTGCAGAGAGCGCAGCGAAGAGGTCCCTCAATGCCTCTCTTTCTCAGATTATCTACGGTTAAGGTTTTTCTATGTGCAAGAGAACAGAAGAATGCATTCACCTTGGTGATACTGTCCTTGAACCAGACCTTGGCCCAATTGATGTCTCCAACACCAACATCCGTTCTTTGCTGAATGTGTTGATACCCTTCTTTCACCGAGTAAACTCCGGAGTTTCCCCATCCACGACGGTCTTTGAGGTTGATGCTAATGGGACAGTGTTCTTGCAGTAAAAGGAGAAGGGCGTTGTAGTCATCCTTTAGATCCATAGGGAGATTTAAATCCTTCCAACCATTCCAGCGACCACTGTTGGAGAAATTTGAAATGTCATACAAAGAAAGAAGGTTTGAGTTTTCCATCCAAGTTTTAAGCTGGCTTAGCTCTTGACAGAAGTTAGATGGAGAAATTCTACCCAGATTGTCCTGCTAGATTTTGACACTCTTCCCATCACCGACAATCCAATGCAGTTTATCTTTCAAAACAAATGCTGCTTACTTACATAAATCCCAGATGGGAGATCCTTTCTTCTGCGTGTCAATGTTTTCAATGCATCGTTTTCTAGGTCATCTCATATATTTTTTCTGAAGTGCTTTTTTCCACCAAGCGTCTTTGTCTGAGACAAGCCTCCACAAAATCTTAGCTCCAAGAGCAAGATTCAAGATCCTTGGATCATTTACTCCAGCTCCGCCTTTGTTTTTCGAAGAGCAGATAGTGTCCCAGCCAATTAAATGGAATTTTTTGGAGCTGCTATCTTTGCCCCCTACCAGAGAAAGGTTCCGAGTTCCTTGTTGATTTCTTGGATAATGTAATTGGGGGAAAGGGAAATGGAGCAAACATAAATCAGATAGGCTGATAAGATGGATTTAATTAGGGTGAGCTTCCCTGCAATATTGAGCCAGCGAAATCCCCACGCTGTGATTTTCTTTTTAATTTTGTCTAACAGCCACTTCCAATCCTCCTTCCTCTTCCTCCCTTTAAAGATTGGAATTCCAAGGTAATTAAAAGCATCCCAGCTGATTATTCCTTCAAAGCCAAAGATTTTGGAGATGGTGGTCATAGTTGCTTGGGGACAGTTCCAACCATATACCTTGGATTTTCTCTCACTGATCTTGCCATCTGAAGCACTGAGGAAGGTATTGAGAGATTTTTTAAAACGTTTAGCTATGACAGAAGAAGCACCACCCAAAAGGATAGTATCATCTACAAATTGTGCATTATTTGCTGCCCGGACTCCCCTAGCAATTTTAAGACCTTTCAGATCTCCAGAGTTCTGAAGACAATGTAGTCTGTGACTTAGAGAGTCTGCCACCAGGATGTAGAGGAACGGAGAGAGAGGGAACTCTTGTCGAAGGCCATCCACGAGTGGCTTTATACAAGTCGGTAGGTCGCCCATTAACCAAGGGAGCAATCCAAGGTCTACTTATGCTAGCCTTAATCCATCTAACAAAGCTCATGGAGAAGCCGATTTTTTTCAGAATTTCAAAGAGGAAGAAGTGATTGACCCTGTCGAAGGCGTTCATCTTGACTTCTTTGATCGTAACTCAAGTTGTATTTTTTTCTTACTTTGTCATTTTATAATCACAATAAAATTATTATTACACTCATATTCGCTCTTTTCATTTTCTTCATTTTTTAATATAAAGAAATGGGACTTTACAAAGTGTAAAATTATTACACATTCAAAATAGAGTGTTTTTTTTTTTTTAATTAAAAAAAAAGTTGTAGTCATTATATTAGAAACAACAAAATTATGTGGTTGGTTTGTTATTAGGGAAACCAAACTAGTCACAAAAATATAATTTAGTCATAAAAGTTCAAAAGTAAGTTTTGTAAATCTAGTTCAAACCAAGATTTAGTCTCCTAATGTCAGCATAAAAGCTTTTATGGTAAGGAAAAAAATTAGCTAGACCAACAAAGCTACAACTAGGCATAAGGAAACTAAACAAAAAGTGAAAGGGCCTAATATTCATCAGGAATAGGCACTATTGGCATCTCGACTATCGAAGGAGCTTGGGTGGGTTGTCCCACTGATCCTTTGACCTTAAAAACCTTACCGGTGGTTGATTTCGCTAACAAATTGATCCTGGCTCCCAACACATTCACTTCTTTGGCCATCGAACAGAGATTGGTATTCAACCCTCGAATTCGCTCCTAGGTTTCATCTAGTTGTAGTAATATTAATTTCCGCTCCTTTTAGTTGTCCATGAGCGCCTTCCCCAGTAGTGTTTTCATTTGCTAGTAGAGAATGACAGTCTTGGCATATTTAGTCTCTCGCAACCTAGTAGAACCTACATCTTGCACCCAATTTTCCATGTCCTCTTGAACCTCATTTGTTCTCAGGACCTCCTGCTCTTGTTTAAACTCACTCCTTTGCTTCTACAATGGCCTTCTTGGCGTCCACTAAGATGAACCAGTGGTAGATCTCCCGCACAAAGGCCGCTTCGTTTTGTATCCTTTGCATGTGGGAGCACCCACTGCCTAGATCACCTCTCTTCATCTGTCGCATTTTAACCATGGGGATGAGCATGCATCCACAAATACCCTTCTTTCCTCTACAACTCCATTCAAGAAGGTAAGCTAAGGTAGCAAGATACATGTTCAAACCTTCTGATAGAACCCAAAATATTTTGAGAATCTCCTTGTCATGCACCCAAGCATGGGTTTTAACCCGCAAATGTTTCCAAAAATCTAGAACACGATCGATGAAGTTGAGTGCAAGGGAATCTACTATAAACACGCCATTGGCCTGCCTTATCCTGTCATCTTGTTGTGCCATGACCACTTGCTATAAACCAAACCAGTCCCAACACTCATTCTCCATTTCTTGTTGCATCTCATCTTGCTTTCATCAGACAATATTTGTTGCTCCCCACATGTTGAACCATGTTTGAATTTTAATTACTTGCCATGTCACCTATCCGGTTTTCCCTACCAGATGTATCGCTCGTAGGGTGGCGGGATAAGTGGCCTCTATGCCCTCTCCCACTCGGACTTGGGGAAATCAAATAGATTTTAAAACATATCATTCGAGAGATTTAAATTTTGATGAGGTAATACCAACATTTAAAAAATAATAAATCAATCATTTATTAATAAAAATTAATCAACCTCCCATCAAATAATAAAAATACATATTTGAATGATATAAAGAATAAGTCCACCTCTTAAAGGGTATGAAGAAAATATCTTAAAATGTATGAATAAAATATATAACCTGACATTGCCAAGGAAATAACAACTAACTTTGAGATGAGTGTTCGATGTAGTTTGGATGGTTGGGAGGAATGATTGTTACCCTCTCCACCTAGGTTCAATTCTTGTAAGTGACATGATGCTTTTGTTGAGCCCTTGTGTATTGACTATGTAATGATTGAGTAGATTATCTAAAAAAACAACTTTAAACACATTTTCGAATATTATAATCACACAGTTTTACTTACATAATGAATACTTTTAATATTCCACAAGTTTTGGTGACAATGATATGAATGATAATTAAATATATATTTAAATTATTAAAAAATACAAAAATACATTTATTTTTGATGACTTTGCATTCATATGGGTAGTTATTAGTAATTTATAGAAGGCTAATTAAAATAAGTTACACTTAAATTCTTTTAAAATGTTTTAAAAATATAATATGTTTAGCTTATCATATTTATTTAAGTGTTTATTAAGTTTTCCAATGAATAATTTTACTAAAAATTCTTAAAATACTTCACTTTGAATTATAGATGATAAATGGGGTAAATTGTTGGCCTAGATTATAAAGCCTAATTCCAAGGGGATCAATAGAGTTTAACCTGTAACCTCCTAAAATTTGGAGAGAGAGATCTCATACCTGAATCATAACCGCTTGAACTAACCTTTGAAACTTTTAAATATACATTCTTTATAAATTTATAACTATCCATTTCTAAAACTTATATTACATTTCTTTGCATCATATCACTTACATATGTATTTCTTGAATCATATAGTTGACATTTTATGATATTTACAATACTTATCTTTCAAATAAATTTCTCATATGTTTTCAATTTTCAACAGGAGGCATGCAACAATGTCCGTGACAGGGCAACAAATGATGGACCGGAAGGATAGACAAAAGGTGGCTGCCATTTCGAACCGGCAACTTGCAAAAAATTTTGTTACAAGGAAATTTGGTGGAAACTGCTATAAGCATTTCCAGAAAAGTATTTAAAACATAGCACATGAATTCTTAAAACCATTATGCAACTATAATCTATAAACGAAGCATAAAAACCATTGAAATTAATAAGCATTTCCACAATATGAATTTTCAAATTGGACCCACAACAAATTGCTAGAGGCATAATTGGAAACAATATATGAATAAAATCAGCTACAATGAGCAAAACTATTTGTAAAGAATATAACTGAAACCAAATATCCATAAGTTGTATAACATTTTCATAAAGTTGAAAGTGTCTATTGCAGATGCAGAGGAAACATAATTCAACAAGTGAAATGTGCATTACATGAGAAATTTACTAGTAACCAAGATAGACTATATATTCTGACAAAACATTGAGAAAAGTACCTAAAACATAGCACATGAATTATTTAGATTAGCATGAAACTAGTATGATGAAACTGTCCATGACAGGGTAGCAAATGGTGGACTAAAAGGATAAGCAAAAGGCGGCTTCCATTTAGAACCAACAACTTGCAAAAATTTGTGTTACAAGGAAATTTGGTGGAAATTGCTATAAGCATTTCCAGAAAAGTACTTAAAACATAGCACATGAATTCTTAATCCCAGTATGCAACTAGAATCTATAAAGAAAGCATAAAAGCCATTGAAATTCATCAAGCATTTCCACAATATGAATTTGCAAATTGGACTCACAGCAAATTGCTAGAGGCATAATTGGAAAAATATATGAATAAAATCAGCTACAATGAACAGAACTATGCAATTGTAGCAAAATTTGCAAAGAATACAACTGAAACCACATATCCTTAAGTTGTATAACAATTCCATAAAGCTAAAAGTGTCTATTGCAGATGCAGAGGATACATAATTCAACAAGTGAAATGTGCATTATAGATTTAATGAAACATAATCTGGATGAATGTCTCTTTTTGCAATGAAACATCTATATAAGGAACCAGGAGCTAGGTTGTGAAAGTCAATTATATATGTTTTGCAGAGCTGATCCATGAGAAATTTACCAGTGGCAAGATAGACAACATATACTGACAAAACATTGAGCAAAGTACCTAAAACATAGCACATGAATTCTTTATACTAGCATGCGACTAGTATGTTGAAAGTATCTATTGCAGATGCAGAGGAAACAAAAGTCAACAAGGGAAACATGCATTATTATAGATCTAATGAAACAAAATATAGAGGAGTGTCTATTTTTGCAATCAAACGTAGAAACCGTTGCAACATTTATATGCATTTTCAAAGTATCCATTAGCAAGGAAGACTATATATACCGACAGAACATTGAGCAAAAGATGCAACACGTGGATAGTGAATTCCATAGAGCTGAAAGTATATAGCACATGAATTCCATAAAGCCAAAACTATCCATTGCAGATGTAGAGGAAACAAAGGTCAACAAGTGAAACGTGCATTATAGATTTAATGAAACAAAATATGGAGGAGTGTGTATTTTTGCAATCAAACGTAGAAATAGTTCCAACATTTATATGCTGCAAAGTATCCATTAGCAAGGTAGACTATATATACTGACATAGCATTGAGCAAAATATGTAGCACATGGGCATGGAACAATAACAGTTGCAAAACCAGGAACAATATCATTTTATGCATCGCATGCCATAAACCTTTATGCAAGCATGGTATGCTAGTATTGTATTAGGGCATGTAGCAAGTGTACAAAGTTGTAGGCCATATAAACATAGTTTTATATACATGATAACAAATGCTAGAAAAATTCCTACTTCCTATAGCATAGTCAAGTATATAAATCCGAGACCAATATGAGCATAGCCATATCTACAGGATTAAAAAAATCCAGAAACTTAGCACAACTGGTTGAATTTCATTAGTTCAAAAATGAAGATTGCAATCTAGTGCTCAAGATGCAGTTTTAAATGACCAAAATGTAGACAATGATACTTTCTCAAAAGGTTGCTTGATGCGACAAAATTCACAGAAAAAATAAAATTGTGTGAAGCCATTTACTGCACAATATCAATTTTTGTGATGATGTTGTATGCATTGAGTGTAAAAACAACTTCAAGACAAGTCTTCGCAAGTGGAATACTGTTGATGTGATGTTGTTCGTGTAATGCTCATATGAAGTTATTGCAACTATTGGGAAACATAGATGTAGCCTTGGGAATTTCATTAAGCCCTTAATTGGTCTATCATTTGTGTCTAGAACACATTCTAGATAGTGCTCATTCCTGGATGGTGTGCTCTCACTACTACATATGGCCAAAATTGCCACGTTTTTTCGTTGTAATTGTCACGATATTTCGTCCCTATTGCAACGATCTGGGGTTCAATTTTTCGTGGAACCAACTTCGTGGATATAGGGACGAATATTTCCCGTCGTGGCAATAGCAACGTTTCTTAGTGGCCACGTGTCACCTTCGCAACAGTCCTCAGATTTTCGGAAAATTAATTCTTCCACGAAGTTTCGTCGATATATCCACACCCCCCATCTATATGTTTACATGCAAATGCTTTACCTGCCACGATATTTTGTGTCTATAGAGACGAACTTATATTGGAGGTTCGTCTCTATAGCAACGAATGTGCGTGGCAGGTTCAACATCTGTGTGGTAACATCTTATACAACTCCATGAAAGTTTGTCGCAATAGCGACGATTCGATTCACTAACATTCGTGGCAGGTTCAGCATCTGCATGGAAACATTTCTATGCTTCCTTGAAACTTTGTCTCTGTATCCACGAAAATTCGTGGCAGAAATCCGTCGGTATTGCGGCGATACCTGGAAGTGTTAAAAAAAAAATCCTAAATGGCAATCGTTAATGGGTGGTTTCGGGGGTTTTTGGAATTTGTCCCTAAGTAGTACATAATACAGACATCACTCAAGTTCTTCCAACAACACATCCTTCTCTAGCAATTAGATTTCACATCTTAGAGTAGATTTGATTTTGGCTTTTATAGGACTGTGACTCAATGTTTATTTCTTTTCTTTCAAAACTTCAATTATATGCATCTCAAAGAGTCAAAACCCTTGTCTCGATGTAATTTTGTTGTTTCACTCATAGATTTTATATACATAAGAAAATTTTAAATATTTGGCATATAATTTCCTTGATTTGCATTGAAATACATCATGGTTTTATTAAATCGAAATTTGAATACTTTTCAATTTTTTGGTCCATTATTTTTAATACTATTTTTTAATAGATCCCAACCCTGTTTCAATACAGTTCATGATTTTGGTGTTTCAGTACAGTTCATGATTTTGGTGCCCACTGGTCCCTGTCTAATTCTAATTCTAACAATTATGGACCATATTTCCTACTTGCTACTTTGACATTCTTCAACTTCCCTTTGCTCTGCTCTCACTTTAATATTTTATAGGATAGACTTATTACAATTCTAGATGTGTCCAAATGGTACTGATGGTTCAAGAAGCCAAGGTTCAACATTAAAGCCACAATTGTGGAAGGGCTTGTGCTACATCTCACTTTAATATTTTATAAGATAGACTTATTACAATTCTAGATGTGTCCAAATGGCACTGATGGTTCAAGAAGCCAAGGTTCAACATTAAAGCCACAATTGTGGAAGGGCTTGTGCTACATTGTGCTACCATTCAAGTACAAATTCTAAGATAAGATCATATTAGATAACTTTATTAATGTCCAACGAATGAGGACAAAAGAAGGCCAATGGGACTAAATAACACATCAAAAATCTAGGTTACAAGGAAAGAGTGGGAAAACAACTCCTAGATCAATGGTAAAATTAGAAGAACAAATCTCACAACTAACAACTAAATAACTATATGACTAGTAAATAAAGCTCGCCAAGCTAATCAAGAAGCATAAGGAGCAAAGTGTGGATACACAAAAGATGAAAATATGATGCAAAGAAGCTAAAGTACCAAAAGCAAAAGACACTCAAATATAATCAAAAGAGATTATGTCAAGAAGTACCAAAGTTGGTCGTTGAGGATGAGTATGAGGAGCAAGAAACACTATTCTCATCAAAGCCATTAATCACTATGAATTGATCATAGAACTAGTAGATGATGTCCTTGAAGTCAGAGTGTTTCCAAGGCTATATGATCTCAAGTGGAGCCCAAGAGTGAGAGAGCTCAACTCTCCTAACATTCAATATCATGGAGAGAAACATTCATGGAAGTCTCGTTGCATTGTACGAGGGGAGATCCTTTCCATGGAACCATTCGGATCTGCATTGTCAATTATTCTATTTGTAAGATTGGTGATGTGAAACATGTGGTCTAGAACAACAGCTCTGGAAATCTCTCTTAGATATCATGTGAAAATTTTGTATGTGATGAACTCTATTACATAGCATTGCATGCCAACTGCAAACACTTGGTGCAATGAGCCTTCAAAACATACTTGGAAAAATGTTGAGGCACTAAAACAACAGTGTGCCATCACTCAGAGAATTTTTTGGTGAACGTATCTAGGATTGTTCCTGTAAACGAAATCACTACCTCAATAAATTTAGTGTCAATTAGTTTACCTACTAATTGAAAATAAGAGTTTCACCTTTAACAAGTGTGCCTTGCTACCAATAATGTTCCTCTAGCTCAATAATTCTATCCATATCCTAGAAAACTCAGTTCTAGCAAAATTAGATATGGGTATAGAGTGGCATATGTCACAAAACCCACTGCAAAATGGGTACAGTATGATCATGCCCACAAACCCAAAATTTTCTATTGAACCAAACTAAAATCCACTCATAGTTGGATTTTCACATGGAAGTGATTCTCAAAATGAATTCAAAGGAGTGGATTATCTTGCAGATCATCCACAAACCTAGTATTAATATTTGAATATAAAATTTCCATCATAGGCTCATTAAAGACCCTTCCTTGAAAGACATATTTTGCATGGCTACCTTCATCACGCTTCTAAACTCAACAAATGCATAATGCCTTGATGTAAAAATATTGATCAGTTCTATTTCACCAAAGATGAGCAAAGCAGCATAGAGATTTTGTTTATTGATTTTCACACTAAGGTACATTCTATAAGAAAACGATATTCACAATATTCAACAAAATTCCTAAACCTATATCTAAGTTTGTTAGCAAATAAATAATTATGGAACCAAAACTATTTATGATCGAGTAAACACTGTATGGGACTGAGATTTGATGTTCCACTTTGAAGAGGACTATTGGAGCACTTCTCCTAATGCCTCGACCACTTATCAAGGTCTCTTAGCATTCGTAGAAGGTTGTTTTCCCTACTTTACAAACACTTTTTCTATTGTCTACATTTAGTGGACCCGGGATTACCCATCCCAATAAAATGGAACCGAAGCTTATCGATCCCGATAAAATGGATTATGGGAATGCTTGTTCCTTGACCATACTACACCATATCTATGGGTACTTTCAACAGCTAATTCCTAAGGAAGGAATAATTGTCAAAGGCCACTTCCATTAAAATAAATAACTTAGATTGCATGCAAATAAAACTCAGATGCATGCAAGCACGAAATCCAATAATTTTTCAGTATTGCACTGATGGCATTCTTCAACAAATCTATTAAAGAGACAAGAAAATTTATTGACAAGAAGTTACCCATGAAGCAAACGTGCTTGCATCTTGTTCCTCGTGTCCAAGTGAACCTGGCATCGTTTTACGACATGTATTGTATCTGGTCAAATGTACCAAACACAAAATATTTTAAGTTACCTATATATATGTTAAATTAAGAGTTGATAATGCATAAACACATGAGATAGAAAATATGTTAAGTTACCTATATTCACATATTGATATCCGACCTTGGATAATCCAGTGGAGATCATTGCATCTACTATATCATGCAAATTCATCAGAAGGCACTGAATTTAATATTATATTATGACTTGAATAATTATTTATATGTACAAGCCAAAACCTTTTCTAAAGTTGACTATTTACAAGCGAGATAAGCAAGCTACCTGTTCCAATCCCATGTGCATTCTTCCTAGAAGTACGACCGATGAACACCTTAAAAGCTGAATGTTTCCAATTCAGAATTTGGATACACTCAAAAAAAATTTCACAAAAACTAGTGAAACATTAGAAAACATCTACCTCTAGTCTTCCACAAACCTTATTTTAAATAGTAGACATCTGTGAGCAGCATAATTCAATAGACACGGTAAATACTCCAGGACTATTGTATTGCAAGCTTCCAAACTGAGAAAGTATTCATGTGCAACCTTTCTCTCCTGTGTAGCAAAACTTTTACCTAACAACCGAACAAGTTCAATATTTGGATTCCAAACCTGTCTATCCAGTATTTCTTTAGTGTCTATAAGGCAAGCACCCAACAAGAAAAAGAAAACATTAGAAACACTACCACAACATTATATACAAAACACCAATATGCTCAAGGATATCACCTTATGTTATTTGGAGTGAGATAGATCCCACTCCTAGAATTGGATATGTGGCATAATCACTAAGTTTCACATGCATACTTACCTCCTGTAACCAAGCACTCCAAATGTACAACCAGTAAGTTCTTAACACAGGCTCTTTGGTATATTCATAACTGCCATATCAATAGATTATAATTGCTTACAATGACAAGCAAACTAAAACAATAAACTAATATATAGTAGCATGTAATAAAATAAACATGTATATCATATAACAGAAATAGAGATATAGTTGAAGATACCAATAAGCTGGGTGTGAAACCATTACTGAAAATATACTCAGAAGTGTTACTTTCAACAAAGGCTGATTGTGCCTCGGAGAGGCCAGTCTTATCTAGGAACTAGCTGACCCTACAAGAGGGTGTGTACAAACCAGAGAGAGAGAGAAATGACTGGAGTTGATTAGGTCAATGAAAATCAAGCACAGTACATAACTCAACATAAATTAAGTCACAAAAATTCTAAACTTCGACAAAGTCAAGTACTGTATAAGACCAAAACTTCAACAAGGTGGTATAAAAAAAATGAAGGAGGGTAAATGACCGCATTAACCACAAGTCTTAGGGAAGGTACCACAGGTCCAATAATAAATCAATCAAGGTGGGGAAGGTACAACAAGTATTTAATAACTCAATCAGTAACAGGTAATAAAATAAACATATCGATCATATAACAATAAGTGAGTTATAGTTGAAGATCTCCACGTCAACATTAAACCAAAAATCAGATCTGAAGTGTGGGTACAAATATAAACAATGGTCATAAAATAAGAAAAATATAAATAACGGTCATAACATAGGTGTGGGTAGTAGAATACCCATGACCCTTAGAACCAAGGGTATGCTCCAAATGTCGCCAAACAACCATAGGACTCTATAAGAGCAAAACTTCAACAAGGTGATTTTTAAAAAGTTACTCAAGTACTCAACAAGGTGGTTTTTAAAAAGTTACTCCAAATGTCGCCAAACAACCATAGGACTCCATAAGAGCAAAACTTCAACAAGGTGGTTTTTAAAAAGTTACGAGACCAATCATAGCTCAATCAAGGTGGGGAAGGTACAACCAATCATATCTCTCTCAAATGTACAGACGTTCCATATAACCTAAAAGTTCATCATCACAGTATAAGGAAGGGTGGTGGGATGCCAACTAAAAATATCCATCATTTCTCTCTATGGAATCCTGATAGCATCACATAACAGTTAAGTACCTTGTACTATAAAAAAATAAAAGCCACCTGTTTAACCTTTAAATTTAGGAATATGGTCTACAAAAGCAAAATTTCATCACAATTACCATCCAAATTTCTGACTAGTGCCAAAGCAATAGTAAAAGATTTAATAACATAATTTTGATCTCTATCAACTTCAACACTCCTCTTTGGTCCTTGTGCTGAAGTTGGTCCTCGAGATGTAAAGTTAAGTACATAACTCAAACAGGTTTACACAGTCCACATACTACAACAATTAAGCACATAGATGATGAAAGAAAGGTACAGTAACATAACAATTCTACAACTGAATGATAAAACGGTACTATTTCTGAATAGTGCTAAAGCAACAGTAAAACATTTTATAACATAATTTTCATCTCTTTTAGTAGCATGTCATAAAATAAACATATTTATCATATAACAATAAGAGAGGTATAGTTGAAGATCTCATTTAACCAAAAATCAAATCTGAAGTGTGGTACTATTTCTGAACAGTGCTAAAGCAACAGTACAAGATCTTACAACATAAATTTTGATCTCTATCAACTTCAGCACTCCTCTGTGGTCCCTATGCCGAAGTTGGTCCTCGAGATGTAAAGTTAAGTACAGACCTTAAATAGGTTTACACAGTCCACATACTACAACAATTCAGCACACAGATGAAAGAAAGGTACAGTAACATAACAATTCTACAGCTGAATGATAAAACGGTACTATTTCTGAATAGTGCTAAAGCAACAGTAAAATATTTTATAACATAATTTTCATCTCTTTCAGTAAAGTGTAATAAATTAAACATATCGATCATATAACAATAACAGAGGTATAGTTGAAGATCTCCATGTCAACATTTAACCAAAAATCAGATCTGAAGTGTGGTACTATTTATGAATAGTGCTAAAGCAACAGTACAAGATTTTACAACATAAATTTGATCTCTATCAACTTCAACACTCCTCTCTGGTCCCTGTGCTGAAATTGGTCCTCGAGATGTAATGGGCAGTAATCAAATTATAAAGAGTGATGATGATCGAAGTCATGATGAACATATCTAATATATCTAATATAAACAAAATCAACGTTTCAGACTTGTTATGACATTTAAATTTAAAACTCAAATTCTAAGAAAATAAAACATATAAACGGGAAAATTCCTTAGAGCATCAAATTAAAGATAAGTACCTCGTAACTATACCAAATAAAAGTTATCTATGTAGCATACTAACAATGTTTCATACTAACAACATCGACATCCATCAAAATACAAATCAGGAATTTATGTTGCATCTACTTTTTCGTTGTTTTATGTTTCTTTGCATGTAAAAAACTTGCGAGTGGGGTATCACAATCATCCAATGGCGCAGTATTTACTGCGATATCTCCTATTATTGTTTGTGTTTCCATGCCCTCATTTATGCCACTTCTTGTACGTCACTGAGCAAGGCATGGAGGCAGTTGTGTAAGGGTGTGAACTGCAACAATGGAAATTAGCATATATATATGACGTAGAACTATTATTGAAATAAATATTTCATTTTTTTTTATTTAAATTACAATATTTCTCTTTACCAGTTGTTGTAGATGTGACAACTGGGGTGTTAATTGGAGGTATAGTTGCTTCCTCTTGCAGTTCATGCTCCTGAGCTGCATGGTCTTTCATTAAAAGAAGAAAATTTATAAGTATACGTCAAGAAATATATATATCTAATCACAGTAGATATTTCTATTTCCAAAGCATACATACCAGAATGGACATCATGCTCCTCACTATCATGGGACATGTGCACCCCAACATCAACTGGTACTTGCTGTGTACCGCTAGATTCATTGCTGCGGTTGCATTGTTGCTTAAAACAAACATAAATTTTTAGTTATGGGCGATATAATCAGAAGTACTGAATAGACTATAATAGTATACTACCATTGGTGATACACCTGCATTTGCGTCATTGGGGAGATCGGAGTCTGCCCTAAGATTTTCCGATATTCAACCACACTTTTAAAACCAAACTTGAAACCAAGCTTGAGGTCTTCATCGGTGGCAGTAGCTTGGAACGTATTTCCCTGCAATGCATGATAACACATTTCAAAATTTCCAGTATCAAAATCCAATATTTGTTCGGTATTGTTAAATAAATATTCCCAACAATTAATCATTTAATACTTACGATTCATGCTCTTAGTTTTCTATAGCCACCCTGGCCCAGTCTATGTTGCCCGTGCTGTTCCATTCTAGCCTTGGTTTCTTTGGAGGTGTTAGGTAGCCTATATATGAAAATTTTGAAAACCTTAGATATCAAAAATCTCACTTAAAACAAAAGAGAAAAAAATAATTGAGCTTATTTCAGTAAAAAGATGATATATGTTGTACTTGCTTTACCAGGCCGTGGTTGTTTTCCTTGTCTTTTAAGCAAGTTCTCCTTTGCATCATCTATGAGTGCCTTCCACTCTTTCTCCGGAACCATGGGAGGGCGCTCATGCTTGAGGTCAGCTTGCAATCTTTCCCTATATTGGGCCCTGGTATATTTCAAATTCTCACCGGCTAACCTTGCAACAAGCTTCTTGTTGAAAGTATTGCCGAACAGGTTGACCATGTGGTCCATCAATTCATCTCTCTTATTGCTATCTTGGCTATTCCACTGTGTGCGAATGGTGGGGCCAAACAGCTCCAAGGCTTTGTCATTCAAATGCCTGTAGAATACATTGTTTCCTGCAAATTAAATATGTAATCCATTAATTTAAAATAATTTCAACGCATGACTATTTCAATTTCATGATTAAAATGAATAATTTAATTAATAAATACCAGCAATCTTTTGGATCTTGATAGGAACACAAGAGTCATCCACCAAAAAGGTGAGATCGAGTGATCTGGTGCTTTTAACTCATGCTGCTCTAGGAAAACTATCCTGGTTGTCTACAGTACGTTCATCTCCAGAGTCATGTGGAGTGATAGGCTCCATCTCATCATGCTTAGGCATAGCATCAGGCTCCGACATGGCATCATGCTCTCTCTCATCAATGCCGTCATCAATGGATTCGAGGCCAACCGCAGGAGTGCCAAAAAGCCTCATTGGTACATTGATTTTTTTTTGCTTCATTGGACCATCACTGCTACCTATACCTGTCGGGGCAGGTCCTGTAGTCACGAGTTTTAAAAACTCCTAAAAACAATAAACTTTACTTCATCAGATCACTTGGAAAAATAAAAAACATAATGTTAGATATGAAATCATGTCATAGCTTAAAAAAATTTGTGAAGATGCCACTTACCCCATAAGATTGTATTTCATCTTGCAGCTGTTGAATCCTTGCCCTGTTCTCTTGTGTCAAGGGCCTTTTGCGATCCAAGGCAAGCATTTCTATGTTTTCCTTTTTCAAGGCTGTTCTAAAAGTGTGCAGTGGGTCGGTGGAATACAAAATGTCTTCCTCATACCCCTCATCACCCAGACCGGGTGCATGTGACTAAATTCATCAAACAATAATTTAAGTTAAGCAATATAATTTTAGCATCATTCAAATATTGATATTGTAATGAAGATTAAGTCACTATTATGCACTAACACTTACCTGGCGCGGTGTTATGGCTGGTGAGTGTCCACGATGAACCGTCGCCATGGAAGCAACAGGTGCCTTTCCACGGTCCTAAATGAACCAGTAATCCATCATAATGTCATAAAAATGAACCAGTAGTCCATCATAAGCTCAGAAAAATGTGATTGTCAATAGTGGACATTGAATGTTAACATACTAAATCGAAAAATTTAGTTATTTTAATAAACAATTACCTGACGGGCCACAGAGTGTGACCTTCCACGCTCACCCTCGACCATGGTAGCAGCAGGTGCCTTTCCAATGGCGCCACACTGACACAATCAATCAATAAATAAACGTTTACCTCATACTAAATAATTGTAACATAAAGAAAAATTAGATATTGCATTAATATTAATTTTTACCTCAGAAGTGGAAGATACATGTTCTACTCCATGGCCATGAGCAGACTCCTGCCACAATTTAATAAGCATGCTTTCATATGGAAATATTAACAATAAGCACTGAAAAAATGAATGCTAACAACGAAAATCGGAACATCTTGTTGTTGTAGTCATACTTATTTACTATATTTAACATTTACCTGACGAGGCATAGTTTCTGACCTTCCACGGTCACCCTGGACCGTGGAAGAAGCATGTGCCTTTCCACTGCCATCACCCTAAAAAAACGTCAATAGTCAATAAATGCATCATAAACAAAAATGAGATATTCATAGCAGTGTAATCACCATGTAATCACATGAAAATATTCATAATAAGCATGAATAAAGCGAATGACAACAGTGGAAATCGAATGTTAACAGAAAAAAACGAAACATTCAGTTATTGTAGTCATGTTTAGATACTACATTTAGCATTTACCTGATGAGGCATAGTTTCTGACGGTCCATAGTTCCCCTGGACCGCGGAAGCCACATCTATTCTATTTAAGTTGTAATTGATCAACAACTCTTTACCTGCAAGTATTGTTTTTATTGCACATACAAATATACGATGATGTTCGCGTGCCTTGAATTCGCAATTTGGTAGCTTATTTTTTGTCACTGGTCGTGTATTATTTATAAAGCCAGCAACGTTTCCGAACGCTTTTGGTCTCCCATCAATATACATGGTCACCCCTTTGTTTTTATTTTTTTCTGCTATTTGAATATAATTCGTGGCAACTCCGTATATCCACATACTTTGAGTATATTGGACCAAGATCAATCAATTATTGTATCTGTATAGTGGTCCTACATACTCCATCAATTTAGTTATAGTGCCATAGCGGCCTTTATTCCATCCATGGAAAATAGCCCCAATCCATGTAAGGACAAAGGAGCGATGCGATACATCCTCCCATTGATGAAGAAATCTGTGTCCACTTGAGGTAACATATTAGGTACCCATCGTTGCACTAGATGTTTATACCTCAATGGCAAATCAATGTCTCCTATGCTCTTAGCATCATAATTACACGACCCACCATTGGCAATAAAATATTTCATGCGTCTATGAAATCTTTTCTGATCTAGTTGATATAAAACTGGTACATCTAGTACAGCTCGTCTCACTTTCAACCTCTCCGAGTATATCTTCATCATCACTTGAGGAAGATAGATCTGATAGATACCTATTTGGTGGTACCTACTTGGCATTCAAATGGCCATGAGAAATTTGATTTTCAAAGACTATTTTCAGACATTATGTGTATATCTAAGTACACGTTTTATATACATATATACATATATTTTCAAAATATATTTAAATTTAAAAATATAGACATATAGATCCAATAAAATTTAGAAACTATAACATTTACAAATATTCAATAGAAATTAGAATCAAAACACATTATCTTGATTTGATTTGTCATACACATCTGAGCCTAATTTGCATATCAGACACAACAGTTAGTGACTTAGGCATAACATTTACAACTAAATTTCTTTTTGAAACTCTATTTGGCCTACCACAGCTAACCAAACCTTAGTTGCGTAGGTGCATAAAATACAAACACCACAACAAATAGCACAACACATAACAAGAAAAACAACATTACATACATAACAAAAAAGAGATGAGGTGCAATGCTATAGATACTAATTTCACTTAAGTATAGATGCACTGCAGAACAATACATTAATTTCATTAGACTCCATTCTCAAACTTTGTTACAATAGGCATTCAACTATTTGTACGTTTAGTTCATATGATACAAAAAATACAAAAGTCATTGTTTAATCTTCCAACTCTTCAACCTGACATTATAGTTTTTTCTATGGCCTGCAGCTAAACCTTGTGTATCCACACCAGTTTTCAAATAACCCACGGCTCTAGATATTCAAAATTCACACAGCCTTACCTTGTTGGTTTGCATATGTCTTTCACTTCCTACAACCTAATTTTGTGGGGCTTGGTCCTTCAATCAAAATTCTTGCAACCTAACCTTGTAGGTGTTAGTTCTTCTATTACCCCCCATTTTGCATGGGTGTCCACTTTTGATTCTTATCAAATATCCAATTGGGGGTTAAATCTTGTTGGAAATTTGATACCTTAGATGACTTTATGGATCTTCATGCTAGTAGCTATGGGATGATGGTTGGATATTCAATGATACATCTCTTTCATTTGGATCACTTTCATATGATGTATTGATGACATTTAGAGTGTTGGTTATGTCATTTTACTTTCATACTTAGGATGACATGATTGATTGCATGGATGGTCACTTCATAGAAGCATTTTGATGATTGTTTCATGCATGGAAATCTTAGATAACGATTTAGGTAAACAATCCATTCACTCATATTTGAAGACTATTGCAGACTCACAAAAAATCAGTACCTTAGGCCTGAATTCACACGGCAGTTGAAAGCATGCATTTATTCTTCCATCTGATGAAAAACAACACATGGATCTGCCCACCTTTCAACAGGGGTTTGTTGCAATGTTAGGTCTATTGGATATTTTTGTCCTAAAGATGACATTGATGTGTTTGTAGCAACATGGCATCGGATTTTGAATGCACCACTAGTAGATCCTTCATCATATTACAACATTCCAAGGTATATTAAGATCTAAGATGGTGATTTTGCTACCTAAAACAGTGTTGACCTGTAGCATGATCTGTGCATTTGGTTAATGATATGATGGTAGCTGGAGGATAATATTGACAGTCAGCTCAGCATGATAAAGTTTCATCTTTTCAACAGAAAAAAATCAACATTTAATCCATCATTATCATGTAGTATGGAAGTCAGATGAAAGGTTTTCAGACTACCCTATTGGCTATTTCTATTTCTAGTGTGAGGGTCGATCCAGATTTAATATCCCTGTAGATCTGTAACTACACCCATGGAGAGATAAAAATAAACTTTTCTCATATCAAATTTCAGTTCAAGGATTCAACAACTGGCTTTCCTCAAAGTAAGGGTCCGCTCTAAAGTTGCAAGCAATGGTTGAATCCCTCTTTCCATGGTTATAATTGTCATTATTATTTTTCTTTGTGTGCAGTGGTTGAATCCCTCTTTCATTATTATAGGCCCTAAGGAACATTTGAAAGATCCAAACATTAGGGGAAATTGTATTTTGGAAGGTCCCATCTATGATGTGGACAGTGGCATTTTTCTCTCTTACCATGTTCTACATGTTGAGACATGTCAAATAATTTTCCACTCTTTAGGTGGGGAGGAGCAATACAACGTTCAATAGAAGCAATGTGGCATTAACACCTTACTAACCCAACTCAATGTCATCTTCTATGACTTAAGCCTTTGAATTTGGTAATCCTTTCCATGCATTTGGTTCATATCCATGACATCATGATCCCTCTAGCTCAAGACCTTTTCAACTAGCCTAAGAAAATCCAAGTTTTGATTTAGCAAAAGAGTATCTACCTGAGGAGGATCTTGCCCATAAAAAGAGGTCTTCGATGGCAAGATGATAGGGAAAAAAACTAATAAGTTTTCAAGGGCTAGTGCAAAGTCTAGGGAGAAGAGTGAACATCACCAAAATCAATCTAAGAAATGTGTTAAACTTAATCCTAAGAAGATGAAAAATATTCTATAAGAGGATGTTTCAATGACCCAGACTATGTCATTTCAAGAAATTTCCCTGGTTGGTAAGTTTTATAATAGTTTGATTGCCAAAAAAACCCTTCAATTATGGATGAGTGATGTATAGTTTCCTCTATTATGATACATTCCATAATATTGTGTTTTGTCTAGAGATTGGCTTACCTTCATATATAAAAAGGGAGATAATGTTGTTCAAATTTGTGAAGGAAAATGGCTTTGGGTGAACTCCATTCTCTCTCTAAAACCTTGGTCTTCAAGGTTTGACCCCATAAGAGAAAAATCCACCATCCAACCAATTTGGGTCAAACTCCCAACCCTCTTGTTGAATTATGGAATGCCCCAACCGTCAAAACATTTGGGAGTTCAATTAGTAGATTCATTTTCTTTGATGTGAGAATGGAAGTTTGTTGACTATCCTAAAATAGCAGAGCAAAATCCCAAAAATTGAGAATTGGCTCACTAGGTTATTACATATACAAAATCCCAAAATTTCCTATGGCATTTACAGTGATCCATCTCTCTCGCCATGTATGTGCCAGATAATAGATAAAGGGTTTATCAAAGATAGATCCAGTAATTTGGATATCAAGTGCCAAACATGGAGATAAATTTGGGATGCCCTGAAACGAGAGTATTATGCATATCTAGGGTTTAAATGTCAAAAACCGTACCATTTTGTGTGTCTCCTGCAACTGTGTTGATCGTGCCTCCTATGTGTGAGTTTTCCCAAGATTTTCCTTCTCCTCCGCGTGGGTTTCTCCAGGTCTCGAGTGGGTTGGTGGGGTGCCTCCTCTGCGCGGGTTTCTCCAAGTCTTGAGAGGGATGGTGGGGTGCCTCCTCTGCGCGGGTTTCTCCAAGTCTCAAGCGGGCTAGTGGAGTGCCTCCTCTGCACCGGTTTCTCCAAGTCTTGAGCGTTTGGGCCTGCAATCTCTAGTTCTCTTAGGTGCCAGATGGGCAAGCGGGTGAACAATGGCATTTCGATTTTCAATTTATGTTTATGCTTTGTTTTTGTTTTATTTATTTTTTAAATTTTTTTATATAATACATTACATAAAATTAAATTATTTTATATATGTTTTAATTTTATAATTTGTTTATTTAATTTAATTTATTTTCTATTGTATGTATTTTCTATTGGATTGAAAACTAATAGCAAGTTTCTTTGTCACTCTAATTGTGTACCTTACGGCATAATTGAATGCCAATGACAACAATATATGTTTTAATTTTTCATTCAACACTATGAATGCCACATGTACTTGGGATAGAATAAGTTTAAGCACTCCTTACATGTTACATGCTATGTTATGGTTTGAGCAAAGAGAACTATCCGACTCCAGTCAACTTTTGTTCTCAATAGTTGATTAAGGACCCTGGATGCTTCTTCTTTATATCCCTCCCCCTAGATCTCGTTATACATATTAAATCTATCGTATGATGGAGAAGAGGATGGGTTGTGAAGCATAAGTAAAACATAGGTAGACCAAGTAGAGAGGAGATTCATAGATGGTTGAAGTTCTTTTGATATGGTTGAAGTTCTTTTGATATGGTTGAAGTTCCTGTTTTATTCCAGACCATTCGATAAGGGAAACAAAATAAAAGGGTAAAGTAGCACTGTCATTCTAAAAATAAAGATTACAAAAACAATTTTGTCCCATTTCGTACAGTCGAACGCAGATTGTAAGTGTAGTAGCATCGGTGGTCTTCATATTAATAAATACCAAGAATGTTAAACTGTGTACTAGAGGAAGGTGTCGATTCGACGATTGAGCAATTGGGGAAAATAGCTCATGTAATACAGTTTTAGATACAAAGTCTGGATTCTTGATCTGACTCATTAACTATATGCATGGAGTTTGTCAGAGTGGGAACTTTCCCAAATCCCCAAGCTTTTTGGTAAAGCCGGGGGATGCACTGTGCACACCTGTTTCCTGTAGGGATGCAACCGTGGCTAGCGGCAACTGAACGGGGAAGCACTCAGTTTCAGAGTGAAAACAATGGTCTTCCTTGTCACCTCCATTTTAGGAAAGTTAAAGGGAAGCTAAATTCTCAAGAGCTTCGATCGGGCGACAATGGAAAATAGGGAAGGGCAAGGAGCACATGGAATCATGTTCATATACACAGGACATATGAAGAAAGAAGCAATTGTTGTTGTTGCTACAATTGGGAATTGATAAATGTCATTCTAAACAACCTTTGATGGAGATTTGTGACAAACCCACTCTCGTGTCCAGGCTTCAAATTTGAAGCCTTCCAGGCCCATTTGAAGTAACAAAATTTCAGTCAAATAATAATATTGTGTTTAAACTTTGAAGTTACAGAATTTTAATCAAATAACAAAATTTTTAAATAATTGATGGGATCATGAATGGATAAAATGATGTACATACTTGTAAATTCATAGGATGTCAACAATCTAGTCAGCCTTGAAGTTGAGCTCCGCAAAGAAAACAAATTTCTTTATATATTTTTATGGCAGGCTAGCATTGGCAGCTTCGCTCCGCAAACTCTCCTGGAGGACTGGAGGAGATAGGGTAGGTGGAACTTGGAAGTAGCTCGACCACAGTGGAGTAGGGGTATAAGAAAAATCTTGTTTGTATTCCTGTAATATTAGATATTGATGGTCGGAGCCATGGAAGCATGGAATTCGAGCATTGACTTGATACAACAAAGAAAACACAAGGTGGGACTCGGGAGCCGCATGATTGACTTGATACAACAAAGAAAACACAGGGTGTGAGGCTGGGAGCCGTAGATGATAGGATTAACTTGATACAACAAAGAAATCACAAGGCTGTGTGTAGGGGCCACGGGCAAGAAAAACAACCTGCAACATTACAAGAAGTTTCTGGATTGTGGATTTTTTCTGAAATGCCAAATTCGGGGCACATTAACATAATATATTATACATTGAATACTCAATTACTTCACGGAGTCAAAATTCACGAATTGGTATGTGATAACTGGTAACTTGGTAAGCCCGCTGCCAACAACATGTATGAGCCACCAACCAAGTTTAATAAATGTGTTGCTTCCATTAAATGTGTTAAACACGTAAGCACTCGCTGCAAACACGAGAACTTAGAAGCGTTCAAGCCATGGGCTGCTTAGTGTAAGCGTCCACATAAGTTGGTCAAAGATATTATTAGAGGCCCAATGGTCCATGATCCATGGATGATCGAACACGTGTATATTGGAGAGTAACCGAGTTCCACTCCCAAGTCACCTAGCTAGTAACCACATTCCCAATTTCCCACTGAAAATTGTCGATGGGTGAAATTTGAAGCTACCCTTCTTTGCAATTTTAAACAGTAGTCGTTAATTTATTTATTGAAGGGCTTACCATGAAATTAATTTTTTTTTGCATGGTAAAATTTGAAGTGGCCTTCTATGACGTGTAAAATGGCCTCTGAAGGGCCCTGAAGGATTCAAATTTGAAGCCTGAATGCACCCAAATGAGCAATCATTAAAAACTATGTTGCACATAATATTTCAACAAAAACACATGGCACTTAGGTTGAACCTTTTGTCATACAAATTTCTTTAATACCTTTAGTAAATTGTAGGAAAGAAACATACTAAGGTACTTAAGAACCCAGGAGGATCAACCCAATTAGTAATTCACACTTCTCCTACTTTAGTTCATGCTTTTATTGATGTCTTATATTGGTACAAAACAAGACATTGATTCAATTAACAACTCTTCACACAACACCTACTATGTCACACAAATCTACTCCTAGTGTGACTATTGTTCGCTTTCCTGAATATCCATTGTAATATCATTTTATATATGTATTCTATAGATGTTGATAAGAGAAACTTACTTAATGAACTTGTATCCTTGCCACATCATATAAATATTTTCTTAACATTTTTTAATGTCAAATACAAAACTCTTAATTAACCATTTTAAGTGGATGTTCCCTATGCAACTCAATAGGCCATCCAATAACAATTATAAAAGAAAAAGGGTTGAGGTTCCATTTTAATTTAATATGTAAAGCAAGTTGAGTAAAAGATCCAAATCCTAGGCTCTATCAAGCACCGAGAGGGATCAAATCTCCCGAGGTGCAAACATCTACTCGAATAGAGTCTAGAAACCCTCCCATACCGTCACTACATGTTGATTATTATTCTATAGGTTGATTGCTTTATTGTCGAATTGTTAGTGTGAGACATGATTGAGTCTAGAAACCCTCCCATACCGTCACGACATGTGTCTAGTATAACCATGCAAAACTCCAGTCCGTACAACCACCCATTGAAAAAAATTCAACGTTGGCCCCATTCGGTACATTAATTATTCTATACATTATTCAAAATTAAGAAAAAAATATACTTTTCTTTACATTATACAAATCCACTAATTAGTAATTGAAATATCCCAAAAGATAACACATAAAACTTCTAACTTGATTTTGTGTCTTGGTTAATCGACACATGTTCGATTCAAACCAAATTGTGCAAACAAATTGAACAATGAATCAAAGGGGCGACGATCTTATAGAAAAAATGTACAACAACAAAGAGGATAAACAATAGTCATAAATAAGATAAATTTGGGGTGAATCTTGATCTTGTCACCCGTGTGTACAATTAACAACCTTAACTCCAATCTCTTTGCAACCTTTAAACAATAGTAAAAGAATAATTTTATATGTTTGAGAGTAATAACCAATAGCAAGTGTCTACCATATTTAGGATAATATGGTACATACCATGGTTTAATCCTAACAGAAGGAGTTATCAGAAGTGATTTATGGATCTAGGTTATTAACGCTCAACTTTTGAGAGGTTTTATATGCCACCTTTGGAGGAGCGTCCTCTTTGAGGTCTCATTGCATGGAGTAAATAACATTCAAGGGAACCCTAGCATTGCACATTTAGCTTTATAGAGCACCTACACATGAGTGCATGGAATTTTTATCATAACATTTAACCTAGAGGTGTTATATCCATTAATTTGTGCCTTTATTTGAAGAATGCTCCACTTTGTATGGTTTCTATCCTACTTTGTGGAGGATTCTCACCCATTTGAAGCCAAATCCCACCTAAGGAGGTTTCTTATGCATGATTTATGGAGAGGAATTCGATTTTTTGGGGTCTTATTGAGCACTTTGTGGAGTTTGTTTGTATTTGGTGGATCCACTTGCTAGAATGCCCACTTTTTAGCATGACTTTGCATGCATTGGAGTTCTGCCCTTTGGAGGCTATTTTGAGACTTCTTAGCATTACTTTATCCTTTCTTGAAGGAACCCCCTCTTTTTTGGGATTTTATGGATCTTTGAGACTATACATGTAGCATTTACCTCGACATTTGTCCCTGTTGCCACGAAAACTGAAACCTAGATTTTTCGTCCCTATATCGATGAATGTTCGTGGAACTTTAACAAACGTGGATATTGCCATGATTTTTTCGCCTTGACAAAAAAAAAGGTTAAAAAATCATTTTTTGAACCCATGAATGTTGAAAACGTGGAAAATTTTCGTGGAACAATCCACCCATATGTAGTAGTGTCTATTTCCAAATTGTGCAATCTTTCAAGGTATCGAGCATTGGCTTGTTGCAATTGTTTCAAATTTTGTGAAATGGAGGCAAGAAAACATTTCTGGTTTTGAGAATTCCGTGCATCTGGAAATCACAAATAAGTCAAATATATGCAATATGGCATCAATGCGAATGACGCTGACAATTGCAAAATAAAACAGTTTTTATTCAAATAACAAATTTAAACACTAGCAAAGCTAAATTTATACAGGAGCAATGTATGCATCTACTAAAAGACAAGAGACTCTTATTCAAACATTGTTGCGGTTATTTTAATATTTAATAATCTAAAACTGGTTGGGTGCTTTTTGCATGTCTGTAATGGAAATGAATATATATTTGTACAACATAAAATGAAACTAGGAAATAAATCGAGGATAGGCATTACAATGCAAATTTTATTGTTGCACAACATGGGAAAGCTGGTCATGGGAGGAAGGCATGTAAAATATAAGCACAACAGATCTATGAAACAAAGACAACAATTACTAGAGATGCATGGGGCAAATAATATGTCAAAACACTGATGCAAAAGGTTTGTAGCAGTTCATGCATTATCATAAACTGAGAAGATTAATTACAATGTGTAACAATGGATACAATAAGCCAAGCAATTCGAATTCCAGAGAGGTCATTCGAATTGAATGCATGAGAGTGGCTTACTTGGAAGTTAACACCACTCGCCACATCAGTTACCCACTTAACTACTATGAAACTGACTCTAACAGAATCTGAAATTGTCTAACTGAATCCAGAACTCAACTAAATGCCAAAAAAGAGGGGAGGGCGCCTTTCTGTCCGTAGTTAACCGAATAGTAGGTGAATTCAACACCAGATGAAGTCAACCAGTGTAGTAGGGCGCCTTTTTGTCTCTAGTTGGATGAATATAATAATAAAAGATGTCAGTTAGATAGAGTAGAGCGCTCTAGTCATGCAAAACACCTTAGTAGGATTCCTGAATGATGGAGGAGGCCCAGTTAACTGATATTAATGGCCAAGTTGACTCCCCAAATGAAGGAGAAGGCCCAGTTCACTGAAACTGATGATCTACTGATGATATAAGCACATGATTGAGTCAAAATACTTAGGATAAGTGGAAAATTAAGCTGTGAAGCTCAAATAAATGATGTGTGGTTGGAAAATGCTCCAACACACCCCCTTAAGCTCATATCATGTGGAGGAGTAAATAAAAATAATAAAAGGGCCCCGACAACAAAGGCCATAGGTCATCTAGTACATAAATAATCCTAAAAATGCTCAAAAAATCTAAGTGAGGAAAGAGGGGGAAACCCAGTGGGAAAGAAAAACCCCCCTCAAACTGAACACTGAAGGATCTACTCTGTCCTCACCATAGTATAACTCACCCCCAACAATGGATAGAGGTAAGAGAACTTCTTCTCAGTGAAACTCTTGGTGAAGATGTCTTCAATTTTCTCTTATTTAGGGCAATATTGTAGTACAATGGTTCTGTCATGCACAAGCTCTCGGATATAGTGCATGTGGATATCGATATGCTTAGTCCTATGTCTTTGAACTAGATCTTTTGAGATCTTGATATCACTATGATTGTCACAAAATATGACAATAGAAGTGGTGCTACCATTATCAAACTCTGCTAGAATACCCTGCAACCAAACTGCTTGAATGCAAGCATTGACTGCTCCTCGATACTCTACCTCTACTGAATATAAGGAAATAGCGGCCTGATTTTTGCTTGACCAGAAAACAGACCCTGTTCCAATCATGAAAACATATCCGGAAGTGGACTTCCGATCAATGCTATCACCCTCCCAATCTGAATCAGTGAATCCAACCAAATCAAGATCAAAATCCGCAACATAGTGAATGCCAAAATGTCTCGTACCCTGCACATAGTGAAATATTCTTTTGGATTCCTTCTAGTGAAGCTCATGGGGATGCTGCATGTACCTTGACACAACACTCACGACATAATAAATATAAGGCCTAGAGTGTGTCAGATACAAATGACTACCAATCAACTATCTGTATAGTGTAGAATCACCATCCTCAAGACTGATTCTTGAGAGGAATGGGAATGGTGCCTCTTTACATTCTTCCATATTAAACTTATTTAGCAGGTCCAAAGAATATTTTGACTGCGATATCATAATCCCATCAAAATTCTGAGTGATCTCAAGACCAAGAAATTGCCTCAACAGGCCTAAATCACTCATATCGAATGCTTGGTGTAAAGCGGTTTTTAATATGCCGATTGAAGCAAGACCGCTTCATGTAATCAATATGAATCAACATAAAGGAAAATGATCAGAAAATTACCTTCATGCTGCTGTAGATACACATTCAGATCTGATTTGCATCTCACAAAATTTTGCGACAAAATAAAGGAATCCATCTTTGCATACCAAGCTCTTGGGGCTTGTTTTAAACCATACAAGGATTTCCTTAATCTACAAACAAGTGTCAGATACGATATGTAACATTAATACTGATTCATTTAAATCTCTTCTTGAATATCTCCATGAAGAAATGCACTCTTCACATCCATGTGGTGCACCTGCCAGTGCTTGGATGCAGAAATTGCCAAAACTAGGCGGATTGAATCCATTTTTGTAACCGGTGAAAAAGTTTCTGTGTAGTACACACCATGAAATTGTGAGAAAATTTTTGACACAAACCTAGATTTGTATTTGCAGGTTTAACCATCAGCAACAACCTTGGTTCAGTAGACGCATTTGCATTGAACCAATTTCCTCCCAGGTGGAAGAGAAACTAGCTCCCATGTTGCATTTTTTTGAAGAGAATTCTACTCTTCATCCATGGCGGTTTGCCATATCAAATATCGATGGGAATAGTAGCATGATTTAGGATATGAACCAATCACAAAAAAAGAAAAATTGGACAATAATGGATCATCATATGAAAGAGCCATACCTCCTCTTTGAAAGTTTGCTCGAGTTCTTCTTGGATTAGCAGGATTTCCAATGTTAGAACCAGCAGATGTGAGAGTCTTTTTTGCCCACTTTGGAAATTGAGGGGGATCATATAAATTTGAATTTGAACCTGATATTTCATTTTCATTAAAATATGATAAAATATCAGAAATATCATAACACAAACTTTCATTATCTTCATCTGAATCTTCTTCTGGAAAAGGAAGCAATTTGGCAGTTTCTTCCTCCACTAGTTGTAGATCATGAAGCGGTTCTTCAAATTGGACACTTCGATCGATGAATATATTTTTGGATCTGATATCCATGAGTTTGTATCCTTTGTATTCTTCATCATATCCAATTAGGATGCACTCAATACTTTGTGGTTCCAAATATATTCTCTTCTCAATCGGAATTCTAGCCCATGCAGTGGAGCCAAAAACCCTGAGATGTGACACGTCAGGGTTGTGACCAGTGTAGGTTTCGAAAGGAGTTGTACCTTTGACGGATGAGTGTGGAACTCTGTTCTGAATGTATGCAGAAAAATTCATGGCTTCAGCCCAAATATTTGAAGCCAAACCTTTCGAATCAAGCATACAAGTAGCATCTCTTTCAATGCTCGGTTTTTTCTCTCCGCTACACCATTCTACTGAGGTGTTTAGGGAACTGTGTGTTGGATTTGGATTCCATTTTATGCACAAAGTTGTATTAGATATGATTTGATATATTCTCCACCATTATTAGATCTGAGAGCTTTTAGCTTTCTCCTAATAGCAGTCTCAACAGAAGCCTTGAAATTTTTGAATTTTTCAAGCACTTCTGATTTGTTTTTGAAAAAGTAGACCCATGTGAATCTGGAGAAGTCATCACTGAATGTCAGAACATAACTTGAGCCATTCATGGAGGTATTTGGTAAATGAACATTGATATCACTATGAATCAGCCTCAAAATACAAGAATCTCTTCTAGCTTTTCCTCGATCGAACTTGTGCTCAGGATGCTTGCCAATGATGCAACCCTTGCATATCCCTTTTGAGGATTTGATGTTCAGAAGGCATTCAACCATGGAATTATTTTGTAGCAGCTGGAAATATTTATAATTTAGGTGTCCAAACCTCTCATGCCATAGCTGGCTAACCTCATTTCCATGAGTCAGAAGGGCACTTGGCTTTGCATGTGGCAAAAAGTGGGAAAACTCATATGTTTTTGCAGCATGATTTGCTTTGGTTACTGCAATGAGCTTTCCGGTGGATATATTAGAAATTTCATCATTAGGGATGAATATAACCTTCTTAGGAAAACTAGTGTGTGTCATCTGATACACAGAAAGCAAGTTCTAAGCTAGAGAAGGAACATAGAGAACATTTTGAAAACTGCCATATTCTAAATGAATAGTACCTTTTCCTTTCGAAGAAATTTGTGAATCATCTCCCATGTGGATGGAGATGCAGTTGTCGGAGTCTAATGATGAGAAGGAGTCTTTGCTTGCAACCATGTGATTCAAAGCTCCTGAATCTATGAGAAGAGCTGTAGAATTCGAAACAATTTCCATGAGTGCATGACCTCTTTCTGCATGATCATTATTGTCCTTCTTCCTTGCGCCATCAGGAAGAGTAATGTTGTTTTTCTCCAAGAGAAGGGCCATATGATCAATAGTTTTCTTCATGCATGATCTTTCTGGATGAAAGCCCCTACCACAGTAAGAACACTTTGTCTTCTCCTTTCCCCTTTGCCTGTCTTTTCTTGAACCGGAGGGCTCATCTATCTGTTTGGTCTTCTCCTTTTGATTGGGATGATCAAACTTGGTCTTCTCTTTCTTTTGATTTCCTTTACCATTCATAGATTTGGATCCTCCAACAAATAGGGCTTGATCTTTGGAGGTTTTTATGGACCCCATATGAACAAGCTTGTCATGCTCTTTTGTTAAGGACTCAATGAATGCATTCAAGGTAGGCATCTTCCAATTCGGAATGGTGAGTTTTCCCAAATGGAAAGTAGAGACAAACACTGAATAATATTTTCCTAGCTTTGTAAGGATAGAAAGAATCAACTGCTCATCTTTCTTCTCAACACTACATTGCTTCAACTGAAGCAGCAAATGCTTGAACTTGGTGAAGAACTCATTGATGGTCTCAAAATTCTTAGGATTTAGGGAAATCAATTCATTCTCTAACTGATAAGCCCTCATCTCATCCCGCTTGCCAAAGAGTTTGGCAAGTTTTTCCCATACTTCTGTTGGAGTCTTCAATCCGTTGAGATGGAAAAGAATATCTTTCGAAATATTGAGACATAAGAAACCATAAGCTTTATCAAGCTTATTGAAGAATTTGGACTTCTCTATGGCTGAATTTGGCTCTAGTTTTGTGCCCATAGTAACTCTGTAGAGTCCTTTGGAGTGCATCACTATCTCTATATCATCCTTCCACTGATGATAGTTTAAAGGAGTAAGTATATTCTGTGAAGAAGAGTCCATCTCTGCTATAGTGAATGCAATAGGAGACTATGGCAAACCTACAATAAAAAACAAACGAATTTGTTTTTGGTTGAAAACTTGCACTTTTCAAGTTGCATCCATGACACCCGACATAGACTATCAAGCAAGCTTGGCAAGTCAAATGCACAATATCCAGTAATTATGTGGAAAACTTTCAGCTTCTAGTGCAGTGTTGGAATATTTTTGAGGAAACTTGCTCAATCTTCATATGAAGAACTCTGAAGAAGAGTTGCCTTGTCCTTCCATGGCTTTGATACCATGTAAAATATAAGGACAACAGATCTATGAAACAAAGACAATAGTTACTAGAGATGCATGCGAAAAAAATATGTTAAAACACTGATTCAAAAGGTTTGCAACAGTTCATGCATTATCATAAAATCAAAAGATTAATTACAATGTGTAACAATGGCTACAATAAGCCAAGCAATTCGAATTCCAGAGAGGTCATTTGAATTGAATGCATGAGAGTGGCTTACTTGGAAGATAACACCACTCGGCACATCAGTTAACCACTTAACTACTATGAAACTGACTCTAACAGACTCTGAAACTGTCTAATTGAGTCTAACTAAATCCAGAACTCAACTGAATGCCCAAAAATAGGGGAGGGAACCATTTTGTCTGCAGTTAACTGAATAGTAGGTGAAAATAACACCAGATGAAGTAAACCAGTGTAGTAGGGCGCCTTTCTATCTCTAGTTGGATGAATATAATAATAAAAGTTGTCAGTTAGATTGGTTAGAGCGCTCTAGTCATGCAAAACACCTCAATAAGCTCCCTGAATGATCGAGGAGGCCCAGTTAACTTATATTAATGGCCAAGTTGACTCCCCAAATGAAGGAGAAGGCCCAGTTCACTGAAACTGATGATCTACTGATGATGTAGGCACATGATTGAGTCAAAATACTTAGGATAAGTGGAAAATTAAGCTGTGAAGCTCAAATAAATGATGTGTGGTTGGAAAATGCTCCAACAAGGAACAGTAATTTGCAAATTTCTTTAAACCAAACAACGAACTTCAAACAAAGTAGACTTTGGATAATTGTCAAATTATATCACATAATATTCCGTGGAAAAGGAATTCTGCACTTGCCTTTGTCGTAGACTGTGTGAGAGCAAGTAGAGTATGTGATTTTGCATAATCGTCATTGAGCTGATCAAAAAAGGTGGCCTGGGAAGGGAGAAAACGCTGAGAACCTATTGTACTATTTCTGACAATCCTTTTGAAGAGGTACATGGATGGGGTTTCTGATATGAGTTCTTGTTGTATTTTAGAGAATAGGTTCATGTAGCTGTTAGGCAACTGCAACACATAGATATTTGTTTTCAGCTCTTAGTATAAGCAGTAAAAAGGAAATTTCAATGCTCAACTGAAAAGTATAGAAAAAAATAAACAGTAATTAATAGACTGGTGGATTTCATACCGTGGCAGTATTCGTTTATCCTTTCGCCATATTTGATGTGCAGCTCTTAGTTTTCTTTGTTATGCTTGCATGCAATCACAAGCGATGCGACAGAACCAATAGAGTATGCATTTTTTGAGTTTGATCAACCGTGTATTGTCATATTTGGTTTCAGCTTATGGGAGGATGACGAATTAGCATTTAATTAATTGAATTAGCCAAAAAATGGAAAGGAAAAGACATGTTGATGTATCTAGATACATGAAAAATTTGTTTATGCATGCAGAACTGAAACTGCTTTTACCTTTTCGACTTGTCATTTTCTGGGAGTTGAGGCATTTTCATTTCGCCTTTGTTTGAAGAGCTACTTTATGTGGCCATCTTGCACTTACTCAATTTTCTGAACAATTGCAAATGCATATTCATTTTAGCTGCTAGAAAGTGTTTGTAAAAACTTGCTATTTCAATAGTTGTAGTTGCAACAAATCAATTTTTTCTGTTCCATTTTTTTTTTCTTTCCTTTGTCTAATCTTGCTATGTCAATGTGTTGATATTTGACGAATTGAATAAGGAAAAAGGGGATAAAAATTACAGTCGCTACTTGCACTCTCTAATGCCAATGTTGGTCAAAGTAAAATGGAACAAGTTTTCAAAATGCAATGGCAATATCAGAGCGACGGATTTTGCAAAATGTCAACGACACTACATGCACTTGCACTAGTTTGCTTTTCTATGGTGGAAGCAAATGGACATTGTGAGTCATGATGGTAATTTAGCATATTTGCAATTTTCATCCACAAAAAGAATCTGTAAATATTCTCAAGGGTATTGAAAGGAAAATAGCATGGTGATCTGTCTAATAAGCTTATGAAATTTGGAACTCGATATTGTCATATGACAATATTGTCCAGAAATGGTCAATCAGGGAGCCATATATTGTTGTTTCTTTTGTCACAAGCAATGGAAAATTATGGTTATGTATGAAAGAGGAAAATGCATTTTGTCTTTCGCACTTTTGCAACATGTCAATGTTAAAGTCACCAACAATCACAATAAATTCATTTTAACAATTGCCTTTTACGATACGAAGAAGAATGGAATATAGTTCTTCATTTTCTACATGCGGCACAACATAAACATTTGCTAATTTCGCAATAGTCTTATTAATTACGAAATGTGGAATTGTTGCCTCGAAAAAAATTTGTTGTATAACTCAATTTTTTTTTTCAAGAACAATCTTTTTTCTATAACATGTAAGGACACTATGCATATTGTGTGTATATTGGTGAAAATACTTTTTTGCAAGTAGGAAATCAATTGACAAACAACCTGTATGTGTTTCTTGTAAGCAAAGGACATCAGTTTTGATTATTTCATAGGCATTTATAATATTGTCAATAAGAATAGCAGGATTTGTGTGTTCAACGAGCATAGCAGTAAATGTGCTTTATTTTCCATTTGTAGAAAGCCATATTGAAACTCCAATGTAGCTTCCTTCTGGAGCCTATCCATTTCCTTAGAGACTTTGCAGGAGATGCATAAATTTCTTTGCTCTAATTTGTTTACAAAGTAAAGAAAATTCATTTCTCTAACGCATGACAATGTCGTGTATACTAGTCCATGCCGGTGAACCCCTTCTGGATCAAATGCCAAACTATCCATTGTAAGCCCTTGTGACCTATGAATTGTTCATGTGCATGCTAGTTGAATGGGAAATTGTTGACGAATAGTTTGTATTTTAGTTACTAATGCCATCTTCCTAGTTATTCTTTTGATAGGTGTCCATGTACATGGAATGTTTGAAGCGAAATGGTGTTGCATTTTTGTTTGTTGCATTGAGCCAGTTGATGCTAGACTAAATTCAATCCATACTATGTCAATTGCATTTGACATGAAGTCCCTAAAAATTCCTTTTGCACAGTTTAATAGGTCATCATCAATAGAAAAGTTTCCTCCAACTAGTTCAGCAAGCATGTTTTGTTTTAAAACAATTGAAAACGATAAGTCTAGTTTGTCATTTTGATGAGAATTTGATTCCAATGTGCCTATTTTCTTGTCAATTGCTTCCAATGTATATGACTTTGTTTGGACAAGTGCCAACATGTTTTTGTTGTGCTCATCAACATCCTTGTTTCTATAGAATAGAAAGGGGAATGTCAGGTCATTTAGGCGGTGTTCTATAGCAATGCTCATTTAATAAATGAATGTTAGAGTCTGTTTGTGTACATATTCGAATTTTGTTCAAGATTGAGACAAATATTGGGTCTTCTTGTCTCATGAATTATGTCAGCTGGAAGTATTTCCCATTTTGTTGCCAAAAGTTGTAAGGGAGTGGGTGTGAGTCAATGCTTACTTTCTCAAATATCCACGAATCTTTCACGGGTTGTTCTTGACACAAATATCCATAGAAGATGACATCTAGGTTTCCAAATGGATAGTTGGGAGTGTGCATAATTTCATGCAACCTTTTTCCAATATTCCATAGCATTCGAGCACCAATAAAACAAACTTCATCTATTAGTAGAATTTGAAGTTGTTCAAAATCCTTGGACAATATATTCAATGAATTGGAACTCAACGGAAGCATGTCTATTAGTGTTAGAGGTAGATGTAGTGTTGAATGCACAGTAATGCCATCTGCATTATGTGTAGATCTTATAGTGAAAGAAACTAGATGCCCTTCTTTTCCAGAGGATTGTTGTACATGTCCTTGTTGTAGAAATGCAAAAGACCATGGTAAATTGCTTTGGCGAAAAATGTTTTACTTGTGCTTGCATGCTCACATATGAAGACATGCATTGGAGTTGTTGGATCATCCTTTTTTCTCAACATGATTTCCTTGATTATTGATTGTTGATCTTTGTTAAGTTTCTTCCTAATGTCATAATATGATTCTTTTCTAATGATGTGCAGAAGTTTCATAGTTTCAAATGTGTTGTCAGAGCCATTTATTGGTTTGTTGCAAAAGACTTTGTGCACAAGATCATTTTTAAAGTCATATCTATCACATATAGATGCATCATTTTGTTCTTGATCCGATGTTTCTGTCATAAGAAAACGTTCATTTCTATATTCAACTGTCTTGGACACTATGTCAATGTCACCCCAAAATGCTTTTGATTTTGCAACGAAATTTTGCTCAATTAGTTCTATGAACAATTTCTATGGAAGATGTGCTTATGCCCATGTTTCCAAACTTTTTCTCAGGACATAATCACTTTGCCTAAATGGCACAAACCACATCAATTTCTCCCTGTAGTATTTAAGTTTCCGATTCCTTGTGCTCATTATAGCGAACATAGCAGATGATTGTACTTCTCTTTATTTTCTAAGACAAGACTTTGAGCATGTGTAGTAAGAAGCATATTCATACAAAGTTATATGTTCAAGTTCAGGAGGTCTTGCAATGCACTTATCAATGAGCAACTGGCATAAAATGTCTTATGAATCATCTAGCTCTTGTTGCAAAAGTTTTGGTTTCTTTAGAACATAGGTTCTTTTCTCAATTGAACCTGTATTAATGAAGATTGTTCTCCTAGAACTTGTATGAATTGGAAAAGAAAGGACAATATAGATAGCTTGTCGTATATGCATTTCTTGCATATTCAAAAGTGCATTACCAAGCTTGTGAATTGTCTCAATGCTCCCATCATTGTCAAGCAAGCATTGCTCTTTTTGTTTTCAAAGCAGATGTCATTTTGCAATCCATTTTAGTAATGTACTATCTACAGTATGTTGTTGCAGCATAGGCATCTAGGCTGAATTGTGCATCTTTGTTCACATGCCATAGTGTTGGGATTTGTTTCGAGAATGCATTGATCCATATATCAGTCAAATATCTTTTTAGAAGCAATGTAGGTCGTTGCAAAACTGAGTGAAGAAGAAGAATGTACTCATCTCTTTCTATGTTCAGTTCTTAAAGAAACACATCAAAAGACATTTCTTTTATATTTATTCCATTCCAAGATTGATAATAGTTCCTTTGCTTTGGAAATGGTATTCTTGTTAGCATCTTCTAGAGGTTGCAAAATAGAAGTTCTATCCATTGGAGGGAAGGGGAAGTTAAATATACAAATAGAGTGTTGATATTTTGTGTAACTCTTCGTGTGATGATGTGTTAGAATATCCGCTAGTACATCTGCAAGCAACGAAGAATTCGAAGATAGATATCTGTCCACAAATATTGTTATTTTTTTATTAGAATACTGTCGGTACACATGAGCGTTTTTTATCCAAATTAAAGCATGGTCATGTTCATTGCCTCTGCTTTGAAATTTAGTAATGAAGAAATAGTCTTCTATATCTCCAAAAAATTCATAGTTGGACAATATTAAAGATCACAAAGCTACCATTCTATGTTTGTCGTACCACTACATATTACTAGGTTTTCCCTTATCAATGATTCAATGCTTGGATCAATGCCCTCTTTGTCAAATTTGCATGAATGCTTCTCTTTTTTATTTTTCAATGCATTGCAGAGAGGAGGCCAAAGATGTTCAACACTTTTAAAAGTAACAAAGAATATGGAGGGGGGAGGGAAAAGCTGTTGAATCACTGCTAAGACATCCTTTTCATATGTTCAAAGTAATCAGGAGATGTGCATATGCTTTTAAGACATTGCTAAGCAATTGGTGTTTTAATATCTTTGAATATTTGTTTTAGATCTTACGTCCTTTGCGACTAGCAATTTTCCTTTCAGCGGTCCTTTTCATATTGAAATCCATGTAGAAGTTGAAACCTAGTGGATTAGAACATGTGTTGATTTAAAAGTGTATTTGTATTGTGTTTTACAAATTATTTTGACATATGTTGCAATTCCCATTGCGATGTTTGCTGGTAAGTAAATTGGTCTATGATGTCTTCAGGTCAACTATATCCAAAGAACAACATAGGGAAGTCGAGTTCTTCAGAAAACTTGTCTTGGAAAATTCCCAATGGTTGTAATCCTTCGGAGGGTGCAATTTGTATAATTTTATTATCCGATATATTCTATCTGATGGGATTGCACAAATCCATGTACCATTGTTTCATTGTGAAGGTGTACGTTTGTTTCACTGCCACTGGAATCTATTATGTCTATATGTATTGGGGACTTCATGTTAGGTTCAATGTATTTCCCAACAAGTTTCTCCCACTTGTTGTCAATAACAATGCCCTTAGATATATAGAGTAGGGTTTGGAAAAGGTCATTTAAAGCAGTCATTACAATACAATGACAAACATTTCCAGAGAGTTAAGCATTCTTGTATTCTAGCTTTCTTTTCAACATGATTGGAACTGTCTTTGATTCTATAAAGATTCTAGGCAATCATTTTCTATATCTTGTCCAGGTTTGCAGGTACATTTATTATTGTCCTAGTAAGTGAAATTTATGCTTTTTTGTATCTAAGTTTCCTTATTTGAGCAGGCTAGTCTTGGTGACACTAATATTTCCTCCAATAGCATTAAAATTGCAACATAATCCATTTTTTGATTGTGACGAATTTGTGAAGGAATAAAAAATGTAGGTATCTGTTCAATATACAAAGATATTTTGCATATTTCTTATTCAATTTCAATAGTCTTTGAGCCATCATCCATCGAAAAAGATACATAGTTTATCATGGTAGTGTTGTTGACTTTGTCCATGTATTTTTTGAATTGCAATCGCTCACAAATGATGCAAGCATGTGTGGGTGTGTCCTGAATGAGGCTCAAGTATGCTTTAATTGTCGTGGATGCCTTTGCATTATATGTTTTTTCCTAATTGGGGGAACATGTTTCCGTGTTCTTATTCTTTGTTTTAGATTACACAATGGTATGGTTTAATGAAATGTTCTTTTGCAATACTATTGTCACTTTGCATGTGGTTATTTTGCTGTGCATTTTCTCTTCTTTTCTTCGAGACAACTTTCTTGCTTGTGAATTGCACAATGTCATTTCCAATGTCGATATTTTTTCACCTTGGAGCGAGGAAATTGCTATTTGCATTATGAATTTCTTTTCTACGCTTGAAGCTATGTCTGTTTACAGGAGACTTGCATGTAATGGTCGTCCTCTGTTGTTTTTTACGAAATGGCAAAAAATGCATGTGTGAATTGTCATTACCAAAACAAATTAGGTATATTGTGTTTGAAGAGCCATTTGTCGGATGGAATCTTTGGTAAATTGTCTTCAATTCCATGCTCTAGATGTCTATATTGATGTTAAGAAGATCACATATCCATTGCAGTGCAAATGCATTGTCTTCTATTGGTTGTAAATCTTATGGGTCTTTGCGGTCCGAGCATTCTCTAAAGTGATTCACCACCCCTTGCCTAATCTCAACATATGAATATCAGAAATGAAAAAGTACTGCAAGTGCATCAAACAAATAGTCTCCTGGCCCATAGTAGAATTCTTTTATTCAGAACAAACCATGGATAGCCAACATGCAGTCAATTTCTTCCGTATACAGTCCACACACTGTGAAAGCACATGATCTATTGAGGAAACTATCTTTGTAGAAGCTTGTTATTTATTCATCCACAATAGGAAGTCGTGAACACATATACGTAACAATGCCCACACAATAAAGCATATATTCTTGCACTTGCTATACCTGATGTTTCTAAATGGAACAACCAAAAGATCTCCTCTGGAATAACAACATGGGTGGGGCAACACAAATGTAAGGAATAAGCAATTATGCATATAAAGATGTAATTTTCACTTGCACAAGCAATTATACTCTCCATAAGACCAACAAAAGAACCATTTGCATGCTCTTGCAATAATTGGCTTAAATATACTTATAAATGATTCAGATGCTCAATCACCTATGGAAATTGCCACTGAAACATTTATAATTTCTCAAACATAAATATTTCCTTCAAAAAGAAATATTTGCACCATGCATTATGTATTCCAGCCGATATTACATACCAACAAATGAATTTCTAGACAATATTGATTTTGAAATGTTGCCTTTGAAAAACTTTGTCAACAATATTTGGACTATGTATGTCTATGCTAGAAGCATACGACACTTGATATCTTGACATCTAATCTGTCTATGTTAGAAAGACAATACACTTGATTTCTTGATACCGATACACACAATCAATACTATCTAGTTCTAAATGTAGATTGTAGAAAAGAAGACCATAACATTGGTTTACATAGCCTTGAAAAGACAAGGTTGCTTTAATTTCACATCGAAGCACAAGATGCAAGAAAGAGATATGAAAACGCATATGTAGTTGGATGAAACACCTGGTTACCAATGCTACTGAAACAAGCTCAGCTCGTTGATCCAAGCCCTCTATACGTGTCCCATAAGTGCATATACAAAGACAAATGCCATTCATTGCTTTCATCAAATGACTATTAAATTGCCCAGCACATGTTATTTTTTCCCTTTTTCCTCCTAAAGATAACAAAAGCAGAAATGCATCAATATTTACATTATGTGAAATTTCATAACAATAAAAAAAAATAGTTAGTTTCTCCAAACACAAGATAGGCTGCTAATATAATCCAGAGAGAAATTTTTTTTCATCACCAAATTCTTTTACATTTTAAATGGAATAGGAAATCCTATCATTCATGCCTTAGTCACATCAATGTAAAACGAATAGTCTCTTCACATACTAATTCATTGAACTTTTTTAACGCAAGTGCATAGCTAGCTGAATTTTGTATGCTACTAACAATAGTAAACAAGAAACAGCTGAAATAAACATCACTTCATCTAGAAGAAAGCTAATGTAGAAAGCCTTTGGTTAAGTATGTTGTCACATGGACAACCATAAGTATTGATGATAGTTACTAATTGATTTGGTAGTTTCAGTGGGTACCTTAGATATCTTAATTATATTTAATAGGTGATAGTGATTAAGATTATTGGATTGGACAAATTATTGAACTAGCACTAACATCATATCTATCAACCGTTGTAAGTGATCCAATCATTTTAGTTGTAAATTTCTATTATTATTTTAGATAGATCTAATTTGGTTGTAGCTTAACCCAACTAGAACGTATACTAATATGGATATGAACAAATATAGTTTGATTTCTTATGACCGCAATTGTTCCCATTGTTAGGTTACTGCCCTTCATTTCCTATGATGCCTAGAGGTTGACTAGGTTTTGTTATCAAGTCTCATCAGGATAGTAGTTTCTTAGGGATCTTGCACATAGTTTTGGTAGGCCTTTGGACATTGACCCCTCTTACAATTCAAGCACTTGAAGTATTCTAGCAAATATATTGGTGGAAATGGATATTTGAGAAGGTATGCCTCTAAGTATTAAGATAATTATGGATGGGAGTGTAGATTCAGTTTTTCCAAGAAGGCCTATAGAAAGAAGTCACGAAGCCCAAATGTGGAGTTAAAGCGTCCTAAAGCGTGAAGGGAATAGTAGAACGCTGAGTCGAGACAAAAATCAATGCAAACACATACTACAGAAGGTGTTTCATAAATGTCAATTGAAGGGTTAGAAGTGACTACTGAGCATATCTAGAAGGACATGACTATAATAAAGCAAAAATAATTTCTTCGTCACGCCGAAGAAAACTCCCTAAAACATATTCAATAAGGGATATTGAGTCCATTGAAATGGATCTTTGGAGTAAGATACATGTTAGAAAAACAGGGTCGCATAGCAATAACAAAAAATAAGATGCAAATATAAAACACATAAACACAATACAAGAGAGACACCAATATAACATGGTTCACACAAGATGGGCTACGTCCACACAGAAATTACCAGTCCTTATTATTATACCATCCAACAAATGAAGGGATACAACCTGCAACACATCCGTTGCAACTTCCTCTTCACTCTCTCATGGTCTCTCTTACACAATCATAGAGATATTTTCAATGCTATAATACACAACCATATTACAATGTTTTCCTTTTAAAGAGGGATTACCGTGGGAAAATACTATGGAACACCCAATACCATGGGCCCGCAAATCACTCATTATTGACCAAGTCACGACTATGAAATAACAACATTTTAGAAGGCATTTTTGCTATGGGGGTGATGCCCTCGAACCCCCACCAGGGGGGGCTCCTAAAATGTAGTCTCCACCCTCGTGGACCCCCCATGGCGACTATATTGGGGGGGAAATCCCCCCCAAACCCCCCCGTCATGGGTTGGGATCTAGACACGGCTGAAACACGACCTATGAATAAGGAAGATAAGGCTCCACTACCAACAATCTCCCACTTTGAGGCTGATCACAACAACTACGCCGTTGATGCACTTGTTGGACTATGCTTTGAACCTTGGACTTGGAGAATTTCTCATCTTCACCTTCATGCTTGAAGGCCAACTGAAACCGAGCAAGAAATCAATTTCTCTCTCTCATTACCACCTTTGTCAACATGTCTGTAGGAATTTGGCTAGTGTGTTATATCTTTTCCTACTTCAATAGTTCAACTTCCAGAACAAATCATATGAAATGGTACATGAGCTGTATATGTTTAGTCTTAGAATGGAAGGATAAGTTATTTGCAAGATGAAAGGCACTCTGATATCACTATACAACCTGCTATTATCCTTCTTCTTACCTAATTCCTCCATGAACCTCTGTAACCAAATCATCTCTTAACTAGCCTCTATAGCAGCAACATACTCTGCTTCCATTGTTGAAAGTGAAACAACCTTTTGTAGTTTTGAAATCCAACTTACTGTTGTTCCACCTATAGTAAATACATACCCTGTAGTGATCCTCCTTCTATCTTTATCACCTACCATATTTGCATCAACATATCCCTATAGAATAATTTATGAACCTCCAAGACATAATGCATGAGTGGTAGTACCTCTCAAATACCTGTACTTCCTTCCAATGTTATTTACCTGGATTGTTCATATACCTGCTCACAACTCCTACTGCATGTGCAATATTTGGTCTTGTGCACACCATGGCATACATCAAGATACCAAATGTTGATGAATAGAGAACCCTGGACATGTAATCTATCTCTTCTCGTGTCTTGGGACACGTCTCCTTACTTAGTTTGAAATGGCTGCCAAAGGTGTACTAACTAGCTTTTCATTCTGGATTATAAACCTCTCCAACACCTTTTGTATGTACTCACCCTGATACAATATCAATTTGCGATTTTTCCCATCTCTTGTTATTCTCATACCAAGGATTTGCTTTGCAGCACCCAAATCCTTCATCGCAAATGATTTAGCTAACTTCTTTTTTAGCACATTTATATCCTGCATGTTAGAACTTGCGATAAGCATGTCATCAACGTACAATAAAAATATAATGTATCTTCCATTATATAGCCTCTTGAAATAAACAAAGTGGTCAGAATTACATCTACTCTAACCTTGTTCTGTCATAAACCTGTCAAATTTTAAATACCACTGCCTTGGAGCTTGCTTCGGGCCATACAAACTCTTCTTCAACCTATATACTAAATTATCCTTCCCTTTGACCTCATACCCCTGTGGCTGCTGCAAATAAATATCTTCCTCCAAATCCCCATGGAGAAAGACCGTTTTTACATCTAACTGTTTAAGATGCAAATCTTATACCACCACTAGACTTAAAATAGTTCTAATTGAAGTTATTTTAACAACAGGAGAAAATATTTCATCAAAATCTATACCTTTCTTCTGTGCAAACCCCTTTACAACAAGTTTGTCTTTGTACCGCTTCTTTCCTCCATCTTCTTATTTCAACCTGTAAACCCATTTACTACGCAATGCTCTTTTTACTGCAAGCAATTGAACCAAATCCCAAGTTTGGTTTCTTACCAATGAGTCCATCTCCTCATTCATGCCTTGTTCCCACTTCTTTCTAGTTTCCACCTGCGTTGCTTCGTCATAACATTCTGGTTCACCAGAGTCAGTCATCAATAAATAATACATTGAAGGATAATATCGTTTAGGGAGTCTACTTGACTTGGTAGATCTTCTAACACTTGCAAGAGTTTGAGGTACCTGCTATTGTTCTTGATTTTCTGGCTGGAACTTCATTTTCTTTCATTTCATCAAGCACTGTGTACTATGTGTTTTTCTTTTCCCATTTATTTCCTTGCAATTAATCTTTATCTATGACCTTTTCATTGAATACCACATCTCTACTCCTAATGATTTTGTTATTTTCATAATCCCATAAGCGATAACCAAAATCATCAACCCCATATCCAATAAAGGTATATTTTTTGGATTTAGCATCAAGCTTTGTTCTATTTTCTTTATCAATATGGACAAATGTTTCACAACCAAAAGTTCTCATAAACAAGTAGTTTACCTTTTTACTTGTCCATGCCTCCTCTGGAATACCACCATCCAAAGCACTTGAAGGCCATCTGTTTGATAAGTAAACAACAATATCTACAACATCTGCCCAAAACTGTAAGGGCAACCCTGCATGCAATCTCATACACCTTGCCTTACACCTTTCCTTACAAGATCAGATTTCTTTTCATAGCAGGAATATGCCTTACATCTTTCAACATCCATTCACCTCCATTCTTTAACTTTATATGTACCTTACCCATTCCAACAATTTTACATGGTTCATCATCACCCAATAAAACATGTCCAAAATCACCTGGAACATAATCATGAAATAATTTCGTATGGGGTGTAGCATGACATGAAGCCCCTGAATCTACTACCTAGTAATCACTGTATTATCTAATGCAAGAATCAAAGCATCTTGTAACACATCACCTGCTACATTTGCTTACTGAGTAGTCTCCTATTGTTAATATCCTTTCTTCTTTAGAGATCTGCAGTCTTTATTCATATGTCCTTTATTTCTAGAGTTCCATCACTCTATCTTTCCCAGTCTGGACTTGGATCTTCCCTTCCTAGAATTGTTGTGATTACCTGGGCTCTTTCCTCTCTCCCTTTGTCTTCCCCTGCTCTCCATTGTCAACGCATTACATGATGTTGAATTGTGCTTTTCCTTCGCATTTCCTCACTAAGAATAATACCAACAACATCATCAAATTTCTAAGTCTTTGAACCAGAGACAGAGTTACTTACAACCATGACCAAGTCGTTCCAACTTTCTGGCAATGAGCACCATATTAGAAGATCCCTAACCTCATCATCAAATTTCACATTTACAGAAATTACCTGATTTGTAATAGTATTAAATTCATTTAAATGATCAACAACAAATCCACCTTCTGACATCTTCATATTAAATAAACGCTTCATTAGAAATACCTTGTTGGAGGCCGAGGTTTTTTCATACAGTTTACCCAATGCGGTCATTAGACCCTCCATTGTATTTTCTTTTGAGATATTGAAAGCCACTGACAAATCTAGGCACAACTGTATTGTTCCCAGTGCCTTTCCGTCAAGAACATCCCATTCTTTGTCCTTCATAGTCACCAACTTTTTTTCTTTTCCTCCCAACGGTAGGAATAGATCCTTCTGATACAGATAGTCCTCCATTTTCATATTCCATAACTGGTAGTTTTGGCCGTTAAATTTATCGACGTTAAACTTTCCTTCTTCCGCCATTGCTCCCAGTCAAACTAGGAACCCTTCTTTCCTGTGAGTTTATCTACCAAATAGACCTTTGGCTCTGATACCAATTTCTAGAAAAACAGGATCGCAGAGCAATAAAAATAAACAAGTTGCAAATATAAAACACATAAAAAATATACAAGAGAGACACCAATATAACGTGGTTCACCAAAGATGGGATACGTCCACACAAAAATTGTCAGACCTTATTATTATACAATCCAACAAATGAAGGATACAACCTACATCACATCCCCAACAACTTCCTCTTCACTCTCCCACAGTCTCCCTTACACAATCATAGAGATCTTTTCAATGCTACAATACACAACCGTATTGCAATGCCTTCTTTTTAAAAAGGGATTACTATGAGAAAATACTATGGAACACCCAATACCATGGTCTCGTAAATCACCCATTATTGACCAAGTAATGACTATGAAATTACAACATTTTACAAGGCATTTTTTTCTAAAATTTTTGCTACGAAGGTGCTGCCCCCTTGGACCCCCATGTCGATTATATTGGGGGGGGAATCCCCCCCAAACCCCCTCACCATGGGCTGGTATCCAGAAACGGCTGAAACACGACCTCTGAATAAGGAATATCAGGCTCCACAACCAACAATACACCCCTATTAGTGGAAGTCGAGAAATCTGAATTTCTTATGCTCCAAGAAACTGGGAAGGTAGGGAAGAAGTTAGTTGAGGACTAGGAAGAAAATTTAAAGAGTTTAATAGTCAATTAGGAATATTGCACATAGTTTTGGTAGGACTTTTCACATCGACTCCTCTTACAAGTCAATCACTTGAAATATTGTAGCAAAGATATTGATGAAAATGGATATTTAGGAAGGTATGCCTCAAAGTATTAAGATGATTATGGCTGACCATACTCATTGTTATATATTGGAGTATAATGAAACAAAAAGTGGATGAATATGGATGGCCATATTCATCTTATGAGCATCTGGTAGAGGGGTGCAGATTCTCTTTTTTATTTCAAGAGGACCTACAAAAGAAGTCACCATTCCAATGTGCAGTTAAAGGGTCCTAAAGTGTGAAGGGAATAGGAGAAGCCTAAGTCAAGACATAAATCAATGCAAAGGCATACTAAGAAATTTTTTTCATGAATCCTAATTGAAGGGTTAGAGGTAATTGTTGATCATATCTAGAAGGACATGACTAGAATGAAACAAAAATTGTTTCTTCCTCATGCCAAAGAAAAATCCCTAAAACATATTCAATAAGGGATGTTGATTATTTTATCCCTTGTTGTGAGAAATTTGGTTCAATCAGTTCTTCTAAAATAATAACCCTAGATAGATTAGTGGAAATCAAGAAACTTGATTTTTTTATGCTCCAACAAACTATGAGGGTAGGGAAGAAGTTAGTGGAGGATTAAGAAGACAATTTAAAGAGTTTAATTCTTTAGCAATTTTTTCTTATTGAAGTATTGTTTTATTGTAGTCATTACCTATACATAATTTAGTTTCGAGAGTTATGATACAACATTTCATTAGAAAACATCAACAAATTCTTGGACACATGCACAAGATTGATGAGAAACACGTTGTTTCATGTTCTAGTAAATGCTACCAGGCATCACCCATTATATTGGAAGCTACAACTTCAGTGGAAAAAATCTCATTTATGGTGGAGATTTTATGCTTTTGTTATTAACTTCATAATGCATTGTATTCCCAAAAGGGAAAAAAAATACACACTATAAAACATCATACACGAACAATCATTGGGAAAGAAAAACAGATCCAAGGAAATTCTAAAAAAACTAGCAATTAGTAACATGTAAAATAGTAGAATAGTAAAACAACAATCACTGAAGAGTAGAACAACTTGAAAAACTAATGACATGTAATGAATGTGAAAAGTAAGTCTATCCATATAAACTCAAAACTATAGCTAGATCAAAACATTCTTTGGTAAGGAATTTGTAATCTATAAACAAAAAACAGAAAGGAAAAATTAAACTACAACATTCATATAGATTTCCAATGAACACATAAGATAGGAAAATACAACTATTTAAAAAAGAACTCTCTTTTTTTCATAACATAAGTAGATTCATTATTGTCTATAATTTATCATCATGCACAATCTCATTTTCAATATTTAAACTTTCTGATGCCACCAAAAGGTTCCAAGATTTGTTTTCCAATTCTTGTTTCTGGTCTCAAATGTTTTCAAAGACAATAAAATTCACAATCTCATTTTCAATATTTAAACTTTCTGATGCCACCAAAAGGTGCCAAGATTTGTTTTCCAATTCTTGTTTTTGGTCTCAAATGTTTTCAAAGACAATAAAATTCTGAAACTGAACACATCGATAACAAAGAATATCAAGGTTGAGTTTCAAAAGTTGATTCTTTTTGCGGTAGGAAATATAGTCACAGATAAATGCCTATATTATCGGCATTTTTATATCAATCATTCCTAGCTATTCGATTTCACAAAAGATCGAATCCAAAAAATATGTCATGGAGAAGAAACATGTTCTAGATAGAAACAAGAGGGTATTTTCAATATTTATGTTTTCAAAGACAAAACTAGTGCCCTTATGCATAATCAACATTTCACTTAGAATAGATAAACATTGTTGATGGACAATAAACACCCATTTTCACTCACTTGATAAGCTATCATTTACACTATTATTATATATTCATCACAACATTTAAATCAAAATCAAAATATCATCATTGCTAAACATATTTTAGTCATTTTATTGTACTATGATTTAGAATCTTAGAGATGATTTTTTTACCCTATGTGATTTTTTTGTTTTTTAATTTCATTAATGATAAGTTTAGATAAATATTTATTTTTATTATCAAACCATAACTTCATAATAATTTAATAAAATCCACTTTTACACAATATGGGAGGGAAACAATAAGATTTAAATAGTGTATCTTTCTCAATAAAGAATCAGTATAATACGTTTACCGAGTCACAATGGGATAGGTTTTTTTTTAAAGCTAAGTTTGTATTAAAGAAATATAGATTTACATCAACCATAATTTAGTAGTTTAGGTCAGCCTCATGGGAAACTCGACCAGACATAAAACAAAAAAAATTCAACAACATAAAAGGAGTTTGATATGTTATGTAAACACTACTAATAAACATAATAACCCTCCCAATATCACGATGATCATTGATTATAGAAATAGGGGGCACCTTTTGCTTGGGATCATTTTCCATGTCAGGCATCTGGACAACAACTTCATAGTCTTTGCTAGTGGTAGTATTAATGAGAAAATTTAGCTTCTCATGATTTTTTCCATTTTGAGTAGGAGCCCAGCTCATTCTTCCTTGGTATTGAGCATAACCTTACCCAACAACGACTTTGTGGTCGAATACAGAGCCAACGTTTTGTAGTATTTGGTATCATGGGTTTGCGTGTTCTTGAATTCCCGAACCCAAGGTCGTATTTTAGCTTCAATATCTTCTTGGCCAATGTAATGTTGCTCCTCTTTGGCCCATTGCTCAGTCTAGGCTATTTGTTCTTGAAGATTTAATGTAATTTCATGATAATAGGTCACTTTATCCTCCTAATCTTCCATCCACTCCTTGGAGCGATTTCTTCTACTACTGTCGTGTTGTATATGTCTACCTCAACCACGACCAACCATGGAGAGCATGGTCAGAGGGGTCACTCAGCAAGGGAGAAAACCTGGGCGAACAAAGAGGCCAACAAAACCCCTAAACAAAGCCAGGATCGAGCATGCTTGGAGGAGAGAGAGGGAGTCTCTAATCACTCTTGAAACCAGTGGGGTATTGGTAGGTAGATAATTGGGGTATTTCCTAGTGAAAGTATTAACAATAGGCACATGTGGTATATATTGAACTTAATGACAACTTGCAAACTCCTCCACTACCTCTAAATGCATCAAAAGTTGGAAATATTTTTGTGAGGCAATTAAGAAGCATTTATACCTACCTGGATACCCCAAAAATCTATTGGATCAAATTGTTTTCAACTCGTATAGGGACCAAGACAGGTCGTGCCACAATTTATTGAAGTCTTCAACAACCTTCACATTCAGCTACAAATTCCATATCCAAACAAGGTATTCATTATTAAATTTAATTCATGTTTATTTGATTTTATTCACGATGAAGTTTCTATGTTTGAAATAAATACCTTAAACCTGGCTTTCCAATGGGCCTTCACTATCGAGCGCAAATTTTAACGTTGCCATATTTTTCCTTGATGATAGAACCCTAATTTTGTTGCCAAACCTCAAAATCATAGTGTTCCTATGAGCCTAAGGTACTCCTCACCTTTATCTCTAAAAGTGGTCTCATTACCCAACCCTAGCACACTTGATCCCTCCCTCACTATACTCACTTAAGACCACACTATCACATCTGACATCTCCCTCTTCACACACAACTGCCAAATTTAGGATTAGATGTTCACAATGATCCTTGATAATGATAGTCAAAATAATCTTGTTTCTAAAACCCTTTTTCAATGTCTTAAGCTCCTTACCACCCCTCACCTTTCTCCCTACAATTTGGGATGGGTGCAACTTAATGTACACCATTTACTTATCCATTAATGTTGTGCCATCACATTTGTGATTGGATGTTGTGCCATCACATTTGTGATTGGCCCCTTCAAAGATACAATAGACTACAATCTCTCACCCTTGAATTTCTTAGACCTCATCCTAGGCCTCCCCTCCTAACAACAATGCCACACTATTTATAATGCTCATCACAATACCTACACCCTAGTCAAAGAAAATCACACTTATAAACTCATTGTTTCCAAACCCACTATGTAATATCCCGATTTTGACCCTATTTGCATTAAAATTGTAAATGATGTAAATATCGTTATTAAATCATGGCGAGGAGCTCAAGGCCAGGGCCCCACCATCGATTTAGCGTTTTATGTATCGGAAATTAAAAAAAAAATCGATGCATATGGTTCTTGTGCTAGCCACGCACAGTAGAAATTAAGACATCATGTAAATATGAATTTTAATGAAATACCCACGACTAGCTATGCAATGCAACAAGAGATGGGGGCATGATTCTGCAAGGAATAAGGAGGGAAATTATTCAAACCCTTGAGCCAATGGTGTTAAGCCAATTGTCAATGAATGAACCCCAACTACCCATTTTGACTTATGCACCCAATCATTTAATTCTTCCAAGAGTTGGTTGAGGTAGTTAATGCCTTGGGAAGGAAGAGGTATGGCAGCCAATTTCGTGCATGGGCAAACCATCAACCTAGGAAAGCGTATTTTTGCTTCTGGGGCAAGAAAACACCCACGAAAGTGTGCCCAAATCCATTCTTCACCCATTGTCTTTGCTCTCTCATGGAGTCTAAGCTAGCTGGGACTTTCTCCTTCACATTTTCCATCATTTTCCTGCAAGTTCCATAGTTGGGAACTTGTTTTTGTATTGCACAGTGGCTGGGAGGAAGGGAGTCACGCTTTGGGGGTTTATGGAGGCCAGTTATGTCCCTTGAATGCTCATGAACGTTTTTTGAAAAAAAAATTGCTCTCCCAAGGTTGATTCCCCATCTACCATTTAGTTTTTGGTTGCCCACGTTTTCCTCATACCCAACACTTGTGATTTTGTTGTTATGTGCATCCCTGTTTTGGTTTGAACTTGTGAGCAAGAAATTCAAAGTGGAAGAGGACCAGAATTGGCTTGATAAACCTAGTGATGAAGGAAACCTCTCCAGAAGATCCAAAGGGCTAGCTACTCTTCTATGCACAGCTTGAACAATACTAGATTAGAAGGTATGGCCTAAGGGACTGTGTAGTGGTGAAGGGAATACTTTCTTGTATTGGGCGTGTAGGTAATGTGGGTACCAAGCTAGATAGATATGGTATAGGTATCCATAGCTCTGTGGGTGAGCCACTAGCTTAGCAATTCATTCCTTTCCATCTCCTTAGTAGCCTGATAAACCTAACTGTGGATTGGATTGGTTGATATTGATGTATCTTTGGCTATGTGTGAGTCTGTTGTTCCCCTTTCCTTGTAGAAATCATGCCCAGCTCAGGGGTGGAAGTTGTGTTGAGATATTGATGAGAACAACTGGCCTATGGTTGGGTGGAACGTTACAGTTGCATAGCCAGTTGCTCGGGACTACTTCGTTTCAAGATAAGTATTCTCTTGTATTTATTCTGCAATGTCTTTATTTAATGACTATCATGAAAATGTGAATGCATGTTAGATTTGTAGTTGAATTCGCTTATGTTGTGTTTCTTACATTTATACATCTGCATATGTCTTTTTATATTATGTGAATTTTTATTTAGTAATCATGGGGCCAGATGCCCAGTTTTAGCATCACATTCTCTCCATCACACTAGTATGATGGGAGGGGGCATGACACACTAATCAACCCCTTGACTAGCTACATCAACTCAACACCAACAAGTGCCTTCCCCTCTCAAGTCCTCTCTAGAAATAATTCACCCTAAACCACTTGTTTCCACAACCTTGATCACACACTTGTTTCATAGTTCTCTTCAATCTATTTTTTCCCTAATCTTATTGCTTTCAGCATGAACTCAACTACAAGGAAATACATCTTATTCGATACCTTGGCTGCATATATACCCACCATGAAAATATATTACACATGTCTCATAGATTTTTGTGCACAACAACGCGATCCTCAACACCAATAATGCCATTTTTCTAGAACAACACTTTCTTACCAGCTACAGTCCGCTGTAGGCATCTTCCATTCTCCAAATTTTAATTGTCCTCTTTGATTGACTCAACCACTAGATATTCCTCCAGTAACATATTGTCACAACACAATGCTCAACATAAACTCACACATTTGGACCAAAACAAGCCACTACATCTTGATAGAAAACAAATTCACCCATTGTTGGATCAATAGCTCCAGTGCACCGATTCTCAACCCTCCCCAATAGGCTTTTACCTAGTTGTATCAGCACTACATCAATCACATTTGAATTTATTAGACTCCACTATGTCGATTAGTAGGTTGTAAAATCTCCAGATACTTTTCAAACACAATGATTGACTTTCAAATATTCCTATAACTTTGGCATTGAAAATCTATGTAGAGTGCCTCACATCTTTATCATAGTCAACATCTTTAGGAAATAGTGTTAGCATTGGCAATATCCTTAAAGTGAGCCATCTCCTTAAAGTGAAACTAGGACTACAGGAAAGCATTAGGTTTCTCTCTCATCAAGAGACTTAATTTCACTGCCATCCTACTCTATCATGCATAAGTAGGCAAGATCCTTCTTGGTATGTGTTATTATTTTTCCAAACATATGGAACACATATTGTTGTTAGGGCAATAATTATGGGACTACATTCCCTCTCTTAGCTAATTTTTCATATGGACAGACACCATCTTCAAGACAACATGGTAGAAGTAGATCCTCAATTGCCCTTTTCTGGCCTAGTTACACATTCAGTGCTTTTATGCTCCCTCACTCTTCCTCTCAATTTAGTTGCCCCCCTAATTCACACAAATCATATAATGTACATCATTCAACTTCCAACTTCTTGTATCTACACAATTGTGGCCATGGCCATTCTACATAGTTCTCCTACTTCTAACACATAAATCTTTCTTAGTTTTTGGATAGCAGGCTCTCAACAACCATAATACTACACCTTATTGGAGCTAGTTACACTACTTGCCAACAACATTTTGTATGATGACATTCTTAAACCAGGAGGCATTGAGGATACACATCACCTCATTTATGTCACAACTTTGTATATCACCATTCCCATAAGCAATAGAATCACTTAGAGTTTTTAGTGGACATCACCACTTTAGGGCCTTAACATTCAAAAATATTTACTCTAGGCCTCTAGAGTCACTAATCCATTCTCCCCCGGTTTCTACATTATTGCTATTCCTACCGAAGGATGCTTTCAAACTAAACCATGATGAATTGATGTATATAGAGACCTGGGAACCCTCCCCAAGGAGGACGCATTCACCTAACCACCATTATCCAATTCAACAAAGTAACTGTTGAGGGTTCCTCGTTTCTAGTTCCTATTTGACATGAATGCAGTTGTGTGTGGAAATCTAGATGCATCTTGCCAAATGTAGGGATTCATGCATTATTATTTTAATATTTTCTCATATTGCGTGGACACTTTGTCTAGCTATATAAAACTAGTTGTTCATCCAAATAATGATTAAGCCCTTTATTGCCAAAGAGAACTAATGCACTCTCTATTATTCTTATTGTGTTTCTTGATATTGAATATTATATGGGTTTTTTTTTGCCTTTGGTTGCTTTGCTTCCTCTCTAACCTAGGTTTTGTAGGTTACAAATTTCAAATATCATAAATGGAATAGGGGCTATAACCATTTTCTCCCCACAAACATTGTACAAGAAATACCATAGAATAATTCCCATTTGACCAATATTTATAACATCACATCACTCTCTCTATTCCTAAGGCTTGTTATTCCACCTCTAGCCCAAAAGGCTTTCGTCTCCTCACCAATCAACCAAATTCTAACAAGGACATACAATAACAATTCCTTCCCTCAAGTATGTGGTTCCTTCCTAGTGGATAAGGAAGGAGAGAACACTCGAGTACATTTGCTAAATTAGTTTTGTAAGCCTATGCTAAATTTATTTGACCAGCCTATTGAATTGCTGTTAATTTTGTGTATGAGATGTTTAATATACATCATTTAATCTTTCTAGAGTCTGAAAAATTGATAGGAAAGAATTATAGTTTATGGAGTCATAAGATACTTACCATTCGCGAGTTCAGAGATCTTGATCAAATCATCACAAGAAAATAACAAAGACTAGCAAATGATCTCAAATATTATGATTAAATACATAAATAGGATTTAGTTTTTCTCAAATTGTCAGTAGAGAACACATTACTTCATTAAGTACGAAATGCCACTATAGCACTTGTAATATGGACAAATCTCAAGAACAAGTATCAAGCATTAGATGCAGGGTGGTCCTTGTATTTGAAAAATATTTTGTTTTCCTCTAAGTTGCAGGAAGGAAGGTTTGTCTTAGTATCTACTACAACTCAAGGATCTCCATGATCGATTATCCACTATTGAGTAGCCAATGGATGATGAAGATATGGTTGCTTTGGTGATGCGAAGCTTGTCGACATCCTTTGATTAATTTGTTGAGTCCTTGCATCTAGTTGGGGAGAATCAACAACTTATGTTTGAGAATTTATCAACACTTCTTCTACAAAATGAAAGGGGTCTAGATTAGACATAAGCATTAAATCCATCCACTATAGAAGGTGCATTTAGTGCATGGTTCAAAGGCAAAGATAAACATAGTGATCATGGCATGAGCGAGGCTAGCAATGCATCTAAGAGGTAAAAATTTAGATGGTATTACTATAATAAGCCTTGACACTTCAAGATAGATTGTCAACAAATAAATCATGTTTGAGAAAGCGGTCAAATGAAATAAAGACACACCAATGTTGTTGAAGGAGGTGAAGAAGAATTAGCAGGTGATTGTATTTATGGAATCACATAATCCATCAACCAATTCTAAAACTTGGTATTTCAACTTGGGTGCATATTGCCACTACACTTGCCATAGAGACTAGTATGTAAAATTCATTGAAGATAAGAGTAACAGTGAACCTATTTATTTGGGTGATGGATGAAGTCACTGTGCTAAAGAGTGTGGGGATGTTCATGTCATATTGAACCATACTTTAAGTTACAACTTCAATACAGTTAGATATGTTCTTTACATGAACAAAAGTATGATATCTATTAGTGGGATAACTAAGAATCCTAATCTTTGTGTAAACTTTCAAGGAAACAAGTTTATGGTTACTACTGTCCATGATAACAAGGTGATTGTTGTTGGTATTGGTGAAAAAGGGTTGTATAAACTTGTTTATCTAAGGACAACAAAGGAACATAATTGTGGTAGAGATCAATACCAATATACCTTGGCATGAAAGGTATGGACATATAAGACATCAATATGATCTATACTTAGTAAGATTAATAGGATGGATGGCCTTCCATCCATTTAGGAATATCAGAATGTATGCACAGGTTGTCATATGGGAAAAAAACATCAAATTTCATTTGATACAGATAAAGCATGGAAAACCAATGGAATTTTTTACATAGTACATGCTGATCTACATGGTCCAATGAAGGCACCCACAATATATAGAACCAAGTATTTCCTGCTACTAGTTGATGATTTTTCAAGAAAAATGTGTGTGTATTTTCTCAATAAAAAATCAGATTGTTTTTGTAACTTTGTAGCATGGAAATATTTGGTTGAGAAAAAATAGATAAACAGGTCAAATCTCTAAGATATTATAATCAAAGTGAGTTTGTTTTAACACATTGCAAGGAATTATATAAAAGGGAAGGTATACTCAAACAAAATACCACTCCATAAACTCCACAACAAAATGGAGTTGTGGAAAGGACGGATAGGACAATTATGGAGATGGAAAGGTGCATGGTACACAACTAGAATGTGCCATATCACTACTAGGAAAAAGAAATGAATACTGCAATCTACATTCTTAACATAAGTCCTTGTAAATCCTTGCAGAATATCACTCTTGAGGAATCATGGTTAGGAAGAAAACCTTATGTAAGTGATTTTTTTGTTTTCTATTGTATTGGTTTCTCACATGTTCCTAAGGAAAATAGAAGTAACTTAGACGCAAAAATTAAGGTATGTATGTTTGTTAGCTATAGTGAACATTCTAAAGCATACTGACTACTAGATGTTCTACAAACAAAATTGTGATTAATAGAGATGTTGTTATAGATGAGAGCATACCATTCTTTTCTGATAATGGTAAATATATGGATAGTAGTGTATGGGAAATTGTTGTTGATTAAGGAACAATCTTTGGTGTTGAAATCAAATAGGGCCCAAAGTAAGAAGCATCAAAGGAGTCCCGTTCCAAGGGGAATCTAGTGAACAAGAGAAGGATTCTCAATCTTCACATCAAGATCAGCAAGGCCGACATAAGCCATTGAAGTGGTACTATAATGTTGGAATGTGTAATGATGACTTGTGTGGTATTGTTGGTAAAATATCATAAAATGCATAAAACAACTCTAATATTATAAAATAGAGTTTTTTTTTTTTTTTTACAAGGAACATGTCATGGGAAACCCTCAGGTACTTCCCCTCATTTTGAGGATGGTACCTAAGGTAAACCATCGGCCCTGATTACGGGGCCTAACTCGATGGGGACATCAAGTGAGTCCCTTATATAGCAATGTATAACCACCCCAGGATTTGACCCCAAGACCTTCTGCTCATAACTTACAACACTCAACCACTTGAGCTAGCCCATCGGGATATTTATAAAATAGAGTTATCCCACATGCATCATGTAATAAAATCTCTTATAACCATTCTTTATAGAAGGGGGGTGAAAGCCTAATTATCCCACATGTGCTATGGGATGTAAATATTCCATACCTCTAGCTATATAATATAGGTGAAGAAGACCATTTTGGGTAAGTTGTGGAAACACACATCATATGTTGGAAAAACATCATTGTGACATGATGTGAAGATGGAGAGTGATATGATGCAAATGTGACGATGCCATGTATTGTAAGATGGATATTTCTAAAGAATAAACAAGACCAAACCTTCCCATGGTTGATATATCCCCGTTTGGGATTTTACCATGTATATATGGTGTATTGTTATCTTGTTTCTTATTTCTTACATGATTATTATTGCTTGTATGGATACAAGGTTGGAATAGTAGATATTAACTATTGATTTACAAGTTAGTGTAAATGTATTATTGTATGTTATGCATATTCACAATATTCTAACATATAACACAATTTATGATGTTTGGGAAGATGAAATGGCCAATAGAATAAAAGGTCGATCTATGCATTCGGGGCAATAAATTGTGCAAGGTGGTAAGAAAGTAAATTTTTCTCTAACTTTTTTTTTTTTTGCGGGTAATTAAGGCAAGCACATTTGAAGAAGAAAAAGGAAAACCTAAGTGGCAAGCTTCCATGAAGGTGGAAAATGGTGCATTGCTGAAAACAAAACTTGGGAGGTATCAACATTGCCTCAATGGAAGAAATCCATTGGTTGTAAATGGATTTATAATTCCAAATATAACTTATATGGATATTTGGATAAATACAAACCTTGTCTTGTCACTAAAGGATATGCACACGAGGAAGGGGTAGATTATGAATAATTATTTTTCCCTAACTATAGAGATGGTAATCTTTCAATTGGTAATATCCATTGTTGCTCATTTTGGATGGAAGGTATATTAGATGAATGTTAAAAGTGCCTTCTTGAATGGAGACTTGGATGAGGAGGTTGACATGGTACAACTACAAGGGTTTTAGGTTCCTAAAAAGAAACATCCAATTTTTTGATTGGTAAATTCCTTGTATGTGCTCAAGCAAGCTCCTTGGGTTTGGTATTTCAAACTTGGTCAATATCTTAGAGATTTTGGATCCGAAAAAAGCTATTAAGAAGCCACTCCCTATGTCAAAAAAAATGGTGATGAAATAATGATCCTAATTTTATATGTTGATGATCTTTCCGTCATTGGAAGCAGTTCCAACATGATTCAATAGGTTAAATTTGATATTTGTTCTATTTTTGAAATTATTGATTTAGGCTTGCTTCATTATTGCTTAGGTGTAAAATTTTGGCAATTTGATCATAATATTATGTATCACAAGTCAAGTATTCCATAGTTCTGTCAGAAAAAATTCAAAATGATTGAATGTAATTCTATATATACACCTATGGAAGGTGGGATAAATCCCTCAACTTACACTGACTCATGACCGGCCAATGAGTCACTATATCAAAAATTGGTAGGTAGTTTGATTGATCTTACTACTATTCGATCAGATTTATGCTTTGTAGTGAGTTGTCTTTCTTGATTCATGTCTAATCCTCAACAAGTACATTTTCAAGCCGCAAAATGAGTTCTTCAATATGTCAAATGGACCCTTTACTTTGGCATTTTGTATCAAAGATGTGCCAAATTCATGCTAGCAAGATATACTAATTACGAGTGGGATGGATATTTTAATACAAGGAATTCAACAACATGTTATGTGTTCACTTTTGGTTCAGGGGTAATTCCATGACAGAGTAAGCTACAACCTACAGTTTCCTTACCCTCCATTCAAGTATAATACAAGGTAATCGCTAGTACAACTTGTAAGGCATTATGGTTATGAAGGATATCGCTTGATCTTCAACTTGACCAAACAACTCCGACCTCACTTTTATATAACAATTAGATCATATTGCTGACATAATGATAAAACCACTTAGTAATGATAAATTTATCTAGTTTAGTAATTAAGGGTTGTGTTAGATTAGATCAAATCCATGATTCATTACTGACAATATCACAAGTTTGTTGCGTGTATTATAATTTATGGTGAAGCTGTTCCATTTCTTTAGCAAGGAGTTAATACATTGTTAGAGGTTGGTGGTAGATTCTATAGCTATAAATTAGAGCCAAGAGTCAATGTATTTAGGTGTGTTGGATAATAAAAGATTATATGAAAGAGGAATGGGTTGACCTCCAACTCATGAAGAGTACATCATTAGCATTTATATCTTAGCCATGGTCCCAATAGTTTAGTGCATTAAGTTTTAAAGAGAATAGCGAGTTGGTCTCCAACTTAGAAGAGTATATTTCTTCCTAGTGGTGATGCTTTCCATTTTCTCCTTGAGCTAAGGAGTCTAATCGACAGGAATCTCGGACTAAGAAAAATGCAAACACAAGGAGCAATATCTAATTAAGAAGTGACATGAGTAATGCAAGCAATGATTTATTTGACTTGCAATTACATCGAAGACTTAGAAGATGCTTGTATACTCTCAAAGCCATCTTAAAAAAACCCTTACTCTATTTAGATCCATTTCAATTGGAAGTGAATTTCCTCTTCCATATGGACACACTACACAAACATTTTATCTTCCATCATGCATTTTCACTCAAATCTATATGATATTATGCTCCATCCCTCAATAGCATACAACTACAATACTTAAAACCTTCCCTCTTAATTTGATGAGATGAACATTATGACAATTTTCGATTAAGCATTGATTTACCATGTATGGTATACATTCAAGTATCATCAATGGAAAATAAAACACATTCACAAACATAGAAAACGACATTAAAAAAAAAAAACATAAATAACATCATTACACTAAATTTAAATTTTTATATTTATTTTATTTAATTGATAATTTCACTTTAAATAGTAATAAAAACTTATAAAGCTGAATTTATACTAACATAATTTTAAAAAAAAAAAAGATAATTAATAATTTCAAAAAACCTACAAATCTAAAATTTAAATTATCTTGAATGTTCTTTCTCATTTTTATGAAACGAATTTATCGGCATCAGTTAAATTGTCCATGGATAGGTTGGTACAATGAAATTGCCCATGACAAGTTGGTACAATAATGATGATGGTATGGTGGAGAGAAAAGGTCCATCTCGAAAAGAATATACCACCAACTTCTACAATGAAATAAAAACCTATTTTGTTGATAGTTATAAGAAATGATACAATGAAATAACAAATAACTTCGTGGATGGTTATAAGAAATCTTACGTGTATATGTAAAAAATATTTCCTTTCTTTGTGGAAATTTTCTAAATTAGATTTAATCATTTAGGAATAATTTCGGTGTTTGGTTTATTTCGGAGGAACAAAGTGCTTAATGATTTTGATACAAAATCATTCACAAATTCTTGTTGGGTAATGTTATGCATGGCATTGAAATATAGTTATATATAATATTAACTATAATGTATTATTAGAGGTGATAAGTGCGGGAAGGGTCATTTTTTACTTTAGAGGAAATGAAGAAATTAATTTTGTATGGAAACTTGGGATAATGACGAATAACCAAGTAGAGATTCATGTCCTCTACTTTGGCGCTTCTTTCTTAATTTCCAAAAATATCAAGTCTATCATCATATTTGGAGACTCTTCTTTAATAATAGGATCTGTAAAAAGATGGCACCAAAACGATTTATAGTTCTTGGGAGAACAAAGTTGAGAATTCAAAGCATGCTAGATTCCTTGGACACTTTCCAATTGCTTCATATTTACCAAAACAATAATCACAGAGCATATGTGCTAGCAAATCAAGCCACAAGTCTAGTAAAAGGTCAATTGGTGGAAAATGGGGAAGCCCCCAAGGTTTTATTGTTACCATAATACCTCTCACGAGCCACAACACTTAACCAAGGTATGCCACTTACTATGAGACTGCATGTTAGTTGCATCACAAAAATTGACAAGTGTACCTGGATAAGACTAAATGGAAGCATAGTATTTTATGCCCCTCGTGTAGGCTCTCTCCCACAATCCTATCCAACTCTGATGGCAGACTCTCTCTTAAACATTGCATTCGATGCCATATGGTCTACTATTACGATATTTGCATCACAAGCTTGCATTGTTTTTGTTATGGAAATTTGGTATGAAAGATCTCTGGAGGAGATTATGTTCGATCCAGGGCTTGGTTTGCTGGTGCATTGCAACCATCATGCCGCATTCAATCTTTTAAGCTCAGGTAAGTTCTCCCCTCATGCGATTCTATAGTTTATTTATATGGTCAAAATCTTGAATTTGGGGGCAACCTTCAAATGTCAAGACTTGGGGGTTATCATTTACATTTGACCACTATTGAATCCTGTTAGAGTTTTTAGTCTATGTATCTTCTACAAATTTCAACATGCCTCTTTTTTTAGTTGTAATTTCCCCTGAATTTCTTGCCTTGTCCCATAAACAAAACTCAACTCATTGAGATGGCAGATGATGCTAACCAAGAAATTAAGAAAATATCAAGACAAATGACATGCCAACTAGAGAGCATGGAACATGAAATATAGTATTTGAGTATAGATAAGGAAAAACATGAAACCAACTAAGTTAATATGGAAAATAAATTGAAGATTAATTATGATAAACTTGCTTCAAATATTGAGATGCACTACAAGATCATTCTAGCCTTTGCTAGAGGCTCAAAATCTGCTACAAGTTTTCCAAGTGCTTCAATAATTGTCTCGGTGAAGGAGCATTTATTAATGAAGATATACAAGAGACAACCTTGGATTTCAATGAGCACAATAGAGATAAAAAGGAACGTGAACAAGTTGAAGAACATTGAATGGAAGAAGCCCATAGAGGCAACAAACTTGGTTTTTAATCCTTTTATATATATATATAGTTTACATGTATTTTTATATTAGGCCAAATGTAAAATATTATAGCACTAGATATGACATGTAAAGGATAAACTCTACAAGTAAGCAAAAACTTCATGCCAAATTATTATTTTTGTGGAGAGCTGAAAAAAAAATTGCTATAATTTTGAATTTTTTGTATTCTTTACATTGTTTGGTTTTTCAATAGTTTGTTTATAAACATATTATCCATTCTTATGAAAAAAAACTTATAATATACTTTCATTACTCCAAATAATAATAAAGAGATGAAACTTAAATCTCAAAAATATTATGGAGTATATTATAGCGAGTTGAACGATATACAAATATTTAGAGATAAAACTTAAATCCTAAAGGAAATATGGAATGTAATTATAACTAGTTAAACAATAAAAAAAATACAACAATAATGTAGAGTGGAAAACTTTCAAAATTAGGAAAATTTACTATGATAATATCTCTCTCCATAATAGTATTATAATGATGTAACAATGCTTCACAAATTCTCTTGTAATTGATTTACAATGTTCAAAATCTCTCTTAAATACAAGTGGAACTATTCAGATCCTGCAATATCAATAATAAATGCTCTGCAGAGTGTTTATTAAAAACTATTTTTAAAATTGTATTCATTGTTGTGTTGTGATATTGTATTGTGTATTATAATGGTTGATTTGTACAATCACATAAATCTTATATTAAATTATGTATGTTTTAAATTTAGATTAATTTAATATGTTGTTTTAAAGAATTGTGCATTCAGGTAGAGTACTCAATGAAATAAATCATAATCTCACACAGTGAGTAAACAAATATTACATCTTAAATATCTACTTTCTGAAAACTCTTGCAAGCTAGAAATAGCTGAATTGGGTGTCTTTTCACAAATTCTATTTGTAATAGATTTACAATGGTTAAGGTCTCTCTTAAGTATATACATGTAAACAACTAAGCACCTTTTTAAGTGTAAATCCATCTCAATGCGAATCTCTCTTGAAAGTGATCAACTTTGACAAGTAATTAGAGTCACACTCAATTGCAATTGGATTCTCTTTGTAATAGATTTACAATGTTCAAAGTCTCTCTTAAATACAAGTGGATGCTTCACAAATTCTCTTTGTAATAGATTTATAATGATCAAGGTCTCTCTTAAGTATATACATGTAAACAACTAAGCAACTTTCTAAGTGTAAATCCATCTCAATGCGAATCTCTCTTGGAAGTGATCAACTTCGTCAAGTCAACTAGAGACATTGAATTGCAATTGGATTCTCTTTGTAATAGATTTACAATGTTCAAAATCTCTCTTAAACACAAGTGGATGCTTCACAAATTCTCTTTGTAATAGATTTCCAATGTTCAAGGTCTCTCTTAAGTACATATACATGTAAACAACTAAGCAACTTTCTAAGTGTAAATCCATCTCAATGTGAATCTCTCTTGGAAGTGACCAACTTTGTCAAGTCAATTAGTCATACTTAATTGCAATTGGATCTTCACTTGAGTAGTTTTTAATCTTAATTATTTAATGTGAATATTTCTTGGAAGTCTTGAACTTTGTTGAGTCAACTAGAGTCACACTCAACAAAGTGTAATCTTGGTCATTACACTTTCACACATGCACATTTCCCTAGGACATATCATTCCCATTTCTATCTCTTATACTACCTCTCTCTCTTAGAGAAAGATACTTAAGCACATGGCCAATTTTCCAAGGCTTACTACGACCCGTTTCTAAAGCTTACAATACATATCTTTTTGGCCACGCCACTTTCCCACATGCATTTTTCTATGGAGCTTATAATTGCCCATTTGTCGGGCTTATAGTACATGTCTTTCTCTTGGGTGATAACATTTGTTCTTGTGCCCATTTTTTTAAGACTTACACTTGCCCATTTCTAAAGCAACAAAATACCAAAATCATGCCCAATTTCGAGGGTTAAGGCTACCCCTTTATAGGGCAAGCAACAAAATACCAAAAACATGCCCAATTTCGAGGGTTAAGGTTACCCCTTTATGGGGCTTTGTTCTTTCATCCCCAGATGCAATATTTTTTAATTTTTTTGAGTTGCATCATATTTTTTAATTGGATAAGCATGGGATCACTAAGTGCTTTGCTAAAGATATTAATTATTTGATTATTTGTGCTTTAATACATCAAAATAATTTTTTATTTTTTATTTTTTTGGAATTTATGCTTTAATAGCTCATAAGGGAGAAACTAGTTTGGAAAATGCGAAATGTGGAGAGGTATAATTTTTGGGATTATATGTAATATCTCTCTCGGCTAGGAATGATAATTAACTCTACAATAATTATTTCTCCCTATGATGGATTGAACATAAATGAATTAAAATATTGATATAAATGATAATTAACTCTACAATCATTTTTACTCCCTATGATGGATTGAACATAAATGATTTAAAATTTTGATATCCACGAAGGTGTTTGAAATAAATTATTGAATATTCAACATAGGTTAGATACAAATTGAAATACCATACTCATTTCATATGCAATATCGGGTTTCGTGATACCTAGTTAAAGTAGACTACCAATTGTGCATGTGAAACTATATACCTTTTATCTAAACAATAAGCATTCAATTTCAAACTTGTTTAAAAATATTGAGAAACAATTTACAATCAACCGTATTAAATGTGTTGACTAAATCCAAAATGTATTTATATTGAGAAAGAAGATTTTATTTTTCTCTCACAACCCTTTCATTTAAAGGAAGAAATGTAATGGTTTTAGTCAATCAAAATATAATTTCAACTTACAATATTTGAATTTTTTAGGGAAAAAATTCAACTCTACTAAACCCTAGCCGCATCACTAAGCCTTAGTCGCGTTTGTTCTTTCTTCTCGAGATGGATCATGTGGATCCAAATCCAAGGGACTATTAAACCTAAAATATTAGCACCATTAGATTCAGTGTATACATCCCTGAAGTTCCATTGGCTAAGTCATTTACCTGGAAGGGACATCATTGTGCTTCTGCTAGGTTTTGAGAGGTAGTTGCAGGCTGCACTCATGCAACCTGCGACGTCGCACCTTGCTCCATTACAAAGTGCGACGAAGTCAGTTAAATGGAAAAAATAGCTTCTTCGAGCACATTCTCAAAGGTTGTTGACTTGGATCCCTATCCCTGACCTGTTGGGAGAGCTGGCCTTCAGTTCCTAACCTCTTGGAAGGATCCCCTATCTCTCTCCTACCATATCTCAACCTACCCTATCCATACCCTATCCACTTAGTCCTATATAAGTGAAGCTCTACCCCTCTCCAAAGGGGGGAAGTCTATAGTGTCTACATGCTGGTGTAATCATCCTCGAGAGATCTCTACTCATCTATTGCAAGACTCATACTTCCTTGCGAGGATGTGGCAAATGGCTTGGATGGAGAAGGGTTGCAGCGTTAAGCCTTGGTTGTAGTTCTATGTCTCTACTATGTATTTCCCTATTTACAGTAATACAAATGCTTTCCACCAATATTGTTAACATGTGATGATATTGAGTAGTTTACCTGCTTCACTGTTTACTTAGATCTCTTATTGTATAGATGCTCTTTACTCCTGCTATGTTGTTCTTTGTGTCTTAACAGGTCTTGCAGCTGATATCTGATGACCGCTGGACATGGACCAACATTTAGGAGAAAGGATTGCGAAGTAAAAGGTAAGACATCTAGCACTTGATCCTTAAGTATATCTAAGAAATCCATTTGTAGTCTGTTTTATTTGTTCTAGACTCACATTGAGCTAGGGAGATCTGGCTCGCGTCCACTCGAGTGGATTATCCGTCAAACAAATCTGGCGACCATACTGGGGAAGACATTGCTTTCTAGTTGTCAAGTTGAATGATATTTTCAGTTGATTTCTTGCCAAGCCTTTTTATTTTTCATTTGCTTCTTAAGTTGGTTTCACCATCAGATCTTCACTTTGAAGACTTTGATCAACTTCCTTTGGATCTGCATTCCCATTCCCAAACCTATTTATTGCTCATTACTTGGAGATTTGGCCCATTTTTTTAACTTAGATCTCGCCTGTCGCACCTAGGTGATATACACAGAGTGACATTGTGTCATTCTTGGTCTCTGTTCTTTGTCTATTGGCTTGTTGTTGCAACCCTTTCACTTTCCTTCTACGACACCGTCGCACTCCCCACATTGGTGAACCGCGACATCGCACTGTGTATAAGCACAGAGTAAGCCGATCTACCCTTTTTTCCATATAGGCACCTTTTCTCCTCTTCTGTTTTGAGTGTGGTTTGTATGCAGACTCCCTCTGCACTGTATGATCCAGTTAGAGATCCCTTTTGCTTTGTGTCATTGAGTTGTTTGGTTTCGTTGGAGTTGTTTTGGGTTTCCATCCGGGACAAATCTGAGATTTGGTAGTGGTGGATACTTTGGTCTTCCCCACCTTCATCCTTTTCACCTATTCATTCCCTCCTCTCCTAGCCTGATCTGATCAAGTGCATTGGATCAGTTCCAGACCTCATTTTGCATTTCATTTGTGTCTTGCTTGCTTTAGTGTTGCTTGTTACTGTTTGACTTTGAGTGTTTGAATGTATTTTCAGCTCATTGAGTGCTTGCTTTCTCTTGAGAATTTTCTGAGTTGTTAGACTGTTGCAAGTCATCTTTCCAATTCAAGTACCCATGTTTAAAAGCATAGTTGTTATCAAATTGTCATTTTGATGCACTCATTGAATGATCAAAAGTACTTCGCTTCCATTGTTTTTCAAGATCATTTGAAGAATTGCATATGCATTGGAATCTCTCATTCATGAATCTTTTGGAAAAGTTGAAAGAAAATTGCATTATTTGTGTTTTTCATGAATTATGAGTTGCTCATTTTCTTGAAAAATTCGGATAGACATCAAGTTTTACAAAAGTAGTCCCATGCTTGGAAAGTTGCATTGTATCTTTTGATTTTTATGCTTTTAGGCCATCATAGTGAAAGTGAAAAGTTTGCACATTCTGCTTAGAAATCCTCTCTTTTCATTACTTAACATCATTTTCATTTTGAAAAGACAAAAGAAAAAGAAAAACATGTTTTGATTTGGCTTAGTAGTGTTGTGAAATTTTTTATGTTTCGTTGAAAAAGGAAAAGAATATTTCAATATCATTTTTCGTAGATTTGGGATTGTGTTGCAATGCATCGTTTTTGGTAAAATTGTTGGAAAGAAAAAAAAGATTTCTCCTTCCCATAGGTAGCATTCATCGAAATAAAAGTGTACTTTTGCATGTAGTTAATGCCTTCATTATGTTTCCGATTATGTACTCACCTCATGCATTCACCTAACCGTTTAGATAAAATTGACGGTAGAACTAGGGTAAAATATTTAGAAACTTGTGTGTGAGTTAGAGACGTGTTCTGGCGTCGTTAAGCATGCAGCTTTCGTTATTTTCCAACACTGTATCCCGGGAGTATTGTAGTCTTCCACGTACTTATCGGTATATCGAGCTCCTTCACGTACCCACCAAGTCACCTTGAGTACTTGGCGTATATCGAAGGGTGTATCACGTACTCGGTAGTATATCGGAAGGTCTCTTGCCGAACGGTTGTGCATTAGACAACACCACTATGGATTTGAGCTCCCACATACCTTGCGTATATCGGGAGACACCACTAGGATTCCTGAGACCAACTGAGTTAACCTTTTGGTCGTCTTGGCGGAGCAATACACCAAGAACAACACTTGGGGAGCTACTACGCACGTATCGTCCAGGTAATCGGGTATGCAGGCAAGGGTATAATACCAATCCTCCTTGTTGTGTCATATTGTTGGACCCTGTGGTATATCGCAAGTTGCAAAGCCTTGACAATCCTGTGAGGATCCAGACTTTGAATCCACTCTTATCACATAAGTTTGCTTGTGGCCTTAGTTTGTGTAGGGTTTTGTCTGGTCTGCTTTTCTTTTAGCTTGCCTTCGGATAAAATTTTTGTTCCAGTCACTCTGGCTGACTTTCCTTGGAGAAGCTCCCGTAGAATCCAAAACTTGCCACCCAAATATCCCCTTAACCAGGAAGTAATTTCGAGAGTAAGGATGGCTCCACACGCCAGGGTCGGTCACATGAAGTGGAAAACCCCACTTTAAATGTTGGAGGAATTTTGTTTCCTCATACTCCTCCAGATTCACCTGCCTCTCATCCCTTGCTGGATGAAGAAGCACAAATTCCTGCTTCACAAGACCTACCTCCCGTTGCTCCGGGAGAGCCTGGATCATTGGAATGGATAAATCAACCCTAGGATGATCCCACAACAGCTGTTGGTCCTTCAACAGCTTATTGGACATCTTCTACCGGTCACCCAGTGGCCCATTTTGTCGTTGCACCCCCACCCAGTCAGGCTAGTCCCAACGACCGCTTGACACCTTATCGCGAGCAATTGGATCGTTTACATGCCATGGGTGAGGAGTTTCGAAGTCAAAAATTTCAAATAAGGTTCGATGATCGACCGATCCCAGGTCGCTCTTTATCTTTCGAATCACCGGAAGCATCCACGCAACACGTGACCACTACTGGAACTGGTCAACCATCCATTCCTGCACATGTATCTCCTAGAAAAGAGACCAATTTGGTACTTCCTACTACCCAACCCGTTGAATAGCAACAGTCCAACATGCCTGTCACCACAACGGTTACATTACTTGCTCCTCCCCCCCCAAAACATCATGGGGAGGATACTCTTTACCCCCTACCTGTAACGTCCCCTTCTCATTCGAACAACAGGGAAGGAAACGTTAACAACATACCGGGCTTTTGTAAATTTAGCCCCAATAATTTTTGCACATAAATAACTAACATTTTAAAACTTCTATATGCAGATTCGTTTCAATATAAACACAGCGGAATGAACATGCTGACAAGCACTCAAAAAGACAGTAATTGCAATCATATCAATCACAGCAAGGAATGATTCAACATACAGAGACCCAATCTCATTCGTATGCCATGCATGGATTCTATATTAATTCATTTCATTAAACATGGGCAATTTAACATATTGCAGAATGCAAAAAGGAATAATTTATAATCCACAGAACACTTATCTTGAGAAGATGATGTCCAACGACTGGCTACGTGAGAGCAACGTTCCACCCAACCATAGATCTCTGTCCAGCCTGTATTCTTTCAGCTGAGAGATCACCCCCGAGCTGGGCTGTGTATCCACTAAGGAGGAACTAGATGGCTCACTCACAGTCAGGGTTTCACTCAAACAGCCATGCTAAGCCAACACACGGTTGGGTTTCTCAAGCATGTAATAGGAGATGGAGGAGGATGCTAGTCCACTAAGCTCAACCCAGAGCCACATACCCTTCAAACTAGACTCAGCAATCCCATCCTCTATTCACACATCCACAATCGGATTTCTCACAGCTTCGTTCAGCAAATAACCCAAATCCGTCACTCGTTTTCTGAGCTGCAAAAACTGGGTTTTCCCATGGCTTTTGGGGTAGCTATTGCTCCCAAATTCGCCCCAAGGTTCCTACCAATGGATCCCCCATTGGATTTTTCTGTCCAATACCAAATCGGGACGTTTTTGGCTTCCCAAAACAGGGGTTCTCTCACAGTCGCGATTTTCGGTTTTCTCACTCTTGGGAGCTCGTTTTTGGGTGGAGAAAGATGTCCCATACTTCCACAATGGAATGGGGATAAGGATGGAGCAACCCCCAAGATGTAGAGTGACTTGTGGGACAAGTCAAAAGAGCCCATACCATCCCATACGAATTTCAGGGCTGCCCATACTCCATCAAAGTCATGGGCTGAAATCTCAACCACTTCCTTACAATAGGAATAAATGTCATCTAGAAAGGTCAAATGGGTTCTCATAAAGACATATGGCAACCTATGGTTTACTCCCATAGCCCCCTCACCACTCCCTAGTGGATACACGTGGCCCCTTCTCATTCGTTGCCTCCATAGCCAGTCTTGGATTTTTATATTGCCTGATGTTTATTTACATCCTATTACAATTTCCATGGCTTAAGAGCACATGGTATCAAATATCAACTACTTGCCCTTTAAATAAAATTCGGCTTTCACTAGCGGGGCCTTGGCCTTGAGCTCCACGCTAGGAAAACATACATCACATGTACACATTACATCCTAAGGGTCGAATTGGGGGTATTACATTCCCCTCCCCCTTAGAACAACACCGTCCTCGGTGTTCCAAGACCTAGGCATATATATATACAATTTACACATGTCCAAAACTTCAAAACTTTGCAGATCTGCTCTGCATTATATCATTTACTTTGAACTTTCAGGACCAAGTCCTTTGACCTTCGCGAGCTGCTCCTGCTGATTCGGATCTTCCAGCTCATCCATAAGTCTGAAAATTTTACGGCTGCTACCTTCTTGAGGTTCTCTTGTTGGGCAGTTACGGAGGCAATGATCCCCTCCACACTTCCAACACTTCACTGGTTGCTTCATATTTGCATGCTCAATTTCCTTTGAGTCTTTCCACCTGGAGCGTTTCTTAGCCGGATGATTGGATGAATGCTTCTTCATTGATCCACTTTTCTCTCCTTTGCTGATTGCTTTCACAATGCTTTTTACCTCTTTCTGCAAATGAAGAGTGTCCTGCAAGACCTTGTGGTTCATCTCGTTCTGCTGCTTTTGCATCTTGAGCATCTCTCCAAGATTTTCTTGGGTCTTGGCAATTGTTTGAAGAAGACCCCCAGCCAATTCTAATAGCCCTTGGTCTGCTGCCATGGTCAATGGAAACAACTGACCACGCTTTTCTCACTAGCAACACTTGCCTGCACCGGCTGCAACCAATCGATTCAATTTCCACCTGTGAAATTCATCATTACAATTCTCGTTAGGCCAAGCATAACCCCAAACATTTAAAAATCAGTCAATGGTTTTTCCCCAGTTGACATGGATAGTCCATGTTTTACCCATGAGACTTCCACACTTTTTATGCTTTCCCAACATGCACATGAATTCCTTCATGTTCATCCATTCACAATTCACTTTAATCAAATAAACACACTTTTAATTTCAGTCATGCATGCATTCAGCAATTTTCTAATTTTATAAATGCATCAATAAAAAGGAAAGAGAGGGAGCGGTAAGAGTTTCTCCTCTTAGTCTTGTTCCATTCTGGAACCCACACTACCACTGTGGTTTTCATGCTCCTGTCCTCTTTCACTTCATGTGAATGCTTGACCTGCCCTTCTCGGCTATGACACGTAGTGTCTATGGTCTATTCCAGATCTTTCAACCATGGAGTTCCTCCACTTGGTTGGTCAAACTCCTAGCTGCTAGGACTCACACAGTTCCACTAGCCCCATCTTCATTACTGCTCATGCTGAGCTCTTTAGGGTGGTTACATGTCCACAGGCATCCTTAAGATGCTTCCATAGTCATTGCTTCCAACAATACCTACACTCAAACATTGAATTAATTCGCATGTTTAGTTTATTTTCATAGGAAATCATAACCAAATCATATACGCATGTATATTCATAAGCAAGAAATTACAAGATAACCAAATACTTATCTGCACTAGATGTCTTCACTTTATTCCATAGGGTTCTTCTTTGCTTTACAAGCCTTGGAATCTCCTATGGATTTGGGTGTTTGGCCAGCGTGCAGGCTGCCCCTCAGCATCTAATAGTCTTGTATGTTTGTCCAGCACGCAGGATGCTCCACAACATCAAATAACCTTGTAGGTTTGGCCAGCACGCAGGCTGCTCCAAATCATCAACCATCTCGCAGGTTTGGCCAGCACGCAGGCTGCTCCAAATCATCAACCATCTCGCATGTTTGGCTAGCACGCAGGCTGCTCCAAATCATCATCAATCTCGCATGTTTGGCCAGCACGCAGGCTGCTCCAAATCATCAACAATCTCGCTCAACCAGCCACTTTCTGAATTTACCAAGCAACTTTTAGTTCTTTCAGGGTCCTTGCTTCCTGTATTGACCAGGGTTTCCAACAAAGAAACAATAATGCATCAGCTCACTGTTACAAGCTTTATGCTTGAAACCTTCATTATTTCAAATAAGAAATGAATGAAAATGAATACGTATCTGTACTGTGCATTTCCTCTCTGGTCCACAGGGTCCTGCTTTTACTTTATAAGCCTTGGGATCCTCCTGCGGACTAAGATGTTTGGCCAGCACGCAGGCTGTTCCAAATCATCAAATAATTAATGCCCTACCAGTACACCTTCATGCCGACTGGGTTTACCAAGCATTTGGTGGTGCCCAACCAGTCCCATACCTGGTTGGCCCTCTCCATTGCCGAGCCAGCACATACGTCTGGGTCATCGACCAATGGAAGGTAACTGCACCACCGACCATTACAGGTCAAGGCTCCACTACTCTGCCTTAGGCTTGCATCAGCCTTTCACGGTATCACAATCCCTCAATGCGCATAACGATTCTTCACCCACACAAGGGTGGTACTTCTTCTCTTATGTAAGCCGGCGGTTCCATTAAGGAATTCTTTAGGTGACTTTCTTAACTGCAGGCTATCATGACCCCATGATACCCACTCACCCTATGCAAGGGTTACCACTGCTCATACAGTCTTCTTGAGTACTATTTTCTTCACCTTTCTCTTTAATGTGTAGCACTGAGTTTCATATGTATAATCTGACAACACAAAATGGATAGCGAGCTCATTAGTATCGCTGCCCTAGAATTGTAAACATATTTCATAACATTCACTATCCAACCTTGAAACACCAGGAATGCGTCCATTCCCTTGAGGCGTAGTCAATATTGGCGTCCCTAACATAACTCAGCACCAGAAAGGCGTGCACTCCTTACTGATGTGAACTATGAAGGTCCTAAGCATACTTCAAGCAGTCTTTCATGATGGAAATAAAATCAAAACATGCTCTGTATATTAACTCTAATAGTTAGATATATATATATCATTCAGGGTTTATGGAAAACTTATCCATTTTGCCGATGATATTTCTCTTCTTTAATGAGGAATGGAGGCTCCTTCTCTGAGTTGATAGTCCCTCGGTTGGCCATCCCAATTCCTTTTGATGTTACATATCCTTCATATGTCTTACTAACATAACCTTTACCATCTCACTCATATTGTTTACCAATCATGCAGTGCAGATGAAACATTAATAATGTCTTATGGCATTCCACCTGGAACCCATTTTCAAATCATGGAATCCCTTCCCATGAAGTTTGGCTTCTGCAGGACCTCTGTCATGGTCTTACTGCAATGTGTCTCCCTGGCACACTTATTAAACAGCCAAACAGTCAACAACATTTAGCAATACAATTTCAAATCCGATTGATCCATAACCAATCCATGGCACTAATAATTAAATTCAGTATGCATTTGCAACTCTGTCTACTACAGAAATTGGTTTTCTTATCCATGAGGCTATCCTCATATTGTTTGGCTCTTGTAAGTGACACCACTCTACCCGTTATGGTCTTATGCCTGCTGCCATACATGAGCATCCACTTACAGCATGTCCTCCTGACACATTTTCATATAAGCCAAACAATCATTAGCAATTATTAGTAAAATTTCAAATCCGAAACATTTACAAATCTGATATTTACAACTGTTTTTACTAACAGAACTTAGAGCTCTCAACCATGAGAACCTTCTCATAACCTTTGGCTTCTACATGGGGTAGATTCCGGTCTCTACTATGGACTTATCCTCACAGACATATGTAAGACCTTCCTACCGGAAACTGAAACTCCAATCAGCCAAACACGTTGTGAGTATCTACGCACATAATCATTCATTGCCATTATAGTCACTGAAGTGATCTCAGAATTATAACACTCAATAATTCAAACACCTTCAGCTGTTACATTTGAAATGCAATGAAATATATATATACACTTCTATATATGCGTCATTATCATAATAGAATTTTCAAGACATAGTAACACTATCCATGCAGCTTAACTAAATCGTAAATACTCATTATTTCACAGTCATATCATTCATACCATTCTGTCCTTCCACAAAGTATTCTAGCAGCCCATCAATCATGATTGAGCTCTTCATGCACTTACTATTTTGCATTCACAACAACTCATGAAATGATCCTAGAATTATCATTAATTCGTCATTTCATTCATTTTTTTGCAATAACATATGCATCATCCCTATGCATTCATACAATGCATCACAAGATTTATAAAATCTCTTAATGCACATCTACTCAATGCTACCTTGCATTGTTTCATGAGTGCTATGCATTCAAGCATATTATGATCGAGACATGACTATCTCATATAACTTGCATTATCATAATCAGGACCACCAGTCCTCACTTGGTTTGGTTATTAAGCACATAACCAACATACACATGACATGATATAAATTCATATGAATGCATTGAGACTTCTAAACAGTCATAGGGTGTAAGGATCATTTCCTTTACTTAACCATACCTCACCAAGCTTGGTAGGTAAACAGTCCCAATCGATATTCAATATCACATGCCAATTAACTCAACATAGCTCAAACATAGTTGAAGAGATCTTACCAAATCCTCTTTCAACATTCATGCAATTTGGCACCAATAATCATTACCTGCATGGCTACCATAATCATCGCCTGATGTTACCTGATCAGTTGGCCTCTTACCAAAGCTGCTCAGTCCTTTTGCCAACTTTATGATCATAGATTTGTTGGCTTCATGCAACAACATCCTCAGCACATTTAGCCATGCTCTTTGTTATCTTTGGTTCTACAACCAATACCAACATCAATAATGATTATCAGCCACAATATTCTCCATTAGTGATTTATTGCATATCCAGACTTCATTCTTTTACCAATATGCAATATCTCATTCATGCACAAGCATTTCCATATGCACTATGCAATGTTTGTTAAGATGTCATCTAGTGCATATACATCTATGTAATCCCTTACATTTTTAACATTTTTATGCCATATGACGATTTCATAATTATAAGTATGATAAAAAATAAAAAAAAACTGAGGTTTAAAGAATTCTTCCCTTTTCGATCCTTCCTCGTATCATGGAATTTCTCTTCCATAGCATGCAATTGTAGAAATTGCCCACATTGACAACAAAATTTGTTTGTCAAAACAACCGCTGGCACTCTTCTGCACTAAATAACTATGATATCTGTAGACCTCATTCAAACTCTGGTCATGCATCATTGTTCCCTGCTGGACAAGCTTTCCAATGCCTGTCTTCATGCTCCATTCCGACATCAGGTGCGGAAACTGCATCCCTTCAAAATGACAACTTTCACTCCAATTTTGCACATTTTACACAGTTGCATTTTGGTCCCGAATGCCAACTTCAGCCACCTGTGGAAGAAAATCTATGAGGAATCACAAAAACTTATCTATCGGGAGAAGTTATTCCATATAACAAGGAACACTCAGCAATTCACGGATCTTAATTCCGATGCACCATTCATCTTCTATGAATTTCTGGATTTCACTACTTCTCACTTTTCACATTTTCCCCAAATTCCAAATTTTGGGCCAAAAACGGCTATCTCCCAAACGGTGCATTTCTGGAAAATCTTCGTCTAACGGAAGCTGTCCGTCTTAATGAGAATATGAAATGTCTAGTTCAGTAAAATTTCTGATTCCCACATCTAGGGTCACTTTTACTGCCCACAAGCTTTTCAAAATCCCGAAAAAGTGGCCCGGAACAGTGCTTTTTGGCCTTCTTGCTCACCCCGACTCCACATCCTTTGGAGTTGGGTTCCAAGATTCGGAACTTAACATTGTTCCTGCTTCATGACTGCCTCGTATCAATTTCAGCTTAAACCGGCCTTCTGTCAAGCCTCGGGACTCTGTCCTTCAAAAGTCACTATTATCCATTTTCTGTCAAATCGGAGTGTAATGGGCTACGGGTCTTCACTGGTCTTTTCATGGCCCTCGTCAATGGCCTCCGAGCCCCACAGGAATCATCGCATTCTGAGTCTGGATGCTCCTGCAATGCGGAGCAGTTCGGCGAACGCTTCCGCAATGGCGGAGCGATTCGGCGAATGCTCCCGCAATGGCGGAGCGATTCGGCGAATGCTCCCGCAATGGCGGAGCGATTCGCTGAATTCTCCCGCAACTGCGGAGCCATTCGGCGAAGGCTTCCGTCGCGGAGCCATTCGGCGAAGGCTTCCGCCGTTTCGGAAGACTTTCCCGAATCCTCCCGTGATTTCGGAACCCTTCGCGGAATCCTTCCGCCGTTTCGGAAGACTTTCCCGAACTCTTCCGCAATTTCGGAACCGTTCGCGGAATCCTTCCGCCGTTTCGGAAGACTTTCCCGAACTCTTCCGCAATTTCGGAACCGTTCGCGGAATCCTTCCGCCGTTTCGGAAGACTTTCCCGAACTCTTCCGCAATTTCGGAACCGTTCGCGGAATCCTTCCGCCGTTTCGGAAGACTTTCCCGAACTCTTCCGTAATTGCGGAACCGTTCGCGGAATCCTTCCGCAGTTTCGGAAGACTTTCCCGAACTCTTCCGCAATTTCGGAAAAACTCGCGGAATGCTTCCGCAGTTTCGGAGCAATTCGCCGAATGCTTCCGCAACTGCGGAAGTCATTCGGGAATTCCTTCCGAAACAGACTTAAACGGACTTTTCAAACAGACTTAGGAAAAATTGAAAACTTTCATTCATTTAACATTCGACAATCCAACCAATGTATTCACCATTAATCTCCAAACAACCAACAATCATGGGCAAGGAAACTCATGAGTATAAGGTGTAATTTGCAAGCTTTCCTAACAACTGACTGTTCATGCTTTTATTCAGGAAATCAAACAGAACTCATTTCCAGCCATGCTCAACAATAATCAACAACAACAAAACAACAAAACAGCTTAAGATGGCAGATGTTGCCCATGCTCCTTTCTCTGTTTCATAGAATGCCATCAATGCAACTAATGCAAGCAGCTTGCAAAAATCCCCAAACAGTCATGCGATCTTGAGGTTTCTTTAATGCATTTTTGTTCCAAATATAAAATGCATGTACACACACACAATGACTTATATTTCTGTGAAGGGCCCAACAGCCGTAGGGTTGAACCTAGAGCTCTGATACCACTCTGTAACGTCCCCTTCTCATTCGAACAACAGGGAAGGAAACGTTAACAACATACCGGGCTTTTGTAAATTTAGCCCCAATAATTTTTGCACATAAATAACTAACATTTTAAAACTTCTATATGCAGATTCGTTTCAATATAAACACAGCGGAATGAACATGCTGACAAGCACTCAAACAGACAGTAATTGCAATCATATCAATCACAGCAAGGAATGATTCAACATACAGAGACCCAATCTCATTCGTATGCCATGCATGGATTCTATATTAATTCATTTCATTAAACATGGGCAATTTAACATATTGCAGAATGCAAAAAGGAATAATTTATAATCCACAGAACACTTATCTTGAGAAGATGATGTCCAACGACTGGCTACGTGAGAGCAACGTTCCACCCAACCATAGATCTCTGTCCAGCCTGTATTCTTTCAGCTGAGAGATCACCCCCGAGCTGGGCTGTGTATCCACTAAGGAGGAACTAGATGGCTCACTCACAGTCAGGGTTTCACTCAAACAGCCATGCTAAGCCAACACACGGTTGGGTTTCTCAAGCATGTAATAGGAGATGGAGGAGGATGCTAGTCCACTAAGCTCAACCCAGAGCCACATACCCTTCAAACTAGACTCAGCAATCCCATCCTCTATTCACACATCCACAATCGGATTTCTCACAGCTTCGTTCAGCAAATAACCCAAATCCGTCACTCGTTTTCTGAGCTGCAAAAACTGGGTTTTCCCATGGCTTTTGGGGTAGCTATTGCTCCCAAATTCGCCCCAAGGTTCCTACCAATGGATCCCCCATTGGATTTTTCTGTCCAATACCAAATCGGGACGTTTTTGGCTTCCCAAAACAGGGGTTCTCTCACAGTCGCGATTTTCGGTTTTCTCACTCTTGGGAGCTCGTTTTTGGGTGGAGAAAGATGTCCCATACTTCCACAATGGAATGGGGATAAGGATGGAGCAACCCCCAAGATGTAGAGTGACTTGTGGGACAAGTCAAAAGAGCCCATACCATCCCATACGAATTTCAGGGCTGCCCATACTCCATCAAAGTCATGGGCTGAAATCTCAACCACTTCCTTACAATAGGAATAAATGTCATCTAGAAAGGTCAAATGGGTTCTCATAAAGACATATGGCAACCTATGGTTTACTCCCATAGCCCCCTCACCACTCCCTAGTGGATACACGTGGCCCCTTCTCATTCGTTGCCTCCATAGCCAGTCTTGGATTTTTATATTGCCTGATGTTTATTTACATCCTATTACAATTTCCATGGCTTAAGAGCACATGGTATCAAATATCAACTACTTGCCCTTTAAATAAAATTCGGCTTTCACTAGCGGGGCCTTGGCCTTGAGCTCCACGCTAGGAAAACATACATCACATGTACACATTACATCCTAAGGGTCGAATTGGGGGTATTACACTACCCTTTTTGCAGATAACGTCAAACCTATGGTGGATAACCAACCACCAGAGTTGGTTCAACCTTTACCTAGTCGTCAGCAAGTTGTTGCTGGGAGGAAACCCTGTCTCTAAACCATAGTACCGCAGCCGCAGTTCCTATCGATCCTTCCATTGGAACTTCCCTACCTCCCAGACCTTCCACTTCGGGACTATCCCATGTTGGGGAACCGTCCAACATAATCCAACCTCCATCGAGTCAAGCGTATCCAGGTGATTTTAACCCTGTGCCAAGTCAACATAATCCCGGAAACACACTCTACGAGGTACCATACCCCGCTAATCCTTACACTCTTTGGGGACAGCAAAATGTTTTACAACATGGACCGCCACTTACAGTCCCTCCACCCACATTTAGTCCACCCCCACCTCCTGTTGGAGGTGGCGGCCCCCCACATAATTCTGGAGGAGGTGAACCCCTACCTTCTGGAAACGGTCCACAAAGATACTTAAGCACATGGCCAATTTTCCAAGGCTTACTACGACCCGTTTCTAAAGTTTACGATACATATCTTTTTGGCCACGCCACTTTCCCACGTGCATTTTTCTATGGAGCTTATAATTTCCCATTTGTCGGGCTTATAGTACATGTCTTTCTCTTGGGTGATAACATTTGTTCTTGTGCCCATTTTTTTAAGACTTACACTTGCCCATTTCTAAAGCAACAAAATACCAAAAGCATGCCCAATTTCGAGGGTTAAGGTTACCCCTTTATGGGGCAAGCAACAAAATACCAAAAACATGCCCAATTTCGAGGGTTAAGGTTACCCCTCTATGGGGCTTTGTTCTTTCATCCCCATATGCAATATTTTTTAACTTTTTTGAGTTGCATCATATTTTTTAATTGGATAAGCATGGGATCACTAAGTGCTTTGCTAAAGATATTAATTAATTGATTATTTGTGCTTTAATACATCAAAATATTTTATTTTATTTTTTTGGGGGGGGGAATTTATGCTTTAATAGCTCATAAGGGAGAAACTGGTTTGGAAAATGCGAAATGTGGAGAGGTATAATTTTTGGGATTATATGTAATATCTCTCTCGCCTAGGAATGATAATTAACTGTACAATAATTATTTCTCCCCATGATGGATTGAACATAAATGAATTAAAATATTGATATAAATGATAATTAACTCTACAATCATTTTTACTCTCTATGATGGATTGAACATAAATGATTTAAAATTTTGATATCCACGAAGGTGTTTGAAATAAATTATTGAATCTTCAACATAGGTTAGATACAAATTGAAATACCATACTCATTTCATATGCAATATCGGGTTTCGTGATACCTAGTTAAAGTAGACTACCAATCGTGCATGTGAAACTATATACCTTTTATCTAAACAATAAGCATTCAATTTCAAACTTGTTTAAAAATATTGAGAAACAATTTACAATCAACCGTCTTAAATGTGTTGACTAAATCCAAAATGTATTTATATTGAGAAAGAAGATTTTATTTTTCTCTCACAACGCTTTCATTTAAAGGAAGAAATGTAATGGTTCTAGTTAATCAAAATATTATTTCAACTTATAATATTTGAATTTTTTAGGGAAAAAATTCAGCTCTACTAAACCCTAGCCTCATCACTAAGCCTTAGTCGCGTTTGTTCTTTCTTCTCGGGATGGATCATGTGGATCCAAATCCAAGGGACTCTTACACCTAAAATCTTACCACCATTAGATTCAGTGTATACATACTTGAAGTTCCATTAGCTAAGTCATTTACCTGGAAGGGACATCATTGTGCTTCTGCTAGGTTTTGAGAGGTAGTCGCAGGCTGCACTCATGCAACCTGCAACGTCGCACCTTGCTCCATTACAAAGTGCGACGAAGTCAGTTAAATGGAAAAAATAGCTTCTTCGAGCTCATTCTCGAAGGTTGCTGACTTGGATCCCTATCCTTGACCTGTTGGGAGAGTTGGCCTTCGGATCCTAACCTCTTGGAAGGATCCCCTATCTCTCTCCTACCATATCTCAACCTACCCTATCCATACCCTATCCACTTAGTCCTATATAAGTGAAGCTCTACCCCTCCCCAAAGGGAGGAAGTCTATAGTGTCTACATGCTGGTGAAATCATCCTTGAGAGATCTCTACTCATCTATTGCGAGACTCATACTTCCTTGGGAGGATATGGCAAATGGCTTGGATGGAGAAGGGTTGCAGCGTTAAGCCTTGGTTGTAGTTCTATGTCTCTACTATGTATTTCCCTATTTATAGTAATACAAATGCTTTCCACCAATATTGTTAACGTGTGATGATATTGAGTAGTTTACCTGCTTAATTGTTTACTTAGATCTCTTATTGTATAGATGCTCTTTACTCGTGCTGTGTTGTTCTTTGTGTCTTAACAGGTCTTGCAGCTGATATCTGATGACCACTGGACGTGGAGCAATATTTAGGAGAAAGGATTGCGAAGTAAAAGGTAAGACATCTAGCACTTGATCCTTAAGTAGATCTAGGAAATCCATTTGTAGTCTGTTCTATTTGTTCTAGACTCACATTGAGCTAGGGAGATCTAGCTCGCGTCCGCTCAAGTGGATTGTCCGTCAAACAAATCTGGCGACCATACTGGGGAAGACATTGCTTTCTAGTTGTCAAGTTGAATGATATTTTCAGTTGATTTCTTGCCAAGCCTTTTTATTTTTCATTTGCTTCTTAAGTTGGTTTCACCATCAGATCTTCACTTTGAAGACTCTGATCAACTTCCTTTGGATCTACATTCCCATTCCCAAACCTGTTTATTGCTCATTACTTGGATATTTGGCCCATTTTTTAACTTAGATCTCGCCTGTCGCACCTAGGTGATATACACAGAGTGACATTGTGTCATTCTTGGTCTTTGTTCTTTGTCTGTTGGCTTCTTGTCGCAACCCTGTCACTTTCCTTCTGCGACACCGTCGCACTCCCCACATTGGTGAACCGCGACATCGCACTGTGTACAAGCACAGAGTGCGCCAATCTACCCTTTTTGCCATATAGGCACCTTTTCTTCTCTTTTGTTTTGAGTGTGGTTTGTATGCAGACTCCCTCTGCACTATATGATCCAGTCAGAGATCCCTTTCGCTTTGAGTGATTGAGTTGTTTGGTTTCGTTGGAGTTGTTTTGGGTTTCCATCTGGGACAAATCTGAGATTTGGTAGTGGTGGATACTTTGGTCTTCCCCACCTTCATCCTTTTCACCTTTGCATTTCCTCCTCTCCTAGCCTGATCTGATCAAGTGCATTGGATCAGTTCCAGACCTCATTTTGCATTTCATTTGTGAGTCTTGCTTGCTTTAGTGCTGCTTGTTACTGTTTGACTTTGAGTGTTTGAATGTATTTTCAGCTCATTGAGTGCTTGCTTTCTCTTGAGAATTTTCTGAGTTGTTAGAGTGCTGCAAGTCATCTTTCCAATTCAAGTACCCATGTTTAAAATCATAGTTGTTATCAAATTGTCATTTTGATGCACTCATTGAATGATCAAAAGTACTTCGCTTCCATTGTTTTTCAAGATCATTTGAAGAATTGCATATGCATTGGAATCTCTCATTCATGAATCTTTTGGAAAAGTTGAAAGAAAATTGCATTATTTGTGTTTTTCATGAATTATGAGTTGCTCATTTTCTTGAAAAATTCGGATAGACATCAAGTTTTACAAAAGTAGTCCCATGCTTGGAAAGTTGCATTGTATCTTTTGATTTTTATGCTTTTAGGCCATCATAGTGAAAGTGAAAAGTTTGCACATTTTGCTTAGAAATCCTCTCTTTTCATTACTTAACATCATTTTCGTTTTGAAAAGAATAAAGAAAAAGAAAAACATGTTTTGATTTGGCTTAGTAGTGTTGTGAAATTTTTTATGTTTCGTTGAAAAAGGAAAAGAATATTTCAATATCATTTTTCGTAGATTTGGGATTGTGTTGCAATGCATCGTTTTTGGTAAAATTGTGGGAAAGAAAAAGAAGATTTCTCCTTCCCATAGGTAGCATTCATCGAAAGAAAAGCGTACTTTTGCATGTAGTTAATGCCTGCATTAAGTTTTTGATTATGTACTCACCTCATGCATTCACCTAACCGTCTAGATAAAATTGACGGTAGAACTAGGGTAAAATATTTAGAAACTTGTGTGTGAGTTAGAGACGTGTTCTGGTGTCGTTAAGCGTGGCAGCTGTCGTTATTTTCCAACACTGTATCCCGGGGGTATTGTAGTCTTCCACGTACTTATCGGTATATCGAGCTCCTTCACGTTCCCACCAAGTCACCTTGAGTACTTGGCGTATATCGAAGGGTGTATCACGTACTCGGTAGTATATCGAAAGGTCTCTTGCCGAACGATTGTGCATTAGACAACACCACTATGGATTTGAGCTCCCACGTACCTTGCGTATATCGGGAGACACCACTAGGATTCCTGAGACCAACTGAGTTAACCTTTTGGCCGTCTTGGCGGAGCAATACACCAAGAACAACACTTGGGGAGCTACTACGCACGTACCGTCCAGGTAATCAGGTATGCAGGCAAGGGTAGAGTACCAATTCTCCTTGTTGCATCATATTGTTGGACCCTGCGGTATATCGCAAGTTGCGAAGCCTTGACAATCCTGTGAGGATCCAGACTTTGAATCCACTCTTATCACATAAGTTTGCTCGTGGCCTTAGTTTGTGTAGGGTTTTGTCTGGTCTGCTTTTCTTTTAGCTTGCCTTAGGAGAAAATTTTTGTTTCAGTCACTCTAGCTGACTTTCCTTGGAGAAGGTCCCGTAGAATCCAAAACTTGCCACCCGAATATCCCCTTAACTAGGAAGTAATTTCGAGGGTAAGGATGGATCCACACTCCAGGGTCGGGTCACATGAAGTGGAAAACCCCACTTTAAATGTTGGAGGACTTTTGTTTCCTCATACTCCTCCAGATTCACCTGCCTCTCATCCCCTGCTGGATGAAGAAGCACAAATTCCTACTTCACAAGACCTACCTCCCATTGCTCCGGGAGATCCTGGATCATTGGAATGGATAAATCAACCCTAGGATGATCCCACAGCAGTTGTTGGTCCTTCAACAGCTTATTGGACATCTTCTACCGGTCACCCGGTGGCCCATTTTGTCGTTGGACTCCCACCCAATCAGGCTAGTCCTGACGACCGCTTGACACCTTATCGTGAGCAATTGGATCGTTTACATGCCATGGGTGAGGATTTTCGAAGTCAGAAATTTAAAATGAGGTTCGACGATCGACCGATCCCAGGTCGCTCTTTATCTTTCAAGTCACCAGAATCATCCATGCAACACGTGACCACTACTGGAACTGGTCAGCCATCCATTCCTGCACATGTATCTCCTAGACAAGAGACCAGTTTGGTACTTCCTACTACCCAACCCGTTGAATAGAAACAGTCCAACACGCCTGTGACCACAACGGTTACGTTACCTGCTCCTCCCCCCCCCAAACATCGTGGGGAGGATACTCTTTACCCCCTACCCTTTTTGCAGATAACGTCAAACCTATGGTGGATAACCAACCACCAGTGTTGGTTCAACCTTTACCTAGTTGTCAACAAGTTGTTGCTGGGAGGAAACCCCCATCTCTAAACCATAATACCGCAACCGCAGTTCCTATCGATCCTTCCATTGGAACTTCCCTACCTCCCGGACCTTCCACTTCGGGACTATCCCATGTTGGGGGACCGTCCAACGTAATCCAACCTCCATCGAGTCAAGTGTATCCAGGTGATTTTAACCCTGTGCTAGGTCAACATAATCCCGGAAACACACTCTACGAGGTACCATACCCCAGTAATCCTTACACTCTTTGGGGACAACAAAATGTTTTACAACATGGACCGCCACTTACAGTCCCTCCACCCACATTTAGTCCACCCCCACCTCTTGTTGGAGGCGGCGGCCCCCCACATAATTCTGGAGAAGGGCGAACCCCTACCTTCTGTCAACGGTCCACCTTATTATGTTCATCATGGCCCACCACCCCCCGGAGGCGGTGGTGGAGGACCATCCCACCCTGGAGGTGGTGGTGGTGGACCTTCCCACCCTGGAGGTGGTGGTGGAGGACTGTCCTATGCCGACGGAGGAGGTGGAGGGCCATCTTATCCTGGTGGCGATGGTGGCGGACCACCACCCTACTATGGTGGAGGCAGCAGAGGAGGTGCTTACCCATCTAGTAGCAGCGATGGTGGACCACCACCTCCTCCTGGCGAAGGCGGTGGAGACCCATCCTATTTTGGCAGCAGTGGTGGACCACCACCTCCTCCTGGCAGAGGCGGTGGAGGCCCATCCTACCTTGGCAGTGGTGGTGGACCACCACCATTTGGAGGCGGCCCACCCCCTCCCCGCGGCGGAGGCGGACCACCAACTTATGGTCATGGGCCACCTTATTATGGTAATGGACCACCTTTCTATAGCGGCGGACCTCCATTTGGTCCGGGCGGCACATACCCCTATGGCCAGTTTCCTCCTGGTACACCTTATGGTCAATTAATGCAAGGTCCTTATACGCCTTATCCGTACTATCAGTACTCGTAGCCTAATCCACAGCTGCCCTTTTTGGCTACTTTGGGCCTACCTGACCTGTCTCGTTTGACCAATGACCCCATTTACCACAGAACTAATTGGCCACCTATTCCGGTGAAACTTCCGTCTGATATCCCAAAATTTGATGGAAAGCCAAGTGAGGATCCTAAAAATCACGTGATGGCATACCATTTATGGTGTTCATCTAACTCCCTGATGGACGACTCGATCCGTCTTAGATTGTTTCAAAGGACTCTTACCGGTTTGGCTGCCAAGTGGTATATTGAACTACCACCGCATTCTTTTCCTGATTTTGGTTCTCTTGCTATGAACTTTTTGACTCACTTCCAGCTGCCTATACGGTACGAAACTGGTATAGAGCTTTTAACCTCGCTCTGTCAGAATACCGCAACTCACATATCGGATCATATACATGAGTGGCGAAGGAGATGACGTCTCATTAAGGCTTCTATTCTAGATCAACTCCTAGCGGACTGGTTTATGAAGTATCTCCAACCCACCATAGCATGAGATGTTTCCATGGGCGGTGCTGTCACTGAAGAACAAGCCATCGCGCGTGCCCATTTACTAGACTTAGTCTATGCTCAGTCCAGCATGTTGTTTGATATCCTTCCTGACACACCCCGCAACACTTATGAACCCGCGAAACCACCCAAGGGACCCCAAACAGATGGCATCATTGGATCCACTACCACCTAGCCTTCTTCTCAAATCCGTTGGTTCGTCGTACCCCCAGGGTTCTTCACCATCACCAACACAGGCTGGTCATGGCACCACCAAATCACCCGCTCCTGCTGTCACCGAAGAAGTGAATTCTATTTCATCAACTTCACCTCAAAAGTCTGGTGGTAAGAGGAAGAACAAGGGGAAACCTAAGAAGTCTTCCACCCAGCAAGAACAAAGGAGCACCCCTGATGATACCAAACAGAAAAGGAAGTTAAAGTATCCTTGTCTACTGTGTGGTAATGACCATTTCTCTAAGGAGTGCCCCCATAGAGACGACGTTAAAAAGTTTCTTAAGGGAAAACCCACACCCGTAGTTCTCAACGATCCTTTTCCCTGCTCAAAATCAGTAGTCGATCGCTCACACTTCTTCTTCCCAAGGAGAAGCACCCAACACCGCACATGTTCTCATGGTGCACAATGAGACCATCAACTTGAACACCCGTTCTCGTTCATATGACTTTGTTCCAGCTGAAGAACCTGTTGGAAGTAATACTGAAAAAGATTCCACCTCGATGCCTGAATTCACCGTACCAACTGCTCCTCTCACCATAGAGAAGCCCTCTCTAGAGTCAGTATTGCATCCACCCAAGAGCATGATTAGAAAATCGGTTTTCAATCCTAATGCTCAAGATGCTCAAAACTACAACACGGTAGAGGACCTAGCGCAAGCTCCTTGTTCTATGTCGGCGCTGGAGGTTCTGCAAAACTGTCCTAATCAGCGCAAAACTCTCCTCGCTTCCATCAGTGCAGTTGACCCAGACTCATCGAATACTATTATGTTTCGGTTGGAATACTTCAAACCAAGGCTCTCCCATCAGTTAGCATTTCAAGTTGCCACAAACATCGCTGGGAATACAGTCCATCGTTCTGTTTTGGACGAGGGCGCCTCCAATTCAGTCATGTCGATCTCATGTTGGAGAGCCATCGGCTCTCTCGAGTTGAACCGTTCTCCTACCACTTTGAGAGCCTTTGACGGACGTGGCTTTCAACCTCATGGGATGTTACAAGCTTTACCTGTCGAGTTGGGGGGCAAGACCACAACCATTAACGTGGAAGTAGTCGTTGCCCCGTTAGATTACAACATTATGCTTGGTTGTAATTGGTTATATGCCATGACCGCGGTTGCCTCATCAGTCTTCTGCGTAGTGCAATTCCCCCATCAAGGCCGAATTGTCACGATTGACCAACTGGATTTCTGCTCACCGGACACCACTTCTCACCCAGGCGATAATGTTCCTTCCATTGGATAATCTTCGCAGAAGTATGAGACTGTGGGGGTTGGCCTCTTTAAGGATTCATCCCTTATGGGAGTCTTTCCTACTTCGGATCCCCCAAACCATGTTTCCATGGTGAACATGATCTCCTTGCAGATTTCATCCATTCCCAACTCCACTGATTCATGGCTTGTACCTGATAAAGCCACCACACACCTAATTGGAGACATTATGTCTCTGTCACCTGTCGAAATTATGTACGAGGCTATCCAGTCAACCCCGGAGGATCACTTAGCTGTGACCTCCACCTCTAGTTCTCTGCGGCAGACATCATTTGATCCCTTCCTACAGACTTTTCATTCTGATGAGTCCATCATGGAAATCATGAGTGCGGATGATCCTTCGTGGGAAGACCTCCATCATCATTCGTCTCCCCTTCCCATTTTGGCTACTGTAGAGAACAACATTCGCACCATCTCTACACCGGATGTCCTTTTTGTCTCTCAGTCTTTGATACTCATGTGTCAAACGAATTATGAATGCAACTTAGCCAACATTGAGCCTACCACTTTGATCGACATCTCGGTTAAACCTGGTGTAGTGGAACACATTTAGTTAGGCTAGAAGTGTTCCCCTGAAGAAGTCATTACTGCTATGGCCTTATTCAAGCGATTTCGAGACGTATTCACTTGGACCTACGACGAGATGCCTAGGATAGACCCCTCCATTGTTTTGCATAAGATCAAAACCTATCCCGACATCAAACCTGTACGCCAAAAGTTGTGACCGGTACACCCCTGGAAGACTGCGGCAATCAAGACAGAAATTAAGAAATTCTTGAAGGCCAGCTTCATCTACCATGTCCCATTGACAGAGTGGGTCTCTAACGTCGTCCCTATTACTAAAAAACAGGGTACTATTCGTGTCTGTGTCGATTATCGGGATCTCAACAAAGCTTGTCCCAAGGACAACTACCCAACTCCCTTTATCGACCAAATTATCGACAATTGTGCCAGAAGCGTCATCTTTTCATTTATGGATGGATTTTCTTGGTACAACCAAATTAAGATTCACCCCGCCAACCAACACAAGACTGCTTTCATCTGTCCTTGGGGAACGCTTGCATACCGCAAACTTCCATTTGGTCTTAAAAACGCTGGTGCCACATTCCAGTGGGCCATGTTGTATGCTTTCCACGATGTGAAGGACTTTGTGGAGCCTTACTTGAACGATCTCCTTGCCCATTCGAAGCAGCGTGAGTTCCACTTCGATCATCTGATGGTTGTTTTCCTCAAATGCAGGCAGTACAATACCCGTCTCAATCCTCATAAGTGTATTTTTTGTGTCGAGTCTGGATACCTCCTAGGGTTTATTGTCTCTAAAGATGGAATCCGCATTGATCCCTCGAAGGTGGAAGCCATCGTCTCTCTTCCACCTCCAACCAATATTACAGAACTTTAGAGTCTGTAAGGACGAGCAACTTATTTACGTCGCTTTGTTTGTAATTTCACGCAAAATACGTAGGGTTACATGAGATTGATGAAGAAAGATGTCCCATTCATTTGGGACGACCGCACTCAACAATATCTTGATAGTTTGAAGCATGCCATCATGCATGCCCCCATACTCCAACCATCGAATTACTATCGAGATTACATTCTATATCTCGCTGCTTCCGACACCACCATCGCCATGGTTTTGGTTCAGGAAGACCAGGACGCCCAGGAACATGTGATATATTATGCCAGCAAAGGTCTCATTAACATTGAAACCCAGTATTCACATGTTGAAAAACTCACTCTCGCGATCGTCATAGCCGTGCAGAAGCTCTGACACTACATTTTGCTCCGCACCACCACCATCATTGCCGATTTGAACCCCATCTACCACGTCCTGACACGTCAGGTGCTTGGGGGCAAGTATTCACGCTAGATCATGATACTGCAAGAATTTGATCTTCTTTTCGAAAGGGCCAAGTCTAAAAATTCTTTGGTGTTTGTCGAGCTTATCTGCGACCTCCCCCATACTGATGAAGAGTCTAAGCCCAATGAATCCTTTCTGGACGAGCCATTGTTTCTTATTAGTACGTCTAACCCATGGTATGGAGATATCACATTGTATCTTCAAACCCAACATTTCAGTCCTCAACTGTCTCGTGACGACCGTCGTCGAATACGCCACCATGCAAAGTATTACTTGATCATCAGTGATACCTTGTATCATCGTGGTGTCGATTCCATTCTCTGATGTTGTCTCACTCATTATGAGGCTAAACACATTCTAAATGACTATCACGCTGGGGTGTGTGGCGGTCACCTCTCTGGGATGGCTACAACCCATAATATTTTGCGCGCAGGATATTATTGGCCTACTATCTTCAAAGATTGTATTGAGGCCGTAAAAAAATGTCCTCCATGTCAACACTTTCATACGAAAAAGCGCACCCACCCCGCCCCGTTACACCTGGTTATTGTCGTTGGCCCCTTCGCTAAATGGGGCATAGATTTCATGCATTGTAAGCCTACCTCGGCCTAGGGGCATAGTTACATCATTGTAGCTGTGGACTACTTTACAAAGTGGGCCAAGGAAATGCCTACATACACAAACGACGGCAAGACTGCCACACTCTTCATGTTCAATCATGTAATAGCGCAGTTTGGAGTTCCTCAAGCGATAGTTACCAAACATGGTTCACACTTTATGAACCACATGGTTGACGAGTTGAGCGATATATTGGGTTTTCGCCATGAAAACTCAACACCATACTACCCACAATCGAATGGACAGGTCGAGGCCATCAATAAGGTCTTGAAAACTATGGTCCAACGAATGGTAGGTATGCATAAGTCCAACTAGCATAATATGATCTTATCTACACTTTGGACTTATAGGACTTCCATTAAAACCGTTATTGGATTTACTCCTTTCCAACTAGTGTATGGATTGGAGGCAGTCCTCCCTATAGAGTGTGAGATTCTGTCTCTTAAGCTCGCCATCGAACTTCTCCCAAACACTACTGCCGAGGAAGAACATTTCCTCTACCTAGCTAAACTCGACAAGACTCGCTGAGATGCCACTCTTGCCAACAAGGCTCACAAGAAACACATCAAAGCGCAGTACGATAACTCGGTAGAATCCCGCGCTTATAGCGAAGGAGATTTGGTCCTTACATACGACCAAAAACATGATAAGTTGGGGGCAGGCAAGTTTGAGTCCATGTGGCATGGACCTTACATAGTAAAACACATTTTAGAGAAGGGATCTTATGAGCTTGAAGGCTATGACGGGATATATTTGGGTGATTATCGCAACGGGCTCTATCTTTCATGCATGAGTACTTCTGTATATACTGTACATGGCGTGCGTGTGTGTTTTCTGTGTGGTGTGACGCTTTGATTTCTTGCGTGTTTAGGTCTTGTTTCGTTTCTTATACCATGTTCTGTTTGCGTGTGCAGATGGAAACTTGTTTCGGATTCGTAAACGACGCTAGTTGGCATACCCACAACCTTGCTTCGGCAGCCTGGGTTCTCTATTCACCTACAGGTGATCTTATCAGCTCAGGGGGAATGTGTATAGGTTTTGCAACCAACAATGCTGCAGAATATCAAGTAGTCATTGGAACCCTAACTGATGCCATTTCTTTGGGTATGGACCACGTTGTCATCCATTTGGACTCTCAACTAGCGGTCTCTCATCTTAACCAAGTTTACGCCATTCACGACCCCTTTTCACTCCGTCTATACCAATGAGTCCATCTTTTGGAAAGGTCCTTTGAGTCCATTCAGTACCTACACATTCCATCAGACGTTAGCACAGTTGCCGACTCTATGGCCAACTTCATCTTAGATTGGTACATTGCACACACATAAGCAGATTCATGAACTGTTAGAAGTAGACATAACATGTAATTAAGTCATTTTATAAGCAAACACATAAGCAAGACCACATCATTCACTCATTTGAAACACATAATGTATAAATTGCCGGAATGTATGTATATATATATAATCTCAAAAGGTAGTGCTGGTGCAAAAGTCTGAAGCACGATGGCTTTCAGTGAGTCTCTAAAAAATCTGAATCCTCGTAGCTTTCAGTAGTACAAAAATCTAAGGCCTCTAAGCTCTCAAACACACACAGTAACAACATATGGCCTATCGCTTGGCCCGTACAGCCCTAGGAGGTCTAGCAGCTCTGGTCTGCTGAGTCTGGAAACAGTTGACTGCTCTCGCAACCCTACGAAGCAGCGTGTTGAAGCGCGCAGTAGTTCCAACCGTGTGTACCTGCATGGGTCGCGACACCTCATCTATCGTCGGCTCAAGAACGTCTAGTGCCAACCCACTCAGGTTGGCAAAGACTCTATCCATCTCTGCGATGGAAGCATGCACAGTCGGACCCAAAACTGCTCCCTCTCCTCTCTCTCTCCTAGCAAGAAGAGAGGTCCCCACTGGTCGTACAAGTCCCACATCTGCACACACATTTTGTTCACCTGTCAGCACTATATCAAAAAAAAAAAATCATAAATGCACAAAACTTAGAAAGTACAATAGTCATTTGTTCTTACCGAGGTCTCCCCATGTTGCTCCCTCTGGAAGCGGCAAGTCCAGCTCATCTCTAAAGTCCGTACCACTGTATGGGAAGTCCTCCACCATCAGTAACTGGCCCTCCAGCCAAGTGAAGAACTCAAGAGGGTATCCAATAATAGGGCCCCCACCATGTCGGGCCATCACATCGGTCCACCTAGCCATGTGAGGATCTCTAGGATCCCTATCTTCCAGTGGTACCTGAGGACGCAAAAGGGGAACCCGTTCCAGTAAGAACGAGATCAATATCAATCCATCGCCAAACTGTTTGAGCTCTCCCCATCGACACTTTGTCAGCTAAGCTCGCATGTTTGCGAGGACTCCATCACACCAGTTGAAGATATTTGGAGACATACAGTCCTCTGCATAAAGCATCTGTGCCCTGGTGGCTAAGTGAGGAGCTTGGATCCCCTCCATCCTCGTAATGGTGAATAGTATGGTGCGTAATGGACATTCCCGTACATCTTTGATGGGAATATTCCCACTAGATGCACAGGTGTTGGGACTACAATGTTGTTGGATCATATCATCCACGGTCCGATCACTCCCACGTGATCTAGTAAGTAGCACATTGTCCCCCCTTGGGGACAATACGGTCAGAAAGTAGATGTCATCGACATCTATGGTAAGCTCGTGCTCACCGATCATGAAGTATTGCTGGGCCGCATCCCAGCATCGGATCATATGAGTCAATAGTGGTATTTGGGATCTCATCCCCTGGATGCGAAAGAACTTGAGGATCCCATAGTTCCTCAATGCTTCTATGCATTCTGGATCATTTGCAGCATGCATGTCATCTAATTCATGCTCCCTTTCTCACCATTTCAAAACCATTTTGGATGCTTGGAACCTGTCAATAGGAGAATTTTAACAATGTTAGAACTTGCTTCAACCACTGAAAGTCCTTCTTTTGAGCTTGGCTTGAGTTTGGGGATGGACATCGTTGTCGTCGCACCCCATTTTTACAAATAGAGCGACGTTGTCGCAGTCCAATTGCGAGACCCTAGCGACGACTCAGTCTTGTTGCAGTTCCCAAAAGGGTAAATTGCGATGAGATGAGGGCACAATGGCCATTCCCAAATCAAGATAAAACCCAAAAAAATGACTGAAATTCAAAAATGTAAACCACTACAATCATGTTGGATGAATTTTAGGGTTACCAGCTCTTGACGGTGAGTGAAATGGCTGCTCGTAGCTCCCATAATCGACGAGTGAATATTTGGCTCCAAATGGCACTACTCCTCCCAAATTTGGCAAATAGAACAATAATGACTATATTTGGTTTTTATTTCTATTTATAAACAAAATGGAATATTCCTTTTTCAAATATTTGATGTCGTTATGCCATTCGCTATAACTTGGATCGATTTTATTATTTTTGAACGTTCGGTTGACTATTTGACCTAGTTTTCGAGTGTGCAGGAGTTGTGAAGTGTCTTTCTACACCATTTGCGCATTGGAACGGTCATCTCAGGTATGAACCCCCCTTGTGTATTTTGTCGTTTATCTTTCCATTTCATTAGATTGTAATTATTTAAATGATTATGTGCTTACTCTTTGTTCTTTCTCGTGTTCTTGAAACTATGAGAATACGTTACCGAGTTACGATTTATCACTTTTTCGAGCTCGTTAAACTCCTACAGAAAAGGAACCCCGTGGGAGTCTATCTTTAAGCTCTTTTCAGGCTCTCGAAATACGAAAAGATTGCCAAGTGAACTTGTTGTGTTCACGCTTGTAAAAGAATTTGAATGCCCATCTTCCTGGTGATTTTTACCCCTTTTTCGGACCAGGGGGCACTAGTTACGAAAAATGTATAATCCAACCAATCATGACTGGAAGAGTCCTCTCCCGCGTTGTTTTACCCTTTTTCGGGCGATGAGGCTAACTTTACGAAAAAGGACCGTTGGAGTCTTCTTTAGTTCTTTTTAGACTCTCTAAACATGAAATGACGATCGAGTTTACCTTCTATGGACTCGTTAAATTTTCACATTGAAGGGCTCGCCATGGGACGAACCCCTCCTATCCCAGGTTCGGAAAATATTTGGTATTGGACTCATCTATGAGATGAGATATATCAAGCATCTGGTTACCCTCATCAAGCTCGTAAAAAACACATGAGGCACTCATCGTTCATGATGGGGAAAAAGGAAAGCTTTTGTATTACACGTTTATCCGTGGCAGTACCTAGTCATTCTTGAACATGGCACTCATCTGCATTTGCATACAGCACTTGGATCATCTGTTTGTCCTCGAGTTTCGCTTATTTCTTGAGTCTTGTTACTCCTTTGAGTCATTCAAAGAAATCTTCCATCATCAGTTGCATTAGGAATTTGTGTCATACTCGTCATGTCAATACTGCAAAGTCATGCCATGCCCATGTTCAAGAATACTTTCACTATTCATCTATTTGCAGTCAATACACCTTCAATCATGTCAGTCTACTCTGAGTCAGTCTCGCATATTATTGTACCATCCGATCCACTCTACACATCCTTGGTCGTGTTTCGTGTCGTTGATGGGGGATTCATCATGGCCCTCCTTCGACGGATCCATCCTTGTCGACGTCAACACATCATCCAAGGATTGAATCTAGAAACCAACCAAGTACCTTGGCCCTCCATGCCTCAATGGCAGGTTGCCTCACTTTCGGCATGAGTTTATATCATTGACTCTTGATCAAAAGATTTCATCTTGCGTTTGACTTCAACTCATTTATTCACGCTTGATGATATGTACTGCGATACCTTGGGGATCATTGACATTAATGGTGATTTCCCTCGCACTTGTTAATGGTATACATCAATGACCGGTAATCAAGTGGTTTTTACCATGTTCGACGCCAAGACATTTGTAATCACATGGATAGATTCGTATCATTACGGGTTCAGCTTGAAGACCCCAAGGAGTCATGTTTTACCCAGGTTGTGATGGAGTTTGTATTTGAAGTCATATTACATGGATCCACATTTGTATTGGTCGTGGCTGTGTTACCATCTCATCATGGATCTATGCTTGTGTCCAGTAGCCATGATTGTGTTCACTCGGTCATTCCTACCATGGATCTGCATTGTATTGGTCAAAAACCATGTTGTACATCATATGAGATTGTCAGTTCAGAGTCAGTTGTACTGCAGTAGTGTCCTTCATCCAACAAGTCCATTTTCCATTCTTTCTGTCAAAGCATTTCACATGTCCAATCTTTAGACAACTTCATGCTTTGGGGGGCATTCTGTTACACCTAAAATCTTACCACCATTAGATTCAGTGTATACATCCCTGAAGTTCCATTAACTAATTCATTTACCTGGAAGGGACATCATTGTGCTTCTACTAGGTTTTGAGAGTTCATCGCAGGCTGCACTCATGCAACCTGCGATGTCGCACCTTGCTCCATTACAGAGTGCGATGAAGTCAGTTAAATGGAAAAAATAGCTTCTTCGAGCTCATTCTCGAAGGTTGCTGACTTGGATCCCTATCCTTGACCTATTGGGGGAGCTGGCCTTCGGTTCCTAACCTCTTGGAAGGATCCCCTATCTCTCTCCTACCATATCTCAACCTACCCTATCCACTTAGTCCTATATAAGTGAAGCTCCACCCCTCTCCAAAGGGAGGAAGTCTATAGTGTCTACATGTTGGTGAAATCATCCTTGAGAGATCTCTACTCATCTATTGGGAGACTCATACTTCCTTGGGAGGATATGGCAAATGGCTTGGATGGAGAAGGGCTGCAGCATTAATCTTTGGTTGTAGTTCTATGTCTCTACTATGTATTTCCCTATTTACAGTAATACAAATGCTTTCCACCAATATTGTTAACGTGTGATGATATTGAGTACTTTACCTACTTAACTGTTTACTTAGATCTCTTATTGTATAGATGCTCTTTACTCGTGATGTGTTGTTCTTTGTGTCTTAACAAGTCTTGCAGCTGAGATCCGACGACTGCTGGATGTGGAGCAACATTCAGGAGAAAGGATTGCGAAGTAAAAGGTAAGACATCTAGAACTTGATCCTTAAGTAGATCTAGGAAATCCATTTGTAGTCTGTTCTATTTGTTCTAGACTCACATTGAGCTAGGGAGATCTGGCTCGCGTCCGCTTGAGTGGATTGTCCATCAAACAGGGACTCGAATCACCGATTGGATGAAGCTTTCCAGAGGTTGGTACCTACACAACAACCACCAATGGTAGTATCGATTGCTCCCACTACGCGTTTTGTGAAGAGATATGCAACGCATGAGGTGAATATTTCGTCGAATGTAGCTAAAATGGAGGCGTTGGGGCTCTCAGAGAGAGGATTGGTGGGACTATTTATAGGGCCATGGCCTTCTCCCCGGGCCATGGAGATCTGGTTCGAAAAGAACTGGAAATTGTTTCTTCAGGTCAGCTTCATCATCATTTATGTGGATGAGGGTATTATACCTTTCTCTTCGAGAGAAAAGATGATATGGATATATTCTTTAGAAATGGACCTTATTTAATGGGATCAAGGGGAATGTATTTGAATAGATGGACAATGTATTTTGATCCAGATAATGATGTTTCTTCAATGGTGTTGTTTTGGGTCAAACTTCCTCACCTTCCCCTGCATTGTTGGTCGAATGAAGATTTGGTAACCACTGAGAACTCTTTGGGACGTTACATTGATAAATTGGAGCCCAAGCCCCCTATGTTTTCTTGATCCCATATCTGCGTTGAGGTGGATATGAAAAAGGGGTTTGCTAAATCAATAAACCTTATTATGGATGGATGGATCCATGTTCAAAACATGGAGTATGAGAAGATTCCTTTCAAGTGCAAGATCTTCCATGAGTATGGGCATTTTGTGAAAAATTGTTCAAAGCAGGTGGACAAGGAACTAGCTCAGACACAAGAAGAGGGATGGCAACAAGTTTTCGAAAAAGGGATGAAAATGCATAAGGAAGTAGCCCCAAAAGATACAAGTCCCTGCTTCTCAAATCACTTCCAGGCTCTAGCTTCAACCGTTGAAGGAGCTAATGAAGGAGATCCAGTTGGATCGAACACAAAATTTTGATTGTCATCTCTTCTTCACAACCAATCTTTGTGGAAACTGGCCGTGAGGACCTTGCATCTCTTCTTCCCCCTGATCCCATCTAAGAAACTATGACCTTCCATAATAGTGGGAAAACCTCAACTCCTAGAATACTAACCCATAAACAAGCTAAGTAAACTCACGAAGAGTCCTCAGGGGAGGTCAGATCTCCTCAAAAGAAAGGTTGATGTGGATATCTAAAATAGGTTCAAGAGGATGAAGCATATCGAGAAATAAATATGGGAAAACATGCCTTCTTAGACAAGAAAATAAAGGTTATTCATGGGGCAGAGGAAAGGGCATAAAATCTTATTCATGAGACTCTAAAAAGTAGATGGGGCATTGTAGAGGTCGAAGGGCATGACCAATAAATAATAATGACCCTCATGAGTGAGGAAAGTATCTTTGCATATATATACCTCTTTCATCCTAATTTTATGGTATCCTAAACGAAGGTTGAGTTTGGTAAAGAATTTGGGGCCATGGAACTTGTCTAAGAGATCATCAATGACTAGAATAGAAAATTTATCTTTGATGGTTATTTTGTTGAGAGCCCAAAAGTTAGGACACATGTGCCAATCACCTTCTTTTTTGAGGACCATAACCACTAGCAAAGAATAATGGTGTGTGATAGGATGAATAATACCGACTGACAATAATTATTTTATTTTTTTCAATTTCATTTTTCTAGGCACAAATGTGGTGGTAAGGGCAGACATCTGGTGGTTGACTACCTAGAATTAAAGGAATTCCATGGTCATGTTCCTAGCGGGATGGAGGTAAACCGTTGGGCGCCTTGAAAACCTTTTGATACTAGGAGAGAACCTGTTGCAAGTTGCGGTGAATATATGACGTGTGTATGTTAAGAACTTGGACGACATGACGTGTGCCAAATATCGACAAACCCCGTTCGTGTAATGTCTCCACCTCCCGCTTCTCATTGTTGTTGGTGCCCATGACCACCTTCTTCAAGCTACCTCTCGAAGCTTGTATAAACCTAGTGAGGGATCGACTCTGTTCATTGTTTTAATTTTAGATTCTCCTACTGCAGTGGGATTCCAATTCACACTCCATGTCTCTTTGTGTTCCTTCCATGTTGTCATCCATTGTCAGATCGCTCCCCGCGGTGCAACTGTTCGGACTTGAAAATCTTTTCCATTCACTGCTCACTGCTCACAGTAAGCACACGGCTCTTGAAATCAGTCTTTGTCTTCCTTCAACTATTCGTACTTGTTAGGGTTAACCTTGAATCAGGAATGAGCAAGGATGTAAGTGGTTTTTAGGCACATGGTTTTGATAGCCCGTGGTTTCTTGCTAGTTGTATTTGCATGTAAAGAACCCTATTAATAGGGTTGGAATCCTACATTGTAAGGTGCCAAAGTGAGTAGGAGAGATGCTCTTAGCGGCCTTGGACTAGTTTGTCCAAGGACCAATAATAGATCTATTATTCATGGTTGGTTTTTCCCTACGGGGTTTTCCAGGATAAATATGGTGTTGCTATTGTTGATTTCTTGTATTTGTGTTTTATTTCTCTCGCATATTTTATTCCTAATAGTGGTATCAAATCAAGGTGTATTGTTATTGCTGGTAACCAGGTTTATGTAGATGAGACTGCCTACATGTGCATAATGGAAGATGGCAGATCTATTGCTTGGAGACTTGGATTTGCAAGGAGAAAATGCATATCAACGGGTTCATGTGTATATATGGTTGGATTTGTATATCTTTTGGAGCCACAATTCTATGCTTCTATCTTGTGTTGAAGAGAGCGAGAGTAGTAGTTGGTTATGAGATCTGTGGAGTGTGGAGTGTAGATCTATGTAGATGAAATAAATTGGTGTTGTGAGCGGCCAATTGTGCATCCAACAATGATTCAAGGTCAAAGGTTACCAACCCCATATTGGGTATATGGATATTGAGATATGATTCCATATTTGTTGTAAGAGCTATGGATTTGGTGAAGGGTCTATTGCATGCTCCATCCTTGATTGTAGATCTATTGAAGGCGTTGGATTGGGATACCAGGTCCGGATCAAGAAAGATTTTCTTGTAGTAGCTAGGGCGAATTGATAAACAGTCGAATATCGATCTAAAAGACATGGATTTCGTTAAAGAGGAGTTGCAACCTGCATATATATGCATATTTGAATTGTAGATCTACCCTGAATCAGATTAAGGAAGAGAATTTGCCACGCAAGAGAAGAAGGGGGTAGCTCTGCAAGAAAGAAGGTGGAGAAATATCTGTTAAATTCATTGGTGAAGTTAGCTGGGATCGTATAGATTTTGCTTGAGTTAATCTGATCCGCGCAATGGGAGGTCCACATTGAAAAAGGTGAAAGGTGAAACTGGTTTTTTTAAAAGGAAATGATCACCTTATTTGTTTTATATCTCATCCCTTTTAAGTTAGTAGTCAAAAAGTTTTTAAAGTCACATTAAAAGAGAGATTCACGTAGGTTTTGAAAAGGGGGAGTATTTAAATCAAAGTAATTAAATTTTATGAACTATGGATGTATGTGTATGAAATTAATGATGGTTCATGGGTTGAACAATGGTTTAAAGTAGCTCAAAAAGTATAGTAAAAATTATCTCTTCAAAGGAGCAACAATTGGTTAATGCAGTGGAAAGGAAATGGTGTGATGATGTGAGTAGTCATCAGTTGAAGCAATTTTCCAGAAAAGCATTGAATGTATTTGTACTTAAGTTGAGCATGTGTTGTAGGGGTGCATGATCGGTGGTACCCGACACCCCAAATTATTTTGATTCCTAATTAATGTTTGATTTCCCCATTTATTTAGGCCTACATGTATTGATGTAGGGTGTATCCCTCTTATGAGTTGAAGAGGATGTGGCATCAAGTTGTGGAATGAACCACTTGGGTAGGTACGAGGGTGGAAGGTGTACTTGTAGCTCAGCTTGATGTGGAATCGGAGAGGATGAGTCTTCGATTAAAGGGGGGAATGTGAGATGGATTTATCTCAGAGTGTTGGGACCAAGTTATACTCAAGGAAGAGTTTAATGTATTGATGAACCATGTAGGAGAAAAGGATTCCTAGAGAACCGACAGTTACAGCGGCTTAGGACCAATGTTTTCCGATAGATGGATTCCTTTTTATATGGACACCAATGATGAATTGTTTGCAAGTATAAAATGATTGTGCAAGTGTAGCACATGAAGGGTAAGTCAAGGCGATAGAAATGAGAGTTGAAAGAAGTAATGGTTATCCCAGAGGATTCTGGATGCAATAGCAATAGAAAAAATAAATGGAGATGACAATGTGTAATCTACATGTAAATGGGATTCCCGAGTACTCTATTTGTTTTGGGGGGATTAGATCTGAAGCAGTTCCCCAAGTCAAGTTTAAAGGGGGGATTGTTAGGGTTAACCTTGAATCGGGAATGAGCAAAGTGGTTTTTGGGCACATGGTTTTGGTAGATCGTGGTTTCTTGTTAATTGTATTTACATGTAAAGAACCATATTTATAGGGTTGGAATCCTCCACTGTAAGGTGCCAAAGTGAGTGGGAGAGATGCTCTTGGAGGCCTTGGCTTGGTTTGTCCAAGGACCAATAAAAGATCTATTATTGATGGTTGGTTTTTTCCCTACGAGGTTTTCCAGGATAAAACAAGAGTGTTGTACATATGTACGTACCAGTGCGGCATGACAACAAGCGCATATAAATGCCAAAAATCAAAATTAAAAAAAATTGCACAATCTATTTTTTTCCCTAAACTGAGAAAAGGGCGGCAATTTTAAGTTAAAAAAGTAATTCTAAATAGTGTTTAAAAGCAAAAAAACTAAACATTAATTGATTATTTTGCCAAAAATTTCAGGGGAGAGTTTTGGAAGAGAGACTTATGTGGAAGGAATTTCGAGCAATTGGAAGGAGTTCTAAGGGTCAAAATTTGTTAGGTATGGTGAATCAAACAAAACCTACATAGTAGAAATTTCAAGTATGTAAATATTACTATTGATCTTATTATCTTATTTAGAGTTTAACTAGATTTAGAAAAAAAAACTTCATACTTACCTTCAATGTTACAACCCTTACTTTCTCGCGGCTTCTTTTCATTTTATGTGGCTGCAAAATTTTACATTAGGTTTAAATCCCTCTATTGTGATACATAATTACGATTTCACCTTTTAGGGATTAGGGATTTGCTAAGATTGTGATTATATATATAAAGCGTAGGATGAGATGGGGCCACTTTTTTGGTCAAATTTGTAACCATGTCGACACTGTTAAGTTTTTTTTTTCAATAAAAAAACACATGCATCAATATCGGTGCATTTGTATTACAGAACGTACCAGTGCGGTCATAAACATAGCGACCTGGATATGAAACGCGGCACACCCTATTTTATTTTCTAAAAACGCAAAAGTCGATTTTTCGTTTCTCAGTTCTCTGTTAGCAATGCGTCTGTTTAATTTTAACGCACCTGTGCATCATTTTTACTAATGCACTGGGGCCTTACACATATTTAAATGCACCGATATCAGATTTACTTATTTATTTTCATATTTTGAAGGTCTGTAATTTATTTGTATAATATATTGATAGCTTCTATATTTAATGGTCTAGGTTGTTTATTGATATAAAATGTATGGTATGATTTCAATGAACAACAACTTTAGTCAACATGATGGGAGCACATCCATAATTACGAAGAAGGAAAGTTCTTTTAGTTAATTTATGTATTTAAATAATTTGTTTGAATTATTTGTAAAGGTAACTAATATGTATTGGTTAATGTGTGACATGTAGAGCCAAAAAACGAGGAAGCTCGATAATATTCTTACCAAACTAAGTCCAGAAGAGCGTAAAACGTTGATGGAAAAGTTGCAGAGGGATGGATCAGGTGAATACAAAATAAGTCAATATGAATTATTTCTTCAAATTTGAGTAATAATTTACTTAAGAATATTCACTAATATGTTTCAAATAATGTAATTCACATATGTTGAATGTTATGCAAGGACTGATAGCAACAGAAGTCAATGTCATCATAAGAAGTTTTTTATGGAAGATGTAAATGATGATCAATTGGTCCTTAGCTCATATGGAGTGGTGCTGGAAGTTAATAGAAGGGGAAAATAATTTTATAATACTATGAGGGATATAGTGGAAAGAATGTACAGATGTACTTTTCACTTACAATACATAAACCAATCAAATGATTCGAAGAATCGGGTCATATGTAAAGTACAATAGGCGTTCCCAGAGCAATGGTCAATGAGACCCATCAGACTTGCAATAGAAAAAACATACAACAACAAAAAAGAGTCATTCAAAAAGTAATATTCCTAAACATGTTTATGTAGAATATGTATCTATAACTACTACAAAGCGTCATTCATTCAATAATTTTAATTCTGCTATATTTATTTTTTCATATCAATAGAAAAATAGTTTAATGTCATTTTACATTTTCAGGAAGATTATGAAAATACCAAAGGATGAACGAGGTGATATCCGAAATATGCCATTAGGGATAAAAATGTACAAGGAGATGGTCAAGGAAATTGACATAATTGCATCGTAGGAGGATCCATCTCAACAACATCGTGCTTCAAATGTATGAAATATTTGATTTTTAGGATTATGTTATACATCTAATTAATTAATTCAACATTAAATATTAATTTTCAATTGTTTTGTTGCAGAAAAGAAAAGAAAATGGAACCCAGTCAACACACAAAACAAGATGACAAGGAAAAAACGGGTTGATAGCAAAGTTTGTGAGTATTTGTGATTTCCTTATACGAAATTAGGATTTCGTAGTGGTTGTGATTTGTATATATATTTTTTTGTTTTCATTGGAAATCCTTGGATGTTTTGAAACAAGTGTTAACATACAAAGAGGAGCCATCAGAAGAATTGATTGACATTGGGTTAAGCAAGGGATGTGAGTATATGTTGGCATATCAAAAATTAATTGCGGATTTTGTAAGTATTTATGTTGTTTTACTTCTCTCATTTTATAATTAATAAAACAACAAAAATCTTTATATTAAATCTATGATTTGTGACATGGCATAAAACTTGTAGGAAACAAAGTATGGAGTGGAGCCAACAGAAGACTTGTTGATAGAAGGAATGAGATTTGGTTTTGAGAGAATGTGTATCATTCATGAGCCAATTATTTCTATGGTACGTTTATTTTGAATTTACATTCATGTATACTATCTATTTATTTTTCATTATTCCCTCCTACAATGTAGATACACTTAGTACACTTTATTTTGATGTTTGTAGATGGAAGCTAAAGAAGAGGAAAACAATCGAGCCAATCAACAAAAATTTCTTCCAAATAACCCAATTGATGCAAGTGGCTCGAGCACCGATAACAATTCCAGCGAAGAATGATTATTCGTATTTAATTTTGATGTTAATGCAAGCTGTTGTAGCTTGTTGTATATTTTGAAATAATTGTCTGTGAAAATTAAACATTTTGTATAATAATGTACTGGACATAGTGTTTGAATTGAAAAACAACGAGTTACCAATAAGTGTAACAATAATTACATGCATGTTGACATTTTGATTATTGTTGTCATATTTTGTATGACAAAGGCACTCTTATTGATATATAATAAAATAAACATTTTTATTATATTGCATTCTTCATTTGTATTGTCAAATGTTACATGTGAAATGATATATTGAGAATTAAATGCACGGATGATTAAATATTATAGTAGATGCTTCCATCTATGATATAAGAAATTAATCCAAACAAACGCAATAATTAAAATTGAAATGAATAGTTCTATAAACAAATCTTTCAATTTCAGATGAATAAATGAATTAAAAAAAATGAAAATAATATATATATATATACTTGATTGAAATGTCAGTAGCCATTGTTCAAAGAATCATATGCGGTGTTTTTAATAATATATGTTGCACCGGTGCGCCTATATGAACATTACACATAGGTGCGTATATATGAACAATAAGCACCGGTGCGTTTATGTAAATGACAGGCTCGACACTCCAATGTAAATCAAATGCATTGTTAAATTTTAAAAATAAGAATGTACACGCGGCAGACAAATTTTTGGGTGTGTTTTCTTCTCTATATCGCACAGGTGTATGTCAATGGCTTATGTGGACTGAGAACGATCAAAGCTTATGCCCACAGATTTTTTTGTGTGTTTAAGCGTGATAGTGTGTTGAGGTGTTAAAATGCACAGGTCATTTTGATAGTTTGTAAGCACCGGGATGTTTGACGATGAAATGCACCAGTGTGCTCTGATAAATGGACAGCACCGGTAACATTAAAAATATTAAAAATGTACGGTGCATATGATGTAAAATATTGTACCGGTGCGTTTATGTTGTAAATAAGCATCGGTGCGTATATTCTATACGCAAGCATCGGTGTGGCGTTGAAATTTGATTCTTTTTTGTGCTTGTTCTATTTGAGTGCATTGGTGCAGCTATTTTAATTGTACATCATCGATGCGTCTTATTAGGATAGGCATCGATGCGCTTAATTTTAACTAAGCACATCGACGAAAAAAAATCCACTAAAACCTCCGATCACCAAGGTATTTTTAGTTGTAAAATATATCCGTAATGACATCCATAAAAACATCTGCTACCTTTGGCAGAGGCCGTAGCAAAGGGTTTTTTGACAATTTTTGTCAATCTTGTAACACTAAAAACCTCCGCTATGACCTTTGCTAGAGGGCCTTTTCCTTGTAGCGCCCTAGACTAAATTAGTCATTTAAGTTAGTCATTTTTAGTTGTGTCACTTATTATCTAGTCATATTTTTTAATCCCAGGACTAAATTAGTCATTTGAGTTAGCCATTTTTAGTTGTGTCACTTAGAATTACTCAAATTTGGAAGTATTTAGCTTAAAAAACTGTCATGACTAACATTTTTGGTCGCGTAGTCATAAATTTGCCAAATTGTACTAGTGCTTGGTGGGGCAATAACAACTATATGCTTTCATTGACTCAAAAGCCCACATTAAAACAATTAATTTGTATTCATCATCACATTTAATGTATGAGTTAATAAAAATATCATCATCACTTAACAAATATAACATAAGTAAAATAGTTATTAATTTTAGTGTATAATATACTTTAGGAGCTTACTTAAATTAAAAATATTCTATTTAGTAATCATTGGGAGCTTAGTTAAAATATTACTGAGAAACTTATTTAAAATTATCAATATATTTTATGAGCTTTTTTTTTAAGATAACTGTTGTCAAATAGACAGTGAGCACAACCATCACCACTGTTATCTGCAAATGTGAGTTGAGTCAACACCATTATTCAAGCAAAATAATGCCACATAAAATAATCCACTAGTGATCTGTAAGTGGGCAGTCTTCCACTCCTACCATATGCCTCTAGGTCTTAGGTTGTTAAACTATTTCCTTATGTCCAAGAAAAATAAACTCTTAACTATTCAAAACAATTTTAAACCTTACTCCAAAACCAAACTTACTTAAAATAATTGCATTTTATTTTTATTTAATAATTTATTTTAATTTCAATAAAAAATCATAACTTTACATTAATACAATTTATAAACATATTATAAAAAATAATATTTGAATATTACATATTTTAAAATAAATACAATACTTTTACCCATTTACCAAAAAATAATCCCATTATAAAAACCAATTACAACACATTTAAAAGGCTCAAATGCATTACCCTCCTTCCCATCATCTCATAAACCAAAAAGTTGATATGTATGGCATCACTTATACATTGGACCCATTAAACTGCCAAATATGGACCCAATATGTATGGCATCACTTATACATTGGACCCATTACACTGACAAATATGGACCCATTATACAAGCAATTATACATTGGACCCATTACACGGACAAATATGGACCCATTATACAAGCAAGGACACAATATACAGGCAAACATGACCCATTATATAAAAAAGACACAATATACAAACAAGTACTCTTGCATAATCATAGCTCACTCAAATCTATAAGATCTTATGCTACAATGGTGGACAACGCCTTTTTTGTGTGTGCATTAGTGCATCCCTATTATGCTATAAAATCATCTCTAATTTAAGTCGATGATACCTCCCCAAAAACCTTTACCCTAATCATATTTGGAATAAACTTAGTATCCTCTCATTCCAACAATTTTGGAATTGATGATACCTCCGAAAAAAAACATTACCCTAATCATATTTGGAATAAACTTTGTATCCTCTCACTCCAACAATTTTGGAGTTGATAATACCTCAAAAAAAAACATTACCCTAATCATATTTGGATTAAACTTAGTATCCTTTTATTCCGACAATTTTGCAGTTATAATATCTCCCAAAAAAACATTACCCTAATCATATTTGGAATAAACTTAGTATCCTTTCGTTCCAACAATTCTGGACTACTCAAATGATGAGACCTCCCGTAAAAAAATTACCCGAATCATATTTGGAATAAATATAGTATGTTTTCAAAAAATCGAAAGATACACATAAATATTAGTTTGTTTTTTTATAATATAAATATATTTTTTTTTAATTAAAATAAATTTACTTTTAATTGTATATACATAATTTTAATGTAAAAATAAAAATAATTATATATACTCATAAATAAACTTAGAGAATTTATTTGTTGTTCCCCTATGAAAAGTTATAAACAAGATTCAGCTGCTAGGCAACGTATCCTGCCAAAGGTTATGAGCCAATTGTTATGAGGAAGGTCAGTGACAAAATCAATTTGACCACTCTAGTAAATATATTTTTCTACCATTTATATTTTTTTCAACGGATGTTTTGAACCAAGGAGCTCATGGCTTTTAATTATTGTTAATTTTTCTTTGACTTCAATGGCTATACCGAAGTTAGATGCTTGACCAATTAAGGAATAACTAAGAGAAGACACATAAAGATGCTTGACCAATTAAGGAATAAATAAGAGAAGAAACATGCTTGACCAATTAAGGAATAAATAAGAGAAGAAACATAAAGATGCTGGATCAATTAAGGAATAAATAAGAGAAGAAACATAAAGATCTGGGCCCTAACAAAGCTTCAATACTTCAGACACTCTCGGGTCAATTTAGTATGAGTTGCTACAATACCAAGTTGCCTTACACATAAACCTCCATATTGAACAAACACCATGGTTCAAACTCACTCCCAATTACGTCTTCACAGAAAATAGCACTAGCAGATGTGTCTAGAGCAGTTTGCATACCAGAAACAAGTTGAGCCACAATCTAACCGTCTCCAACATGATCTGGACAATTTGAATCACAGGACCAGGAGCATTGGAGTGCATGAATTTAAAGTGTGACGTGTCCTCTGAAACCCTGATATGAGAATCTCTCAAATATTGAATGGCAATGCCCAACAAATTGGAAAACTTCTAGCATTTGGATCTGGTTTCTCTTACAATTTCTTCTCTACTCGGAGGTTCTCCTCTGGCAATGGTTGTTAATGATGCCTTATGCAAATGGATGGCCTCTGCTATCGTGTTCTTTGAAGACCCATAGAATGCCAACTCCTCTAGGTGACCACCAGTTGCCCAGTCCTAGTTGTAGTTGTACCACTAATTGTCGACACCCCCACTTACCACATCTAGAATCAGAGTCCATAAACTGCATTAAAGGTGATTGATACATGTCATAATGTTATAATATTTATTTTATTTTTTAATTTTGACAATTAAGCTTGCTATTCAGGAAGTTATGTTACATCAAAACCATACTAAACCAATCCAAAAATTAGAATATCTAATTTTGATATTTAATAAAAAATTAATTTTTAACATAATTAATTTTCTAATATATTGAAAATCTTGTGAAAAACTATATGAAAAAATTGATGGTGAATGAAGTTTGACTAATGAAGTTCGACTATTGAAAGATTAGTGTGTCCCTTGGTTGGATAAATATAAATATAGTTGGCATCAATTTATTTGGCCATCGAAAGGTTATGACAATAATGTTGGTACGGTACAAAAAGGAGGTCCACCTATTGAAGTGAGAAACTATTCTATGTATGATAAATAAACTTACACCATTCCTCGGCACCACATAATTTGACCAGGGAAAGGTCAGTGCAATAGTGTTGGTACTGTACAAAGACGAGGTCCCACTTAGAAGGTATAGAGAAAGCATAACACTCACTCTTTTTACAATGAAATAGCAACCAACTTTTTTATTTTGGACCACTAAAGTGGCTTGTTAATCTTGCTGACAATGATATGAATTGCAATTAAATTATATTTACATATTATTAAAAAATACCTGCACATACCTTTTGTGATTAGTCATTCATAAACAAAAGCACTACAATTATTAGCCAATGGAAGAAATAAATATGGTCTAGAAAAGGTGGTCATCATAGTAATAATTGTCATATTATGTACTACTTTCTATATAGGTTGAATAAATAAGCAACTCTCAAAAACCAAAATGTCTAGAAATTTTCATTTACAATATTGGTGTGATTTATTTACTAACATTATAAGCATAAAGCATACCCATGTAACCATCACTAATATGACAATTTACCATTATTTACTAACAAGGTGATATATGTAATCTTTGACTAAAGTGTAACGATTGTTTTTATATATAATAAAATCGTGGAATCGTGGCAAGGTTTTTATTTTTTTCTAAGTATGTGATCTATCTTTCATAACTTTGGCATAATTTGATATACAAAAATTCCATCATATTAATATTTATTGGTTTTAGTATTTATTACTAAGAAAACAAATCAATTTTTTTAAAACAAAACTCCATTATTAATTTATTAATTGGGAAATTTACAAAAATTCAAGGCTTTGTCAAAACAAGGTTCAAAACCATTATAATAATATATTATTTAAGAGCTCAACATATCACTTGTGAGAATTGAATTTAGTTGGTGAGATTAACAATCATCTCCCAACCACTTTAGCTAGACCTAATTGACAACATACCATAAGTTCTTGTAACGATGATGATAAAAGAAAGAGATATTTTTGTTGTCATTAGGAGCTCAAGTGCTTTTATTACAATTATTTGCACTGTGCGTAATACTCATTTAAAGGCACATGCATCTAAGTAGTTATGAATTGCAGTGTTGAATTCAAATGAATACAATGCGGTGGTATGTTTTAGTGCTAAATTTTCCACATTGAGGATACGCAAATGCAACTTGTCTTGTTTTTCAAAATTTCAATTAATCATCATAAATCAAATATTTTTATAATAATATTAATTTTTATATTTTAATTATTATGTTTGAATATAATCATTGCATTAATATGTTGTATCATTTAAACACATCAATTAGGTGTTTGAACCTATGTTCATTGTAACAATATAAAATATTCATTTATTTAATCCTCAACGTAACATTTTATGACACTAGATAATGCAATAGAATAAGAAATTCTTTCTATAATATATGAATAAGAGACTCTCCATTTTATAATATATGAATAAAAGACTCTAAAATAAAAATATAACCTAAACCTTTTATGTTTTGGATAATTTTTCTAATAATTTTTTTAGCTAAAATCTAATTAAAATTATTAAAATTACCTTTTATTACTTTTTTTTCTTTTTAAATTGAATGAACAAATAAATCTTTTTTTTTCACACGAACTAAATGAATCTTATTATTTAAGAATTTTACCTACATTTTCATTGCTAATCAATCCTTAAAGAAACAAGCCATTATAGACTAGCTAGCTACTTCTCTCTTAGACGAGGACACTTAAACACATGGCCATTTTTTATGGGACTTGCGATTCCATAATACTTCTCTTCCGTCATAACATGTCATAACACTTGTCTATATGCATTTTTCGCTCGAGGTTATAATTGCTAAATTATTGGGCTTATAATACATGTCTCTCTTTGGCCATTTTCAAGGATTATAATTGGAAGGAGTCTAAACATCTGATGATTTTGTTTGTTTGATGAGTTTTTATCAGAATCATATTTTTTTTTAAATATGGATTTTGTGTTGTTCAAATTTAGTTTATGAATTTATAAATAGATTCAACGCCTTCAAATATTCTTAAAAACTCACTTTAAACAAATTTAAACACTGTCATTCGAAATCTTTATTTTACCAAAAAATAATATTGAAAATAAACAAAATCATCAAATATTTAGACTACAACTTATAATTACCATTCTTACGAAACACAAAATTTCAACTACCCATTTATAAGACTTAAAACACATAAACCACATAACCATCTTGAAGATAAAATATGTTTTTGGTTACAAAACAATATAATACGAGAGAGAACATTTTCATTAACAAAAATGGCATAAGAGAATAAAAAGAGATAACATTTCTATTAACAAATACATCACAAGACAAACGGAGAGAGAATATAACATCCCTAGAAAGGGATAGATTTAGAGGAGGATGAGGGGTTAACAACATGTCCACACTCCATGATGGCAACTTTTGAGTTGCATCATGTTTCTCAATTTGATAAATTTGGACTAACTAGGTGTTTTGGTAAAGATATTCATTATTGGATCAATTTTGTTTTAGTACATCAAAACAATTTGTTTCTCAATAATATTTTAACAAATAAAATTATATTTAATTTTAATGTATTTGGTATTGTTTATGAAAAATTATATATTTTTAATATTATAGAAATTCGATTGTCAAAAAATAATTTGGTGTCTTCATTTTGAGGATAGTGTAATGCTTCGAGTATTCTATTAAGACATACAATTTCTTGCATTAGTTGAGGACAATTTTATATTTGACTATCTCTTAGTCTTATTATGCTAAAAAATGACACTATGTTAAAGATGAAACACATATAAAGATGTTGATTTAGTATCGTCACAATTACCTAATTAATTTTAGTAGAACTAACAAGTTTCAACTCATAATCTTCAAAATATTTAATATTAAAAAAATAAGTTACCTTATGCACAATCTTACCAAAAACTTGAAGTTGGCACAATATTGTCACAAATTTAAGCACCATATATGCCTTGATAATTCTAAGGTGATCACCAAAGAGAACAATACTCAAAGAGATGGATAAATAAACCATGGAAATATAAAGATATCCACTTACATGAATAGGGATATCCAACTAGCATGAATATTAGTGATGCATGGAAATGAGTTATATCCAATCATAAGAAATTAATCCACCAATCTTTTGCATGTAAGATATTTTTTTTAGAAAAACTAGCTAGTATTTATACTAGCTAACTCTACATAGTTTAAACAAAAAATTATTAATAGCCTCATAGACAGAATAACCAAAGTTTTATTAAGGTTAGTTACTGATCAGGATAGCCCTTGAGGTTTCTTCGATGGAGAAAGACAAAGAAACCTAGGTATTTATAAAGAAAGGGTTGTTCTTTATTTTGATTGTTCACATTATCTTTGGTTGAAGTTTGCTCTTGGCCAAGGTACAAACATCAATGTTGAACTCTATGCTCTCTAGATTTTACTAAAATATGCAAAGGATAGAGGCCTAAAATGCTTCTAGGTTTTCAGAGATTCAGAAATCATGATAGACTAGCTTAACCAAAAGTGAAGCATCAATAACCTATACCTTCTTCCAATTATGAATATGGTTATAGAGGTAAAAGCTTCATTTGATTACTTTTCTTTCACACATGTCTATCATGAATTTAATACACTATCTAATAAATTGTCTAAAGAAACTATAATCATGCAAGGGATTACCTTACTTGAACAGGAATTCAAGTGGGGCACTATCCTTCCATCTATTGAGAGAATATTATATTAATAGTCTCTTGGCATCCTACATAATGGTATTATTGTAAGAGGATATTGTTATTTTGATGTATACGGAGAGTTATGAGTCTTCTATGACATATTGATATGCTTTTGATGGTTTTTGTTTGGTGAAATAGTGGTATTTTAGACATTATAGTAAGATTGCAATTTAACAAGACAAGTATGTGAGGCATTACTAGATGATTATCTTTAATTGTTATTATGTTTGATGAAGTTAGATTAGAGAGTTGGAAAGTGATAGAGCTTAGTTTGGCCAGAGCTAAGTATATTTTGATTTCCTTCTCAAAAATATCAATATATGTATTTTTTTCTTGGAAAAAAAACATTAAGAGAAAAAACAGTTTAGGCACAATGTGAAATGTTGATAAGTATATTTTTGGGGGATATATGTAACATATCTCTTCCTTGGAAATGGTAATTAAGCTTACAATAATTATTATTTTCCGTGTGATAATTGTTTTAGTAACTTATATGCCATGGGAAGGATACAATTTCAAATATGCAACACCTATTAATGAATGTCTAGTATGTGAAGGTATTTATACCTATTTCAATATCTTAAGATCTTAGATTGAAATATGTATAACAAGTCTGGGTTTTGAAAGAATCACTAGAAAAATACTTCATTTAGATACTCATTCACTTCGCCATTTGAATGAAAATGGTCTTGTAATGTTAGAATCTTGAAAACAAATAATCCAAAATATTGATGATTAAATCCATGGTATGTGTTTAAAAAGAATTAATCAAAACATTATCTTAATATACTTTAGAATTCTCGTTACATCTTTTAAATGTTCCACATAGCTTATATATATCTTACTACTTGCAAATATAATATTCATGATTTTGTGATAATTATTTAAAATAAACTACCAATTACATATAAAAAAAACTATCTACCTTTTATGTAAATAATAAGAACTCAATTTCAAATGCTTTAAAAATATCTAGAAACAATATACAATTAATCATATTAAGTTGGTTAGCTTAATCCATAACGTTCTTATATTGAGAGACAAAGATTTCATTTTACTCAACAATTGTTGCATTTCAAGGAAGAAATGTAATGCTTCTAAATCGATCAAAATATTTCTTCAAATTTATATTAATGTCATTAATCATATTAACATTATTATTGATGATGAATAAATCGACCATAAAAAGAAAAATAAATATTATATATTTTTAAGAAAGAAATGTAATGCTTCTAAATCGATCAAAAGATTTCTTCAAATTTAGATTAATGTCATTAATCATATTAACATTATTATTGATGATGAATAAGTCGATCATAAAAAGAAAAATAAATATTATATATTTTTAAGAATGATTTCTTAATATTTTTCATTGATCAAGAGGTTGGATGTTTTGTCAATGACACATGACCTCATGACTTGACTTAATAGCCATGATGAATTCCATTAATCTAACAACCTCCTTATAAGGCGTGTCAACCTATGAAGGGCAACATGTCACTTGGGTATCAAACCTTGGTGAGGCAATAACAATTATATGATTTCATTGACTTGACAAACCTTTACTAAAACAATTATTCTGTAGTCATCCCATGTAATGTATGTGTTAATAAAAGATATCATCATCACTTTACAAATATTACATAATTAAAATATTTTTTAATTTTAGTGTAATATACTTTAGGAGCTTACTTAAATTAATAATATTTTATTTAGTAATTTATTAGGAGCTTACTTAAAATATTAACAATATTATTTAGAAACTTATCTATAAGTAACAATATACTTTAGAAGTTTTATTTTTAAGATGGAAAAACGTATCATAATTTAGTTGTCAAACTGGCAGTGAGGACAATCATCAATGGCTCTATCTACAAATGCGAGTTGATTCACCACCATTATTCAAGGAAAACCATGACACCTAACACAACCCACCAAAAATCTATTTAAGAAGGTAGACTTCCACTCACACCAAATGTCTCTAAATTTTATGTGATTAACATATTTCCTTACATCCAAAAAAAATAAGCTCTTAACTAATCAAAAATAATTTTAAATCTTACTCCATAACCAAATTTACTTAAAATATTTTTATTTAATAATTATTTTCAATAAAAATCATAACTTTACATTAATATAATTTATAAAACATATCATAAAAATATCATATATCATATGTAAATACAAAACAATACTTTTATACTCTCATTGTAAAAACCAATTACAACACCCTTAAAAAGTTCACAGGTATTGCAACACTTATACATTGGACCCATTATACAAACAAAGAAGGACCCATTGTACAAACAAGTACTCTTACAAAATTATTGTTCACTCAAATCTATAAGAGCTTATGGTACAATGGTGGATCACGCCTTTTTCAATGCATTCATCCTATCATGCTAAGTTGATGATACCTCCAAAAAAAACATCACCCTAGTCATATTTGGAATAAACTTAGTATCCTTTCATTCCAACAATTTTGGACTGCTCAAATGATGACACCTCCCATAAAAATATTACCCTAATCATATGTCGAATAAACATAGTATATTTCAAAAAAATTAAAAGATACACATACGTATTAGTTTGTTTTTTATAATATACAAATATTTTTTTAATTAATAAATTTACTTTTAATTAATGTGTACATAATTTTAATGAAAAGATGAAAAATAATTATATATACTAATAAATAAATTTATTTCGTTGTTATGTGTGACAACATCAAGTTATAGAATATAAATATAGTTGGCATGAGTTTATTTGGCCATGGAAAGGTTATGACAATAATGTTTGTATGGTACAAAGAGGAGGTCCACCTCTTAAAGTAAAAAACTATTTTATATACTTACACCATTCTTTCCATGCTCTCTTTACAAATCATGAGATGAATATGGTTGGCACCACATAATTTGACTAGGGAAAGGTACAATAATGTTTGTACGGTACAAAGAAGAGGTCCCACTTAGAAGGTATAAAGCATAGCACCCTCTCTTTTGACATTTGATCATTGATAAACACCATATCTTCAAGTTCTGTTGGCACCACATAATTTGACCAGGGAAAGGTACAATAATGTTGGTACGGTACAAAGAAGAGGTCCTACTTAGGAGGTATGAAGAAAGCATAGCACCCTCTCTTTTGACATTAATAAGCACCATATCTTCAAGTTCAAATTGAACTGAATTCTAGGGAAGGTACTAACTCTTTGGCAAAATTATTGGACATGTGGAGTCTATTTAGAATTGCTACTTCATTTGGTATGGGTTCACTAAAAATTTATGGTGATATTTTTATGGTTGTGAATTTGGTTAAAAAAATCCACATGTTACATCCTTCTCTTTTCAACATTGGTGTCATAGGATCAAGTCTCTTCTATCCACCTTCTATGATTGGACTATCGATCGCATTTACAAGGAATTGAATGATGTGGCTGATGCTTTGTCCAAGGAAGCACTCATTGAGTAGGAGGGGATTCTTTTATGGGAAGAGTGGATTGATGATCAACTGGAATCTTCTGAATCTACTCCTTTTTTTCAAGATTAATCTCTCTTTGATTCTCGACAGCTGAAGTTTTTTAGAGTTTTTTTAGATGGACTGATTTTTCTAGGATGGACTCCTGTTTTTTTAGTTCTTGTTAGTTTTGATTATGTAACTGGTGGTGGACGTTGAACATAAAAGTTGTTTTTGTTCTTTTGAAAACTTTGTAAGGAGGAGTATTTTTTTATTTTCATAATAACAAAAGTACAGGTTTTTTTCTTCTTGGAAAAATGAAATAACAACCAATGTTTTAAGTGATGTCACCACTAAAATTTTGACTTCCACCAAAAGTATTTTTGGATTAAAATTTTAAAAAAAAATTGTTTGTTTTATTTTGTACCATTAAAGTGCCTTCTTAATATTGTTGATAATGATATAAATTGCAATTAAACTAGCAATTGCCCCAAGAAGGTGCAATAATACGCTAATAGGTTGTTGTTGGAGGGTAAGAAAGGCTAAAAATGGAAACTAAAATTGAGTTGGTGTAGACCTAGCATTACACCTTGAGGAAATCAGATACAAGTTTTGCAGGGAAAGCAAATGAATGGGCCAATTATAAGAAGCAAGTTTTGCAAGGAATGGAAATGAAGGGCTAACGGTAAGAATCCCTTTTAGGATAACACAAATAGTTACATGAATATTCACATAACAATAAACAAGCAGTTTCCGATGGAGTCCATTACTAGAAAGAAGGATATGTTGGTTTTCTTGATTTTGATTTAATTTGGATGATTCCACTTAAAGTAGATATAAAAGCATCAAGAGACAAATTTCTCACCTCCAAGGAAAGCTACCCCTCTAATTCAGAAGTTAGCCACCAAAGGCAAAATTTCTCACCTTGTAATACAAGGAGCCCCTCAAAACCAACAATTCGAGCATGCAACTATCAACCTCATTAACTTCCCTTTTCTTAAACAAATGAGCGGTGACTTTATTTAGTATTTTCAACAAACCATTTTCAACAAACCATTCTCAATAAACCACACACCAAAAGAGAAAATTGACATCCTAGGAGGCACACGAACTCTCACCCAGAAAATAAATAAATCTCTCACTTGGATGTGTAATCTACCACCTTAACCCAATGAATTACTCGCTCATGTTTTCCTTTTGTAATTTTCTCTTGTTGACTTGGTTCATCACTATTTCACCCTACCTTTTACAATTGTCTCTCCCTTCCTTGCTTCATCACTATTTCACCCTATAACTTTTCATATACTTGAAAACAAGTCATCTATATCCATTTATGGATTATTGCACCAAAATGTGATCTAGATCCATAGGATTTTGGCAAGGGTGGAAGTATAACCCCTTATAAAATCCTAGCAAGCCATTTCAAGTGATATGGTTTTCCTTAAATAACTATTCCCTAAAACATTCTACTGCCAAAGTTGAGGTCAATTCAAATCACCTAGTTTTTCTTAAAAATGAATCAATTTCAAATGACATGGTTTTCCTTGAATAACTCTATGCTTAAAAACTATGCTACCAAAAGAGGTCGATTTATCTTAACAAGAGCCCCATGGTGGCAATGTCCCTCCTAATTGATAAATTGGGATTTATAAATAGATACATCGGTCTTGAAGGGATTTAACCTAATAGAGAATGAAGCACTAAAATTTGAGTGGTGCATTAAAAGAGCTTCATATAAGTTATGTTTTTTGCAACACAAAGAGGGCATATAGGAAACTAAAAGCATACCATGCAATACAAAGAAATTTAATCGAGAGAGAAAGCCTCTTGTCAAGACTAAAAAGATGAAAAATAAAAAATAAAAAATGAAGACACATGGTAAACTAAAATTATACAAGAAAAGTTGAACTGAGGCATAGAGGAATGGGCATTGTGAATTGTTCATTACATTAACAAGAATACCAATCTCCTAAATCAATTATAAACACATTGAGGATAAACTCAAGAACAACACTATTACTACATCGAAAAGCCATTGTTACTTCACAATTCTCTCAGTAACAACACCATGAAAGACAATGTTGAAGGCATTCAAGATTTTGTATGACTATTAGTGTGATACCATCATTATGCATAATGGAATCTAAGAAAACTATTCTTTCAATATCAACACCACAAAAAGACTATCTTTAAGGCATTCAGAATCTTGTGTTACCCTAAATGTGATGCCATCACTATGCATAATGGAATCTAAGCAAACTATTCCTTTCATCTACTAACCATTTCATTGTGTTAAATGCAAATACATAAGAATATATTAAGTATTTATAACTAGATGCAATTGATTAAAACAAACTCAAAAAAATGATATTCTACAACAATTTAACTTAAAGTTTGAATATATAATATATGTTACTAAACCACTCAAATTATCACATAATTCAACTTTTCCCATTAATATAATACCAAAATGACTAATATAATAACAAACCACTAACATTAAAGTTATCCCATAATTCTAAAACTTTTCCCCTAATATAACAAGAAAATAACTAATATAATATCAAAACAACTAATCTTGTGAAAATATACTTTATCATTTTAATTCTTTAACCTACAATCTAATTTGCATGACTATTACAAAGAATGTTTGGTCAACCAATTTATACGACTTTGATACAATGATTATTAGGTGAACCATAAAATTTCAAGAAAAAATATTAGCATAATCAATTTTCACATAAATTACACAATTATTGATGGCAACCAATATCTAACCTGCTGCAGGCCATTTAAGGTGGAGGCATTATGTGTGTTGGCCGTTGAATCTCAAGCTGCTTGAGATCCAACGACCAACATGCCTACCGTCGCTGCATTAAATGGCCTGCAACAGATTGCATAATATTCACCATTACTGACTGTAATGATATTTCATTATATTATGAAAATCATGATCTAAGGAAAAACTTCAAAACACTTTAGCGTTAGTTCAACTCAAGTTAAAATTTTGAAGAAAAAGGGTTTAAAGTTTAGTTTAGTAGTAGAGAGAGTAAAAAGGACTTAATTTTTTCCACGTGAGTGTTTTCGATCGGTTCAAAAAAGGTGGAACAGAACGGATTTAGTTTATTAGTCCTTGCTTCGCAGGGATTATAGCGATCGATTGGTCGCTATAACTAGTTTGACTTCAAATAATTTCAAATTATTTTCAGTGTTAACTAAGGTTTTTGAATTTTTTTTATTAAACTAAGTTTTTTAAATATAAAAAAAGAAATTATATATTTTTAAAATTAAATTAATTTATTTTTTGATTGGCTAGAAACAAAGATTTAACATTTTTTCCCTGGTGTGCAAATTAATTATTGAAATATAAAAATAAATAAATAAAATAAAAAACATACATGTGCCACGTATATACTTATTATTACTGTAAGATACAATCAGAGATATGCAATAATTGCATATTTATTACAAAATTCCAATATTATTATTGCTGATGGATTAAAATAAAATATTTAGTGGATATTGATAAGCACATAGCTCAAGCTATGTGCAACGCTCGTTCTAAGTGTTCCATCGCTCAGTTTGATGACGTTATATGTCTCGTGTTAAATAAAGTTTTTGCCTGCCATAAACTATACTCGCCACTATGGCTACTCATCTTCGTGTGAGCGTTATCACTCTCTGGCTTACCTTTGCCATTTCTGCTCTTTCCATTTGGCGCGCAGCTATTGGGGATATTGCTACCCAAGATTTCTGCAATGGAATTTTATCAACTATTGTTGATGACTGCGCAGGAAAGACCTTCTATACATACAATAACTTCATTAATGCGGCCAATGCATTCTCTAGCTTTGGCACAACTGGGACCTCCGATGACCAGAAGAGAGAAGTTGCTGCTTTCTTCGCCATGCATTCTCTAGCTTTGGCACAACTGTGACCTCCGATGACTAGAAGAGAGAAATTGTTGCTTTCTTCGCCATGCATTCTCTAGCTTTGGCACAACTGGGACCTCCGATGACCAGAAGAGAGAAATTGTTGCTTTCTTCGCCAACGTTGCTCACGAGACTGGCAGTGCGTATCACATACTTTCTGTTTCTATAAACTTATTCTTAATATGATCTCTAAATCCTTACAATTGATGATTTCATTTCTTTATTTGTAGTTGAACGACAGTGGATAACAAATGTCAAGATCTTTAATCAACCTTCGGTGCAGACAACACAGGTCCCTGCCAAAGAATGAAAACGAAAAGAAAATCCTGCAAGAAAATTCTCCAAGATAACTCCTGCACTATCCATCCTGAGATTTCCTTGAACTCATGTAAGATAACTCTTGCACTGTCCATCCTTCTAAGATTTATCTGAACTTGTGTATGATGGATTGCTGTGAAACAGGTGCAAGAGATGAGCTTCCAGGTCTTCAAGTGTGTTTAATAGACACTTTAGAGTGTCTCCTAGTTTCAGAATAGGTAAGCTATATATTACCTATAATAAACATATAACTGGATAAACTAGGTAAGCTACTGACTCAACAGAACCAACTGGATCAACAACTGGAAGTGGGTCCCTATCTGGATATGGGATTAAAGGCACAGTATCTGATGCCGATGCTTTTGAAACGGGATTTGTCACGCAATATCAATTTTGAATGGGATCTGTAACGGGTAATGTCCCTGCCTCCACCTCTATGGGTGCTTTCCTCCTAGCTATTGCGGGTACTGCTTTATTTTATGTTGCGATTTCAATTTTTGATCAACAGGTTCAACTACAATTGGATTTTCCGCTAGAACTTCAATGGTTTATAGGCTATGCCAGAACTATACTTATTGGAACAAACACGTGCATATACAATAACTATAGGCTTGGCAACTAAAGGATCTTTCACATGTGAAACTGAAACTAGGTCATCGATTGGCTTTGTAACTGTTTATACCTTTGCTAGTACTATGCCGCCTACTTTACTTTATGTTAGACCGCTCAGTTGTGGGATAGATCGTCGGATCGGAACTGTCCTATGGATTCATTATAGCCATAACTTATTAGATTGGGGTGGGTGGGGGTCAGCATAACATTTCTTTACCCTTTACCCTACTTGTCATGACCTTTAGTCGACTGTTACCAACTTGGACTTTTTTTACCTTGCATATTACTAGCTTACTTACTTTAACTTTTAGGATCTTACCACCGGCCGGCTTGGGTACGCACTTTTCCCTGTTGTATTAGACCAGTCATATTAATTTCATTAGAAGCAAAATGGTAAACGGAGGCAAGATTGCACGCTTAGGTGGTCTTGGAGGCACGGCTCCAGGAAGCACATAAATTTTGTATATATATATATATATATATATATATAACAAGGCTAGGACAGAGAGAGAGGGTGGCGCCATTTGGGAGACTGCTTGTAGAATTCCTCAGACAGATGTGCTAGTTCTGTATGCATCTCCAGGGATACTAATGTTTCCATACTTGGCATCTCTTGTGCCTGAGTTACGTTAGAGACGTAACAAAATAGCACTAGTAAATGCTTGAGTGGGAAAGTTGCGCGGCCCTGACTGCATGGCCATGGCCACGCAGACATCCTTTGGCCTTTGAATCACAACTCCACTGAATAATTTCCTTTCCTTCAATCCACAATTTTATAGAGCTTATAAATCACCAAAGCCATGATCCACCAACACCCAAAAGTAGCAAGATTACTTCACGGTCGCACTGCAACGAAACTCTAACTAGAGTTAATAAAGACTCGGCGTGGTTTCCAATCAATGGGAAATTACATGCAACAATGTACGAGATTGTTCTATAAATTTAATGAGATTGGTTTGAAGGAAAACATACCAGTAAACGTATCAGCCAGGTCTTCCTTCTGATGGCCGGAGCGATCGGTGACTCAGTCATATGGGAACGAACTCTGCCAGGGTGTGCTCGAAACTAGAAATGGCTAATAAAAATTTGTGCGCTCGCGAAGAGCTTGATTCACGATGAGAGATGCCCATTTACCAGTATTGAGGATAGGTTCCGTTGGGAAGGAATTCCTGGTATATGACCGATCGAAGGACCTGGTAACACTAGAAGATTTGGTCTGTTGTATGTCTAGCTACTTGTACAATGTAGCCCATTGTCAAGGTCTGGAAGAAGCCCGCTGTTTGAACCCTGTCTCACCACCAACTTTAGTCGTGGTGGCACCTTCATAGCTATAATAATGTCTATTGATCGAAGTTTTCCCACTCTGTTGTTGTTGCAATATGACTTTATCCTCAAATTGTTTTAGCAAATTTGTTGGATATTTTGCTAGAGGAACTTGCATGGTATTAATATCATGGCACTGCCCAGAGATGAGATCATCCGTGGCAATGAGAGGCAGCCCCAAATGCTCACCTCGCTCTGACAAATACATCCATCATCCACGTATACCCTGCCTGAAAATATTTTCTTTTTATTTTATATTTTGTTAAATGCGGACATCAGAAGAGGGATATTTAGTCCAATCCTTTTAAAATTTAAAAATTTAAAATCTTTAAAATAAATTTATATTATGATCTTATTACAAAATGAACAGATTGGCTATATATGTTAAGCAGTTTGAAGAAAGGCGTGGGTTGTGGACAGTGATGAAGTGTGAAGCAATGGGATCGATAGTTGTCGGCTCCATGATGTGCTGTGCTCAAATTGATCCTTCCAAATTTGGCATGTGAGTACTTCACAATTTAATGTTAAGTATAATGATGATGTTGAAAATTCCTATATGCCATCGCTATGTTAGATAGACAAACCGGGCAATCAATATCCACCAATGCTGCGCTGCGACGAGGGGTGTGATCGTTGGATATTGATTGCCCACAAACCGACCGTTCTGTCTCGACGCAGCTTCTTGGAGTTGTATTAAGAGCCCGTCTCCATTTAAGTTATTTAAGTTATGTTGAAAGTAGGGCTTCGCAAAAATATTTTTTTTTAAATGCCTAGTACACAGCTAAAATTAAATTTTTAATGAAAGTCTACTATGGGCAGGTTTGTAGAAAACCTCAACAACGAAGAAGAGACTACTTTATTAGATTTTGAATATGAGTTAACAGAAAAGTGCGACATAATGGACGACTCAATCACCCATGGCCTTGGTAGTGAAAGTGGGTCCCATTTGGAAAAAATGTGCAAGAACGTATACTTTAATTTCGTGGTAGGAGACCTTGCAAATGAAAATGAAAATATAGGTAGGCCCTCTTCTGAGGATGAGAATGACCCTTCCACTCTGGCCAAAGCTTCTCCAAATGCTTCACATGACAAAAACGATGTCGAACCCCATATAGCTCCATCGGTTGCTGCCTCCTCCTCATAATGTATGTGTATGGATGGAGAAGGTAGCTCCTCTTCTCCGTGCATTTGATTGGCCCAACTATCACAAAAATACCGATATCAGTTTCATTGTCAACTGTGTATACTCGGTTTTTTCTCATCTGCAAAACATTATGATTATAATTTTCTCTTGATTCGCTATTAGAGTTATTGTGCTATTATTATCGTGTTTGTAGTTAATACATTTGTAGGACTAGAGATTACTCATGAGACTGCCACCTGTATTGCTAAAATTGTGGGTTACATCACAGTAGTATTATTTGTTTACTGGTGTTATTGATCATTGATGATTATACAAATTGATCTTATTACAATTTAAAATCTTTAAAATAAATTTAGCAAAAAGTTTGAGAGATCTTGTCTCTTTTTAAGGTTTTGCATCTTTATGATGATGACATGTACTTGCTTTTTTACTTATTTGATATTCTGCATAAAATATATCTCAATCATAAACATAATTTTAAAGTAAATACTAGCTGCTTTACAGCTATTTCTTTTGTTGGACTTGGAGCAAATTGCCCCATCTTTCTTTTATCGTCAATAGAATTCACTCGATATATGAGTAGGCGTACACACACGATGAAATGAATTCACAAGTCGCTAAATTTTTGGCTATTGTTTTAACCTTTCAGCTACTATTTTTCATTCTTGTCGAAACAAATAAGCCCACAATCACACGATGAAATGAATTAGCAGGTCACTAAACTTTTAGCTACCGGTTTTCACCTTTCAGCTGCCAGTTTATTTTTGGAGTTGTCAAGCTTTAGAATCACATTTAGACTAGTATTTTTCCCTCCCTAGTCCACTAAAAAACCCAGAGTTTACTTCACAATCCGTGGCCATGTGGACGCAGGGGAGGCGCTCAAGTTTCAAGAATAATAAAAACCATATTTTAATCTATTGGGTGTTTTATACGCTTAATTCATTAAAAAAAATATATGTCTTGATATTCATCGTTGAAGTAAGAAGAGAATTGGTGACATTAAAGAATTGTGCCCTGAGATGAGAACCAAAAGCTAGTTTAGTTTTCTGTAACTTTCCCCTCACCAGATATAGACCACAAGGCCGAGTGTTCAAGACAAAATTCAAAAGTCTCTCCCTTAAATTTAGCGTTTAGCGTTTCAGTCAATGTTGGAATTAAGCAAAGAAAGAAAGAATATAGCGTTAGAGTGAATTATTGACTGACAATGAGAGAGAATGATGTGATTAGTATCTCATGGTCGTTTAGAGCAGTGAACACCTGTTGACACCCAAAAAGTGCTCACTAGCTCATTTCCCTATTCATATAACCTATTTGTCCACTTTTTCACCATCTGAGCCTCTGAAACCAACAAAAGGTCACCAAAAGACCTTAGTACACCCCTTTTCCCACTCAAAAAGATTATTTTTCCTAAAAAAGCATAAAAAAAAACCCTCAAAAAGGGTCCAAATTCCCAAAAGTATTAAAAAGGGAATAAAAATATTAATTTTATTCAAAAAAGGAAAAAGGAGGGAAAAGTACCTAAACCATGTTGGTCAATACCATTGGTTTCCACAAAACCACAAATGGTATTCCCCACCACCAAAACCTATAAAAAGGTGGTAGGGGCTCCTCATTTCATATCCATCCATTATCTCATCCTCATGCTGCCGAAATCTCCCTTGAGCATTTTGGCCATTGTAAGCAACCTTGGAGAAGGAGACCTCTTGGAGCTTGGAGCTACTCATCTTGGGAGTTGCTCAACATCAACCTTCACCATTGGAGGTATTATCACAAGCACTTGCTTGCCCCCCATTTTTTAATACAAATTTATTCTTTCATATTTTCTTGTTCTTGTTTTTAAATATTTTCATTATTTGCTTATATCTCTTGCATAGATCCATGAATAGTTTTGTTTAGATTAGTTAGTTGTTTATTTCTATTTGAGACTGCTGCTGCTAGTTAGCAGGTGCCCATAGCACTAAGCTTGGTTGCAAAACCAAGCCAACAGTTTTTGGTGACTCCGCTGGGTTTGAACAATAGATCTCTAGTTTTGCTTTTAATCTTAGTTTTTTATTAGTTTTTAACCTTTAGATCCATAGATCTGCCATCCTAGACAACAGATCTATTGCTGCTCTAGGTTTTGGCCTCATCTATTGCCATTAACAGCCCGAAATTCTCAATTTTCGGGTTCATTTTTCGGCTTCCGTGCACGGCTTTCTCCTCGCGGTTTTTAGCCTGACAGTCGCGCAGCTCATCGCGGCTTTTCGGCTTTTTTCCGCACGGTTCCCCGCGGCTTCGCGTCCTATTTCCACGCTACACAGCGCGGCTTCGTGGCCATTTTCCGCGCAGCTCATCGCGACTGTGCGCCGAAATACCACGCTGCACATCGCGGCTAAAAACCGCGCTGTCCATCGCGACTGTGCGACAGAAACCCGCGCGGTCCATCGCGGCTGTTCTGTCAAAACCCGCGATGCTAATTTTTTCATTCGGCCGATTCGTTTAAAAAATTTTATTTTCTTTACTGTATTTTCTGTCCACATAGCACATTTTTACAGTATTAAATTCTGCATATTTTACAGCCATAGAAAAAATTTTACTATTTAGCATGCACATTTAGAAGTCTTTTTAAAAATTTTCAAGAAAGTGAAAGAAAGACTTATTTTGCAGTTTATCTAGGTTAAAAAAAATTTCCTGTTTACTTCTTGAAAATCTTGCCCTTAGCAATTTCCTTGAAAAAGAAATCCATTTATTTCTTTAAGAAGTCTATTATTTGCTTTCATGATTCAAAAGATCCTTTGTTTTTTGAGTTGATTTTGCAAAAGCATTTTATTTCCATTTATTGAAAAAAGTCATAAATATTTGCTGTTTTATTTTCAAAAGATCCTTAGTTTTTTGAAAATTTTCTGTAAAGCATTTACTTTTTTCAAGTTCAGTTTACAATACCACACGTGCACCCACTCAAACACTTAATTGAACTGAGCCTTAAAACTTACCCTAATTTCAACACACTTTTAACCCCACTTGGGGAACACTAAAAGAACTTTGTAGCTAGGTAGTATTGAGGGGATAGGTGTTCCAATAACACCCCTCAGTTATTACATCTGAGACATAGAAGTTGTCCATTTAGGGAGCTAAAATCTCTTAGTATTTATTGGCGCGGTCACAACTGGTTTGTGGGAAGGCCTCTCCCCTAGGAGGGTTGAAGTCGCGAGGATGGTTCCGGAAGCCTGAGTGGAATACCGAAATCCATTCAGTAACCGAAGGGCTACCATTCGCAGTTCTCGGGATATCCCTGTATGGGGGTATTGCGATAAAGGACCAAACGACAGATTTACCTTTTCTCGACGCGTCATGAACGGAGTATCCTAGTAGCCATTCTTTAGGATTGATTACCCGGTGTCCCTCCCGGTAGGGGGATATTTGGCCGTTGTCTCAACACTCATATTGTCTGACTTGGATTTCATCACCTTGCAGAGGATATCGTTTGTTGATTCACAATACTTTTAATTAGGTGTTTGCATGATTCCACCCACCTTTGGTCTAGTTACACCTATTTTTTCTAGGAGTTGTTTGCATGTTGGTATTCTGACCATTTTTTGCATCCCTCCACTTATTCTAGCACAGCTGCTACCATAAGTGCATTTTTTGAGGTTGATTTTTTGTCCTGAGTGCCTTCATTTTCACTCCCCTTCTTGCACCCTTGGTTGCATTAGGGTTTTGAGTTTTATATATATATATATCACCACCTGATACTTAAACAGATTTTTTACACAAAACTTATTTCTCACCATTGAGAATTCTAGACGCTCTCGTCGTCTCCAGGGCGAAATCCCAGAGTTTAGCCTACTTGGCTCTCCACGTCACCGACGCAGAGCCTTATCCCTTGATTCGACACATCGTCGGTCAACCAGACGGTCATCCGATTCTGACACGCCTCACTTCACATCTGATTCTGAGGCAGAATCCGAAAACTACGTTGTATTACCACCAACCACCATTATGGCTGGAACACCATTTGACCCACTATTTACCAGCACCATAGGTGAGACATCCACAGACCCTTCTGCTGCGGTGCCATCCATGGCAACAACCACCCCCCTGGGTATGCCCAATATGGGCAACACTCCACATTTAGGAATGCCCAACACAGGGCCACCACCTGTTATGGGTATGCCCAACATAGGAGTCACACCCCCTCTAGTTTCCACAAACCCTATCCCAGGAATCCCTACTGCTATTCCTAACCCAAGTGTAACCCATGTTGCACTTGGAGGCGTTGGCCCATACCAGACCACACCTATTGGAGGGCACATACCCTCCATACCTAGCATACCTTTAGGCGCTACTGGACCCCTACATCATACCATAATGACTAGGCATGTCCCAGTCCCAGTCACTACATCTGCTAGCTTACCATACATGGCGAGTCTGAACCTACCAGACTTAGCCAGACTCACCAATGATCCTATCAGACACGATCCTGCCTGGCCTCAAATGCCCACCAAACTCCCCTCTGACATCCCTAAGTTTGAGGGTAAGGCAGGTGAGGATCCCCAGAACCATATCATGTCCTTCCATTTATGGTGCTCCTCCAACTCCATAGTGGACGACTCTGTCCGCCTCCGGCTTTTACAGCGCACCTTCACTGGCTCTGCAGCTAAGTGGTATATCGAGCATCCCCATGGGACGCATGCCACTTTTACCTCCCTTGCCTCGACCTTCCTGCAATTTTTCCAGTTACCTGTCCGCTATGATGCGGGAGTCGAGATCCTACTGTCTTGCAGACAGAACACAGCCACCCACATCACTGACCACATTCATGAGTGGCGTCGACGCCGAAGCCTCTGCAAAATCAAGTTAGACGACCGTATCTTCTTAGATTGGTTTCTAAAATCCCTCCTCCCTCTCATTGCGAAGGATGTGGCATCCGAAAGACCCCAGTCTGAAGAAGAGGCCATCCTCAAAGCCCAACAATTTGATCTCATTTACGCCCAGTCGGGTTATCTATACACAATCATACCGGACGCCCCACGATGCGACTCTTCACGCGGTGATGCGCCGGGGGCATCTCATGCCGCCGATGGCATTATTGGCCAAATCACACCACAAGCTAAACCTTTCAGCATGATGAGCACCATGCCTGCCCCAGACCTCTCTAGGGCTACATCCAGTTTCGGAGCAACAACTTCTTACGCTCCAACAAACCAGACCCATCACATTCATGGACCCTCTTGTCCACAACATTGCTATGGGCAAACGCCATCAACATATGTACCGCCTACATACTATAATCAACCTGCCACACAGAACCCTATTCAGTTCCCGCCACAACAGATGCAGTACCCACAGCAAGCTGCACCAGCTAATCCAACACATCCAATAGCTCAGGGGTACCAACAACCCCAACAGGCAACTGGACCACCGCCAGCTCCACCTGCATATTACCCACCGCAACCTGCTCCCGCACTTGCGGCTCCCCAGAATCCCCCCAATGCTCAAGGGCATGTGTACGCACAACAACATCAGCCCCAATACCAAAATAGCCAACGCAACCAGGGTGGGCAACCAAACCGTGGAAGAGGACGTAACCGTGGCAACAACCAACACAATAACCAAGGTCCACAACCTCCCCATCCTCCGCAAAATCATAACGCGGCGCTTGCTCATCAGAATCTTGATCGACCACCTAAGCAAGCCAAAAATGCTAATTTACGAACAAACCATCCTTGTTCTATTTGCGGGGTCTATGGCCACTATACCCACGCTTGCCCACATTTGGAGCGAGCTCGGCAACTATGGACAGATGATGCCCATCGTCAAGGGCAGGCGGCTCCTCAGCCGCCACCCAACCCTCCACCACCACAACCTCAACCTTTGGTGCTACAAAACCCTTTTCCAACATAAGGAGTGGTGAACACTCAGCCGTTAGCTCCCCCACAGGGCAACGTGCCACCACAACAAATCGCTTACGCTGATCCTGATCAACCAATGTTCGATTCAGGCACTCACCACTTATTGATGATGTCCACTGCCGATGTCAACATCCAAACCCGTTGGAACCAGTATGGCCCTACCTCCGAAGCCCCCCCCCCGCCGATAAGGATACTAACGCTCATTCCACTGATTAGACGTTACGTATACCACCACTTCCACTCGATGGCGCCTCTAAAGCACCTCGCTTCCCACTTTGTCGTATTAACAATAACCCCAATGCGCGGGCTGCGTCAAATTACAACATTGTAGATGACTTAGCTCAGTCTCCCGCAGCCATGTCTGCGTTAGAAGTCTTGAAAAACTGTCCTTCACAGCGCAAGACTTTACTTTCCGCCATTGGGGCGATTGACCCAAATGATTCGAAATTAATGACCTTTGATTTGGACCAGTCTGAACCACGTCTGCCTTCCACCATAGCAGTCCAAGTTTCTGTTTCTATTCGGAATCTTTTCATCCATCGATGTATCATCGACGAGGGTGCCTCTACATGCGTCATGTCCACATTCGTTTGGCAAAAGTTGGGATCCCCTACTCTCCAGCAATCCACCACTGCATTGCCGGCCTACGACGGCCGGTCAGCTCAACCCCAAGGTCTACTACCCAATGTCCCCGTCCAGTTGGGTGGGAAAACTGTGCTCATCGACATAGAGGTCATTAATGCCCAACTCGATTATAACCTTTTACTTGGCCGCAGTTACATGTACGCCATGAAAGCGGTTGCCTCATCCGTTTTTCATACCATGATGTTCCCCCACGAGGGACGCATGGTCAAAATCGACCAACTCACCTACTATGATCCCAATGCCCCTGCAGCACCCGAAAATGTTCTCCCCATGGTTGAACAACCTGCTTCTAGTGCAACCACCTCCTTTGTTTCTTCTGTGGGACCCAGACTTTACTCAGATACACCAATGACCTCTACATTCCAGGCCATTCCACCACCGTCACCGAAGACCCACGTCTCAAACCTCTGTACTCTTTCACAGAATACACAAACACCCGGTAATCAACCACCCTTGTTCCCTAAACCACCATTGGTACCTAGTCACATTGGCGTTACACCTATCCACACAATCCCCTTCCTATTCCCTCCCTCGGGCGTAGTAAGTTCCCCGGCTATGGCTACCCTCAGTCTCCCCGGTCTAACCTTGGGATTACCTGTGTGTTACATTCCCCCTCCCGTTCCCCCGCCGACACCAAATGTCATCCTCCAACCGGTACAACCTATTGTTACCACTACTCAACCTCCTCCTGGTGTCACAATCCCTTCATCGTCGACGAAACCATCTCCTGGTCTCACAATCCCTTCGTCGTCAACGAATCCTCCTCCTCTTGTCAAGCCCACTGGGGGCAGAGGTCCACAACCATACACTGCTATACCACCCCCTAAGGCAGTTAAACTCCCACCGGTGTTTCGAGCTCCTCCTAAATGCTCGTTGTGCGATGAGATAGGCCATCCAACTCATCAATGCCCACAGTTACCAGCACTCCAAGAGCATATGAATATGTTGGACGATGACACCGGCATCCCAGTCGTTAGACTTGAGCCACCTCCTCAGCCTCGTGACAGATCACTGCGCACCAACCATCCTTGTGCCATATGCAGTGTTTACGGCCACTACTCTCACCATTGTCCTAATATTCCGGACTATAGAGCAGCATTGTACGAGTTAAACAACGTCGATTTGGAGATATCTCCTCCCCTCATCGAGGAGATCTACCCCCCGCAATCATCCTCGTCGGAAGAAGTCAATACAATCTATATGATTTCAACAACTTTCAAACCAGATCCCCTTGATTTATGGTCTGACTACTTCAATACTGATGAGCAAATTTTGGAGACACTCACTGCACCCGACTACCCTTGGGATGATATGCATCATCGCTCGTACTTCCTCCCGGAAGCATCTACATCCACCGCATCCAACCAGCTATCGGTCGAATCAAAAGATTTCATACCCACTAAGGTCGATTGGTTAAAGGACCCCATCCCAGCACCGGATGCCTTTGAATAAGGGAACATGTCCAACATTTCCCCCATTATACAAATAGATATTTCCACAACACCTGGGAAACCTGAGCTCATCTCGCTGGGCGCATCTTGCACTCAAGCAAAAACTCAGGCATATAAAAAGCTTTTTCAAGAATTCCGGGATATTTTTGCCTGGTCCTATATCGAAATGCCTGGTCTTGACCCCGCCATTATAGAACACCACATCGATACATGGCCTGAGGTACCCCCTGTTCGTCAGAAACAACGACCCATTCATCCTTCCAAACTCCCCGCTGTTAAAGCTGAGGTCGAGAAACTTCGCAAAGCAGGATTCATTTATCCTATTCCGTACACCACCTGGGTGTCGAACCCCATTCCTGTCAACAAAAAGCAAGGCACCCTTAGAGTATGCACTGACTTTCATGATTTAAACCACGCTTGTCCAAAAGACAATTTCCCCACGCCATTCATTGATCAACTCATTGATGAGCGTGCGGGCCATGAAGTCCTATCTTTCATGGACGGGTTTTCCGGATACAACCAGATTCACATCCGTAAGGAGGATCAGTACAAGACTGCCTTCACCACCCCATGGGGCACCTTTGCCTATCGCGTCATGCCATTCGGCCTTAAAAATGCTAGTGCCACTTTCCAGCGAGCCATGAACTATTGCTTTCACGACTTGGTCCATATCCTACGGGTCTATCTTGATGACCTTACAGCTTGTTCCCGAAAACGATCAGACCACCTCAACGACCTCCGGCAAGTTTTCTTGCGTTGCCGCAAATATAAAATCCGCTTGAACCCACACAAGTGTATCTTTTGGGTTCCGGCAGGCCGATTGTTGGGTTTCATTGTTTCCCAAGACGGAATTACTGTTGATCCCCTGAAAGTCAAAGCCATCTTAGAACTTCCCCCTCCTAGCACGCTTCGGCAGCTCCAGAGTCTACAAGGGCGGTCCAATTTCCTTAGGCGCTTCGTTCCTGATTACGCCACCATAGTCCATGGATTCTTACGCCTACTTCGTACCCACATACCCTTTGTTTGGGATGAGCAAGCAGACACGGCATTCGAAGCCCTCAAGAAAGCTCTCACACAAACCCCCTTGATATCCCCTCCGGATTTCTCTCAAGAATTCACCCTTTACGTCTCGGCATCTGAACATGCCGTGTCCGGAGTCTTGGTCCAAGAAGATGCCTCTCACCAAGAGCATGTGATTTATTACGTCAGCCAGACCTTGTCTGGCCCACCCCTACGTTACCCATACGAGGAAATATTAGCCCTAGTTGTAGTCTTTTCCGTACAAAAATTGCGGCATTACATTCTACTCAGTCATACCACGGTTGTGGCTGATTCCAACCCTATGGTCTATCTCCTAACCCGGCGGCTCCTACAAGGTCGTGTTGCTAAATGGGTCATTATCCTCCAGGAATATGACCTCACTTTCAGAACTCCCAAAAGCACTAAAGCCCTTGCGCTTGCTCACCTCATCACTGACCTCCCATCCTCTTCGTCATCACCCGTTATCCAAACGGACCTGATTGACAAACAAATCTTCATCATTTCGTCTGACGACCCTTGGTACGGAGACATTTTGAGTTACCTTCGCACGCAAAAATTTTGACCACACATCGATCGTGACGAACGCCGTCGCATACGACACCACGCCCCCCGATACCTCTTGTTAGGGGATGTACTTTACCGACGTGGCGTTGATACCATCCTATGCCGCTGCCTATCTCATAGTGAGGCAGAACAAGTCCTCAATGATTGTCATAGCGGTGCTTGCGGAGGCCATTTCTCCGGCATGGGCACCGCCCAGAAAATCATTCGGGCAGGTTACTTTTGGCCATCCTTGTTTACTGATTGCATCACTGCAGTCAAGCATTTCCAGAACTGCCAACTCTTTGCTCCCAAAGCAAGAACCCCCCCGCCCCCCTTCATCTAGTCATCACTGTCGGACCATTCTGTAAATGCGCCATCGATTTCCTCGACTGCAACCCCACATCAGCCAGCGGTCACAAACACATCGTTGTGGCCGTAGATTATTTCACCAAGTGGGCGGAAGCCATGCCAACTTACAATTGCAAGGCCGACACTGCAGCACGGTTTTTCTTCAACCATGTTATCACTCGTTTCGGAGTGCCAAAGCAACTAGTCTCTGACCACGGCTCTCACTTCGAAGATGCCGTCTGGAAAGAATTATCAACCATGTTGAAATTTGAACACCATTTCTCTTCAGCCTACTATCCCCAAGGAAACGGCCAAGTTGAAGCAATCAATAAAATTTTGAAGACCATCCTCCAACGTACTGTAGATAAACAAAAATCCAATTGGCACCACATGCTTTTCCCGGCACTATGGGCCTACCACACCTCAACCAAAACCACCACCGGTTTTACCCCTTTCCATTTAGTTCACGGTGTCGAATCCGTTCTCCCTATCGAGTGCCAGATTCCAGCTCTACATATCGCCATTGAACTCCTACCGGACACTTCCCCGATTGAGCAACGTTTACTACTCCTAGAGCAGGCTGATGAAGATCGGCGCACAGCCATTCAAAACATGGAAGCAGCCAAACAACGATCCAAACTAAGTTACGACAAGCACGTCCACCCAAGAACCTTTTCTGAGGGAGACCTTGTCCTCACTTACGATCAAGCTCATGATAAAACCGGAAAGGGAAAGTTTGTATCTATGTGGCAAGGCCCCTACATCGTACACACTTGCCTCGGGCAGGGGGCATACATTCTGACCGATTCAGAAGGCAATCCTCTACGCAACCCACGCAACGGGTTGTACCTTAAACGATTTTACCCATAGAAAATCTGATGGACACCACCGTCCATTCTAGTATAGGCTTACTTTCTTTTTTCACAAAAATTTCAAAAAACCTAAATATTTGTGTTTCTCTGCATGACCACAGATGGATCCTCTTCCACTCTGCTATGTCGGTTTCGCTGATGGTGCAAGCCGTTAGTCTCCCAATCTCGCCTCCGCAGCTTGGGTAATATACTCCCCTTCACATGAGTTAATTCACATTGACGGAGTATGTTTAGGTGCCGCCACCAATAACCAAGCTGAATATGATGTCGTGACCGGTCTCCTGGCCGCAGCTATCCAGATGAGCATCCGTCACCTCAACGTTTTCTTGGACTCACAGCTCCTGGTTTCCCATCTCAACAATGATTACCAGGTACGCGATCCCTGTCTTTTCAGAAAATTCCTGCGCACTAAACAAATGGTTAGACAGTTTGAATCCATTTCGTTCACACATGTCCCAAGAAGCCTCAATAGTGTAGCAGACCATATGGCCAACAATGTCCTTGACTGGCACACCAATCACATCATGTCATAACCAAAAAATGCATCCACGGGCATATACAAAAAACAAAATACTGCATCCACGTGCATAACATGTGCCTCCACGGGCATATCCATAAACAAAATGCATCCACGTGCATAACATGTGCCTCCACGGGCATATACAAAAGACAAAACGTGCATCCACGTGCATACACGACAATATATCCAAATATATATACACATATATATATAAACTATGATAGTCAACATGTCATAGGTGCCCTCAGCACTCGATATACAAAAAATACATCAGTCGTACAAAAATGCTTCCCCATATGCTCATCAGCATTTGGGGGCAGATACAATATCATCTACTCATCAGGATCCCTAGGCTCCTCCGGCTCCTCCTCCGCTGGCCTCACCGGGTCATGGCGAGCCCGAACTCTCCGCTCTGCCGGCCCCGCTGGATCATCCTGTAGACGTATCCTCCTCTCAGCCAACCCTACCGGATCATCTCGTCCACCATCCCTGTGCTCCGCCACAAACACCGTTGTCCTCAATAAGAGCGACCGCCACTCAAGAGGCACACCGAAGCAACGCTCCATAATATCCCGGTCCAGGTCTCTCCAACCATCCTCGGGGAGTCCAGCTAGGATCATGTCGAAGGTCTGTCTGACACCCTCTATGGCGTCATCTCGAGGGCCAACCCCTCACCCACGAGCCGCAAATCCTCCACCGCGTGGAGGCAGTACCGCTACAACCACCATCGCCCGCCCCCGACGAGCCATGTACTCGGCCGGTGGCATTGGACCCACATCTGCACAAAGCAAGTAAGCCATCATATACTATCCAACTATAATCATAGACAATAAATCAAACAACACATGATATAGTATAAAACAAAACACAAAACGTACCGTCTAAACTCCAGGCCTGTCCTGGGGCACGAGGCATCTTTGGGTCGCCTCGATAGTCCATGACGGCATAGGGGTAGTCCTCAATCAGCAGGGGCATCTGCTCCCACTGCTCATAAAAATCCTCCGTAAAGAAACCGCGGACACCACCACCGCCACGAGGCATCATATACCCCCACCGCATCATGCACGGCTCACTCACCAGACCATCACGAACGGGCACCCGTGGTCGCAGGGTCAGCAACCGCTCGAAGAAAAAACAGCATAAAAAAGAGGCATAATAGAACTCACCTCCCTCTCGACTGGCCTTGTCCAGATCTCTCCGGACACCAGCCAAAAACATCTGCCCCCAGGCATAATAAGTCCCCCGAAGAACAGAGTCCACCATCATCGTTTGTCCCCCTGACAAACGATGTGGCGTCGCAGCACCCAATATCCGCAGAACACATGCCCCAACAGCCCGCATATCCCACTCACGTAGGGATCGCAGACTAATAGAGCGGTTCTGCAAAACGACATCATCAACACAGAAGGTCTGTAACAAATCCTCCATATCTACACCCGGCGGGATCCTCGGCAGGAGATTTCCCACCTCCTCCAAACGAGGCAACCTAGTCAGAAAATAGACATCCGTGAGAGTGATCTCTAACCTCTCACCCCCAATGATAAAAGCACCCTCCGCCGGCACCCACCAACTCACCAACTTGTTCAGGAGCCGTCTCACTGAACGAATAGGTGGGATCTGAGCGAACTTCAAGAGTCCGCTCACAGCCAGAGTCTGTCGCACCCCCGGATCAGTCTGAATCTTCTCCATCAGATCATCATCGATCTCCCGCTCTCGCCATGAGGACAATGGTCTCCTCAACATCTTCTCAGAAAACAAAAGAAATTTTTAGCCCCAGCACAAAAAAAATTTGAAAAAAATCCCATCGCGGCTTTTCCACCGAAAGCCGCAATGACCATCGTGGCCTCCATGCTAAAACCCACGATGACCATCGCGGCCTCCATGCTAAAACCCGCGATGAACATCGCGGGTATTGGCCAGACAGTCGCGATGAACATCGCGACTATCTCCCATGAACTCGCGATGAACATCGCGGGTTCCAACCTCACAGTCGCGATGAACATCGCGACTGTCAGCCTAAAACCCGCGCGGTTCATCATGGGAACAGGCCCGAAACCCGCGATATTCCACCTTAGAGGGTCAACATGGAATTTCGCGGCCTTCGGGGGCCCGCCGCCAAATAAAAAAGACATAATTGAAAAGGCTAAAGCAAATAGAGTTACCTGAAACTCGCAGAATCGAAAACCAACGGTGAAATCTCCCGGAAATCAAGAAATAGCTCTGACTGCTCTGCCAAACTCGCACGTAACAATGACACGTCATATGGGCCCCACGCCCTATTTATAGAAATTCCACCATTTTTCGAACAACCATTGCGGTATCATACGAAGTCCATTTTTCACACCGTTGGTACCATTGGAATCAGCACAGCGAGAACTTCATGCAGGTTCCTTCATTTTCTCGTTTTCACGGGGTCCATTTTTTGACCATTTATTGGCCCCCATCGTGGCCTCGATTTGCGTGCCACATCAACCGTCGTCCATTGTGGACGTGTCATATATCGTCGGATTTAGTTTTCCGAGCTCGTGATGATGCTTGAGATCATTTTTCGCTCTCACCTTTAGATTTTTCGGGCATTTTTCCCATGCCCCCTCGTCACCTCGGTTTGTGTGCCACATCGATCGTTCTCTGTTTTTTATGTGCCTTATATCGTCGGATTCAGTTTTTCACGCTCGTGATGATGTTTGAGATCATTTTTCACTCTCACCTTTAGATTTTTTGGGCATTTTTCCCATGCCCCCTCGTCACCTCAGTTTGCGTGCCACATCGGTCGTTCTCCCTTTTTGACGTGCCTTATATCGCCGGATTCAGTTTTCCGTGCTTGGGATGATGCTGGAGATCATTTCTCGCTCTCACGCCCATATTTTTTGGGCATTTTTTCAAAATGCCACTCATCACCTCAGTTTGCATGCCACATTGGCCGTAGCCCCTTTTCGACAATCCTTATGTCACCGGATCCCGTTTTCCGCACTGATGATGAAGCTTGAGACCTTTTCTCGCCCTCATCAATCCCTTTTTGTTCGGTATAATTTTATCCCTTTTTCGGGCCGAGCAACCCCTTTTACGAAAAAGGCACTTAGGGAGTTTCTGTTAAGCTCTTTTCTGACTCCTAAAACAATGAAACGATTGCCGAGCAACCTTGCTTCCTTTCATGCTCGTTAAACATATCTGAAAGGGTGTCTACCTGGTATAAGTTTACCCCTTTTCCGGACCTTGTAGACTAATTACGAAAAAGGAATACTCTAGTCACATCGGCTAGAAGAGTTCTCCATCTGCATCATTTTATGCTTTTTCGGGCCTTGGAGACTAAACTACGAAAAAGAATACCAATAGAGTCCACTTACCATTTTCAGACTCTCTAAACATGAAAGCAACCATGAGCATGAGCCGTCCTGGGCTCACAAAATCCATAGGAACGTACCATTTCAGAGCACACTTTTATCCCTTCTTGGAGCTCATTAAAACTACGAAGAAGGAATCAATGGTGCCTCTTGGTGCCACGACAGATCACATCTACTCATATGACAGCTTCCCCATGATTGGTCGCCTTTGTCCAAAGTATTCTGTAGTATGTCACCTTGAAAATCCCTCGACAGCACCTATCAGCTCGTCCTCCCCCCCAGAGTCAATATATACCATTCAGTCAATAAAAGCAATGATCCCCACACCTACAAGTCAGTTCCCTACGCTGTCAGGTCAACCATGTCATCATGCTCTGAACAAAGGAAGTTTGAGTCTACCCACTTTTTGACCCAGTGATTTCCCATCCCCACAAGTATGTCAGTCCTACCATCAGTACTACAACACTTCAGTTCTACACCTTCTGCTCCTATCAAGGAAATATCATTGCCTTGTTAGTTGCTGGTCTCCCTCTGTCGACGAAAACCAAATTTATTCCAGAGGATAGACCTAGAGGTCCCTGTGTCTTGGACTCATTAACATTTATGATGAGTGCCTACGAATCATTTCGAGAGGAATCCTCAGTGCCTTTCCAAATGGTTGTTTCTCACATGCTCGACTTCAACACCTTGATCGCATCGTTGAGATTCGCACAGGACATTGATCCTTTCAGTTATTAGTCGAAGACCCCGGATACCTCCTGACTCCTCCACATTTGAGAATCTTTCTATGGATAAAACCAGTTACACTTTTTCTATAGATATCCGGGTTGCACATGGCGACAGTATTCAGATGTACCCCAGTTTCATACTCCCTTGAGTATACAGTTACATTAATTCTCAGAGATGACTCATAGTCTTTGAGTCCCTACAGATGTTGGACACCTTTAGTTTCAGCAGTTCATCAGTTATTCCAATGTATCAGTTATTGAGATCAGTTATGTTCAGGAGTATATCCCACAATAATGTCCCCTCTGAACCATTATGATGTACCAGTAGATTCTTTATGTATTAGATCCCCCTTCTTGGGACTAATTGTTATGTATATGTCTTGATACGAGCATGGGAATGCCCGCCTCGTCCATTATCAGAGATTATACGTCATTCATATTGAGGCCATGTAATATTTTTTGTTTTTGCAGCTTCCAAGGGCCGTGGCTCCAATCTCCAACCGGTCTCTTCTCTCCCCTCAACCCCAGAAAAAGACAAAAGAACTACAATGTCTATCGGCCATACGATGAGCTCCTGCCCTCACACATCAGGGGGCAATCTGTTGACACCCAAAAAGTGCTCACTAGCTCATTTCCTTATTCATATAACCTATTTGTCCACTTTTTCACCATCTGAGCCTCTGAAACCAACAAAAGGTCACCAAAAGACCTTAGTACACCCCTTTTCCCACTCAAAAAGATTATTTTTCCTAAAAAAGCATAAAAAACCCTCAAAAAGGGTCCAAATTCCCAAAAGTATTAAAAAGAGAATAAAAATATTAATTTTATTCAAAAAAGGAAAAAGGAGGGAAAAGTACCTAAACCATGTTGGTCAATACCATTGGTTTCCACAAAACCACAAATGGTATTCCCCACCACCAAAACCTATAAAAAGGTGGTAGGGGCTCCTCATTTCACATCCATCCATTATCTCATCCTCATGCTGTAGAAATCTCCCTTGAGCATTTTGGCCATTGTAAGCAACCTTGGAGAAGGAGACCTCTTGGAGCTTGGAGCTACTCATCTTGGGAGTTGCTCAACATCAACCTTCACCATTGGAGGTATTATCGCAAGCACTTGCTTGCCCCCCATTTTTCAATACAAATTCATTCTTTCATATTTTCTTGTTCTTGTTTTTAAATATTTTCATTATTTGCTTATATCTCTTGCATAGATCCATGAATAGTTTTGTTTAGATTAGTTAGTTGTTTATTTCTATTTGAGACTGCTGCTACTAGTTAGCAGGTGCCCATAGCACTAAGCTTGGTTGCAAAACCAAGCCAACAACACCACAGAAACAAACACCTGAATATTCTCAAGTATGCTATATAAATATGAAATGCGATCAACAAAAGAGAAAACTCTTACCTCAATTAGATGTTCGAAAAAGACCACCATTGAAGTTGCAATCCAATACTCCTTACCTACAACTTGTCCTCAACAACCCAGATATACAAGCATATATAATATATATAAACTGTTAGCATATAATATAGCTTAGTCCATTAACATATTAAATAAATATATCCAATGAGAATAACATAAATATTTGTAACATTAACTGAACGAGAAAGAGTATTTTTATTAATGTAATGAATAGAATTACATAGTGACAACCTTCTGTCGATAACTCGTCAGAACCGAGAAACTAAGTTCCTCCACCTAGGCCTCCACCAGTTCAATCCTCCATGCAATGGAAAGTTCACAATTTCAAGGTGTAATTGAGTTCCTCATTCACAATATAGGGAAGAAATTGGGAGATGAACATAAAAGAGTTCAATCTATCAAGGATAAAGGGATGCAAACTCAAGGAAATAGAAATGGGGAAAAAATCCTCCAGAGTTTCCTTTCTCTCAAATTTATTCTCCCTCAAATTCTCCACAATGGCTCAATATATAACCCTCAAAGGAGGTGTAGGGTCGAATTGGAGCTTTTTCCAGCATATCGAAGGCCAAGGATCAAAATGGTTGTTACTTGGGAAGGAAAATCTGAAATATTCTTAATTTTGAGCATGAAACCCGATGTACACGGGTTGTAATGGAGTAACATGCGTATACACATGTTGTAGTTCTGGTCACCCATGTACATTGACAAAAATGTAATTTTAGGGGGTTTTACTAAGGAAGAGCGGTAATATGAATCTGCAAAGGGACATGGTATCCCATCAAGGCATGTTGCATAAGGTATGGAAAATCATGTTATAACATATGCCCCCTAATGTGTGAGTTAAGGGGGATAATCACGATGGCCGAAATACATTATAAGTCTAAGAAGTGGAGTAGTAGAGACCCAATCGGAAGAACTAGCCACTCATCAGAATATTACAATACTAACTTTGTATACATGTCAGTAAATTTGAAGTACATAGTAGTTTGATACAATGGCCATGAATAGGCAATACATCATAGACATATGTCATAAGTGGTCATAGCCATGACTAATACACAGTGAATTCCAGTCTCCAACTGAACTAAAGATATATGTTACAAAGTGGGGTACAAATTGCTCTGCCATGAGAACTGAGGTCCCATAGATACTATCATGATCACGGATAGTAGCATATGGTGTAACCGTCGATCGTGCATGTCACATCACGTGAATATAGGTATTGGGGTCGAACATGATGAAACATTATTTGATTACCAGTCATTAAGATATATTGTTAACACATGCGAGACTACCCACCAATGATAAAAATGGGTGTAAAGGCACCGAGTACATTCAACAAGTGTGAATAAAGGTGTTGAAATCGAACACTTGCAGAACCCATCGATCAGGAGACGAATTCGCAATTTTCGATGACGAGAGAACCTACCACTGATGACCGCAACTCTCAAGGTACTCATCTCACTCTATATCCCAATTCTAGAATATATGATATGAATTCGATGGAACGAGATCTGGTGGAAGGAGGGCATTAAGGCATCCCTCATGGCCGACATGCAATGTCAAGGAATATGAGGAATGGTTGAATCAGGTTTATAGAATTCCTTTGAAGAAGATCATAAGACAAGTGGAACTTAGGCATCATAGACTTAAGACTGAATACTGACACAATTTTGAAACCCAGGAGGCATTCACAGAATCTCCATAGTGACTGGAAGATTAACTAGTCGGAGGAGTAATCTCTGAGTAACGCGTTTAGCTTCCCAATCCCATACTAAACACAAAACTTTAATGGATGGACTTAAGGATTTGTGCTATGTTCAAAGGCGACACGACTATTGCCAATAAAAGACAATATCATTTTCCTTGTTTTTTTTTTATATTTTTTGGTCTTTTTCATATTATGAAAGCCTGAAAAATAATAAAAGAGTGCTTAGAATACAAATACGAGGAAACGATTGTCGCACGAAAGCAAACTAGTTGCATGCAATGGAAGATACCTATGCTCAATGCAAGGAAAAGCATGCAATATAAGATGTTTCCTCTAAGGTAAAGGTAATCAAGTTACAAAGGATAAATGATAGGCTTTGCTTGGATAGGACTTAGAAGTGATTAGGAAATTTGGCTTATAATACTAAAGTGAGGGCCGACACTAGGCTCAAAATATGCAAGCACGTCGATGATATGCAATTACAACTTGACATAAATGAGAATCTCTTTGAGTGATGGACAGAATATAACATGAGAAGAAACATGAGGTTTCCACGCAAAGTAATGACGGGACTATAAGGGACTCCCAGATCTAAGGAGGCACTACAGCATGGGAACCAAGTGACAAAATGGGTTTTAACTAGGGTAACCATGGTCGGGAAAGCACTACCGCTTAAATAACAACACTTCTAGAAGCCACTGGAAGGTTCTGTGTCGATAAAAATTGGGTTCGCCCCTAAGGTTTATGAATCGTGGTCATAGGTCAATGTAGAAATACATGCAGAGTGAAATCCTAACCTATATGATGGGGATGATATATACCTGCTGAAGGCATGAATCATGTTAAAAAATGTTGGAATCCATTATGATTCGAAGAAATTGTCTCAAAAGTACCTTACACCATAGAATTAGTCCATTAGGCCCATAAAATATTAAAATATAGGGTAAAAAACTATATAAAGTGGGTAAAAATTTCTTCAAATAGTAAAAATAGGACTGTTTACCATACCATTTATATTTTTTACCACCATAGTGCTTTGGAGCCCATTTTACCCTCTTCATTCAATCAACGATTCTGGAAGTTACAGGAGACGAAATTGCGAGCTGTCTGGACCAAGTACGTCTACTCACCATGCTCTTCAATTTCATTGGTAAAATTTTTAGTTTTAGCGCTGAATTTTTGAAATTTTTGGCCTGAAAAATGTGAAATTCGGTGTACATGGGAAGTATATCATCAGGCCGCGTACAAATGCTAGTCCACGTGGGCAAAGCAAAGCCTTCCCATGTACATGTGTGAGTATGATAAGTACTACCTACGTACAACGTCGTGGGATTTGTTTTTTAAGAATTCTAACTCAAAATTCTCCCTTCCGTTTATAGGATGGTAATAGAATGGAGGGAGAGGGAGCATTATGTGATTGATAACCAAGTGCAAGATGATTTGGATGCTCAACAAGCTCTCCAAAGATGTGGGATTTACAAATTTTGGAATATTGGGAACCTAAGGGCACAACCAAGATTGCTGCAAATGCTTATTGGTTATTGGGATCCAGACATTGAGTCCTTCAACTTGGATGGGAAACCTCTAAATATGGAGGTTGATGATATCTACTTTATTACCGGGTTGTCCCGCCGAGGTGATACGGTCAACCTTAGGGCTCATGGAATTGGTGGGGGAATGACCATTGAATATTACATTGCTACTTATAGCCTTCTCGACACACAAAAGGTGGGAATTCAAGTTCCCATCAAGGATATTTGGAGCCTAAGTTTGAAGATTATCATACTAGTAATTTCCCGGATATCAAGTTTGGCTTCACTACATCAAGATTCGAGACCCCTCATGTTCTATGTAGTAGAGTGTCTGAGACCTTCTTTATATTATTAGTGTACATCATTGTTGTCCAACATGAAGAGCCAACTCACCGAGTGCAAAAAATTTGGGTTTGCGAGCATTTTGTGTAGATTCTTCTTCGAGAGGGTTCCAGGCCTTATCCCAAGAGTAGAGGTACCTCCTCATAGTCTTCGGGATCCATCCCAAACACTCTCGATTGAGATCCTGACACGGTTGGGAGGTGGCAGAGTGCCCTCTCCATATGATGATGAGTTCTTCCACTTGTGGTGACGACAGATCATTGCCATAAATGACTATCCCTGTGAGGTGATCGACTTCTGTGGATATAGAGACATGCCATTACCACCAGGGTCTGCGTTCAAGGAGATTGGTAAGAATTGTTTTGGTTTTATAAATTTTTGAATTTTTTTACGTAATAAAAGAAAAAAATATTTTTGGGTGGCATCAAGTATTAACACTAAATATTTTCGCAGACATAGGTCCACGATGACTAGAGGGATACCCACAACACCGATGCAAAGGTCAAGGAGAGGATTTAGCTAGTGGATATCTCAAGTGGACACTGTAGAATGCATATGGAAACCTAGCCCAGTTGACTCATAGAGTACCGATGGTTCAGATTGAGGACCTCCCAGAGGCCATGTATAGACACGTAGTAGGAGTACCTCGTCTGTGGGTGAGGCTTTTCCGGCGTCTAGCCAAAGCCACAGTATGCTACCATGACATACATCCTGCACCTCAGGATTATATGTCGTGGTTATGTTATGTATTGGTCGTGTATATTTTGAGGGCTACAAGCCCAATTTTTGTACTATGACACCACATTTTTGAAAAAATTTATGATAATGAAAAACTTATGGTTCCCGGCTCTACTATTATTTATGTATGAATGTATTGATGAATGAATGCTTCCTTTGCTTAGTTGTGAGACAAATTCCAATCTAAAATATAGTTTGCATATGCATCGATGACTTGATTAGAACATCTAGGTATATGAATGTATGTGATGAAATTAAAGTATTTTTCCAAAATTCTTACTTGTAAGAATATTCTTAGTATTGTAGGATCTCTATCACGATACCGACTGTTCAGTTGTGAAACGACAAACTGTGAATCCAGGTGAACTTCTAAAAATTGAATACCATTATAAACGGCATCGCGTAATAGCTCAATATCGGCACTGTACTTGACCATGTTATTTGACGGTGGCCTGATACATACACCTCCTAAAGACACAAGTTGACCCTCAGGTGAATAAATGACCCAAGAAGCATAAGCTACTTTTTTTGTATGACAGCTGGTGCCATCCGCGAATCCTAAACATCGAAGACTCCATTGACATCTGCCAACCAAGAGGAAGCATATAAACAAACAAGAGACACCAAAAGAAAAAACCAAACTATGTACAAAAATATACAATAATGTACAAGGTACCAACCTAAGATGGAGACTCAAGCATAGTACTGCTTAAGGTAGAGCCCATTTCTAGGCTCCTTCAACACATTCCCTTTTTAATCCTCCAACTCATAAGCTCCTTTACCTAGGACCACATTGGGTTAAACTTGCATGCCCCCAATGGTTCCTTAGCTTGGTCATACAAGAGGACCAAGTCACCCTCAGCTTACTGTCAAGTACATATAGACTTATCATACCGAGCCTTAAAAGGATGTTTATTAGCTTCTATATCCACAGCGACATCTCAATGCTGTCATGCAGGAGCTCAATGGCTAGATTCAGAGAAGGGATTTCGCATTCAACTAGAAGAATGGAATCCACACCATGAACTAATTGGAACATTGAGAAATCGATGGAACTCTTTACTATGCTTCAATATGCCCACAAAGTGGGGTATAACATAATATGCCAGTTAGACTTGCTTTTTCTGACGATTTTTTGTAAGATGGCCTTACGAGATTTATTAACCGCTTCTACTTGGCCATTCACCTGGGATAGTAAGACGATGAATGATCTTGTTTAAAGCCCAAATTTAATGCCAATTCTGCCATCGTTTTATTTTGAAGTGACTGCCATGGTCAGTGACAATCTCCTTTGGGATCCCAAACTGATCGATAATCTGATTGAACACGAAGTGGGCTGCAGTCTCACCATCGGATTTAACAGCTAGCATGGCCTTTTCCCACTTAGTAAAATAATCCATGGCCACATTGATATGGTGATGCCCCCAGCCAAAGTTGGGTTGCAATCCACGAAATCCACCCCTACTTAGTGAAGGTACCGATGATGCTAAATAGATATAAAGGGGTGGGACGCAAGCGCATATTGCGAGAGAACACCTATAAAGGGTGACATATCTTGACCGCATTGACACAATCCTTAAATATGGACAGCCAATAATAACCAGCTTGAAAAATATTCTAATTTGTCACCAACACGGATAAGTTACCACCACACGCCCCACTGTGGTAGTCATTGAGCACAACCTCCACTTCTTCGTGAGTTAAGAAACGATGCAAAATGGAATCCACCCCTCGGCGATACAAAGTGTCACTGATGATAAGGTATTTCTTATCTTGATGACGTATACGTCGTCATTCATTCCTTGAAATATGTTGAGGGAACTTGAAGGTGCAAAGATACACGATAATGTCTCCATACCAGGGGTTCGAAGACGAGATGAGGAATATATGCTCATCCACAAATGATTCATCATGAACTGTGTCCCCATCAAGCCTAGGGAAATCAAACATTAACTCCACAAATACCAAAGACTTCTTTGATTTCACCGAAACAAAATCAAGGTCAAATTCTTGTAAAATCACAATCCATTTATTGTATCCTCCCCCCAATCATGCATCTTGTCAAGACAGATTGAAATGGATTGATATATTCCATGAAAATGGTCTTCCAAAGTAAAATGTAGTGGCACAACCTTTGAATCGCGTGGACGGTCGCGAGTGCCAATATTTTCATGTGAGTATACCTAAGTTCAACGTCTACTAGATTTCAATTGAGATAATAGATAACGTGCTCCTGGAGCTCATCATCCTCCTGAAACAATACCATTCCAACCATCTCTTGAGATGCGGAAATATAGAGCAAAAATTCTCTATTGTAGTCGGGAGGACGCAACAGAGGTGTTGATACTAGGGATTTCTTATGGGCTCGCTCATCCCATATAAACGGAACTTCCTTCTTCAAAAGGCGCATGAAACCCTTAGTAAGGATGGAAAAGTTCACTATAAAGCGACGTAGAAAATTAGCTTTCCCCTATAGACTCTGAAGTTGAGTGATCAAGAACGAGGGAGGAAACCAAAGTATTTCCTCAACCTTTAAGGGGTCGAACCAAATCCCCTCCTTTGAAACAATGAATCCCAAAAGGAGGCCTGTTCTAACACAAAAGATGCATTTCTGAGGATTTAAACTAATCTTATACCGCTAACATATTTCTTTCTTTTTGTAATAGTTGCAGATTATATTAGATTAAAAGTAGTACAAAATAGATTACAGACCACAATGGTCTGGCCTAGAGGTGCCATCCATGTCTATCCAGAGAGTTGTTGCTAATCAAAATATTACAACACAAAAAATCCCTGTCAATGAAGGGGAGAACCAGGTGAAAATTCAAAGAGTTCATGGCCTTAACGACATTCTGGAGACTGTTTCTAGAAGGGAAAAAAAGATGAAAGACAACAAAGAAACTTGCTCAGTCCATTGCCTACAGAGTCTCCTCCAGAATTGGGCAGCTGTATGGTGCGTTGTCCCTCCATGCCTTAGCAGAAATCTAAGCAGAATTCTCCTCCATTGAAGCAGAAGTTCCAGGAATTGTCACAGGCTTGATAGGAGTCGGGTGCTTGACAGGATCCGGGTGCTTGACAAGCAGAGGAGTTGTCTTTCTAGGCAGCACAGGGGCGAAGGCAGACTGCTCATTGTGGGTGCGTTTCAATAAGATGGGGCCCAAGGTACAAGGAATGGGGAAGGAGGTTTGAGACATCTCCTTACCCTTCATATGTTCTTTGCTGCAAGTCATGTCCACCGAGCTGCCATCGGGGTTGAGCTTGTCCAATCCATTCAGGACAACAACTGACGAGGTGGTGCCAGGGGTGGTGCTCCCTAAGCGAAAGTCACGTCCAAGGGGTTGGGTGGGAGCATAAGAGTCCCAGTAGTGAGTGTTGTTTAGGGTGCCAAGAGTAGAAGCCCAATTGGGCAGAGTAGCAAGTAGGGATTGGGTTTCCTGGTGCGTAGAGACCCAGTTTAACTGCATATTTTCCATAAGCTGCCCCATCATATTCTTAACCAGCCAATATGGGTCCCAACACTGCTCCATATTTCCAGGTTCCATGGTTTCTGCAATGATCTTGGCCTCCCAATTGTCTAGCAGCAGATGAATTTGAATGGAGACAGCAGGTCCGTATCCTTTCCTCAATGGAATTTCCTCCGGAGTGTTCGCATCCTTCTTGTTCTTGGTCTTATCCCCCTTGGTTCTTCCCATAATGGCTGTTGGTGAGGTGATGCAACTGCAGGAGAGCATGTGCAGGTAGTAGAACACGCAGAGATCGTGGAGCACAGAAGGAGTAAGGCTGAAAGCATGAAGAACCTGGAGAATAACCTAGCAATTGAGCCTCATCGAACAAGAGGACAGGGGATCGATGCTTTGAGCCAAGATCCTGTGGTTTGCATGTAGGATATCCATCATCGTGGTGGCCAGAGAGGCTGAGGTGACATTGAGGACAGGCTTATTAAATGGCCTCACAGCTTGATGGCGTTCAGATGACATCAACATGGGTACGTGTAGGAGGCGTGTGACCAGATGTTGTGGAGTTGTGCCCATCTATCATCTGCATGGAGATGGCACCCGCATCCAAGAAGTATACCACTAACATATTTCGAATACAAGTCAGAGATGAGATGGATGATCCACTCTCTTGCAAGAGTGAGCAGCAAGATTGTCCAGATAAGCCTCTACAATACATTCAATATCATGGAACGCGAAGGTCATACTAGCCCATTGGAAGGTTGCTCCAACCTTTTTAAGGTCGAAGGGAATTATTTGGTATGTGAAAGTAACCCAAGTACAAATAAATGTTGTCTTATGTTGATCCTTCGGATTAATTTGGATTTTTTTATAACCCGAAAAACTGTCCATAAATGAGAAAATATCACTTCCTGCACATTCGTCCAGAATCTGATCAATGAAAGGTGTGGGAAAGTTATCTTTCAGACAAGCTTTATTCAGATCTATAAAATCAGTGCACACTCAGATGGTTCCTTTCTTTTTATATACATTAATGAGGTTAGAAACCCATTCAGTTAACAAAACCAAATAGATGAAGTTAGCTTTGAGGAGATTTTATACCTCTGCTTTGATATTAGGTTCCTTTCGGGGATTCATCGCTCGTAGGCGTTTCCAAATAGGTTTAGAGTTAAGATAAGTTTTAATTTCATGTTCATAAATACTTGGGTCTATTCCTGGCATCAAATATTCATAATACCAGGCAAAAAAATCCTGGAATTCTTTAAATAAATTGGTGTAAGTCTGAACTTCTTCAAGAGAGAAGTCTGCACTGATATAAACATTCTCCACTTTTTCGAGAGTGCGCGAAATGTTGATCGGAATGGTGGGAGAAATATTTTCCATGTTCCCTTCGGCATATATACCATGCGTATCTAACGGGACCATGGGGTGACAAAATTGCTTGCTCAAGATCGACCAAAACTCGTCCTGCTCTATCCTTTCAAGCTCTGGGAGGAAATAAGATCTATGATTAAGGTATTCCCAAGGCCTATCAGGACCATTCATGGCCCTGGTAATGGATTCATGTGAAGGAAAATTATCATCGATACATTCATGTGAGTAAGACAAGTTAACCACCCAAGCAGGCGGTAGAGAGAGATCTTCCTCCTCCGTCCGCGAAGAGTAAATATCAGGGTCTACAATGACTTGTTGTATATATTTATAAGAAACCTCAACTGTAGACAATGGCATATCCATTCCAATGTGTGAATTCCCTTCACACGATGCGATCATAGAAGGGAGAGTCCATGGATCATTAAAATATGAAGTGTGAAACGAAACCAGACTCAACAATGATGGAGTACCATCGGAAATGGAATTGATAAAAGAGATTAGTGCCAAAAAATTAAAGGGTCCCATGAGAGAGGAGTACATGCCGAAAACCAACATTTTCAGTTTCCTGCTGATAATTTTCAATCTTGCGGATCGTAGATCCTGGTGATGCAGAGGAATTGGAGCTAGTAAAAGATAACTAGTCAATAGTCACGGTCTTTCCATCATGAGGAAATAAAATCAATCGAAACATGGACGACATGACTGCTTTCATCGCATAGATCCAATTCCTACCCAGTAAAATATTATAGTCAAGGGATGCATCAACCACCTCAAACTCAACTAGTACTGAATTCCCACCCAACTGGACCTGGAGAGAGGGTATAATTACACATAGTCGAAGTGAACACCCATTGAACACATTCAACATGTTCATAGACTTGGATAACTAAGGAGATCCAAGGGCCATCCAACAATATGGTGACATTACCAACGTAGAATCACCTTCATAAAAAAACAATACGTTTGATGATCATATCAAGACACTCTACATGGACTTGGAAAGCCACATGGTAAGGTAAGCGAGGGTGGAAGTCAACAATCTCAAACTTGACAACACTAGGGCCACTTGAATCAAGTGCTCACAAAGCAAGTAACAAGGTATTCCTTTGTGAAGGACACGTCTGGAGTACCTCCAAGGATGGCATAGCACACGACGTTTGGCCCAGATCCTCGACGATGTAATAGTTCTGGGCAGCTCGAGAATTAGAATTTTGATCTGAGCGCTTAAGGAATCCTTTCGGAACACGTGGCGACATTAACCTCCAATTGGAACATATTAACACGTTCGTGGCCACCGTCATGGGCCAAAGGGTTTGAATTTCTAACAAGCCCATTTCCGGTAGTAGAAACACTAGAATTCATATTTTGATTATGAGGAAGTGGATTCGTTAACACAATTGGGCTCTGTGCTATGAGCTTCAAGGCTTCATCCATCCTGGGGCACAAGTGAGTGAGGTGATCTTGTGAGCAAATATTACAAGGAAAATTCACCTTCCACTTTTACTTCTTGTCCCCACTAGCATTATCTTCATTTTTCTCATTATTAGCATTTCCTTTCTTATTATTGTTATTCCCACCCTTACGATTGTTCTTCCCCTTTTTCTTATTCCCTCCTGAGGTTGTTGGTTACCCTTCGGGTTCATCAACTACACAAAGTGTACATCCGACGACTGGGTGGGAGTGGACAAATCCGTAGCTTGTCCTGCTACAGACTGGTTAATAGACAAATTTTGCATCTGATTCATCACTTGATCTACATCCTTGGCACTTGCGGAACCTACAATACCATCAACATGAGGTTCTGGAGTTGGTTTGGATTCATGACTCGATTGAGGTGCACCAGGAATAATCTCATAAAGTATCCCAGACTAAGCGTATATCAAGTCTAACAACTGAGCTTTAAAGATATCATGTTCCTCAGTCGTTACTCCAGATGTTGAGACAGTCTTCACAATATAGGCTAGAAGGGACTTAAGGAACCATTCCAATAGGAAATCTAGTTGAATATTAGCTTTAATCAACCTCCTTCGTCTACGCCACTCCTGAATATGATCTGAAATGTGAGTGGCTTTGTCTTGGGAAAATGTTGATAAGATTTACGTGCCTACGTCGTAACGGACCGACAACTGAAAGTGGTTAAGAAAAACTAAGGCCAAATCATTAAAGTTCCGGTACATGCCCTCGAGTAACTCGACATACCATTTCGCAGCAGGCCCTGTGAGGGTACGTTGAAATAGTCTCAAACGAATAGAATCATGATTTAAGGAATTAGACAAGCACCGAAGGTGAAAGGTAGTAACATGATCACCCAGAGCCTCACCCTTCTTACCCTTGAACTTAGGAATGTCCGAGGGAAGCTTAGTGGGGACCGGAGGCCATGCTGGATCGTGACACACTAGATCGTTCTTTAATATAGATAAGTATGGTAAATTTAAAGTAACCAGAAACGATATCCTTGGTTGCGATGCTTAAGTCCATGCCCCTAGGAAATATTGACTCTGGAGATACATGCCCGTAGGCATAAGGTTCGAGACCATGGGCCACCGTGGATTTTGGTAAAGACCATGACCCTAAACAGTAGGATAATAACCTCCTCCAAATTGATTCATATAAAGATGAACGTGTATTTGCATGGTAGGGACCCCTTGGGAATAGAAAGCAACATTACCAAAATTTCCCATGGTATTGTATACATTACCCCCTGACGAAGGGGGAGGAATATATCCCCCTGACGGAGGAAATCCAGTCAAAGGGTGACCTATATTGAATGATACATTCCCGCCAAAAGGAATGGATGAACTTGGAGGAGGATGTGACATAATAAAGGCATTTGTAGGGACTAGTGTGGTAGATGATAAGTAGATGGATGGGATATATGAAGTAGAACCACCGGTTGCATGCCCACCTCCACCTACAAGAGGATTAAAACTGGTAATAGGGGTTGATGAAGGGGCAAGCCATCCCCCAACAAAAGGAGAAGAAGGAGGGATATGACCACTCCCAAATTGATATGCAGTAAATGGGGCCGAGATTCCCCCGAACCCAACACCAGAATTACCACTAGAAACCAGTATGGAGGATGGGATACTTGACGACAGATTAGGCATTCCAAAGGTAAATGGATTAGTGGTTTCAGGAATCAACGAAGCATCATTGCTCAATAATCCTAAGTAAAAAGTTTACAAATGATCCAATGACCAAGGATGCTCAAAAGGATCCATTCTAATAGGCTGGGATGAACCAACATCATGAGAACCCATGAACACATGAGTCCATGGGACCCATGAGACGACAAAAGAGAGAGTCCCATGGACTCCTCCACCCACTATAGATGAAAGTGTAAAAGGTATCCCTAACATATTAGACGCAGAGCTATTTGTAAGAATTATTTGAATCTCTCCATGGGATAAATAAGGGCCACCAATAATCTCTATATGCCTCTTATGGTGAGTCTGCAAAGGATCATCAGGTGGTAAACCCGTTGAGTGACGAGAACAACGGATAGTCGGAACTCGATCCACGATGACTTCAAAGAGTTGTAAAAACAATATCGATCCCTAAGGCCAACTAACCGACAACATGCACACTCCTAGAAAAGCTAATCCGAGATGCACACAAATAGAGAGAGTGGCTAAGGGGCCTCCCGACACTATAGAAGGTGTACCTCACCCAGGAGGGGCCCGAGACTCCGCTACTACAACTAGAGGTAAAAAAATTAGTTATAAGGTCCATCAAACTTCAAAGCACAATGATATGTGTTTTCTGATGCCTATATGGATCAAGACACTCACAGAATAACCCCTGCAAGTACCCTATATGGTACCTAGGATAAGCAACTAAGTTCCCCATGTATAACCAATGCTCGGGTGAACAGTCATAGGTTGAATCCATCGTATGGGAAGGTTAGCTAAGCCCAAATCTCAAGAAGCATTTATGTGCTTCCGGAACCCCCAGAGATGAATAAACCCTGGATATATATCCAACGCTAGGAAGGTATTGGAGGGCTATCTCCATAACCAACTTTCATGCCACCTCGTGCTTTACTCGTGTGTAAACTGAGCTTCCAGAGAACAACAATTATACCATGGATTTCACCACTCCCTAGATAGACACCTAATGTTGAGTTTCATAGTCTTGGAGAAGCTTACTCATAAAATCCTATCCCAAGACTCTAAAACCTATACGTGTTTTTGCACCCTACAAAATAAATATTTCTAATCAATTTTAAATTTAAGCATTAGTTTTAATTGGTTGTGCTTACTCAAGGGGATATGGTCATGCAACTAATGATGTTGTGACTCAACAAAAATAAAAAAGCATACATAAAAACATTGCTAAGTACTAGTCTTGTTTTTCAAATGAAATTTGTATGCCACTAAATGATAATGCACAATTATGGTCTCTTTCAATTTCAAATGCAAATGTAATCTTTCCAAATAATGCCTAGACTAATGCAACTCCAAGCAAAAATGCAAGTGTTCAAGTAAAATGCAAAATGTAAATATTTTTGTATTTTCAATATATATAAATGAAAATGAAGAATTGAACCATGAACTTATCAGATTATGTAGCTAGTATAAGAAGACCAACCAAGCAAGACACCAAGAAGCATGACCAAAGCAAACAAAATACAACCAATGAAAAAAACCAACTTGATTAAAAAAATAGTAAAAATGCAGCTTTCAGTCACTATAAAGGAAAGTAAGAGACATCAAAGAGAGCCAAGAAGACTCAACAACATTCAGAATTCACCCAGCAAACATCCAATTCAATAAATAGGCTTAAAATTGAGATGTATGGGACTATAAGGAAAACATAAGCATATGTACGTGGGTAAGACATAGTGAGATCGCGTGGGTACGCAGACATGGCACAAATAGCCCACGTGGGTGGAGAAAAATTGCCAAAAAATTAAGATTGAAGCCAAATAACTTAGGGAAAAATAAATATTTTGATTGCCAAGATACCCGCGACACAAAAACTCAGAAAAACTGAGAGAAATAAGAAGGAAAAATTGCCGAAAAGGGAGACTCCCCATTATGGTTTCCAATTCTGATACGGAGAAAAACTTCCTATGGCTTGGGGTAGAACCACAACAGACACAGTGACACTAGAAATCAACTCAATTCCCAAGTATGTTATATAAATATGAAATTCCATCAACATAAGAGAAAACTCTTACCTCAATTGGATGTTCGAAGAAGAACACCATTGAGATTGCAATCCAATGCTCCTTACCTACAACTTGTCCTCAACAATCAAGATATATGAGCATATATATATATATATATATATATTGTTAGCATGTAATCTAGCATAGTCCATTAACATATTAAACAAATATACCCAATGAGAATAACATGAACATTTGTAACATGAATTGGACAAGAAAAGAGTATTTCTATTAATGTAATGAACGAAAGTACATAGTGACAACCTTATGTTGACATATCGTCGCAATCGAGAAACTAAGTTCCTCCACCTAGGCCTCCACCACTTCAAATCCTCCATGCAATGGCGAGTTGAAAATTTCAAGGAGTAATTGGGTTCCTCCTTCACAAGATAGGGAAGAGCTTGGGATATGAACATAAAAGAGTTCAATCTAACAAGGATAAAGGGATGTGTTATTTTTTAATCATTTAATTCAATATGATCTAGGATCTTAACTGAAAGAACAACATGTACAGCATATCAAACATAAGAGACAAGAGACACAAAGCATTTCACTGGGGGAAACCAAGAAGGTGAAAAACCCTGCAACTTCCTCAGAGATAGAATCAACACCAATACAAAGATCACCAAGATGAATCCCCAAAAGATAAATGTCTGTAGCAGCTACTCCTCCTCCACTTGTGCGCACTCCTCCTCTCTCTCTCTAATGCGAAGTGAGTGAATGAGTGAATGTGTCAAATGAGAGAGTCACATTCTCTATTTATACTTTTACTTTCACTTGACCTTTACTCAACTAGGTCGGCCCCAACTTAACCACTTAACATAATACTGACTGGGGCGACCCCACTAGGGTGGTCTAATAACCCTTTAACCCACATGACTCATATCGGGCCCACCCCACCAAGGTGGTCTAATAACCCATCAAATATAAGTTACGACACTTACAATATAACTTGCGACATTTGCAAGTACAAATGACAACACTTCCAATTAGAGGAATAATACATCTCCGTTGGGGATACAATAAAGTACAAATGCAATACATACAGTATATAAGTGAATATATTCCAAAGTTACAAATACATCAACACTCCCTCTTAACTCGGAAGGTATTCTCTTGACACAGGTCATCAATACATATCGGCACAAGTCTTTAATTCTGGAGCTAGATCATCATCACTCAATCAAGGAGCATCATCGTCACTACTGCTGTACTCCTCATCTCGATCACTGGTGCTATCTCTCAATTCTTCTCGTCATAGGAAGCTCTACAAAGCCAGCCCTTTTTTCATGCTGGTTGTAGGCCTAGCCTCCTATAGGTCTTCATCATCTCTGTGAGATGGCCATCCTCTGGAATCCTCAGGACTGATTACGTGCATCAACAAAACCTTGAAAGAGCATCCCAAGACTTTTACGAGCACACATCTCAACCTATCGGATCTCCCAGGATCTCTTACGTGTGACCTTCACAAAACCTTAAAAGGGTGTCTTTCCCAGCAAGATCTCTAAAGAGCATCCGAGGAATTTTACGTGCCTAGCACAACCTGTTCGGATCTCCAGGACTGATTACATGTGATCTCCACAAAACCTTAAAAGAATATCTTTCCCAACAAGATATCTAAAGAGTATCCAAGGACTTTTACATGCCTAGCACAACCTGTACGGATCTCCAGGACATATTACATGTGGTCCCCACAAAACCTTAAAAGAGTGTCTTTCCCAACAAGATCTCTAAAGAGCATCCGAGGACTTTTACGTGCCTAGCACAACCTGTCCGGATCTCCAGGACTTATTACATGTGGTCTAGCAAAACCTTAAAAGAGTGTCTTGCTCAGCAAGAAGAGCATCTGAGGAATTTTACGTGCCTAGCACAACCTGTCCGGATCTCCAGGACTTATTACATGCTACCCTTGCACAACCTATCCACGGCCACAGAGTACCATCCTGATACTCAATATGAACCTGATCATCCTAGCATGAAGCATCATCCTGATGCTCATGATCGTACTGATCATCATCATATAGTACATCATCCTGATGGACATCATCATCGCATGACCATCCTGATCATCATCACAAAATCGTCCTTATGCATATCATCATTGCATGATCATCGTCACATCATCCTCCTGATGCATATCATCATCGCATGATCATCCTGATCATTGTCACAACATCGTCCTGATGCATATCATCATCGCATGATCATCCTGATCATTATCACGGCATCGTCTTGATGCATATCATCTGGAGCATCATCTTGATCATCATAGCATCGTCCTCTCCAGATCATCTCATCATCCATGGAGCACAGCCCAGATGCACATCATACAATACTTACACCACCGACATGGGAGAACACATCTACCACCATTCGGGGAAGGCTCTAGCTATGGGAGAACACATCTACCACCATGTGAAAAATGGCTCAGCAATTACATCACGACCATGGGAGAACACATCTAAAACCATGTCAGAAAATCCCATGTGCATCTTCGTCTTCTAGACTCATCACTTCCCCTTGGAAGGAACCTCGATTTGAAGTACACCAAGCCTCTCTCTAAAGTACTCAAACTTCACTCTGGCTAGTGGTTTGGTCAACACATCTATAATCTGCTCATCTTTTGCAACATATTGGAGCTTTACTGCTCCTCTCTACACCATATCCCTCATATAGTGATATTTGATCTTGATGTGCTTCAACTTGTCATGGAACACCGGGTTCTCTAACAACTTCACACAACTCTGGTTGTCACAATAGATACAAGTAGCATCCAACTGGAGATCAAATAAATCAAACAGCAGCTTCCTTAGCCATATTTCCTCTCAACTGGCCGAACAAGCTGCGACATACTCTGCTTCAATTGTACTCAGTGCTGCATAGGATTTCTTCCTGCTAAACCAAGAGATCACACCTGATCCCATACTGAAGCAGCACCTCGAAGTTCTCTTCCTATCTGCAGCACTGCCTGCCTAATCTGAATCAACATAACCCTCCAGGTTAAAATTTTGATTCGCATCATACTTGAGCCCATGATCAACCGTACCCTTCAGGTACCTTAGAATATGCTTTACAAAAATCAGGTGAACATGTCTGGGATCCGTCAGGAACTGGCTCAATATGTTCACCGCAAAGCAAATATCTTGTCTCGTGTTCGACAGGTACATCAAGAACCCAATCATCTGACGATACATTGTGGCATCAACTGACTCTGATGAAGCATCACTCAATAGATTCAAGTTCGATGCCATAGGTTTTGCCATGGCCTTGCAGTCCATCATCTCGAACTGCTTCAGGATCTCTACTGCATACTTCCCTTTCCCAAGGAAGATTCTATCTGCACTCTACCACACCTCCATACCTAGAAAGTAATGCATCATACCCAAGTTCTTCATCTCGAACTCGGCAGCAAGCTTCCTCTTCGTGTCGGCAATCAACCTATCCTCACCTATTACAAACAAGTCATCCACATACAATAGGAGTATCACTAGATTTCCTTCCTCAACCTTGTAGTAAAGGTTGGAATCCGCTTTACTCTTGGTAAAGCCCAAACAACACAAGAAGTTTTCTATCGTGCTGTACCATGTCATGGGTACTTGCTTCAAGCCATACAAGGCTTCCTTCAATCTGCACACATATGACTCCCTGTCATGTGTCTCAAAATCAAGTGGCTGCTCCACATACACTTCCTCTTCGACTACACCATTCAAGAAAGTTGTCTTGACATCCATCTGGTGTATCTTCCACTTCATTACTGCAGCCAGAGCAAGTACTGTTCTGATGGAAGTGTATCTGGCTACAGGTGCAAAATTTTCTTCATAATCTATCCCTTCTTTCTAGGAGAAGCCACGAGCCACAAACCTTGCCTACCATCTGCAGCATGCTTGATCTTGTAGATCCACTTGGAATTCAAAACAGAATTCCCTTCTGATCTCGGGACCACATCCCAGACATCATTCTTCGTGATCGACTGGTACTCCTAGATCATGGCATCCTTCCATTACTGCATCTCGGATCCTGGGAACTTTAGATTGTTCAATATCTTTAATAGATAGTTTTCTTGAACTTCATTGCTAGAACAAATGTTGTTGTCCTTCTTTTGTAGGTGATTGTACACGATCTTTCTTACAAGTCAAATTCAATTGCATGATTAGAAACTTCTCATAGTTTTTCAAAACAAATTCTTGTGCATAAAGACATATGTTATACAGTCATGCAATTATCTTAGCCAATGCTACAACATTTATCCATATCCCGTATTCACACGGTAACTTTCTAGATGCCTTCCATCTCTACCAGAACATTTGTTAAGAGTGTGCACAACTCCCAACATGTTAGAAAAGAGGTTTCATTCTAGATAAGTAGCAATGGAATGTTGTACAGTACCATAGGCCACTTACCCATTACTTGCATATTAGTAGTATCTTGTTCATTAATGAAACTTTTCTAATATGCATAATATACATCCTAAATCTAGGAACATAAGTATGAATGGAAAGAATCATTTAAGTAATCATATATATAATAAATGACAATTCAAATACTTATCTTTGTTTAGTTGTAGAGTGGACTCCCTCTCAATCTTTGCTTTCTTGTAGGAACTGCTGGAGTGTGCTCCCTCTTGATCTTTGCTTCCTTGCGGGAACTACTGGAGTGTGCTCCCTCTTGATCTTTGCTTCCTTGATTATCTGTCCTTGAACTTATATCCATCCTGGACCACTATGCATGCTTAAGTATGCACTAGTGTCATCATTGTGTCATCCTCAAGATCTCATACATTCATTAGTATAATCTCAAAACTATCAAGATATTATGATTCTAAATAACCTTAAACATCTATGGTCATGGTTATTCCATACACAAGTAATTTGTCACAAGTGTTAGTATTCAAGGTTTCATGGAGTACTTATTTTCCTCGTGCATATTCTTATTTGACCATAGGACTCTTCTGGTTTGTCATATCATTATTCAATGTAAAAAGCATAATATGCATAAGCCCATGATTACTCAAACTTACAACTTCATGAATAATCATTATCAATCATACAAAAGGATACTTATATGAGATCCTAACACAAGGTAGGATTCTAACCTGATATAAGAAAATCATACCTGGATTATCATGCTTGCTAGTTATGTCTAACATACCCACATAATTCTTCTTGTTCTCTTCAATGACTTGTGCTAGTAACCTGCATATCTCATCAGTTAACCATTGTAGAACCAAATTATACATACCTCGTAACTAGAGATTCTGTGTGATAAATGGCTATGGATGAGTCTTTGTATTCATGTCACCATGGTCATATGTTCTTGATATAGAACTTGAATTGTCTTTCTTGATGTACCTTTCATGTTAGCAGACAACACCATCCGCATACAACACCACAGTGCATTAGTACAATCATAAGTGTCATAACCCTAATCAATGAATTTCTTCTATCATTCACATGCATTCATACTTTTACTAAGGTGATAAGACAAGTCTAAAAATTAATCAAGATTGTACTAACCTCAACATTATGAAGACAAACTTAATCATGAACAGATTTCAAAACATACCTGTATCTCTTCAAGCCATACCTCTCGAGATTGCTTGTAATCCTCTTATGTAAGGCCTTAGCCTCATCTCCCTCTGGAACTGGAACTTCTTCACTTATGTAGGTGTCCAATTCATTCTCTTCTAGGATTAACCCAATCCACTTTGATTTGTTGAAGCTGGATCTTGAGTTGGATTAGGGTTTGTTAGAGAAACCCTAAAAATTCAAACTTTGAATTTCAAACTTCTGATTGGATGAAAAGATGCGCCTTGCTAAGATGATCAAGCTGGTATACTTCAATTTTTAAATCTACAAAATTTGACCCCTCAAAAATGACTTTGAAAGTTTTGGATCCACAGCGTCTGTCAAATTCTGGTTTTTTGGTCAAAATCCCGAACTAGGGTTTCATAGAGCCCGGGGTTCTATCCAACCAAAACCTTCGATCTTGGTCTCTAAATTTCAATTTTGATGAGGAGCATCCAGCCGTGGTCTCAGATTTCAAAAATTCCAACTTTCTCTGAAACCCTAATTTCCCGCATCAATGACAAACCAAAAATGAAAGTGCTAAGAATCCAATTTTGTTTGGGCAAAAATATATGCCATATTGTTTCTGATGTATCTATAAATTTTTGGATCCTCAGGGTCTGAAACTTCGGCCTGTGGTAGAATGAGCTGTCATCTTTCCAACCCCACAGATATGAGCTCAAATGGATTCTCTAAGAGAGAGAGATATGCCAAGTGTCGCAACATGACCTATTTATGGGATGAAACAGTATAGAGAACTTGTATGGAGTTCCACGTGTCACTGTTTCAACTTAGGCCTCTGAAACCCGGACGTGTGAAATTAAATCCGTTCCCTAACTGTCACTTTTTATGGAATTCCATTTGGAGCTTCCTAGCCCGAGATATGACCTTTTTTCCTAGGTCACCTGTTTAGGACTGCATTCTGGAAGAGGCAGAAACCCTAACTTGTATGGATCATATCTCAGAAAGTACAACGAATCTGAGGTTTTCCTTCGGACATAAGGTACATGGACATTTCATCTTAGACCTGTAAAGGTTTCAAATCCTGAACCTTCGCCAAAACGGAGTTATGGCGAAATTTCCACGATGACTGGTTTTTACTATACCAAGCCCTAACTTCCAATTTGTCGCAAGTGCAACAAGTGTCATAAATGCCATACCATGCCTTCCTTCAGGCTAGCTATGATACCATGTTGGTTTTTCATCATTTAATTCAATATGATCTAGGATATTAACTAAAAGAACAACATGTACAACATATCAAACATAAGAGAAAAGAGACAAGAGACACAAAGCATTTCACCGGGGAAAACCAAGAAGGTGAAAAACCCTGCAACTTCCTCAGAGATAGAATCAACACCAATACAAAGATCACCAAGATGAATCCCCAAAAGATAAATGTCTGTAGCAGCTACTCCTCCTCCACTTGTGTGCACTTCTCCTCTCTCTCAGTAATGCGAAGTGAATGAATGAGTGAATGTGTCAAATGAGAGAGTCGCACTCTCTATATATACTTTTACTTTCACTTGACCTTTACTCAACTAGGTCGGCCCCAACTTAACCACTTAAGATAATACTGACTGGGCTGACCCCACTACGGTGGTATAATAACCCTTTAACTCACATGACTCATACAGGGCCGACCCCACCAAGGTGGTCTAATAACCCATCAAATATAAGTTACGACACTTACAATATAACTTGCGACATTTGCAAGTACAAATGATGACACTTCCAATCGAAGGAATAATACATCTCTTTTGTGGCCCATACAATAAAGTACAAATGTAATACATACAATATACAAGTGAATATCTTCTGAAGTTACAAATACATCAACAGGACGCAAACTCAAGGCAATGGAAATGGTGTAAAATTCCTCCAGAGTTTCCTTGATCTCTAATTTCTCCTCCCTCAAATGCTCCACAATGCCTCAATATATAACCCTCGAAGGACTCAGGTGGAGGGTCGAATTGGAGCGTTTTCCAGCATATGTGTAATATCTCTATTTTGACCCCATTGCATTAAAATTGTAAATAATGTATTATCGTTATAAAAATCGTGGTGGGGAGCTCAAGGCCAAGGCCCCGCCATCTATTTAGTGTTTTATGTATTGGAAATTAAAAATTGATGCATATGGTTTGCGTGCTAGCCAAGCACAATAGAGATTACAAATATCATGTAAATATGTATTTTAATGAAATACACACAACTAGATATGCAATGCAACAAGAGTATGGGGGCATGATTTTTATAAGGAATAGGGAGGGAAAATATTCAAACCCTTGAACCAATAGTTTCAAGCCAAGTGTCAATGAGAGAACCCATAAACCATTAACTACCCATTCTGACTTATGCAAACAATTGTTTAATTCTTACAATAGTTGGTTGAGGTAGTTAATGCTTTGGGGAATGGAGAGGTATGGATGCCCAATTTCGTGTATGGGCAAGCCATCAATTTGGAAAATCACGTTTTTTCTTCCTGGGCAAGAGAGGACCCCCAAAATTTCTCCCCAAGCCATTATTCATGCATTGGTTTTTCTCTCTCCCATAGTCTAAGCTTGTTGTGCATTTTCCTCCATGTTTTTGCTGAGAATTCCCTCATTTTCCATAGCTGGGAAGTCGTTTTTGTGTTGCAAATTGAATGGGAAGAAGGAAAAACGAGTTGGGGGTCTGTGAGATCTTTTTTTGGTGCTTAGTTTCCCTTGTACATATTGGGAATTCGACCTGTAACTTTCAATGGTAGTTTTCCCATCTCCAAAGACATTTTTGGTGTGCCACGAATTGTAGGAACCCATGGAAATCTCGTTTTGGGCCTCCCATAGTTAAAATGTTTTCCCATGCCCAATGATTGTGCCTTTATTTTATGTGCATCCCTGTTTTGGATTGAGCTATGTGTAAGAAACCAGGAGTAGAAGAGGATTATAATTGGCTTGATAAACCTAGTGAAGAGTGTAACCTCACTAAAGATCAAAGGGTTGTTGCCTACTTTTCTGTGCACAAACTGAAGAGCACTAGAAGGGAAGGTATGTCTCGAGGGACTGTGTAGCAGTGAAGGGAATACTTCCTTGTGTTGGGTGTGTAGGTATTGTGGGTTCCAAGCTAGCTAGATCTTGTAGAGGTTTCAATGGCTATGTGGTTGAGCTCATAGCTAGCTTAGCAATTCACTCATTTCTATTGCTTAGGAAGCCTAATAAACCCAATTGTGGATTAGCTTGACTGAATTGGGAAGTATTACTTGGCTATGTGTTAGTGGTTGTTCCCTTTTTCCTTTTGGAAATCATGCCCAACTCAGGAGTGGCAACTTTGTTGAGAGATTGATGAGCACAGTTGGCCTATGGCTAGGTGGAACGTTGCAGTTGCATAGCCAGTTGCTCGGGACTACTTCATTTCAAGATAATTACTCTCTTGTGTTAATTATGCAATGTATTTATTTAATGACTGTTATGAATATGTTGAATGCATGCTAGATGTATTAGAATTTTTCTTCCGCTGTGATTATTTGAATTATACATATGCACATATATTTTTACTTGTTATGTTTTTGGAAAATGATCATGGGGCCAGAAGCCCATTTTTAGTGTCATGTTCCCTTCCCGGAGAGGGATTGATGGAAGGGGACGTGACAATATGGAAGTCCAAGGATCAAAATGGTCATTACTTGGGAAGGAAAACCCGAAATATTTTTAATTTTGAGCATGAAACCCGATGTACACGGGCTGTAATGGAGCATCCTGTGTATACGCATGCTGTATTTTTGGTCACCGGCGTACATCAACAAAAATATGATTATAAAGGGTTTTACTGAGCAAGAAGGGTAATATGAATCTGCAAATGGACATGGTAGGTCATCAAGACATGTTGCATAAGGTGTGGAAAATCATGCTATAAAAATTATATCTACATATATTAAAAAATACCTACACATGGAATTAGTTATTCATAAACAAAAACACTAGACAATTATAAGCCTATGAGATAAAAAAACATAGTGTAGAAAAGGTGATCATCATAGTAATTATGTCCTACTTTCTATAAGGTTGAATAAATAAGCAACTTTCAAAAACCAAAATATCTCAAAACTTGTTAGAAAATTTCATTTAAAATATCGGTGTTATTTATTTAATAACATTATAAACATACCCTTATGAAATTCAGAGTGACAAATCATCACTAGTCTGACAACTTACCAATATGACTAACATGGTGATATATGTAATCTTTCACTAAAGTGTAACTATGTCTTTTATAATAAAATAGTGGAATGGTTTACATGTAATTTTGACTAGAGTGTAACTATGGTTTTTATATATAACAAGGCTACATGGGTAGCAAAGTCCCTGCCGAGTAGTTAGTATTTATGTTTGTAATTTGTAACTAAATGTTGTCTTGTATGTTAAGAAGCAAAAGAAAAAAAAACAATGATAAGTATTTAAAATTTGCTACATTGCATTTATATGTAAATGAAGTATAACGGATTTTATAAAACTGTAAAAATAAAAATCTATAATATATTTGATGTCGAATTGCCAAACTCCTACCCTTTATATAATTATATGTAGAAAAAGAAAAGTATATTAACATGTTCGAATCTATGAAATCATATATTAAGAAGGGAATAAAATAAATTATTTGTTAATAATGCCAATGTTGATTTGCAAAGTTATAGTAAACAGGATCGAAGGCGTGGATAATGGCATGAAACTGGGCTTCTCTATTATAAAAGAAGTAGAGATGGAATCCCAAGGTAAAATTGTAGTGCAATGATCAAGGACAAACCCCAAAATGAATGAAACAATAGTTATTAACAATGATTTGAACTAATTCCACACCTCCCTCTCTGACTAATTGTCACTACCTGACAACCATCAATTCCACTGCCTCCACGAAGTCGTTCATTGAAGCCACATCATTGAATCCGTTCACCTGCTGCACATAGTCATTGTTCAGAGCATGAAGTCATGTCAATGAAGCCATTCGTTAATTGGGTGCACATAGCCCCGTCCCAAGCACATAGATGGACACTGAAAGAGTTACTTCTTCAAGCCTAACGTCTGAGCAACATGTCCTTCCAAGCCAGCAAGCGATAAAAAAATCCCGATTCATCAATCGGTTAGCTAGCTCTTTAATAATTTTATGTCAAGAGTCTCGATGTAGGGCAGTGGTGCATGAAAAAAAGAGGTCGATGCAAAAGTGCACAAAATGCAAGAATAGCCATATGATGACCCACTAACAATACCAGCTATGTATTATTTGTCACTAGTTTATGCAGGACAACCGGACAAAGCCATTGAACCGGCACGACCACGTTTAAGCCATGCAGAAGCTGCATGCAAGCCAAATGTTAGTTCAGAAGATTGCCCAGTTAAGTTTTTTGTGTTCATCTCAAGTCATTCACATGGAGGGTGGGCTAACGAGTAGGTCTAGAACAAATTCATTCTAAAAATGGAAACTCAATTGAATTCAGTTGGACACAGCACTCTAATTTGTTTGACAGCACAATGGCACAAAGAAGAAAGGTTGTTTGCAAGAAGGTTATATCATCTTGGACACAATTTCTTGCATTTCTCTATATTTTAAATGCCTACATCAATATTTATATGGTCAACAGTGTACTTCAATGTCTCACTTACACTCCTCCTCTGGTGAATTTTTGCCTCAACAATCAACATTTTTCTATATGTAAGTACATGTTTTTAATTTCTACAAATTTCGTAGCTCAAAACCTAGAATTGCCTCTTTTTCATTTTTGTGCTAGAAAATTCATAATTCAAACCCTAGCGTCATGTGAAATCATCTTCAAAAGATCATATTTAAATTCCGAACCAGAGAATTGCATGTCATTTATGTTAGATGCATTGCTTATAAAGTTTCTTGTGTCATGAATGATGTTCGTTTTAGCAGAGATTTAGGATTCCTTTGTAATGCATTTGCATACTGTAAAGAAACTGAGTCTAATTGGAAATAAAAAATGAAATTTGGTGTCACGGCTAAAATACCTTGCTTTGATTTTGTTTCCTTTGCAAGATTTGATGCCTTGTTTTAGAATGGAATGCTAGGAAAAAACCCAGGTGCAAGAAACAAAATTGAAAATCTTGGTGTAAAGCCGAATGGAAGGAAGTACCCATATGTTGGTGCAAATAAATGTGCAAAAGACTACTCAATTCCTTTTGTTGGGTCTTAGCCCATGGTAAAATATTAACAACAGAAAACTTAAAGAAAAGGCATATCGAGGGACCTTCAAGGTGTACTCTCTGTCAAAATGATGAGGAGATAGCAAAGCATCTATTTCTTGGCTTATTTGTGAGAGTGGCTGACTTGCTCTCCGTAGTTCACCGAGTGTTTGTGAAAGGGATATAGAGGAATATTGTGCAGTTCCTCCATGAATTTGTGCAACAAACCAATCTATTGAGGAGCCAACTTCTTTCGACTTGTCGCTATGGGGCATAAGTTCAGCAAATGGCTTCGCATCTTGGTTCCTACAGTATCTATCCTCTTACCGAGGATGTAGAAGGGCCCAAGTCAAAGCTCGAAATATTTATTTTAAACACGGAGGCACGGGTCCCTGAAGAATAAATCCTATAAAAGGAAGCCAAGCAAAGAATATACCATGGACGTAATCCCAATGGAGAAAGTAATTGCAAGAGCAGAAACTCATCCCTTTTTTTATTGGCAATTCTCAATTGGAATTCACGCAAATGACCAGAGCTAGCATCAAATCTATGCATGCCAAGATGGAGGCTAAAAATCAGAGAAAAATAATTTAGTGGCCTTGGCTAAAATTGATTGAAATGTTGATAGGCGAAGCTTAGAACATGCATTGTCCCCTTTGCTTGGTGGAGAAGCGGATTGTGAGATCTCTATTACAAGGCCACAGTTATGACAGACAAACATGCTTTTATCACATGAAAAATTATAATGCTTGATTTGATGTCGATATAGTAAACTTCACTTTCATTCTGAAGACTTCTCCTGCATCAGTTCTGCTGCTCAAAGCAGGTAGGATCCTTTGATATAGCTTCACACAATTTTATTTTGTATGTCTGCATTAAGAATCAAAGCAAAATGAAAAGTTTCATTTATTTTTCCTTTATTGAGAATTATGTTATATCTGGATTAACAACATGGAGCAGAATCCAAGGAGCTTCTGGCAAGGTTCTCTTAAACTTGTCCTAGTATGAACTTGTCCCCATACCAGCATGAACTTGTCCCAATACAGAGATAACTTCAAGTAATAGCGAAATACCAGAGTAATTGAGAGTAATTGACACAGAAGGGAAATTTGTAAATATTTAAAGATGGAGATAGGAGATCGGTCATCAAGCGGTGCAACGAGATCAACTCAAGTGGTGTAGTGAGATCAATGCATAGATGGCAGTGCCAAATTAATGTGACATTGTCAGTGTAATAATGTGTTTGTGTTTGCCAAATGTACATTAATCCAAAGTAAAAATATATTAAAATATTATATATAATTTGGATGATATGTTAAGAAATCAAGATCTTTGTCTGAGCGAGTGAAGAAATTTTCCATAGTCCAAGAACTTTGCTGGTAGCCCGACAATAACGCATAGAAGGGTCAATGAAAAGTGAAAGAAATAAAATTAAATCTATTTTTTAATTAAAAAGTAAAAACTACTAAGTTAAAGTTTGGTTAAAATAACAAATTTTAAAAGTCAAAGTAAACTAATGGAAAATCGAAGCAAATCGAAAACAATAGTTACCCTCGACATCATTACAACAATATACTCATTAAGAACTCAACATGTCACTTGTGGGAATTGAACTTTGGTGAGGAGAGATAAACAATCATCCCCCAACCACTCAAGCTAGACCTAATTAACAACATACCATAAGTTCTTATAATAGTGACAATAATGGTAGCAATAATAGTAACATTGAAGGAAACAATATTTTTGTTGTCATTAGGAGCACATTTTCATTTTATTACAATTATTTGCACCATGCACAATACTCATTTAAACACACTGGTGTGTAAGTAGGTATGAATTGAACCGTTGAGCTTAAATGAATACAATGCAATGGTATATTTTATTGCTGGATTTTTCCACATTGAGGGTATGCAAATGCAACTTGTCTATTTTTGCAAAATTACAATTTATCATCGGAAATCAAATATTTTTATAATAATATTAATTTGTATATTTTAATTATTGTGTTTGAATATAATTATTGTGTTTGAATATAATTATTGTGCTAATATGTTGTATCATTTAGACAAATATATGCAACATTTTATGACACTGGACAATGCAATAGAATAAGAAAATCATTTTATAATATATGAATAATAGGCCCTCCATTTTATAATATATGAAAAAGAGACCCTAAAGTAAAGGTGCAAGCTAAACGTTTTATATTTTAGATTTTTTTGACTAAAATCCGGTTGAAATTGTTAAAATTGCAAATATACATTATTGAAATCGAATAGTTTTTAAGATAAACTAGTCGACCGTCCCTATAAATCCTTCCTTTACCCCTTGCTACAAGTTCTTTTACTTAGTCAACTAGCTTTCGAACCAGCTCTCCAACTCCCATTTAAATTTTTTTTCTTACTATGCTAGGAATAATATCGATGCCAAGGCAAACAATTCCCATTTATGTGTCTTAAAATACTTCTCTCTTATACTTAAAACACTTAAACACATAGCCATTTTTATGGGACTTAAAACTACCCATGAGTGAGTCCTACACTACATCTCTTCGGCCACAACACTTGTCCACATGCATTTTCTTATACTTAAAACACTTAAACACATGGCCATTTTTATGGGACTTAAAACTAGCCATGAGTGAGTCCTACACTACATCTCTTCGGCCACAACACTTGTCCACATGCATTTTCCCCTTGAGCTTATAATTGCTCAATTTTTGGGCTTATAATACATGTCTCTATTGGGCCACAACATTTGCTCATGTGCCCAATTTTCTTGGGCAGCCCAATTTTCAAGGATTACAATTGCATGCAAAAAAATGCCAAAGGTTTCAACTACCAATTTATGAGGCTTAGAACACATAAACCCTGTGACCATCTCGAGGATATATTAGAAACAATATAAGATTAGAGAGAACATTTTCATTAACAAAAATGACACAAGAAAATAAAGATAGCATTCCTATTCACAAATACATCACGAGAGAAACATAGAGAGATAATAGAATATCCCTAGAAAGGGATACATTTAGAGGAGGATGAGGTGTTAACATCATGTCCACACTCGTCTTTTAGTTGCATTATGTTTCTCAATATGATAAATTTGTACTCACTAAGTCTCTTTTGGTGAAGATATTAATTATTTGATTAATCGTGTCTTATTACATCAAAATAATTTGTTTATTAATAACATTTTCATAAACAAAATAATACATAACTTATTGTGGTTGGTTTTGTTTATGATAAATTATATTTCTATCAATATTATAAAAAAATGATTTAAAAATAATAATTTGGTGCTTCAATATTGAGGAAGGTGTAGTGCTTCAAGTATCTCACTAAGACCTACAATTCTTGCATTAACGGAGGACAATCCAATAGTTGACTATCTCTTAATGTTAGTATGCCAATAAAAAGACATTATGTTAAAGATAGTACACATATAAATATGTTGATTTAGTATCAACGTAATTAGTACATAAAATGTAATATGTTGATTTATATGTTGATTTGCTATCTCTTAATGTTAGTATGCCAATAAAATGACATTATGTTAAAGATAGTACACATATAAATATGTTGATTTAGTATTAACGTAATTACCTAATTATAGTTAGTAGAATTAACAAGTTTCAATTAATAATTTGCAATATATTTAATGCTAAAATTATGAGTTACCTTATGCACCATCTCACTGGAAACTTGAAATTGGCGCAATATTCTCATAAATTTAAGCACCATATATGTCTTGATAATGTTAAGGTGATCACTAAAGTGGAGGATTACTTGAAGAGATGGATAAAAGAAACATTGGAGATAGAAAGATATCCAATTAAAATGAATATGGATCTCCGAATGAAAACTAGTGATGCATGGAAATGAGTTATATGAAATTATACGAATAAATCCACCAATATTTTATATGTAGGATATTTTTTTTGGAAAAAAACTAGCTAGTATTTATACTATCTAACCCTCCATAGTTTATACAAAAATTTGTTAATAACCTCATAGAGAGACTAACCGGAATTTTATTAAGGTCATTTATTGATTAGGATAGGTCTTGGGTTTCTTCAATGGAGCAAGACGAGGAATCTTAGGTATTTACAAAGCAAGGGTTGTTCTCTATTTTTACTCTTCACATTACCTTTGGTTGAATTTTTCTCTTGGCCAAGGTACAGACAACAATGTTGAACCCTATGCTCTCTGGATTTTGTTGAAATATGAAGAGGATAAAGGCCTAAAATGCTTCTAGGTAATTATAGATTTAGAGGTCATGATAGGCTAGCTTAACCAAAAGTGTGGCATTAATAACCCAAACTTGCTTCCAATTATGAATCTAGTTCTAGAGGTAAAAGCTTCCTTTGATGACTCATCTTTCACACAAGTATATCATGAATTTAATACAATAGCTAATCAGATATCTAAAGAAGCTCTAATCATGTAGGAGGGTACCTTACTTGAACAAGAATTCAAGCATGGGTACTCTCCTTCCATCTATCGCGGGAATCTTATATTAATAGTCTCTTGGCATCTTGCATAATGGTATTATTGTAAGAGGATATAGTATTTTTTTATGTATAAAGAGAGTTATGAGTCTCCTATGACATATATGATATGATTTTGATGGTTCTTTGGTGGAGTAGTGTTCTTTTAGACATTATTGTAAGATTGCAATTTAATAGGACCAATATGGGAGGTGTTACTAGATGACTATATTCAGTTGGTATTATATATGATGAAGTCATCTTAGAGATTTTAAAAGAGATAGAGCCTATTTTGGGCAAAGTTATGTATATTTTGATTTCCTTCTTAGAAATATCAAATATATGGTTTTTTCTTGTAAAAAAATCATAAAGAGAAAAATCAGTTTGGACACAATGTGAAATGTGAATAAATATATTTTTGGGGGTTATATGTAACATCTCTCTTGCTTGGAAATGATAATTAAGTCTACACTAATTATTACTCCCTATGATAATTGTTTTAGTAGTTTGTATGTCATGGGAAGGATATAATTTCAAAGACGCAACACTTATTAATGAACTATCTAATACGTGAAGGTGTTTATACATCTTTCCATATCATAAGATATTAGATTGAAATATGTCTAATAAGCGAGGGTTTTGAAAAAATCACTAGAGGAGTACCTCATTTAGATGTTCATTCACTTTGTCATTTGGATGAAAATTATCTTGTAATGCTAGGATCTTAAACACTAATAATCCAAAATAAAATATTAATAAATAAATTCATGGTAAATGTTTAAAAACAAGTAATAAAAATATTACCTTAATATACTTTAGAATTATCTTTGTATCTTTTAAAGGTTTCACATGAACTAAACATATATAGAAATAACATGCTACTTGCGAATGTAATATTAAGTTTTGTGATCAAACTGCCTACGGCCTTCCTTTCTCCCAAAACATTGGCATGATCTTCTTTAATCTTATGGCTTCTTCTTATTAAGATCTCCATCTTTATGATCAGTAAATGCGGATTATTTGTTGAACGGGACCAGCGAGAGGGCAACGCTCTGCTCTGCAAACCCCCCGCCACATGCACCTCCTAGGGTTCTGAGTAGCCCCTGCGATCTCATCATTCTATCCTCCTCTCTCCCTGCCCCTCCTGTACCTGGTACGCCACCCGATGGATTCTCTTGGAGGGGCCGGGTGCCCCTCTGGGATGGCCCCCTCCACCTCCCATCTGGCTGCTTTGGTTCATATTGGATCGGCAGAGGTACCCTTTTCATTCCATAAAACCCTGACTCCTCCGCAGGATCCGCCAGCCACCAATCCTGCTTCTGGCACCAAAACCTGTATTGTGAAAGCGGCTAAGAGACCCCAGCTCACACTCCCAGCAGATGGCATCAATGCTCGATCGCAAAAACTCAAAGATCAAGCCCTGATTGGAAAATTCATTGGATTCTGGCCAACTGAGCAAGCTCTACATGGGTGGATAATGTCCAAATGGAAACCCAAGGCTCACTTCGATCTACAGCTGGGATCAAAAGGTTTTTTCACCATAATATTTCACAGGCTGGATGATAAAGCACGCATTGAAGATGATGGCCCCTATTTCTTCAACTCCGCAGGAATATACCTCAGACATTGGACTGAAAGGTTCAACCCTGACAAGGAAGACTTTACTTGGGCACCGGTATGGATCAGAATGTACTCTCTACCTCAAGAATACTGAGATGAAGACACTCTTTAGGATATGGGAAACTCCCTCGACACCTATGTCAGAGCTGTTGAACAAACCAAGAACTGTAAGTACACCTCCTACGCTCGTATCTACGTCTACATTCATATAGCTAAGACCTTACCCGACTCTATCTGACTTAACCATGAAGATTCAGAATGGATACAACCTATAGACTACGACCATGTACCCTTCAGATGTAGAAGATGCCATGAGCATGGACATTTGTACTGCGATTGCCATCTCAACAACCCCAACACCCAAGAAACAAACAAAGATAACGAAGGCTTCCAAAAATATGGCAGAAAGCGAAGGCACCAACGCAAAGCACCTACAGAAGAGAAAAAACCTACAGAAGGAAGCAAACAATCAGCTGATCCCACTACATCCAACAGCTTTGTGGTCCTGGAACAGCATCAGGAAGAACCCATGACCAAGGACCCTTCACCAGTTACTCCTATCCTAACCCAATTAGCCTCTGATCAGATCCCCCCGAAAACCTTCAAAAAGCCCAAAAGCCCCGTTAATCCTGAGACACCAGTCAAAGGCCAAATCCCGCCAGAGTAAGACTCCCCTGCTGAATCGCACAACCATCCATCTAGCACCCCAAGACCTGATTCCCTCATGGATAATGAGATGGTAGATATGGACCTCGGAGAGCTGGATATACTGGGAATGGAAGACGCCTGCACCAAAAAATCCTTCCACTCCATACCTCCTAAGCAAATCCAATTGCTCAGAGACGCTCTCAACAAGGTCAAACACCTCAATCTCGAAGTGCACAACCTCCCCCAAAAAGAAAAGTTCAAATCCCAGCGCGATGCCAAAAAGAGAGGGATAAAAACCGGCCTTCAAAGAATTAGTCAGCTGGGTACCAAACTTGTTGAATCAAGGCAATATGCCCAGTTAACGGAATTCTTCCCCTCTGCCCCACAAGGTTCCCAATGCAGTTAATCTCCTGGAATGTGAGGGGCCTCAATGGAACTACCAAACACAGAATGCTAAAGCGCAAAATCATACAAGACAAACCCTCTGTTATTTTCCTTCAAGAAACCAAAACCACTCATGAGAAAGCCCTCTCCATTCTTTCCAAACTCTGGAAGGGATTCCTGGCCATTGCCACTGATGCCCTCGGAGCCTCTAGGGGTATTGCAATTGCCTGGAACCCCACCTTGCTTAGCCTGAACAATTTTGCCGCCACTACTCACTCCCTCTCAGCCTCCTTTCACATCCTCGGCACAAATCTTTCTGGTCACATTATGAATGTCTATGGGCCTCAGACCCCCTCTGCTAAACTCCAGCTTCTTGATTCTATTTCCTGGTTCTCCACGCAGCACCCCAACTCTATTCTCATCATAGGGGGGACTTTAACATGATCACCTCTCTTCAGGAAAAGAAAGGGGGACAACGTTATCTCACTCCGGAGGACACTCTCTTCAAAACCTGCATCAATGATTGTAATCTCATCGATCTTCGATCCTCAAATGGACTCTACACTTGGAACAATCACAGAGGAGGGATACATCAAATCGCCTCCCGGCTTGACCATTTTCTAATCTCCGACCAGGCCATGAATGCAGGAGGTCTTCTCACCACCGATGTTCTTCCTTCAGCAAGCTCTAACCACTGGCCGATCTCATTAAATTGGATCCACTCAGGTAACAAAAAATTCTACCCCTTTCATTTTGAATAGTTCTGTCTCACTTATCCCTCCTTTCAGGACACCATTCGCACTTGGTGGCTTAATATGACTGTCACTGGCCGCTCCAAAATGGCCTTCTTCCACAGCAAGCTCAAGCTCCTCTGTTCCTTCCTGCGCACCTGGAACAAAACCACCTTTGGTAATATCTTCACAGCCAAGAGCGAACTTGAAAGAAGCCTGGAAATCATCCAAAAGAGCATCATGGATCAGGGCCTAACAGAGGAGCTCAAATCTCAGCAACAAGCAAAACTCACCCAACTAAACACTCGATGTGAACAAGAAGAAATATTGTGGAAACAGAAATCCAGAGCCAACTGGCTCAAAGGAGAAAAAAACACCACATTCTTCCACTGTACTACCATTCAGCAGAGGATGCACAACAGAATCAACTCACTGAGATCCACCACTGGGGGAGAAATCAAAGATCATGAGGAAATCGAACAGGAACTGGTCAGCCACTTCCACTCTCTACTCACTAAAGACAATGGTGACCGTTCTCAAGCCATCAACAGGGTCATTCGCCACATTCCCTCTACCCGCACGCCAGAACACAATGTTGCTCTAATGAAGGAAATCACCATGGCTGAGCTGGAAGCAACAATCAATCAAATGGAAGAATGCACAACCCCAGGCCCGGACGGCTTCACAATCAATTTCTTCCACTTCTGCTGGGACTTCCTCAAACAGGAGGTCCTTGACCTGGTTGAGGAATACAGAACCAAACAATGGGTACTCCCTGCACTCAATGCCACCTTTCTCGCCCTCATCCCCAAGGACACCAGTGCCAACACCCCCTACAAGTTCAGGCCTATTTCCCTCTACAATGTGATTTACAAAATCATAACCAAAGTGGTTGCCAATCATCTCAAAGTCCTCCTTCCCATCCTCATTTCTCCTAAGCAAACAAGCTACGTTGAAGGGCAACAAATCCTTGACGGCATCATCTTGGCGCATGAAATGATTCACTCCCTTAAAACCACCAAAACTCCTGGGATGCTGGTCAAGCTCGATCTCTTGAAATCCTTTGATAGACTCAACTGGAACTTCATTGAAAAAATGCTCCTGTCCTTTGGTTTCTGTCGAGAGTGGACAAACTGGATTCTTGCGCTCACCTCCTCCACCTTCTTTTCCATCCTTATCAATGGGTATCCCTCTTCCACCTTCTCTCCCTCAAGAGGCATTCATCAAGGAGATCCCCTCTCCCCCTTCCTCTTTATCCTCATGGCTAAGGGATTGGGCCAAATGCATAAAGCTGAGATAACAGCTGGAACCCTCAAAGGTCTATCCCTTCACGGAAACCCTCCCACTGCCTATCAATAATTTATGGATGATAGCCTCCTCTTTACCCATCCCTCTGTTTAGGAAGCCTCCACCCTTAAGCGCATTCTGCAGACCTACTCTGAAGCCTCTGCCGCAGCTGTGAACCTGCAAAAATCGCAGCTCTTCTTCTTTCACACTAATCCAATCACTCAAAGAAACATCTCCTGCATTCTCGGCTACTCCACGGCCTCCCTCCCCTCCAAATACCTGGTAGCCCCTCTCTTTGACCATGCCATCAAGCAGTCCTCCTGGAGAGAACTCCTTGACAAGCTCGAAATTAAAATTTCTTCTTGGACCTTCCGCTCCCTTAATCTACCCAACAGATTAGTCCTCCTTAAATCTTTCCTTCAATCCATGTCGCTCTATCTTTTTTCTGTCCTTGCTGCCCCCACTTGGGTCTTTAAGTCTCTGAGAAAAATTCAAAAATCCTTTCTTTGGGGAGGCACTCATAATAACCACAAGTGGGTCGTTGTTAAATGGGACACGCTCTGCAAAACTAAGCGACAGGGAGGCATAGGGCTCAGAGACCCTACTATTAACAATCAAGTATTCTCTGCAAAAATTTGGTGGAAATGGGTCACGAATTCGGTCTCCCCCTGGAGTCTTCTTTGGAACATCAAATATGCCCCCCTCTGGTCGGTCCAGTAGCGCATCCGCTTTAATAAAAACCCTCCAGGATCTCTAATCTGGAAAGCGGCCAACTGTCAAAGATTCATCATTCAGCAGCAATGTTTTTGGGAAATTAGAAACGAACTTCGAGCCAATTTTTGGCAAGATTCTTGGCAACAACTCCCTAGTCTTCAGACCCCTGCCCTCTCTCAGGATCTCCAAGCGCACAGCGAGCACAACAAATATCTTTCCGTTCATGATTATTGGATTCCCTCTGAATTCGGCAAAAACCGTGCTTAGGAACCTCTCAACACGTGGGACCCTCCTGTCATGGTCGTTGATGCTGAGCCCCTCTGGCATGACCTCCTGTCCAGGCAAATCAGAATCAACAATGATCACAACATTCTTCGTTGGGGCCACCTTCCTAATGGTACCTTCTCCACCAAAGAAGCCTATCACATTCTCACTGATACTCCGGAAGAGCAGCCTAACCCCATCTGGAAATTAATTTGGGACTCCCAACTTTGGCCGAAAGTCTCCTCCTTCCTATGGCTCCTTGGCCATAGACGCATCCTCACTTGGGACAACATCCAAAGAAGAGGCTTCCAAGGCCCCTCGTGGTGCCCAATGTGCGAAACCCATCTGGAAAGCATTGACCATCTACTTAGCTCTTGTGATGAAGCTTCGAACTTATGGGACAAAGTCGAACAGCTCTGCAACCGTACCAACAGGGTTAACGATGACGCGGTCAAAACTATCTCCTACTGGTCCCCCAAGCCATTCCAAATCCCCCTACTTAACCATCTCTGGAGTCTCATCCCTAGTCTAGTCATGTGGAATATCTAGAAAGAACGAAACATAAGAATCTTTGACTCCAAAAAGAAGCCTCTGCTAGAGGTCTGGTCCAGCATCACCCTTAACCTCTAAGAAACTCTCTCCCTCTCAACTTGGAATCCTACTGACTTCCCCATCCTCCCCTCTGAAAAAGCTATTCTTTTGAATTGGAATCTCCTTCTCCACCCCGCTCCCTGCCCTCCCCGCGCCTATACGGCCTCCACTCCCAGCTCGAAACTCTGGAGCAAGCCCCCTCATGCCTTCTTCAAGCTTAATTTTGATGGCGCTTCCAAAGGAAACCCTGGACCGGCTGGCTATGGAGGGGCTATTCGTGACGAAAAAGGAGACATCAGATTCTTGGTCATGGGCTCCATAGGCCACGATACCAACAATGCTGCAGAACTCACTGGCCTTCTGGAAGGAATAAACTGCACCAACAATCATCATTTGCTGCCTCTCATCATCGAAGGAGACTCCAAAATCATCCTCTCCTTAGCAAGTCGTCTCCACAATGGAGCCAGAGCAGAAAAACTCTCCACCAGCTGGAGACTTGGCCAAAAGCTTCAGAAACTAGCCAACTCCATCAGGACCGCCAGCTCCGTCTCCTTCCAGCACATCAGAAGGAAAGCTAATGCTCTTTCCGACTATCTTTCCAATGAGGGGGTCACCTGCAACATGGCCTACTTTGAATAAGCTCTCACGACTACCACCTCCAGCAACATTTCCCTTCAATGCAGAACTTTGTCCAACCTGGACATCAATCCCCCAGATGCGGGTGACAATAGAGGACATGGTAGCATGCAAAGGGATCACATACCTCATACCCATGCTCCCCTCCCCCATGGCATCATACGCCACATTACCATGCCATCTGCCACCACGGAGCTAGTCGACGGCGCGCACAAACCAATGGAGACCCCTCATAACTATGAGGCGACGTCAAGTCGCCACCTTCATTAACTCGACGTCCCCTCATGCACACTATCCACCATCGGCCCTTAGATCTTCTGCGTGTGAGGCCCTACCAGCCTGATAACTGGCCTCCCCTTCTCCTCATCAATACTCAGTCTCGGCCCTCACTATTCTGCATCTTCGCTCACTGTGCTCTGCTCCTGCCCATCCCCTCTGCCCTGCTCCTGCGCGCTCAACCCTCTGCTCCTGCTTCTCCCAGTTCCTCCTGCACCATGGGCAGACCCAAAGGAGCTAGCTTCGGTAAGAAGAAGGCCACCCAGAAAAATAAGAAGGGCAAGACGAGTTACAAAGCAGAAATCTCCACCCCTGTTTGCTTTCTGATTGATAATTGGGAGGCCCGTCTCATCTCAGACACCCTCAACAGCAATGAACCGACTCAACATTGGGATCCCTACTGGTTAACAAATAATATGCTAGGTGATCTAATGGAAGACATGCTCACCAACTGGGCCTCCGCCAGGGTTGCAACCCAGTCTCTCAGTGCCTCTCTGCCAAATATGGCAGCCATTCTGCACAACCTGGAGAGAGCCTTCAGCTGGGACTCCTATGCACTAGCTCGCCACCTTCGCTGTGATCTGGGATCCATAAGTAATATCCCAAGCCCCTCTCCCTCACCTTCTACAAGCAGACATGATTTTTTTAGCTTGCGGCTCCCTTCTTCAATACCCAGGCTCCCCCTAGCTCCACGCATGGCTTCATCACTCTGGCCACCTCCCTTGGTCTTGGCTCCCTCGCCAACGCATGAAGCTGTAGGGTCTCTCCACCTGGAAACATCGCCTCGTCCTCCGGCAGAGCCACCCCTCCTGGACTGCTAATCACCAGTGCTAGCAAGGCTCACGTCCCCTTGGCCGGGTTCAACACAGTGCAGCTCCACAACAGCTCCCTGAAAGGCAAGGACCCTCCTCAATGGTCCTTCCCCATCCCCTCCACTCTTGGGCCAATTCTTTCCAAACGCACCGGAAACGAGCCGGATGGTGGCTTCCCTTCTCTCAGAAAGACTTCACCCCTACCCATCAAATTGCCTGTGTGCGACACTCGGACTGCGGCAAGGAGCTCCTCTATTGACAGCATTGTGCCTAAAGCTCGGGACGAGGATGACGAAAACTGCTACAGTTGCCCCATCATAGAAGAAATCCCCTCAGATGCTGAAGTGCCCAAAACTGCTGGTCAGCTTAGTTCTTAGCAGGTCTTTTTCTGTTGTTTTTTGGACTTTTGTTGAATCATCTTTCACTCCAACTATAGCTACCCTTCATGGCTTCGTTGTCGCAACCTGATATCAGGGTTTTTTTTAACTCTTCCGGTCTGTATGACCAGTATGTTTGTGTTTATGGTTCTCATAGGTGGTCTCTGTTAAATCCACCTCTGTTTGTACTCTCTACTGTAATTTTACCTCTTTCAGCTTAATTGAATTTGCAGACATTACAAAAAAAAAATATTAAGTTTTGTGATAGTTATTTAAAGTAAACTACCCATTACATATAAAAACCATCTACCCTTTATATAAATAATAAGAATTTAATTTCAAACTCATTTAAAAATATCTTAAAATAGTTTACAATCAGCTCTATTAAATTTGTTAACTATATTCATAATGTTCTTATAGTTCTTATATTGATAGAGAAAGATTTTATTTTACTCTACAATGCATGAAGAAATGTAATGATTCTAAGTCAGTCACAAGGCTACTTCAGCTTTAGTTTAATGCCATTAATCATTTCGACATTATTATTAGTGATGAATAAGTCAACTATTTAAAGAAGAAATATTATATATTTTCAAGGATGATTCCTTAATAGTTTTAATATGTTGAGTATCCACCACTTAATTTTTTTAGTTTGTTGAGTATGATTCCTTAATATATATATATTTACAATAACGGTTGGAATATATATATTGAAATCAAAATGAGGTTACAAAATGTTGGGAGACTGTACCCATCAAAAGGAGGGAAAGTTCACCTTTGTCCCAGTCTGAGAAATTCAACTCACCAAAGTTTTTGACAAAAGAGGGAAATAGGCACCTCTGGACTCCTTCAGAACTACATGCCGACAACTATAGACCAACTTCTAGACCTACCAGATAAAATGAGGGGAAAAGACACCTCTAAAAACATCTTAACTTCAAACAGACAACTTACATAACATAACTTAGACAGCTTCACAGGTAACTGGACCTTCATTAAACATAACATAAAACAGAGCAGCTTCACAGAGGAATGGCCTTCTTTAGATTCTGGGAGATAGGGTCTTCTTTTTCTTCCTTCCGGCCGCAGCATCTTCATTTTCTTCTATGCCCAGAAGAACCGCTGGACTATTGCTTCTGCTGGTACGAATGCAGTTGACCTTGGCCTCCACTATCCTTAACCCACTATGCAGGGAATCAATTTTGCTTACCAACCCTTCAAACAATTCTTGCATTTTGACGTTTTTACCTCTGATGTCCGAATTGGATATCTAGACGAAGGTGGCCAACTGGGAAATGACCTTCTTGATGTCCTTGCTTTCTCCCCTTAACCATCCAAACTGTGCATCAATATCATGCAGGTGCGAGAGAACTCCTAGCGGAGGGATTTCCGGGCTGCAAGGGGAGTCAAGGTTCCCAAGGCCTCCGGTACCCCCATTCACATTCCAAAACTTGGTGTCCCCGGGATTTTCACTGACCAGGTGCAAAGCCAGGTTATTCTATTGACCGAGACCTTCCTCCATGTTTTTCCAATTCTTGTCGTTCTCCTGCTCGTAGCCAATGTAGCCTGCATTGAGACGCAACCTTTGCCTTTGAGTCGATTCCATCTGCAAATTGCCACCACCAATTTCAGTGTTTGGCCGAACACACTTGGTCGGAATGCCCATTGCCCCTTGAAAATCTTTCTCCCCATTTCCTTGAACCGAATCAATAGCCAATGGGAAACGTTGTGTCTCAATTCCTCCCGCAAAGACCTGCAAATTTACCAGACAAGTCTTACACTGGAGAGTCGGAAGGAATAGCCTTGAAGCACTCCCGACATTCCTTCTATCCATCGTGAGATGAATAACCGCAGAGCTACCAGAACACAATGACAGTGGCGAGCAGAAGAACAGTAGAAGATGACTCCAGGAATTGATCGCCAACATTCCCCTGCATATATGCCACCCTGCCTACTTGTCAATTAAACCTCCTACATGCGGAACAGGTGTGGCCTGACAAGCCATGCCGCCTCTTTGCGCTTGGGGATTCTCAACCGGATCCAAAGTGGATTTGGAATTTAATTGTCTCTCTCCGCTTTTGAACACGTCTCCTATGCCACTAAGGCACCCACTAATGCCATACAAGCCACTAAGGCACCCACGCCAAATTTTCGTGTGCTCCATTTCTTGTTAACACACCACAGTTCTTCCTAGCCCTAAGATTGGCCATGATATCGGCCGCAACATTATTATTCCTTAGGACATGAAAAAAGGAAAGTGAGTCATAGTTGTAGGAGTTGATCGAGCGAGCGAGAAGAGTCTGGTATTTTGATAGTGGGATTTTTTGTTTTCTTATGATAGCCCTAGCGGTTTTAATGACAATGAGTGAGTCACCAATCACTAAAAGCTTTCAGATGTTCTTCTCCTGAGTGATATCGAGACCTTCGATCATGGCAAACCACTCTGCCTGATTATTGGTTTGTTTTCCTAACCCCCAAGCGTAGTCTTCTACTTTGCTTCCTTCGAAGTCCATCAGAACTCCCCCCACACCTGCCAACCCAGGATTGCCTTTTGAGGCTCCATCAAAGAAAAGAAAGTAAATGTTACATGTTCTCATCCAATCCTTGAACTCACTTGTCTCTAGACGCAGCTGCCAACCGGGCGGTTTTTTTCCAATCGAGGAGCCATGAGGGGAGAGTTGGGATCAGAAGATCCGCAATCCAAATCTTTTCTTCGATGCTAAGGGGTTCTTTGCTGAGATTATGCAAACCTCTCGAGGAGAGCGTCTTGATCCATAGGGCAGTTGAGTTTGATACTACCTTGCTCGGAGAAGTCCGGGATTCTTCAAATATTTCCTTGTTTCTTGCATTCCAGATCTTCCAGCATATAAATTTGGGATAAGCTAGCCAAGCTCTTTTGAAGTCCGGTTTCCTGGCAAAGGTGTTATCATAATAAAAATGCCAGTTAGCAAAAAGATCTCTCTAGGAAGTGGGGAGTATGAGCCTTGGTTGAATGACCTGGTATGCCCTACTCCAAACTTCTCTGGCAAAACTGCATTCTAGGAAGAGATGCTCAACTGTTTCTTCAGCGACTTTACAGAGAACTCACCTTGCTGGCCCATGGATATTTCTTTTTTGGAGGTCTTCTGTTGTTAGGATTTTTTTTGGGCGAGAAGCCAATTGAAAACATTTACCTTTGGAATCCCATCCTTGCTCCATATACAATCCCATTTTCTATCTTTATTGCAAGGGTATCTTAGGGCGTCAAGATATTTATACCCCTCCTTAACCGAATAAGAGCCAGCAGTTCCCTATCCTCTCTTGTCTTTCTCAGAAAGGTGGATGGGGGTTGCCCCATGAAAGAGGGAAAGCAGGAAACGATAATCAAAAGTAAGGTGGGCTGGTAGATTAAGAGTTCTCCAACCTTCCCATTTCCCATGACTTGTCCAAGTGGAAAGATCATAGAGTGTATGTATATTGACCTGTTCCATCCAAAGTGTCAGATTATTGAGCTCCTGGAGGTAGTTTGTAGGTGAAGTTGTGCAAAAGTTGTCTTGCCATATCTTAATTTGTTTCCCGTTTCCAGGAATCCAAGTAAGATTATCTTGAATTACATTGGTTGCTTTTTTGCAAAGACTCCATATATTAGTTCCCTTTATGTCCAATTGGATTCTTTCCACACATCTTTTCCTGATCCCCTGCAAGTATTTTTTATAGAGGATTTCCTTCCACCAGGCTCTCTTTCCTGTAATGATTCTCCATAAGATTTTCACGCCAAGAGATAAATTCATCATGGAGGGATCTTTGATACATGTTCCTCCAAACTTTTTTGGTCTACAAACTGAGTCCCAATTAACTATATGGAATTTTTTAGTGCTGGTGTTTTTCCCTCCCTGCCAAAGGAAGCTGCTAAGATTTTTTTTTATTTTCTTCATGACAGTGCTGGGTGCAATTGAAATGGAGCAGGAATACAGGGGGTAGGTGGCCAAAATGGAATTTATGAGAACCATTTTGCCAGCTGGGTTTAGCCATCTAGACCCCCAGGACGATATCTTGTTTTGTATTTTGGAGCTAAGTCCATTCCAATCTGCAACTTTTTGTTTTCCTTTGAAAATGGGTATTCCAAGATATGGAAAGGAGTTCCAATCCCCAATGCCCTCGAATCCAAAGATCCTTGAGACTCTAGCCATAGTTCCCACAAAGCAGTTCCAACCATAAATTTTGGACTTGGTCGAGTTGATTTTACCATCCAAGGCACTCAAGAAGGAAGAGAGGACAGTGCCAAGTCTTTCAACAATGATCGTTGAAGCACCTCCCAACAGGATAGTATCATCAGCAAATTGTGAGTGATTGACCGGCTTGACACCTCGGACAATTTTTATACCTTTGAGCTCCCCTGTTGATTGAAGGTAATGCAACTTCCTACTCAAAGTTTCTGCAACTAGGAGATAAAGAAAGGGGGAAAGGGGACACCCTTGGCGCAAGCCTCTGGAGACAGGGAAAAAGTTGGAGGGCCTACCATTAACAAGAGGAGCTATCCACGGACTGTGAATACAAGATTTTATCCATCTCACAAATTCATTAGAGAAACCGAATTTCAGCATAATGTCAAAGAGGAATTTATGGTTTACTCTATCAAAGGCATTTGCCATGTCGAGCTTGATGGCCATGGCCTGGTGTTTCTTCTCAATGCTTGTGTGAATAGCTTCCTGCACCACTATAATATTGTCCAAAATTTGTCGACCAGCTAGAAACCCTCCCTAAGTTTCTGAGATAAGCGTACTCATGACCTTTTTCATCCTGGTAGCAGTAATTTTAGTGAGGATTTTGTAAGATGTGTTACAGAGAGAGATTGGCCTGAATCTTCCCATAGAACCTGGGTTTTTTTCTTTAGGGATAAGTGCCAGAAATGAGGAGTTTGTCGCTCCTCCTATCTTGTCTTTCCTCCTCGTCCAATTGAGCATTCTTTTAAGATCATCGTTGATAATGTCCCAGGCTGCTCTATAAAAATTTATAGTAAATCCATCTAGTTTGAGCGCTTTATCCGGATGCAGGGACCAAATAGCTATGGTGATTTCTTGATCCGCAATTGGTCTAGTGAGATAGTGATTGACTTGTCTTGAGACTAGAGTGGGAAATTCTTTAATAAGATCTTCCTATGCCTCCTGGTATGCTTCACCGCTGTCAGAAAAGAGATCTTTATAATGATTGTATGCGTGGGCTTGAAGATTATCTTGTCCATTGATTTTCTCCCCTGTCATATTCTTCAATTCTCTGATGGCATTTTGACTTCGACGGGCTTTGGCTTGGTTGTGGAAGTACTTGGTGTTATTGTCTCCACCTTTTAACCAAAGTTGCCTATATTTGACTCTCCAGACTTCTTTTTCCTGCTTGGCAGCCTTTAAAATTTCCAACTCCAAATATTTTTCCTGATTAATGAGATGTTGTGAAACATCCCCTTCTTCCATCCGTAATTGCAGATCTGCTAGCTTGGCTTGACAGCAGAGTTTGCTATGACTGGGATTTGTGAAGGAGACCTTGGCCCAACGCTTAAGCATATACTTGACCGAGTGGAGTTTAGACTCCCAAACAAAACTGGGGGAACCACAAACCTTGACATTCCAGGCTTGTGCGACAAGGGAAAGGAAGTCTGGATGCCGATCCCAGACAGGATTGAAACGAAAAGGTATAGGCCCAAGGTTTTCTGGGGTAGCAATAGAGAGACTGGTGGGTTTATGGTCAGAGGAAGCACACGGAATGGTAAAGGTTGAAATTAAAAAATCTAGATTGTAGAAGGAGGAACTTACTAGAAAGCGATCCAATCGGTCCGCTATGTGTCCCTTTCCACTTCTTCGGTTGCTCCAAGTGTACTTAGCATTTTTGAGCAGGATGTCCATCAGGTCCAGTTCTGCTATTAAATCCTTAAGTTTTCCCCAAAAGGATCTCGAACGAGATTATCACCTCTTTTTCCTGCTGGGACTTGGTCACATTGAAGTCGCCCGCCATGATCAAATTTTTCCCTACCATGCCTCCCTTAATGCCGATGAGATCCTCCCAGAAGTTGATCTTGTCTCTGTAGTGATTGGGCCCATAAACATTGCAAATGTAATAGACTTCATTGCTATCATTGTCTTTAATTTCAGTCAGCAACCAATTTAAATTAGAGATGGTGGCAACAAGAGAAAGCTTTGGAGAGAGTAGGGTGATGATACCCCCGGGCGCTAATAGCTGTACCATGGCAATCTTTCCAAACAAAACGCGAGAGTGACATAACCTCCCCGTCCTGCAATTTTGTCACTTGGATTAGAATGAGGTCTGGTTTTTCCATCTTTATTATATTTTTCAAGGCTTCAACCTTATTTACACCTCCAAGGCCTCTACAATTCCAAGAGACGACATGCATTACTTCTTACTACTTTGAGGCCCTGCTCGAGACTTGCCTTCCTTTTCTCCATTCTGCATTTTCGAGTTATGCATTATCTTCATGTCTTCTAGGATTTTTTGTCTTCTCGGCTCTATTTCTCTCTCAGTTTCAACTTCTCTGTGGTATCTGTGTGATTTTCTTCCTCGGGTGTTTGGAGGCTACACTTTCTCGATTTCCTCCAGGGATTCCGATGAGTTATCCAAGGAAGCTGCTAATGGCACGAACTTACTTTTGACCTTGTCTGCCCATGAGCCACCAAGGGTACTTGAGTCGCCATTGTGAGGATTTTTCCCCTCCTTTGGGGGTGGGGATGCTGGGACAACATGTTCTTCCCCTATTTTTTCAACTTCCACTTCTTCCTCGACTTCAATTTCTCCTTCTTCCGTGGCTAGTTCTTGGAATTTGTTGTTTGTAGGAACTTCTTTTTCCATGACTAGAGTGGGTTGGGACCAAGCTTCTTTTCCAGAGTGTGGTCCTGCTGCATATTTTATTCCTTTTTTCACTTACTGCCATTCCTCTGATTACCCTTTCTCAGGGGCTTCCTGAGCTGTCTTGGGACATTTTTTAACAAAATGCCCATACTCATGGAACTTTTTACACTTGAAGGGCAGTTGCTCATAATCCACCTTTTGCAAGTGCTCCCATCCGTCCATGGTGAGATTTACCTCTTCCGGTAGGCCTTTTTCAAGATCAACTTCCACACATATGCGTGCGCAAGAAAAGAGAGGAGCTTTTGGTTCAACTTTATCAATGTACTTTCCTAACGAGTTCCCAATAGCTTGCAGGGTATCATCATTCCAGTAGTGAAGCGGGAGATGGGGCAAACGAACCCAAACAGGAACTGCAGACGGGACATCCTTTTCCGGGTCGAAGGATAGACTCCAACGATTCAAGTAAAGGCCGCGAGGACCCATGAAATATGGTCCACTTCTAAAAATGAGATCCTGATTGATTTTGTTTTCAAAAAGAAAAGTAAAAAATCCCTTACCGCATAAGCAATGCTGAAGGCCACCCGAGATCAAGGGCATCCAGTTCTTGTTGATCCAGGATTCCATGGATTTTGGGGAAGGCCAAATTCCTGTGAACTGACTAATCAACCCGCGCTCACTTAGGGCAAGAGCTTTGAGTTTAGAAGCTGTCGACATGATTTGGATACGAGGGGCAACAAACCTCTTAACGAAGCTGTCATCCGAGGCATCCGCGGAAGAGGAGAGAGGGGGAGTTGCCTTAACCAGGGCTCGAAAGGCCTCGTCCAGGAGGAGGAGGCGATCCTTAGCATAGGGGGGCTGATCTGAATCAGCCATCGCAAGAGAAGCCCGCGAAGGCCAAAAATCACAGGAGCACGCAGAGCCGAGCAGAGTACGTTGCGGCTAGGGTTTCGAGTTTTATGATTCCTTAATATTTTTAGTATGATTCCTTACTATTTTTATTTTTAGTATGTTGAGTATCCACCACTTATGAGGAGGTTGGATGTTTTGGCATTGGCATGTGACTTCATTATTTGACTTAATAGCCATGATGACTTTCACTAATCTACCATCCCTTACCGGGAGTATTCCACCGAGAGATGAGGAAGGAGTAATAGCCGATCATTGCTGCCGATCATAGACAGTTGGATAACCACCATGCAAGCAAGCATTTGTAGCTATCCTTCCAACCTCATGCAAGCAGTGTGGATCCTTCAACAAGCAAGCGTTATCGATCTTTCCTTCGACCATGAGGTTATCAAACTGTTGACGTGTTAACTTATTAGGGATAACATGTCACTTAGGGTATCAAATCTTGGTGAGGCAATAACAACTAACTCAATAAGCTCTTATTAAAATAATTATTTTGTATTCATTATCACATTTAATGTATGAGTTAATAAAATATCATTATCAATGAATTAGTTATTAATTTTAGCATAATATACTTTAGGAGCTAAATTAAATTAACAATATTTTATCTAGTAATTCATTAGGATCTTATTCAAAATAGTAACAATATTACTTAGAAACTTATTTAAAATAACCAATATATTTTAGGAGTTTTTTTATGAAGATGATAACATCTATCGTAAGTCACTTGTCAAACTAGCAATGAGGACACATTATTTAAGGAAAACTATGCCACCTAAAATAACCCGCTAGTGGTCCATAAGAGAACATACTTCCATTCCTACAAAATACCTGTGGGTACAAGGTTAACATGTTTCCCTACATTCAAAGAAGATAAACTCTTAACTAATTAAAAACAATTTTAAATCTTACTCCAAAACTGAACTTACTAAAATATTTTCATTTTATTTTTTTATTTAATAATTTATTTTTAATAAAAATCCATAACTTTACATTAATAAAATTTATAAAATATACTATAAAAATAATATTTAAATATTACATCTTTTAAAATTAAAAGAATACCTTTTACCAATTTACCCTAAAACACTGCCATTATAAAAACCAACTACAACACCTTAAAAAGTTCTCATGCATTGCCCTCTTTCCCACCATCTCATAAACCAATTACATCACTCTTAAAAAGTTCACATGTATTACATCACTTATACAACGGACCCATTATACTAGACAAACAAGGACACAATATTGTGACAAACAAGGACCCAATATACAAACAAGGACACATTATACTACTCTTACATAATCATTACTCACTCAAATTTACAAGATCTTATGCTATAATGGTGGGCCACGCCTTTTTCAATGCATTCATCCATCCCTAGTTCATCTATACTTTAAGTTGTTGTTACCTCCCAAAAAGAAATTACCCTAATCATATTTGGAATAAACTAAGTATCCTTTCAATCCAACAATTTTGGACTACTCAAATGACGAGACCTCCCATAAAAATATTACCCTAATTATATGTGGAACAAACATTAGTATCTTTAAAAAAAATTGAAAGATACAAATAAATATGACTTTGTTTGTTCTAATATAAAATAAAATAAAAATTAATTAATATATTTATTTTTAATTGATATATACATAAATTTAATGAACAAAATAAAAATAATTAGATAAACTCATAAATAATCTTATACAATTTCTTTTTTTTCGCCTATGATAACTTAAAGTTATAAAATATAAATATGGTTGGCATCACTTTATTTGGCCTTGGAAAGGTTACAGCAATAATGTTGGTATGGTACAAAGAGGAGGTCCACCTCTTAAAGTTAAAAACCATCCGATGTAAACTTACACCATTCCTTCAATGCTCTCTTTACAAGTCATCAAAAAATAAATATGGTTGGCATCAATTAATTAGGTCATTGAATTATCAAATAATGGTAAAGAGGGTTGCCATCAATTAATTTGGTCATTGAATTATCAAATAAATGTGGTTGGCATCAAATAATTTGTCCATGGAAAGGTGAGTACAATAATGTTGGTATTGTACAAAGAAGAGGTCCACCACTTAGATTGTATAAAGAAAGATTAATAGTGACACTTTTTACAATGAAATAACAACCAACTTTTTAGGTGAGGTCAACATTAAAATTTTGTCATCTAACAAAAGTATTTTTCGACTAAAATTTTTCAATAATTTTTAATGTTTGTTTTATTTTGTACCATGAATGTGCCTTCTTCTTGATAATGATATAAATTGCAATTAAATTATATTTACACCTTATTAAAAAAAATACTTACGCTTATTTTTTGTGATTAGTCATTCAATATAAAATATGGAAGATAGAGCGACAAACCATCATTTATAAGACAATTTTCTTTTTCTGTGACTTTTTTTTTTCAATTTGATTCACAATCTTGGAGAGGAGTTTCTACATTCACGGGAAGAATTTACAAGGGGCCCACCCAAAGGGGCCTCACCCTGTCATCTCTGATTACGAAGCCTAACCCAGTGGGGACATCAAGTGAGGCCCTGATATATCTATGCATAGCCACCCACGGATTTGACCTCGAGACCTTCTGCTTATAACTCATAGCTCTCAACCACTTGAGCTAACCCAACGGCTAATCCTTTTGTGAGACTTGTGTTTAAGTATGTGAATACTAAAAAAAAAAAGGTTTTTTTTTTTCTTATATTTTTTATCAAAGAGTTTTTTGAAAGTTTTTAGTGTTATAAGATTGGGTAAAATTATAAAAAAAGCATGACTATTAGTAGGAAATGTTTTAATGGATTTTCACTATAACTAAAAATTTCAGGGAGTTGGAAGTTTTACCGAAGGTTTTTTATTGGTACATTTATATTGATAATGCACACCAATATGCCAAGTATATATAATATGCATTGTTGCACTACATATTGATGCACACCAAGGCTTAAAAATATCTATACTAAGCACTCGTGCATACAACATATTTTTGAAGCCTCAATGCATAATTTAGATATTAAAAGTAGCGTGGAGCTTCCATCAACAATACACACCAAGACTTTACATATATATTATGGTGCCTCAATGTTTAATTTATATAATAAAAACACCAATGCACATTAAAAGCACGAGTGCATATAACATACTACGTACAATAAGTTCTTTTTTTTGTGAAATACATATCCTAAGGAAACCCACCAAGTACTTCCCCTCATTTCAAGGATGGTACCCAAAGTAAACTAGATTACATAGAAGCTAGAGGCTTTGTCAAAATAGGGCTCAAGGCCATTACAACAATATACTCATTAAGAGCTCAACATGTCAGTTGCAGGAATTAAACTTGAGTGAGGAGATCAACAATTATTCATCCTAACCATTTGAGCTAGACTCAATTGACAATGTATCGTAAGTTCTTGTAATAGTGATATAAAAAATAATGGCAGTGATAACAATACCATTGAAGGAAGCAATGTTATTGTTGTCATTAGGAGCAAAGGTGCTTTTATTAAAAGAATTTGCACCATGCATAATACTCATTTAAACACACCGGTGTGTAAGTAGGTATAAATTACATTGTTTAGTTCAAAAGAATATAATGCAGTGATATGTTATAGTGTTGATTTTTCCACATTGAGGGTATGCAAATGCAACTTGTTGTCTTTTTTTACAAAATTTTAATTAATCATTAGAAATCAAATATTTTTATAATAATATTTTTTTTATATTTTAATTATTATGTTTGAATATAATCATTGCATTAATATGTTGTATTATTTAAACACGTACACCATGTGATTACACCCGTGTTCATTGTAACAATGTAAATCATCCATATATTTAATCAACCACGACAACATTTTACAATACTGGACAATGCAATAGAATAAGAAATTTATTTTATAATATATGAATAAAAGACCCTTAATTATACAAAATGGAATAACATATAGGTCCACAATATTCAAAATGTTGATAAATAATTGTTGTAGCTATTGGTAATATGTTTCCATCCAATTGGAACAATATGTCCACATTAAACAACATGTTTTATTTTCACAAACAAACATTCCAAAATATACAACTTATAACATTCAATTTCAATGGCCATCGTTTATTTCTCAAATTATTGGGGTTACTCAGATGTTTGCATGCCTCATTTATTCTTTACTTGCACAAGATATTGTACTTGTGTTATTTGGAATGTTTTGTTGATTGGCTTAATTTTGACTCACCTAATTTCTCTCTTTACAACGTTTACATTAAGCTTTCACACTCTTTTCCAATCAGATCTAAACAATATGTTGGAGTTTTCAAATTTTTGCTCTACATGACACACATTATCCAATATACGTCATTTAAATTAACATAAAATTCAAAAATATTACTTTTATAGTAAAATTTAAAAGAGCTTGCCATGTTCTTCTGCTTCCATCCTTTGTTTCTATAATTTTTTCTATGATCTTCTATCAACCATATTCTATCAGTGAAATCCATGCATAATGAATTACACAAATTATGAAATGTGTTTTAGAAACTCAGTAAAGAATTTCAGGGTAACATTGTTTTCAAGTAGGCAATCTATATAATACAGTAACATGTGTTGGTGTAGTTATTGCAAAAGTATGCATAGGTGTGCTTATTATAGAAGTATGCATGGGTGCGTACTTATTGTACAATATGCAATGATAATCTCGACAACAATTTTCAATAATAAGCATTGTTAAAATAATGTGTTTAATATAGTCTTTCACACGAGTGTGTCATTACTGTATATTGTGCACCACTAAAGTCGGTAAAAAAAGAAATTAAGGGCGCACCAGATGGTGTCGTTTAAAAAACAATGCATGTGCATTGTTACTATGTAATGCACACTAGAACCGCAAAAATGTTTTAAAAAATTGACAGCAACAGGGTTGGAGGTTCAATGTAATGAGTGGTCTTGATCCAAAAAATACCTAAAGCCCCATATAAAATACATAAAGCCAATAAATATCCATTGTTAAAAAAACCCATTTTCAAATAATATAGAGCATAAACCCCCAATCCTAGAGTTTGCAAGAACATAAAGCAAAAAAAGAAACAAGAAGAAAACAAGGGTATGTAGCACTAAAGATAACTCTAAAACCCTTCTATTTTCTTGAAATGAACTGTAAATACTAATAAGAATAAATAAAAAAAATTATGGAACTTTTATATCAATTGAAGGTAAATTTGAGATGAATAAAATGAAGTTACATACCTTAAATTTTTCTCAGATAAACTGAGGTGGCCTATATCATTAGAAATACTCCATTAAAGACTATTTTTTTCTCAGATAAACTGAGGTGGCATCTATATCCATGTCCTTGAAAATTTTGAAAGCATGCAAAATGTGGTAAAATTGTTTTAACACCTTCATTGAATGCAAAAGAGAAGATATCAAATAGCATAATGTCTACATCTCGGGTCAAACTTGCCCTGTACATATTATATATAATCATGATGGAAATGAAGTATATTGCTTCAACTAAACAATATATTCATCATACATAACTAGATCCATTTATGGATGATGATAGCAATGACACACCAAAAAAAAATTTACTTCTGAACGACCCTTACAAAAAAAAAATACCACAAAACAAGTATCGATCCCAATAAATTTAGGTTATAGATAAAATTGATGAGCTTGGCAATACGAATAAAACTATTTACCAGTCACAAACTTCTCAATACAAATAAAATAATCTACCATAACACTTTTGACAACTCTATGGGAAGACAATGCCAAAATAATGACCATTCCATTGTATCCCCACCATTATAATCAGTGTGCATTCATTTATATTACAAACGTCCCAAACATCAACAATAACAGACAAAAATATGAATATACACACTCTGATGAATGCCTCATATCCAATAGTAATTGCAGTGCAACATCCTAATAAAAGAACATTTTAAACTACTTGGTAAAATTTAGTTTGAATATATAAAAACCATGTGGTATCTCTCCATTAAGAGTGGTTGCCACTAACAATGTATAAATTTCAGTCGATGGTTTAAACACGACAATGCAAAAAATAAATCATATCTTTTGAGCTCTATAACACTTTCATGAAATCAATAATCCTAGGATAGATTAAAACCCTAACAACATCGAATGAGACCTAAGAATCAAGAGTGTCCTAGAATTCAATAGGCCTTAAAAATCATCCACGATAAAAAGCATGATAAAAGGAAAATTTACAGTATAATAATCTATTGTAGTTGTGGATAAAAAGCATGATAAAAAACTTACCGCATTAATTATTGGATAAAGCACATGATGTGAGTCTGTATTCTCTGATAAATTGCATGTGCAGCATTCCCCTTCAAGACCTAATCTTTCAGAAATGGAGATGTTGCACGAATATTAAAATGTCGAGAAACCTAAGAATGAAAAGTGGAATTGCATAAATTAGAACCTTCACACTGCAAGTGCAATCTGATGTGGGTGAACCATGAATCACTGCAACATTTATATAGGACAAAATCACCCCTGATTTTCCCTCCAATACTAGAAATCAAGGGCTCAAATAAACATGAAATTGGCTAATAATCTGAGAAAATGCAAGAATATGCATGAATTACAGGGAAAATGGAGGGAGAAATAACCTGTGGGAACCTCCATTATTGGAAATTGATGGAGAAGGAATGATTTCACTGGAATTTCTCTAGAAATCGGGGGTGAAATAGAATGGAGAGATATTTTGCTAGGGCGAAAATAGTTTTTTTTCCCTCATTAATATATAGGAGGCTATTTGTTTTGGATTTATTTATTTTTCTAATAAATATTGGATGACTATATTTTAGTTGAAAAAACCCTTTCCATATAAGAAAATAGCCCACTAAATTTTTGTAACCCCCTTAATTTAGCCCATGCGATAAATTTAACCCCTTAAATTATCCATGCTTGGTATGCCAAAATGGATAGATTTCTTCTTGACACTAGTTTCTAGATGTCATTCTGACCCCAATATCTATACAAAGAAAGTAGGAAACCATCTCATAATCCTTTTTCTTTATGTTGATGACCTTATTCTCATCGGTGATGACCATAAAATTTTAATCCATGTGAAATCCATCCTTAAGAGAAAATTGAAATGATAAACTTATAAGGACAAGTGCATTAATTTATTGGCCTCTAGGTCTTACAAACCAAAGAACGAATTTTTCTTTCTCAATTTAAGTATGCTTGTGACCTTCTTCATCGCTTTCACATGGAATGTTGTAAGCCGACCCATCTCCCTTCCAATCCAGATTCAAACTTGTTTCCAATTTCGCTACACCCAAAGTAGATGTCACCTTGTACCATTGTTTTGTTGGAAGCCTTTTGTACTTTCTTATTGGCCTTGTTGTTTGGTACATGCAAATTCCCCATGAAATTCATTGGAAAGAAGCAAAAATTATACTTTGGTATATATGCGGTCCATTTCAATTTGGGATTCATTACATTTCAAGGGGATGCTCTAGCTTTCTTGGTTAGTTTCACTAATTGCAATTGGGAAGGTGACCCTAACGATCAAAATTCTACTATAGGTTATGTTTTTAGTCTTGTTTTTGGACCTGTCACTTGGGATTTTAAGAAATAAAAATATATTTATCTTTCTTCAACATAAGCAAAGAATCCAGCCAAGGTTAATGCAAGTTAGGAAGCCTTGTGGCTTCGACAGATCCTTTGAAAGTTTGGATTACAGTTGTAGCATCTGACTACCCTATGGTGTGACAACCAAATTTCCATCAAGATTTCCAAAGATCTAGTTCAACATCAACGTAGAAAGCACATTAAGCTAAACATGCGATTAATCAAAAAGCTTATTCAAGATCGTGTTCTTGAAGTTCTCTTTTTCCCTACAAATGATCAATTTGTTGACAATTTCACAAAGTCTCTTACATAAGTGAGGTTTTCCAAACTTTGGTCTATGTTAGGAGTTCGAGAAGTTTTCATTGCGGGGGGATAGGTTATAATGCCTCCTTCCTTCTCCTATTGTGTCACCATTGTAAATCCCTCGTTCCTATCCCAAGTTGTTATTAAGAGGGGAATTAGTTAAGATCAACTTGGTCTAATGTTTCTTTAGGTAAAGTGTGTTTCTTTAGTATTAATTTGTACTTATGTAATCTAACCATCACAATATGTTCTAGATCAAATAAAGTGATCTAGTGGCTCACCTTGTCCTCGATATTAATGGATATATTAATATATGGATTAACACATGATTGGTCCATGATCTCTATTTAAAGAGCATGGAGGATCATTTTCAAATGATCGATTGTGAGAAACGCGTATGTAAATATTTTTCCTTTCCATTAATATATTGCCTCAAGTGGCCATTTGGCTAGGGCCATGGATCATTTCCCTCTCTGAGTATTTAACCACATAATACATTGGTGTGCCAATATGTGACATGCTTGTGTGAGCAATTGCTTAAGGTGTTCGATATGTGTGGAAACACCTTGTTTTAGTCAAACAATATGTGTTTGAAAAATTATGCTTCCACTAACTTTAACAAGAAGAACATGTTATGTATCAATGGTTGTCCATGCACTCATGGGAACATTGTAGGGTCCATAAATTTTTGTAGGTGCTCATTTTTCCATGCAAATTGTTCATTTGAGGAACACTCCAATGACACAAAGAGTTCTTTATGAAAATTAAGGCATCCATATTTCTTCTTGTGCATGCAATATGTAGTTGGTATCCTTGTGACAATTTGTAAATAACCAATAATTTCTATAAACTACCAATCATTCATCAAAGATGACTTGCATTGGAACTACACTAAGACATCTCCCTAGAGTATAAGAAAATGATCAACAAATAATTGTATTTTTAAATTTCCAATGCAATTAATGTAAATGTATTGCTTAATTTGACATTTGTTTTATAAAGTGGTTGGTTCCATGTGTACTATTGGAAAAAATTCCATGTTTCTAGTAAATGTTTGGTCTAATATTTGAACATACCAAATGAATTGTGTTTACTAATATCATTGATTTAATGTTTAATAAATTACCATTTTTAATATTTATTAAAAATTGAAATTGTTTTATTTTTGCAAAAAAATGTTTAAAACCCACTATGCTTAAAAAATAGAGATACATCATCCTTGGTGTAGAGTAATAATCAACACATCATAAAAGGTGCTCCTAATTAAAACTCTATGCACCATGAAAGTGGATCAGGTTTTTATTATAATTATCAGTAATTAGTGTGCCACCTATAAAGGCATATTGACACTGCTATGGTGCACCTTTTGTGTTGTGATGCACTGCTAATGACAAGTCTATACATTTTGAAACATAACAAGAAGTTGAACAAAAACATGTACAATAAGGTATAAATATTAGCATTCTTAATGTTTACATGCCTTTAGCTTATTAAGAAAAACATGAATATTGGTGATCTATTCAATCCCTAAAGGACATTTAGGCAGCAAGAACTATATATTAGTGAAGGGAACATTGTTAGAGACCTCTTCCAAGAGAAAATGCAAGATCTCTTGACAAATTGGAACTTTATCGATATCAAACTAGCAATGGGAATATCACTTAGTCAAACAGGCGAGTTGGCCTTGGCCACATTGCTACAAGATTATATCACTTCCTAGTCCACAATTGATTCTCTTTAATTACATTATCTCCTTGTGTATTCTACCTTAAGTGATTTTTTACCACAAGGCCATTTCTCTATACATTTTCCCTTCTAAAAAATTCGAGCCTATTCCTTTATGATTTTATCCCTTATGGATTCAAGATCCCCAAGCCATGGAGATTATTTTTGAAATTTGGAAGCAATCCATTTATGGATTGCCTTCTTACACCTAAGAACAAAAGCTTAAAATAGTTAAATTGGCCCTCAAAGAATGCTAGGCAAAGATGAAATATCAGTAATCAAACAAAGATAAAGTCTACCTCTAATCTCAATTTGTAGGGTCCGGATAGGTTATAATTTTTATTTTTTTTGATAGATAAGTAATATGTCAATTTCCATTTTGATTACATGTAAGAGATCCACTTCTTATCATAAAACATAAAGTAAGGTGACAATAATTTAACCTAGTTGAAAAGAATTACTCATTTCTCTAACCAAACCCTAGTCTAAACCACATCATATCATAATCAATATTTCATTTAAATTAAGGAATTCTTAAACAATAATTTATTTCTCCTAAGAAAATATTTCGCTTCAATTTATCAACAATGTTTATCCTTGAGCTAGCTTGCTTTTACTTGCAAAAATTTTGTTCATTTGACAATTAAATATATAACACACGAAACTCCTAACATCACATACATATGAGTTACTTATACAACATATGGAGATTTGAACAAAATTGATATGAATATTTAAATATAAATCATATGTAAATCCCAAACGCAAGTTAGTATGGATGTTAAATATACTACATATGATAATCCTGAACACTATTAAAATGAACATACCATTATTTACACTATAAATCCACTTAATTGACATTGCCATAATATTTGGATCACTACTTAAACTACTATTTATTTAATACATGTACAAGTTAACCAACACCTAAACATCGGACAATGTAGTGGTCACTCGTAGTCATTAACAAGTCGACTTGGAAACTATCACCGAGACATAAGGATGTGTCTCCATCGAACAGTTATCACCGGCTTGCAAGAGTTCACGAGGAGATACCAATAATGAGCTCCCCAAGTCAAGGCTTGTGACTCGATCAGCTACAATCTAAGTTCAAAAATACAAAATGCAATTGGTGGTTAAAATGGAGTTACTCAGACAGTAAGGATCCGAGCTCGACTCCATAACATAAACATAAGTGATCATTCTATGGGACTTTTCAAACAAGTTAGGGTTTGCATGAGGAATACCAAGAGTGAACTCCACTCCCATATCCTCATACTGATCACATCGAGGTCATAGGCATTAATTCCATACCGTAACAGGTGGTACATAGAACACGACATGCAATTGCATGGCATCGATCCTTGGATCGTATGCATGCCTTGACATGAGTGTATGGTTAATTAAAATGTAATACTAAATGTACAGACACATTATCGATCGATGGAGGATCGCATCCATATCAAACATGGTGCGGATCATAGAAACAATTTGACCTTGACCTCGATCTACAAGGATCGGTCACCAACCTCTTTGGTGGATCGACAAAAGCTTTACAATCATACAAGATTTTCAGGCATTGATCCGCAGTGATCAATCGCCCTTCGCTTGATCGATGAGAAGGGTTAAAGGATTCGCACAAGCTTCCTAGCATTGATCCACTGAGATCAATCACCATTTGCTCAACATTGTGCCGAGACAATAAGTTCACGCAGCCTTCTGGAAATGATCTATAGAGATCAATCACCGATCGCTGGAACGATATGCAAAGGTAAAATTTCACATAGTCATCAGTCATTGACCTATAGATATCAATCATCGATAGCTGGAATGATATGCAGCGGTAAAATTTCACACAGTTGTCGTTCATTGACCTATAGATATCAATCATCGATCGCTAGAACGATATGCAGAGGTAATATTTCGCACAGTCGTTATTCATTGACCCCCAGAGATCCATCGCTATTCGTTTTAAATTAATATGAAGAGATGGAAATTTTCCCATTTGTTCGGTCGTTGATCCTCAGAGGTCAACCATCGTTCGTTTAAAATTTATATGCAAAAGTAATAAGTTCATACAGCCTCCCGGCATTGATGTATAGAGATCAATCACCATTAGCTTGAATGATTTGAATACATAAAACAATGCAGCCATTCTGGCATTGATCTATAGAGATCAATCACCATTCCAATAAACTAGATGCTTACACAAGGACAATTGTAGGCACTCGGCATCGATCTATATGGATCGATCGCTATTCACCATACACGATGTGCATTCATAAGAACATCACAGCATTAGGAATCAATCTATATGGATCGAGCGCTAACCACAAAACATGGTATAAATATAGTTTGAAAAATACCACAGGCATTCGGGCATCGATCCATAAGGATCAATCGTCGTCCACAACACACAGTATATATATATTGAAAGATGCAACAAACATTCGGCGTCGATCTGTAGGGATCAATCGCCCTACCTATTAGATGATATGCATATAAGAGAGAGCATCACAGATATCTAGAACCGATCTATATGATCGATCTTCATCCACGATAAGCAAATACGCATACATTGAAAACAACACAGTCATTTGGCATCGATCGATATGGATCGATCGCCATCCATGACAAGCAATACACATATAATTTAAACAATATAGTCATCTGGCATCAATCCGTATGGATCGATATCCATCCACAACAAACAATACACATATAATTAAACTACACAGTCACCTAGCATCGATCGATATGGAACGATCGCCATCCACGATAAACAATACACATACATTTAAAACATCACAATTATTGGGCATCGGTTTCCATACACATTAAACAAGTTACAATGGAATAATTCATCACGACATTCTGGCATCGATCTATAAGGATCGATCCCCATCTACATTTTTGGATATCCATAGATAGTTAAATACTTTCAAACATTTGGAATTGGTCTACCGAGATCGATCGTCAATCATAACTTAACAAACGCAAGCACATACAGAGTTACAATGCAAGTGACAACGAGTCAGTTTATGAAGAAACACGAACGTTGTCTGGGTTGAGTGGTCCAATATATGGAACTCTCATATGCTCGGATCGATCGCCATCCAATAAACAAAATGCAAGCTGAAAGGAGTGTTATAGCATCCAATTTATGCAAGAACATGGACGTCATCAAGGTTGGGTCGACCAGCATATAGGAAGGTTTACATGTAATGCTACCAAAATCGAAATATCAGAATGTCGAGCTCATTAAAAGAAACAGAGTAGAATATGAATAACAGACGCATAAATTACCAAGACGCCTTGCACTAGTTTAGAGATAAAATGAAGTCTAAACAAGATTATGTACATGCCCAGCGTGGGATCGTGAGGTTCACGCTTTCTTTCATTACTACGAAAATCCAACTCAAGTTTATTTCATTGATAATATTATACAAATAATATAGATTACAACAAATCTACAAACACATGCGTTTAAATATATTCAAATAAATAAATGTTACATGTCCGGATGGATGCTCGAGTTGTTGATGGTGATACTGGATCTCAAATGCTTCTCGATCCTCTCCCAATACTACAAAATTCACTAGCGGACACCTTAGTTAACCTCCCAACCATATCGGGAGTACTCTTCTTCCTCCTGAACCCCCGAGCAATTCGGTTCGTAGATCTCACACACACACTAGAGATCCAGAAGTGGGATTCCCCCCAACCAATACCTCTGGCCAAAATCACAATAGAAGCAAATCAATGTCTTACAATCATCACGGTAGCCATCCAGCCATAGGGTATCCTCCCCTTTCCTCTTGCCTTCATTAAGTAGGAAATTCCTCTGCGACACATATCGCTTCATGCAAATATGCCTAATATTTTAATTATTCAAATATAATTAGCTCACCCAACCATGTGTTCAATTCCTAAGAGAGTGCACCTACAATATTCCTAGATTTAATCAAGTTTTCCCCACCTGTTGCTTCAATCTAGTTTCTATTTTTGTGAGTGCAAGTATAGATGTCTACATGCTAATGTTTTAGTATACTATTTGCTCCTAAACAAATATTCTCCATTATTTAAATTACAAATAATTATTTCATGTGCAAATGGCCTAAATGCAATTCTATATGCTTAATGCATAATATTCATCCATTTTCTCGTCTTGGGTCTAAGTACCACTTTGTCGGGTCCATCCATCCCTCATATTCTTTTTATCAACAAGGTACCACATCATCGGGTCCTTTCGTTAGTACTTTTTCGTTGCATCTGATTTGCGGGAAATTCATGTAGGGATTTAGGATCCGTTACCTTCAATCCTCTGTCTACACTCTATTGGAGACTAATGGCGTTGAGAAGTAAGTCCATTCTTACTACGCGCCCCCCAACCTCGTACATGACCAACTCCTTCATGGTCCACTTCGCACGACTTCACGCTTCCCCAAGTAAGCAGATAGGTGCTTTTCAACTCGTGCATCGAATCCGTAGGAAATCGACACCGTCGTCGTTCCTTCGTGTGTGATTTTATTCGTACTCTACGACCCATTTATTTCCTTGTGATTCCATCAGTGAATCGTTTCACCTGCCACTGCACACATGCTCCAAATAACATATTAGTAGCTTTGTTCTCATTCATCATAATTCATTTCATAATCCACTAATCGTTAAGCAACCATAATTTACTCATAACATCATATATTTTGTCAATCTAGTAATCATTAAGCCAACATACATTTCTTTCGCTCACATCATATATTTCATAACATAGATAAATGCTAAGCAGCATACACATCATATATTTCATGTATACACATCATATATTTCATAAAACAACTAATCATTAAGCAAGCATGCATTTATTCATCAAATTCAGATAAGTTATCTATTTCCACAAATGCCATTTAATTCATTGTTTTTCATTCATCAATTTGTCGTCCTGCACAACATCAAGTGTTTCTCAATTATTCAAAAATATATAATCAAAGGGTCATTTTATTAAAGTTTTATTCAGTCGAGTCACTCGACGAGTGCCCTAAAAGTCTACATCAGTCTAGGGGCACTACATACACCCCTTCTTATTTAGAACTTCATCTTGAAGTTCAGAATAAATAAGGAAAGTTACAACGCATCTCAGTTGTGTCCTCCCAAGTCGCAGAGCTAGGACTATAATTGTCCCACTGCACTTTGACTTGATCAATCACATGGTTCCTAAGCTTCTGCGTGCACTGGTATAATACCCGGATTGGCTCGGCCATCACGGCCTCGTTGTCCGTTATCTGTACATTGCTCAGATCAATAACATGTGAAGTATCGGGAACATAATGACATAATACTAAAACGTGAAAAACATTGTGAATCCTACTCAAATTTGACAACAAGTCAAGACGATAGGAAATCGGTCCTATCCGTTCCAAGATCCTAAAGGGTCCTACAAACTTAGGGGATAAATTGGCTCCCTTGCCAAATTTTATCGAACTCTTTTGCGGTTTCCCTCGCAGAAATACCTTATCTCCATCCTCATAAATTTGATTTGTTCTATGCACATCCGCATAGCTCTTTTGTTGATACTATGCTTCCTTCAGTCGAGCATGAATGGTCACCATCTGATCTTCCATTTCTTGTATCACTTATGGGCCTAACAATTCCCTATCTTCCAATCTATCCCAACTTATGGGAGTTCTACATGGTCATTCGTAGAGAAATTCGAAGGGTGCCATTTGAATTGAACTCTGATAACTTTTATTGTAAGAAAACTCCACTAAAGGTAGGTATTCCTCCCATCTTTTCTGTTGACCCATTACGTACATCCTTAGCATGTCCTCCAAAACTTGGTTCACCCTTTCTTTTTTTCCATCTGTCTCTAGGTGATACGTTGTACTAAAGTTGAGTTGAGTACCTAGGGCTTCTTGGAATCTTGTCCAAAACCTGCCGGTAAATACCGAACCCTTATCCGAAATAATATTTTTCGGTATTCCGTGCAATCTTACTACTTCATTCATGAAAACTCTAGCAATTCCAGGAGCTTGATACATGTCCTTGATTGGTAGTAAGTGGGCGCTCTTGGTAAGAATGTCGACTACTACAAATATGGTTTCATGTCTTTTGTTGGTTAAAGTTAAACCAACTATAAAGTCCATGGAGATGACCTCCCATTTAGAATCAGGAATTGCATGCGGTTGGAGTAATCCAGCGGGGTGTCGGTGTTATGCTTTCACCAACTGGCATTCCATACATTTAGCTATGAAACTTACCACGTCCCTCTTCATTCCTTGCCAGAAGAATAAAGGCTTCAAATCTGCATACATTTTCTTTACTCTGGGATGAGCCCTGTAAACCGCTCTATGGGCTTCTTTCAAAATCAAATTTTGAATCTCTTCATTTTCTGGTACATAGATACGGTTGTTATACCTCAGTAACCCATCCATGTCCAAGGAGTACCCTTCATACTTGGGAATCCTCATTTGCTCAGTCTCCAATTCTGTTTTCACTTCATTATACCATGTGTCATGCTGGTATAGTGCTAGAATCTTCTCTCTTAGGTTGGTTTTCATTGGTATAACTGAAAATATCCTAGGTCTCTGACTGAGTGCATCAGCTACTCTGCTTAAGGTTGCCTTCAGATAAGTAATGTCAAAATCGCACTCACTGAGTAACTCCAACAATATTTTCTGTCTAGCATTTAAGTCGCTTTGAGTGAATATATGTTGTAGCCCACAGTGGTTTGTCTTTAGCTCAAACTTCCTTCCAACCAAGTAGTGTCGCCATAACCTTAATGCATGAATCACCGCAGTCATTTCCATATCATGGGTCGCGTAGTTCTCTTCATGCAGTCTTAGTCTTCAGGATGTGTAGGAAATCACTCTTCCTTCCTGCATCAATACACACCCAAATCCATCCTTCGATGCATCCGTACAAACTAGAAAATATCTGTCCATATCAGGAACCTTCAGTATTGGTGTTGTTGTCAATAGTTCCTTAAGTTTAGCAAAAGCCTCTTCACATTTCTCAGTCCACACAAATGGCCTATTTTTCTGTTGTAATTCTGTTATGGGTCCTGCCACCTTGGAGAAACCTTCTACAAACCGTCTATAGTATCCATCCAATCCCATAAATCTTTGTACCTCATGTACGTTAGTGGGTGCCGACCATTCCCAGATTGCCTCAATATTTGTCGAATCCACTACAATCCCATCACTGGATATAATGTGTCCAAGGTAGTGAATCTCCTTCTCAAAGAATGAACACTTCGATAACTTCTCGTATAAATGGTTCTCTCTTAAGCATTGAAGTACTATTCTCAAGTGCTCCTCATGTTCTTCGGGCGTTCTAGAATATATCAAAATGTTGTCCACAAATACCACTACAAATATGTCTAGGTACTGACGAAACACACCATTCATTAGGTTCATAAATACGCTTGGTGCATTTGTCAATCCAAAAGGTACCACTACAAACTCAAAGTGTCCAAATATTTTCTTGAAGGCAGTCTTAGGGACATCCTCTTCTTTAATCCTCAACTGGTGATATCCCGACCTCGAATCTATCTTTGAAAATACTGTCGCTCCTTTCATTTGGTCAAAGAGGTCATCAATCCTCGGTAGAGGGTATTGATTTCTTATAGTTTCCTTGTTTAGTTGACAGTAATCAATGCACAACTTCCATGACCAGTCTTTCTTCTTGACAAATATCACAGGTGCTCCCCATGGAGATACACTGGATCTAATCAACCCCAAATCTAATAACTCTTGAAGCTGGATCTATAATTCTTTCAATTTCGGTACCGACATTCAGTAAGGATTTCTAGCTATAGGTTATGCCCCTGGTTTCAGTTCAATAGTGAAATCTAATTCACGCTGCGGTGGTAGACCAGGTAGTACATCCGGAAACACATCCATGTATTCCGAAAATAGAGGATGGTTTATTACTTCCACTTTATCTCCTTCCTTGTTCATAGCTATTACGGCATAAAGTTGGCACCCCTTTCTCATACTCTTCTTCAGTTGCATGGTCAAAATCATCCTTAAGGAAACTTTCCTTTTCCTTCCCATAAGTACTCTCTTGTAACCTTCATCATCGAAAAAGGTTAACTCCTTACTCCGGAAATCCATTACTGTTGAATTTTCCTCTATCCAATCCATTCCTAGGATTAGATCATAAGTGCCTAACTATGTAGCATAGAACGACACTTTAGTAGAGCATAACCCTAAGTCAACCTTGCAATCTTCTGCTTTGAGACCCACTCTTTGGATACTTCCGAAGGCCATTTCGACAGTGTCGAAAAACTCTTGACTAATTGCCATCATCTTACTATGTTCTAATGATTTAAATGAAAGGAAACTTTCAGTAGCACCAGGGTCTACTAGTAAAGAAAATACATTACCGTCTATCTTACCAGTGGTCTCGAGGACTATAGATTGGTGTTCAACTTGGGGATTGTTGACAGTCGCATGTATACAGTGCGCTCGTCCCATATCAGCCGCAGTGGGTTTTAGAGGTCGTTGAATTCTCCCATTCCCTTGGTTATTATGAGGGCATTCACTCTGGAAGTGTGGTCCTCGACATTTCCAAGATCCAGACTTTGGACCTCTAGTAACATTTCTGGTTGGTACATTGTTCCATCGCGGCCCGAACTGCACTGGTTTCCCAAAAGGTTTTACTTGATCATTTCTCGGTGGCGGTGGTCGGTAGGGTGATATATCCTCTCTCAAAGATATTCCATTGAATGACCCCTTCCCAATATTCTTCTGTCCATAGTGATGCTTGGGTGCAATAGAAAATTGGCCGCCTCGGTCAACACTGGAAAAGTTCCTGATCGGTGGCCCCTTGTAAACAAGCTCTTCTTCGGCTATGAGATCCTTTTGGACTGCGTCATGTAAGGTAGAGGGCATTAATATATGAACCTTATCCCTGATATTATTGTTCATCCCAAACATGAACTTGTTGACCTTTAACTTTTCTGTCGAAATGTGAGATGCATATCTCAGTAATTCCATGAAACGGATTTCATATTCTTGCATTTCCCGTTGCCCTTGTCTTGAGGATTTGAAGTCGTTTAACTGTCGCTCGATGAACTCATCGGACAGATAATGTTGATGGAAATGTTGGTCAAACAATTCCCAAGAAATTTCCTCCTGCTCCAAACCCATATGTGGTTGTAAAGTTTTCCACCAAAGGAGAGCTTCTCCCTTTAGATGTAGAACTTCCATGTAGACCTTCATGTTGGAGGTGTAGTCCATCAGTGCAAACCACATAGCCATGTTTTCCAACCATTCCTCTTCATCAGTTCCTTTAGTGGAACCCCAAAATTCTGTAAATTTGATCTTTACCAGTTCTCGGTGTATGTTGATCGACGGTGGAGTTGGTGGTACGACGGTTGCATTAGATTTGTCGTTCTCGCGATCTAATCTCGTAACCAAGGCTTTCGGAATTCATTGGAAGCTTCTCATCATGGAAACCACTTCTCCGGCAGGAATGGTTTCTCGCTCTTCTTGTCACAGTGGAGTGGTTGAGGGAGTTGAAGTGGGTGGAGGACATCCAACTTGTCCTCTCCCGCCCCTTCCTCTCCCTCTTTATCCGTGATGATCCATGTCTTGAATTCGATGGGAAATTCATTAGCTTTCAACTTGTTATAAAAGTTTGTAATTGTGACAATTAAATTTAAGTTAAAATCAGTTGAATGTTCTTGCGGAAGAGGATATACAAGTTTCCTTGGTCTGGTTATGGTTCGACCGGCTCTAATACCAAATGTAGAGTTCGGCTAGGTTAGAATTTTTATTTTTTTTGATAGATAAGTAATATGTCAATAATCAAATAAAGATAAAGTCTACCTTTAATCTCAATTTGTAGGGTCTGGATAGGTTAGAATTTTTTTTTTTTTTGATAGATAAGTAATATGTCAATTTTCATTCTGATTACATGTAAGAGATCCACTTCTTCTCATAAAACATAAAGTAAGGTGACAATAATTTAACCTAGTTGAAAAGAATTACTCATTTCTCTAACCAAACCCTAGTCTAAACCACATCATATCATAATCAATATTTCATTTAAATTAAGGAATTCTTAAACAATAATTTATTTCTCCTAAGAAAATATTTCGCTTCAATTTATCAACAATGTTTATCCTTGAGCTAGCTTGCTTTTACTTGCAAAAATTTTGTTCTTTTGACAATTAAATATATAACACACGAAACTCCTAACATCACATACATATGAGTTACTTATACAACATATGGAGATTTGAACAAAATTGATAGGAATATTTAAATATACATCATATGTAAATCCCAAACACAAGTTAGTATGGATGTTAAATATACTACATATGATAATCCTGAACACTATTAAAATGAACATACCATTATTTACACTATAAATCCACTTAATTGATATTGCCATAATATTTGGATCACTACTTAAACTACTATTTATTTAATACATGTACAAGTTAACCAACACCTAAACATTGGACAATGTAGTGGTCACTTGTAGTCATTAACAAGTCGACTTGGCAACTATCACCGAGACATAAGGATGTGTCTCCATCGAACAGTTATCATCGGCTTGCAAGAGTTCACAAGGAGATACCAATAATGAGCTCCCCAAGTCAAGGCTTGTGACTCGATCAGCTACAATCTAAGTTCAAAAATACAAAACGCAATTGGTGGTTAAAATGGAGTTACTCGGCCAGCAAGGATCCGAGCTCGACTCCATAACATAAACATAAGTGATCATTCTATGGGACTTGTCGAACAAGTTAGAGTTTCCATGAGGAATACCAAGAGTGAACTCCACTCCCATATACTCATACTGATCACGTCGAGGTCGTAGGCATTAATGCCATACCGTAACAGGCGGTACATGGAACATGACATGCAATTGCATGGCATCGATCCTTGGATCGTATGCATGCCTTGACATGAGTGTATGGTTAATTAAAATGTAATACTAAATGTACAGACACATTATCGATCCATGGAGGATCGCATCCATATCAAACATGGTGCAGATCATAAGGAACAATTTGACCTTGACCTCGATCTACAAGGATCGGTCACCAACCTCTTTGGTGGATCGACAAAAGCTTTACAATCATACGAGCTTTTCAGGCATTGATCAGCAGTGATCAATCACCCTTCGCTTGATCGATGAGCAGGGTTAAAGGATTCGCACAAGCTTCCTAGCATTGATCCACTGAGATCAATCACCATTCGCTCAACATTGTGCCGAGACAATAAGTTCACGCAGCCTTCTGGCAATGATCTATAGAGATCAATCACCGGTCGCTGGAACGATATGCAGAGGTAAAATTTCACACAATCGTCGGTCATTGACCTATATATATCAATCATCGATGTCTGGAATGATATGCAGAGGTAAAATTTCACACAGTCGTCATTCATTGACCTATAGATATCAATCACCAATCACTAGAACGATATGCAGAGGTAAGATTTCGCACAGTCGTTGTTCATTGACCCCCAGAGATCCATTTCTATTCATTTTAAATTAATATGAAGAGATGGAAATTTTCCCATTTGTTCGGTTGTTGATCCCCAGAGGTCCACCATCGTTCGTTTAAAATTTATATGCAGAAGTAATAAGTTCATACAGCCTTCCGACATTGATCTATAGAGATCAATCACCATTATCTTGAACGATTTGAATACATAAAACATCGCAAACATTCTAGCATTGATCTATAAAAATCAATCACCATTCCAATAAACTGGATGCTTACACGGGGACAATCGCAGGCACTCGGCATCGATCTATATGGATCGATCACAATTCACCATACACGATGTGCACTCATAAGAACATCACGGCATTAGGAATCGATCTATATGGATCGAGCGCTAACCACAAAACATGGTATAAATATAGTTTGAAAAATACCACAAGCATTCAGGCATCGATCCATAAGGATCAATCATCGTCCACAACACACAGTATATATATATATTGAAAGACGCAACAGACATTTGGCATCGATCTGTAGGGATCGATTGCCCTACCTATTAGATGATATGCATATAAGAGAGAGCATCACAGATATCTAGAACCGATCTATATGATCGATCTCCATCCACGATAAGCAAATACGCATACATTGAAAACAACACAGTCATTTGGCATCGATCGATATGGATCGATTGCCATCCATGACAAGCAATACACATATAATTTAAACAATATAGTCATCTGGCATCAATCCATATGGATCGATATCCATCCACAACAAGCAATACACATATAATTAAACTACACAGTCACCTGGCATCGATCGATATGGATCGATCGCCATCCATGATAAACAATACACATACATTTAAAACATCACAATTATTTGGGCATCCGTCGCCATACGTATTAAACAAGTTACAATGGAATAATTCATCACGGCGATCCGGCATCGATCTATAAGGATCGATCCCCATTTGAATTTTTTGATATGCAGAGATAGTTAAATACTTTCAAACATTCGGCATTGGTCCACTGATATCGTTCTCCAATCACAACTTAACAACCGCAAGCACATACAGGGTTACAATGCAAGTGACATTGAGTCGGTTTATGAAGAAACACAAACGTTGTCTAGGTTGAGTTGTCCGGTATATTGAACTCTCATATGCTCGGATCAATTTCCATCCAATAAACAAAATGCAAGATGAAAAGAGTGTTACAATGTCCAAGGTATGGAACAACATGGACGTCGTCAAGGTTGGGTTGACCAGCATATAGGAAGGTTTACATGTAATGCTAGCAAAATCAAAATCTCAGAATGTCGAGCTCATTAAAAGAAACATAGTAGAATATCAATAATAGACCCATAAATTACCAAAATGCCTTGCGCGAGTTTAGAGGTAAAATGAAGCCTAAACAAGATTATGTTCATTCCCATTGTGGGATCGTGAGGTTCACACTTTCTTTCATTACTACGAAAATCAAACTCAAGTTTCGTTCATTGATCATATTATACAAATAATATAGATTACAAAAAATCTACAATCTCATGCACTTTTAAATATATTGAAATAAATAAATGTTACATGTTCGGATGGATGCTCGATTTGTGGATGATGATACCGGAGTTCAAGTGCTTCTCGATCCTCTCTCAATACTACAAAATTCACCAGCGGACACCTTGGTTAACCTCCCGACCATATTGGTATTACTCTACTTCCTCCCGAACCCCGAGCAATTCGGTTCGTAGAGCTCACACACACACTAGAGATCCAGAAGTTGGCTTCCCCCCCACCAAGACCTCTGGGCAAACTCACAATAGAATCAAATCAATGTATTACAATCATTATAGTATCCATCCAGCCATAGGATATCCTCCCCTTTCCTCTTGCCTTCCTTAAGTAGGAAATTCCTCTACGACACATGTCGCTTCATGCAAATATTCCTAATATTTTAATTATTCAAATATAATTAGCTCACCTAGCCATGTGTTCAATTCCCTAAGAGAGTGCACCTACATTCCTAGATTTACTCAATTTTCTCCCCCCTGTTGCTTCAATCTAGTTTCTATTTTTGTGGGTGCAAGTGGAGATGTCTACATGCTAATGTTTTAGTATACTATTTTCTCCTAAACAAATATTCTCCATTATTTAAATTACAAATAATTATTTCATGTGCAAATGGCCTAAATGCAATTCTATATGCTTAATGCATAATATTCATCCATTTTCTCGTCTTGGGTCTAGGTACCACTTCGTCGGGTCCATTCGTCCCTCATATTCTTTTTATCAACATGGTACCACATCGTCGGTTCCTTTCGTTAGAACTTTTCCTTTGCATCTAATTTGAGAGAACTTCGTGTAGGGATTTAGGATCCATTACCTTCAATCCTCTGTCTACACTCTATTGGAGATTAATGTCACGAGTAAGTTCGTTCTTACTATGCGCCCCCCAACCTCATACGTGACCAACTCCGTCATGGTCCACTTCGCACGACTTCACACTTCCCCGAGTAAACGAATAGGTGTTTTTCAACTTGTGCGTGGAATCTGTAGGAAATTGACACCATCGTCGTTCCTCTATGTGATTTTATTCATACTCTATATAGGGCCCCTCTCGTTGGGTCCTTACGAACTGAACCTGAAACTTAACAACTTGATACAAACATATTAGCTATCATAATTTACAGGAAAGATAACATAAATAAATGAATAACTTAGCAAATTAAAATAAAACATAACCTATTAACCGATTCATCTTGTACATTGTTGTCTGCGTCTTCTGTAGGATCCCTCCAGCAAAGCTCGTTTGAACCATAGGCGAAGCAACCGTTAACTTCGCCTCCCAACCATAGGCTCATGCTTTCAGTCACATGGCCACCCCCGAGCTTTGGGTCGTAGAGCTCACACACAACAATTCGAGAAACTCAGCTTGGGTTTCCCCACCACCAAAATTTCGAGCCAAACCCTCAATAGCAGCAAGTCATGAGGCAATTCAAAATTACGATAATCATCCAGGATCTAGGTCCTTTACCCATTCCCAAAGCCTTCCTTTTAAAGGAACATTCCATGCGACACATGTCGCTTCATGCATAAATACATATTTTATTAAATTTCCAATTTAATAATACTCACCCATCCATGTGTCAGTTTTTCTAGGAGTTGCACCAACATTCCTAAGTTTGCTCATATTTGTACCCTATATATTTTACTTAACTCCTAGTTTTGAGGTGCAGGTGCAGTTGACTAGGTGTCCTAAAATAAATATTTATATTATTTTAAATGCTCAAAATATTTTTTTATGTGCAAATGCCTAAATAACACTTAATATTATTTGAATGCCAAAGTAATCATTTATGTGCAAATGCCTAAAGTACTCAAATGCATTTCTAAGTAATGTTCTAGGTGCAAACTTATATGTTTTTATGTAGTTAAGTTTAACAATCATTTTCACTAGGACCCCAGTGCCAAGCCGTTGGGCTTCCTCGTTCCTTAATTTCATTTCCCCAACATGGCACCACTCCGTCGGGTCCAGTCATTCGTAGTTTCCATTCTTCGACAAGGTACCACATCATTGGGTCCTTGCGTCCGCTCTTTCCTTTCTCGACAGGGTACCACACCGTCAGGCCCTTCTGTTGGCATCCTTTCGTTTTGACTTGCAGGAACTTCATGTAGGTATTTCAGGAGCTGTTACCTTCCATCCTCTGTCTACACGTTGTTAGGGACTAATGGCGCTGGGGAGTGAGTCCATTCTCAGTGCGCGCCCCCCAACTCGTACTTGAGCAGCTCCGTCGTGGCCCACCGCGTACGCCCTCACGCTTTCCTCTTGAGCAAGCGGATCAGTGCTCATTTGCTCATGCAAGGTATTCCGTCGGAAGTCGACATTGTCGTCGCTCTCCCTGTGTGTGATTTATCCGTACTCTACGACACTTCATATTCCTTTGTGTGTCTGTCGGTGAATCGTTTCACCTATCGCTACACACATTTCTCACAAACATATATTAGTAGTACTATCATCAATAATCATCATTTGATTCATAAATCTGCTACTTCGTTAAGCATTTATAACTTACTCAAACATTACTCATTCATCTAATCAGAAATGCATCTCCTCAATATTTGCTTTCTTCATTCTCACCACATAATCAATCATACAGCTAGTCGTTAAGCATTATTCATCTAACACATTTTTCACAATCAAGGCTAATCATTAAGCAAGATGTAATCAATCAATTATCCCACTCCACACATATCAGTTTAATTCATTAATTCATTTATCAATTATTGTCGTCATTCACCCCTTTAGGTTTTCCTCAATCAATTAAGACATATCAAGGCTCAAGAGACCACTATCGAAGTTTGTTCAACCGGGTCACTTGATAGGTTCCCTTAAGGTCCACAGTCAGTCGAGGGGCATTACACTCTACGACCCATTTATTTCCTTTGTGAGTCCGTCGGTGAATCGTTTAACCTTTCGCTGCACACTTGCTCCAAAGCATACATTGGTATCTCTATTCTCATTCATCATAATTCATTTCATAATCCACTAATCGTTAAGCAACCATAATTTACTCATAACATCATATATTTCGTCAATCTGCTAATCATTAAGCCAACATGCATTTCTTTCGCTCACATCATATATTTCATAACATCGCTAATCGTTAAGCAGCATATTCATGTATACACATCATATATTTCATAAAACATCTAGTCATTAAGCAAGCATGCATTTATTCATCAAATTCAGATAAGTTATATATTTCCACAAATGCCATTTAATTCATTGTTTTTCATTCATCAATTTGTCATCATGCACAACATCAAGTGTTTCTCAATTATTCAAAAATATATAATCAAAGGGTCATTTTATTAAATTTTTATTCAGTCGGGTCACTCGATGAGTGCCCTAAAGGTCTACATCAATCTAGGGGCACTACACAATTGGAGAATCTCCAAATGCAAATGGAAAATCTAGAGGTAATAAAGAAGCTTCAAATAGAAGAAAGGTCTCTCCATAGCAAGATTTAGTAGGAATCTCAGGAAGATGAGGAAATGCAGAGACTTAAATAAAGTCTTGAGTTTCAATTTATGGATAAAAACACATCTTATTTCCACCACTAGAACAAGGAAAGACTCTAAAGAAATAATGCCAAGGAAATCAAGCTAGAAGATGGGACACCCCTACAAGATTTTCAAGCCATCAAAGCTACAAATCAAAATCATTTTGGGGCATTTTATATGTAATAAAATGAAGCAAGTGTGGAACCCTCATGAAACATGATAGAATATATCCCATAGTTAATCACGAAAACTGACAATGAGGATATCTGTAATGCTCCTAGACTGATTGTAGACTTTGAGGGAACTTGTCAAGTGACCTGGCTGAATAAAACTTTAATAAAATGGTCCTTTGAATATTTATGTTTGATTAATTGAGAAACACATGATGATGTGCATGATGAAAAAATGATAAATGAGAACAATGAAATAAATGACACTTGTAGAAATGGATACTTTACTTATATTGATGAATGAATGCATCATGCTATGCTTAACGATTAGCTATTTATGAAATATATGATGCGAACAAACGAATTGCATGTATTTCTTAAGGATTAGCAAAGTTATGAAACATGATTATCATTATGGACTGATTTACATGATGTATATTGATTAGTTATAATGAGCAGTACTACTGATGGGTACTTTGAGAGTATGTGCAGCAGCAGGTAATTACCATAACCAACTAACTCACAAAGGAAATAAATTGGTCGTAGAGTACGAATAAATCTCACATGGAAGAACGACGACGGTGTCGAATTCCTACGGAATCTACGCACGAGTTCAAAAGCCCTTATCTTCTTACTTGGGGAAGCGTGAAGTCGTGGGCAGTGGACCATGACGGAATTGGTCACGTACGAGGTTGAAGGGCGTGCAGTAAGAATGAACTTACTCCTCAGTGCCATTAGTATCTAATAGAGTGTAGACGGATGATTGAAGGTAACGGATCCTAAATCACTGCATGAAGTTCCCGCAAATTAGATAAAAACAAGGAAACATTAACGAAAGGACTCGACGATGTGGTACCTAGATGTTAAAAGAAATTGATGGTCGAATGGACCCAACGATGCGGTACCTAGACCCAAGACGAAAATAATTGATGAATATTATGCATTAAGCATTTAAGTTTTCATTTAGGCTATTTTCACATGAAATTAATATAAGTAATTAAATAATGGAGAATAATTGTTTTAGGAGCAAATGGTAGACTAAACATTAGAATATAGCCAACTCCACTTGCACCCACAAAAATAGAAACTTAAATTGGAGCATCAAGGGACATACTTGAGTAAATCAAGGAATGTAGGTGCACTCTCATGAGAATTAGACACATGGTTGGGTTAATTATAATTAAGTAATTAAGAAATTAGGCATTTTTGCATGAAGTGACATGTGTCGCAGAGAATTTTCCTATTTAAGGAAGGCAAGAGGAAAGGGAAGAACACCCTATGGCTGGATGGTTATCGTAATGTGAAAGAGATATTGGTTTGCTTCTATTTGGAGTTTGGCAGAGGATCTTGGTGAGGGGGAACTCACTTCTGGATCCTCGGTTTTTGTGTGTGAGCTCTATGAACCCATTGCTCGGGGGTTCGGGAAAAAGAAAAGTATTCCCGGAATTGGTAGCGTGGTCAACTGAGTGGTCAATTGGATATTCGACATTTGGACATTGAATCGACGACAACCATTCAAGGTCTTCAAAAACGGCAGGTACAACTTCTGTCGACAGGTTCTATTCTTTTAAACTTGTTATCATTTTAATTTTTATCTGATCCATTCAGGGATAAAATAAAATTTATGTTTCCAAGACTAATATGTACAGTTCAATTAAACTAGAGGGGTTTAATCTTTTATAATTAATGTATTTCATTGAAGGAAAATAAACATTGGTGAGTTGTGTTGCGGTTTTACTAATACATATATGTTATTTCTGAAAATGATTGATCTATAAGTATATATGTATTTTTTTTAAACCTACACTTGAATTCCTTAGACCTGCGAATTGAACCATCATACCCAAATATATATACTTGATGCCTTATCAATTAGATCGGAGATCAGTGCCATTATAGCAGCAACATATCCGTTATCCCTTATTGCTCCAGACCTCTACCATGCAATCTGCATGAGCGAAAACCATGATCTGTATACTTACTTTGTATACTCGTGCCATCTTCGATGATCCCTAGATCGCATTACTCCTGATCCGTATTTGCTTTCTCTTTGTTTATTGAACAAAAACTCATTAAACTAAAATCCATGTGATCTATGGATAGCGTTAAACTCCAGATCTTCTCTTTGCTTTCGTTTATTATTAAAGTATAGCTTGTGAAATCTCTGTGAGTAACCTCATCCAACCTCCGGTACTCTATGATTCACATTTGCACTATGTTCTCTGTGATCTTTTATTTCAAAGCTTGAAACAGTATTAAGACCCATGCCACCTCCGTATGATAAGCCCGTGTGTAGTCTTCCATTAAAATTTAACATACACATTACCCGTCTAACAACTAGAACAGAATTGTGCAATCCACCCACACTCCAACCTATCGGAGTTACCTGTGATTATATTTCGCATTAAACTTTTGATGTGTTCTCTTTATATATATATATATATATATTAAAAGTAAGCTCATGCGACAGCATCCCTTAGATGTAAATGAATCCACCCAAACTCTCGCCTATCGGAGTACTCTCTGATTACGATCCGCGTTACGCTCAGATCCGTCCTCTTTTAGGGGAGGGATTCCAGTAGTTGAACGGGGGTACCAGTAGTGGATATAGAAGTGGTGTTGGCTGATGTCAATTTTGGAAATACTTGGTACCATTTGTTGTTTATAAAAGTACTTTATGTACAAGTAAATGTCAATATTTTCATGTTTTTAAAATTACTCAAGAAAAAACTTTCTTCTACATTTTGAAATAAAATGAATATTTGAAATTAGAAATTTCATTTTAAGTCACATCCACTTTAAGTCACATCAATGTTCACCCATTGGTCCCAAGCAAAAATACACTATGGTGACATTAGGACTAGACAACTTGAAACTTTGTCGCTGACATGGTATCCATTTGGATTCGTCACACCTCAAGACTGATATGGTTAGATAGAGAACACGTCAAAGTATATGTCATAAAAAATTGGAGGAAAAACAAGCTCGGGAACATAAAGAATTAAGTTACATAAAAAGGGGTAAAAAAAATGCACAACTACTAGCATCCCTCCCCTATATATTATCTTCTTCTTTTTTAAGCTCATGCGATCCCTGTGAAAATGAGGATCTGTGGATCGCGTTGGCATCCTATATACACTCTATATATTATCAACAGGATGATGATATAGAATGCATCCACCATATTCTCTGTATGGAATATACAAATATTTGTATAGATTTGTAACCTTTCGGTGGAATCCATATGATCTACCAAGCAAACCGAATGAGGACATTTTGTAGCTACCATATTTTTTTCTTAGTATAATCTTTTGATTAAAGATAAACCTTATGTAGATCATGTATGTAAGATTCATGTGATCTCGGTGATAAACTGGGTTTATATTCTTCCTACGATTATTCTTATGCTCGATGTATCTTAATGATGTGTGAGATTCATACGATCTAGGTAATAAATTAGGTTAATATTCTTCTATGATTATTCTCATGTTCGTTGTATCTTAAGTATCAGGTCACTCTGTGTAAATGCCTGATATAGTGTAAGAATAATTATACTTTCGTTGAGTTGATTCTATTGAGTGGACTTGGTTTCGGGAGAGCGAAGGAAGCGGATGGTTTCACAGTGATCTAGGGTTTGTTGGTTTGATTAGTCTATTGTTGGTTCTGTCAGGGCCTGGCTCCTATACCTTCTCATTGGGGAAGGTCCAATCAGTATGGATGAATCCACAGGTGGGGAGGAACCGGCTCCTCCTCCAGACTTGGATAAGGCGAAAGGAAAAGAAACAATGCAGGGATCCGATATACTCGCTGGAAAGGGAGAAGCAGAGTCTAGTAGTGTGATTAAAGCGGCCCCTCTAGAAGTTGAAAATAGGAAACCAGGGCAATGTATGCCGAAATCTAAAACGGTACCCAAACTTCAGATCCGCTCGGACCGTATTCGAGAAGACATTCAATACATGAAATACCATGCTCTTATTGGCAAGTTTGTAGGAATTTGGCCGGCGGAGAAGGCATTGATATGGTGGATCAATACCACATGGAAACCCCAATGCCATTACGATCTCCATCTCAGGGCCAAAGGTTTCTTTACCGTAGTTTTCTTTAATGAAGCTGATCACTCCATAATATTCGATAATGGGTCGTATTTCTTTCATTCTACAAGCCTTTACCTGCGACCATGGAAAGAACGTTTTAATCATGACAAGGAGAACTTAACTATCACCCTGGTTTGGATCTATCTGTATTCCCTCCCCTCGGAATAGTGGAAAGATGAGATTCTCACAGATATCGGCAATGTGTTGGGAGTCTTTGTTAAAGTATCGGAGCAGACAAAGAAGATGAGATACACTTCGTATGCCAGAATATTCCTGTACATGGATATCTCTCAAGACCTGCCTGATGGGATCGAGCTATCGTGGGATGACGAAGAATGGTTTCAAGCAATTGATTATGAACAGATTCCCTTCAGATGCATACGTTGTCATGAACACGGGCATATCTTCTGAGACTACCCTCTCAATAAAAGACCAGGGGGAGATAACATTCGGGAAGGGAATAATGAAGAAGGATTCACAAAAGTGTCTACCAAGAAAAGAGTGGCCAAAAGAATAGCAGGACCTGAGGTAAATAAAAAAACTCAGACCCACAACATATTTGAGGTACTGCAACTGGAAAAAGCTAGTGAAACCCTTAAGGAAGGTCATCTCCAAGAGAATCAAGCTCCAAAACCCCCCCTTACATCCTCAAAAAATATTTCCCAAGATCCAAAAAAAGAAATAGTTATGGCGGAGGTTCCCCCTAAAGGGGAAGAAGGGGAAGAAATGGAGTTTGGAGAATTATATCTGGAGGGTTTGGAGGCGGTCGTCTTTGCAAAATTCCTGGATCCCATTTCGCATAAGCAGGTCTTCCTGCTAGAGAAGGCAATTCTAAATACCAAGAACATCAAATTCTCGGGAATAACCTCGGAATCCCTCAAGGAACCGGATGCGGAAAATAAAGGAAGAAAGGAAAAAAAAGGAAGACACAGCAATGCGCAGAGAATCCAATTAGTAGGAGAAAAGTTAGTCACCTCAGGACAATATCTTACCATTTTCATAGCCCTTGCCTCAATCCCCAAGTAGTGATTTGATGCGGATCACAACCTGGAATATAAGAGGTTGTAATAGCCTGTTGAAGATCCGTCTTCTAAAACAGAAAATCGAGTTGGAAAAGCCGATGATCATGTTTCTCCAAGAAACTAAATGCTCGGATGATGAGCTAGGAGTAATAGGTAGGAAAGTATGGCCCATTTGTGAGGTCATGGCAATGGATGCAAGAGGCGTGGCGGGAGGGATTGGCATTCTTTGGAACCCGAGGGAGGTTACTCTCATAGGCTTCTTCGCCTCTCACTTCTCCCTCTCGGTCGCCTTCTGTGTGTTAGGAACAAAGACTCGGGGCTTTCCCTCTAACGTTTACGGTTCCTCTTTAGCCAATCTGAAACCCACCTTCTTGAATTCCCTGTATTATTTAAAGGAGTTGGTGGGTACTGTACCTTGGAGCCTCGGGGGGGATTTCAACCTGATACGCATGCTTGATGAAAAAAAGGAGGAATTCAACAATTGAATCCCATCAATGATCACTTTAATGAAGTCATTGAAGCTCTGGAGTTAGTGGATATTAGAACGACAAACAGTATCTTCACTTGGAATAACAAGTGGACGGGGGACAGGAGCATTGCCTGCCGTTTAGACCGTTTCCTGGTTACGAAATCATTCATGATGGCAGGAAGTGAGCTGACAGCGGTAGTACTTCCGTCGCCCAGCTCAGATCATTGGTTGATAAGTCTTGAATGGTCGAGGGTTGGGGAGAACCTTCGTAGACCATTTAGGTTTGAACAATTCTAGCTGCTCCACCAATATTTCTCGGAGAAACTTCAACAGTGGTGGTCTGAGATAACTCGCATAAAAGGTACGCTAATGTACCAGTTCCAACAAAAATTGAAGATCCTAAAAGGTAAAATTAAGTGTTGGAACTTAGAGTCTTTTGGGAACATCTTCCAAGAAAAAATTCAGCTGGATAAGAAGATGCAGGAGGTGCAGCAGAAAGGTATGACCCAGGGCTTCACTGAGGAGGTGAGAAAAGAAGAGATGCACCTCCTGCATGAGTTCAATACTCATGAGCAACAAGAAGAAATCCTCTGGAAACAAAAATTCAGAAATCGTTGGTTGCAAGAAGGGGAACGCAACACCAAGTTTTTCCATAAATCCGCCATTCAACATCGTCAAGGTAACCACTTGGTGCGGCTAAAACGAGTGGATGGCACTCACACTAAAAGTCAAAGAGACCTAGAAAGCACCTTAAATGACTTTTTTGCTGACCTCCTGGAGGAACCCGATATTGATAGGCACAAGGCCCAATCCCAGGTGTTTCAATTCATTTCAAACGTGATAACGGACAATCACAACCTCATGTTGATGAAACCCATTGAAATGGAGGAACTGGAGGTAGCAGTCAAACAGATGGCAGCGGATAAATCCCCAGGACTAGATGGGTTTGCCACGAATTTCTTTCACTCTTGTTGGGATTGACTGAAAGATGAAGTTTTGGCTCTTGTCGAAGATCCCAGGAAGACTGGAACTATATTGAAATCCCTTAATGCAACCTTCCTCGTGCTCATACCCAAAGAAACTGGCACGAAAGACCCAGGGAAATTCAGACTGATTGCCCTGTGCAATGTCATCTATAAGATCATCACCAAAGTTATTGCCAATAGATTGCGCCCTCTGCTACCGCTTCTTATTTCCCCCGAGCAAGCCGATTTTGTGGAAGGTCGACAGATTATGGATGACATAATCCTGGTGCATGAAATGATCCACTCCTTGAAGATGGGAAAAATCCCAGGTATGCTGCTAAAGCTCGACCTATCTAAAGCTTATGATAGACTTAATTGGCATTTTCTTGCAAGGGTTCTTAGGAACTTCGGATTTTCAGCGAAATGGACTAATTGGGTGATGAGTCTTGTCTCCTCTTCTTTTTTCTCGATACTGGTCAATGGGACACCGTCTCAGCCTTTCTAGGCTTCATGGGGTATTCACCAAGGAGATCCTCTATTGCCCTTCCTTTTCATCATCATTGCTGAAGGTCTGGGTCGCATGCTCAAAGTGAGGGAAAAATACGTGGGCCTACTCTTAGTGAAGGGCTAGACCCTCAAACTCATCAGCAATTCGTTGATGATACTATGCTGATGGGACCTTCTACTGTTCAGGAAGCCAAAGGCGTGAAGAGAGGGTTGGTTACCTTCCTTGAAGCCAGTGGCTTAGAGATCAATAAGGAGAAATCTCATGTGTAATTCTTTAATACTCCGAGAATCACCAGAAGAAACATCATCAGGATTTTAGAATTCTCGAAAGGGCTCCTACCTTCTAAGTATCTGGGCTCTCCCCTAGCTGAATCCACTATTCGCCAAATCTCTTGGAAGGACTTGCTCGATAAACTCAAGCAAAAGCTAGGACATTGGACCTTCAGAGCTATGAATCTTCCAAGCCTTATCATCCTAGTAAAATCAGTGCTCCAGGCCATGCCTCTCTACTTGTTCTCTGTTTTGGCTGCCCCCAAGTCTGTCCTCAAGCAAATCCGTACCATTCAGAGGAATTTCTTGTGGGGCAGAAAGGACGGGCATAGGAAATGGGCCCTGGTATATTGGGACACTTTATACAAACCTAAAGATTCTGGGGGTTTAGGACTTCGGGACTTGGTCAACACAAACAAGGTTTTGGGGGAAAAAATTTGGTGGAGATGGATTAGTCACATTGAAGAACCATGGGGTAAACTTTGGCACCATAAGTATGTGTCCCAATGGCCGAAACAGCATCTGATAAGATTTAAAGAAGACTTACCGGGTTCGAGCATATGGAAAGCGGAACGGGAAAACAGGGGTCTCATCCAAAGACATAGTTTTTGGGAGATTAGAGATGGTGCCTCGGCCCTTTTCACTCGGGATGCTTGGCAACAATTACCCTGTGTGGCCAACTGCGAGGACATCCCGGAACTACTTCTCTACCTTCAAAATAGTCCTTTTGAGCAGGTGAAGGACTTTTGGGATCCCATATCAGCTGATTCCCACTTCCGAACCTGGAAACCCAAATATTGGTGGCAATCCCTTGCTCCCGATGAAAATCTAGACAACTTCTACGAGGATCTATGTAAACGTAGGATTCCCAAGCTGGAGGGATCGGAGAAGGTTCGCTGGGGGTATATGAATACGGGAAACTTCAGTATCAAAGAAGCCATGGGGTTGCACATGGAAACCTACAGAATGGAGACTGAGGAAAAATGGCGCAAGATATGGAAAGGAAACCGGTGGCCCAAAATTGCTTCTTTCAGTTGGTTATTGTTACAAAGACGCATTCTCACTTGGGAGAATCTTCAGCGTCGGGGGATTATAGGACCACCCAAATGCAACATGTGTGAGACAGATTCGGAAACTATAAACCATCTTCTCGACTCTTGTCCCATGGCCTCCTATCTGTGGGAGAAGGGAGAAGAGCGTTTTCAGAAGAGAGCCAGGGTCCGTGATCGTCCTGATCTCTCCATAGCCAACTGGCCTCCTAAAGCGTTTAAAAATGAAATTTTGAACAGGATTTGGGAATTATTTCCGGGTTTTGTGGTTTGGGAACTATGGAAGGAAAGGAACAGATGCATCTTTGAAGACAAAACTTAAACCATTGAAGCTGTCTGGAACATGCTGGAAATTCATATAAAGGAATCGCTAACTTTAAGGCAGTGGACTCCAGCAGCTATGAAAATGGACAGTACAGAGAGACAAATTCTGAATGACTGGGTCATTTTTAACTTACCGGCAAGCATTGGTCATCCCTGCAAGTTTGTCGGGCCTCCTCTCAGCCCTGAAGTGTGGAATTGCTCGAGTGAAAGCACGTTCAAGCTCAACTTCGATGGCACCGCAAAAGGCAATCCTGGACCGGTCGGATTCGGAGGATTTATCAGAAATGTTGAAGGCATTATTTTGAGCACTTACTAGGGAGATTTAGGGGAAAACACTAACAATGTAGCAGAACTGGAAGGAATGGTTAGTGGCATGAGATGAGCCTTTTAGCAGGGATGGACCCCTCTGGTTGTAGAAGGGGACTCCCTCATCTTCATCTCCGCGGTGAATCGTATCCAGCACGGCTCGGCCATAGCCAAGGTCTCCTACAACTGGAAGTGGGAGAGTAGACTCATGGCTCTCAGGAGTTTGTTGGACTCCAACCCATCCATTAAATTTTTGCACGTCCGTCGAAAGGGTAATAGGCTGGAGGATGCCTTAGTTAACAAAGGGGTTGACGCACGAATTTCCTTCCATGACGTTTTGTGGCAAGACATGGAGGACATTGATCTGAGGAGGAGATGCGAAGATTTGGCCAAAGAAGATCTCGGCCACTTGGTGCTTTGCATGGTAGCGAGCCAGAACGAAAGGACACGTCAGGAAGCCAACCGACCCTCCACTGATCTTCCTGAAACCTCGAACCCTGACTCTTCTCCTCCCCACATTTCAACTGGGACAGCTGGCAGATCGATCCCTGATCACGAGGAAAACAACGAGGTGGTTGAATTTTACAAGCAGCAGTTTGAGCTGGCGGCAACTTATGTTTCGGCCACGATTGATCCCACTAACAACCATCATGTCAGGATGGTCAAGACAGGTGTTGTCGCGGTCGCAGTGATGGTAGTGGAGAATGACACGGAGCATGGGTCATCCAGATGCCCTGAAACGTCACTCTTCCATTAAATGGAGCTCTCAATCATCATTCTTGGCCCGTTTCGCACCATATGTTCTCATCATTGTTTTATCGTGGCAGTTGGTTTCTCAAGGTATAACTGCCTTTGTGCTTCAGTTAGTAAAGTTGGTGGTACTTTTCCGCTACAAAAGTACTGTTACCACGAGGCTCAAGTGTACAATATGGCTTTCTCCACTGATATGGAGGCAATCGACCTGTACAACGCCATGAAGGGTAATATCCTCGTCTGTGTGGGCATTAATGCCAATATCTCGACTTCAAGTATGGTATACTTCCTGCTCTCTTCTAAAAATCCTATAAATATTCACATTAATGTGGGTATTATCAAGCTAAGAAAGCAGCAATCTGAGGATTGGCGGAACTAACCTGTGGAATTCTAGTGGTTAAGTGTTGAGAATTGGAATATTATGGCTCCCAGAATGAGATCCTGTAGCCGCAGGGGCTCCAGTCAGGGTGGCAATTCTTCTCGGGCTGGGGGGGGGAAGGTCGCTTACTAGGCGAGGCTTCTTCTCACTAGCAACCCCTAGAGCTAGAGGCGCCTGACCCTCAGCCTTTCAATTGGGGCCCAATATCTCGCAGAGACGTCGGCTCCCATCGAGGCTCAGATTTCTCACAGAGAGTTCGCCATCTTGCGCGATACGAATCCCACTTGGACAAAAAATTGATTTCCAACCCCTTTTGGGCGGTTAGGATTATGTTGTCCCATGACATTCAAGCCAAGCATCAGTTGGCTCATGGCCTTCGTGAGGCTATTAAGATTATTAAAGGCGGTCAACAGACCAATTCAGCTGGAGTTCACATGCTTAAGTTGGCGCTAAAGGATTACATGGATACCTCGAGGGATCTCCCTCGAGAGGAACCAGTGTCTCCCAGGAGGGAGCACCCGGCTCCCTGACCGGCCTTGAAGGTTTGCAGTCATGTTGTTGGGTTTTGGTTTATTGATGGTTTTAGCTCCTTTTTGTTCTTTATATGGCTTCTTTCACTTGCCTATGGTAAATTCAGTCTCTATGCAGATTCGGGTTAAAAATGGGGAATATTTTGTTCCGGGGGATGCTAGGCCAGGGTTCTCTACTTTTTTGAAAGATTACTTCTGAAATTCCGACCATGCTGGGGGTCTTCAGTGTTTTAGCTCCTTTTTGTTCGTTGTGTGGCTTTTTGTCACCTGTCGATGGTAAATTCAGTCTCTGTGCAGACTCGGGTTAAATATTGGGAATCCTTTGTTCCAGGGGCTGCTAAGCCAGGGTTCTCTGCTTCTTTGATCGAATATCTCCTAAAATTATGACCATACTAGGGGTCTTCAGTATGGTACGAGCAGTGGCACGCTCGTTTGTATTTTTACTCTGTATTATTATTCAGTTTTCAGTAATAGAAGGTACCAAAGCTTACTTACAAAAAAAAAATTATACTTTTGTTCAGTTAGAATAGCTATATTTCGATTGTGGGTTGAAGTATGAATTAAAATTTATATTTACAAATGTGTCGCATAATGGTAGAAAAGCAAAGTGAGGATGTATACATTTTAATTATTTAGATCGTAGATTGAAATGTAAATGAATATTTATTTTTCAATTATTTTTAATTATAGTTGAATTTTGAATTAGAATATATATTGTCAATGTGTCACTTAGTGTTCGATGAGTATGTAGTGAGAAAGGTTAAGTTCAAGTTATGTTAATTCTAGATTGAATTATGAATGAATATTTATATTTAAATTTTTTTATTGCGTCGAGAGGCGCTCTACAACCCAGTATGAGGGAGATCTTGTGAGTCAAGTGTTTGTCGAGTAACAAAATAATACAAAGTAAACAAAAAAGAATAATACAAAGTAAAAATAAATAAATATTATGTCGGTCATAAACAGAAGAGAATAATACAAAGTAAAAAGTAAATATGAGACTATTATGTCGGCCATAAACAAAAGAGAATAATACAAAGTAAAAAATAAATATGAGACTTAAACTAGAGACTTTAGAGCTTAGGATTAGGTGCTAAATATTATGTCGGCCATAAACAAAAAAGAATAATACAAAGTAAAAAGTAAATATGAGACTTAAACTAGAGACTTTACTTTTTACTTTTAATACAAAGTAAAAAGTAAATATGAGACTTTAGAGTGTTTGTAGAGTTTGTCGAGTAACAAAATAATACAAAGTAAACAAAAAAGAATAATACAAAGTAAAAAGTAATAAATATTATGTCGGCCATAAAAAAAAAATGAATAATACAAAGTAAAAAGTAAATATGAGACTTAAACTAGAGACTTTAGAGCTTAGGATTAGGTGGCTCAGGTATTGCACTCAAGGAGTTATTCAAGGAGAGGTTTGCACCTCTAGAGATGTGATCCCTCTTGGCGCTTGATAGAGCCTAGGATTTGGATCTATGCTAATTTGTAGATGAATTTTAAAATAAAATATATAATTGTCAATGTGTCACTTAGTGGTTGAGGACATAGTGAGAATGTTTAAGTTCAAGTTATGTTAAGTGTATATTGAAATATGAATGAATATTTATTTTTCAATCATCTTTAATTATAGTCGAATTTTGAATTAGAATATATATTGTCAATGTGTCACTTAGTGGTTGAGTATATAGTGAGAAAGTTTAATTTCAAGTTATGTTAATTGAATTATGAGTGAATATTTACTTTTCAATTATTTTAATTATAGTTGCAATTTTGAATTAGAATACATATTTGTCAATGGGTTACTTAGTGGTTGAAACTATGACATCGAGGATTTATACCATTTATGATTGTAATGAATTATATGTTGATGTAAATGTATTAGAAGCATTTGAACAATTGATCTATGCGCAATGATATAGATAACAATCGTAATCACAACATTAAGAGACTAGGTGATAGTGTAATTGCATTAGGAACATTCGATCATTGAAATAATGAAGGATGTATTAACGACGTTAAGTGCATCTATGGTGGTAGCACCGGTTAATTATGTTGTAAGTTTTTATATTATAAATGGCATAAGATGACAAAGTGATATGCACTTGAGTAAATCGAAGAAACACTATATTTCCATACATATGATAGTTAGTAAGCATGGTTACCTTCTATGCATATACCTGTAAGCAAGGATGAATTTATAGGTAACTTGAAATCTTGGTAATTCAATTCTTTTAATAAATAATAAAATGTATTCATGTATTAAGGTCATATATATATTATAATTGTATAAATTATAAACCTACCTTGACATTAGTTGCTTTTGTGTAAAGTAGATTGAAGTGGTCTCAAGATAATATGGAATATCCTTCTTAAAAAAAATCATGTTTAAGGACGGGCCTTACAATCTCAACAAAGAAATAAAGGAGGGAGAAATCATGCATGCCATTTGGGGATTATCCCTTGACAAATCCCTAGGGCTAGATGAATTCCTTATGCATTTCTAAAGAATATGTAGGCCCATCATAAAGCATAACTTGCTATGCATGCTATGGCATACTTAATGAAAGCAAATAATAGCGGTGAACACTAACTCTTCCTTTCCTACATTCATTCTGAAAGAGGTAACCCATATTGATTCTCTTGACTTCACCCATTATCTCTATGCAAATATTCCTACAAGATTTTGACTAAAATAATGGCTAAACGGGTGAAAAATATTCTTCTCAAGATCATCTCTGACAATAAAGGTGACTTCAAGCAAAAACAATATTTTTTTACAACATCATCATGATTTAGGGGACAATCTATTATAGTTGGTAAAAAGGGAAAAAGGAATGATTGTAAAAATCGATATAGCAAACGGTTTTGATTGGGTAAGGCACTCTTTTCTCATGGATGCTCTATCTAAATTTGGTTTCTCTAACAATTTTGTGCAATGGGTCTAAGTGTGAATCAGGGTCCATGGATAGATCTATGATTAGGAAATGGAAAGACAACTAGCTTCATTAATTGCAATAGGGTTTGAGACAAGTTTTCCTCCTTTCCCCTCTTCTCTATATTATTATTGTTGATTCCTTGATAAGGAATATGGAATTTGAAAGGATATAAGAGAACCTTCAAGGAATTATCATTGCCATAGGAATAAAATGCATAAACCACTCCTGATTTGTTGACGACATGCTCCTATTGGGAGAACCCTCAATAATCATTTCAAAGAGATCTCAATTTGACCTCAATCATTATTTAAATGCATTCAGGGGTAAAACAAACAATGGAAAGAGTAAAATATATGCCTATAATATTAGCAACCGCCTTCTTCATTCTATTGCTAGAATTTTAGACTTCCCTTGCCTAGAATATTGGACCTCCTTCAAATATCTAGGCATGCCTCTATCTTTGGGAAACCCTTTAGTGGTAGTTTGGCAAAATATCATAAACAAAATCAAAAGAAAATTTCAGCAATGAGTTTATCAATAGCTAAATCATGTAGGAAGAGTAGTTCTCATAAAATGGGTGTTTCCTATACTTCCCCTCTATCAGTGTTCTATTACTCTTGCTCTAATCGGGATTATGAAGGAAATCTCCCATGAAATTAAAAGGTTCCTTTGGAAAGGAGGAAAAACAAATGACAATAAATTTCACTTAGTTAACTAGAACATTGTGGGGGCTCCAAAGGACCTCAGTGGGTTGGGAATTAAATATACCTCCTTTATAAACATAGCAATGGGAGTCAAGATTCTTGGTCAGTTTATTATAGGAAAATTGGAATGGTGGGAAAAGTCTCTTATTAAAAAATATCATCTCAGGAAACACAAAATATGTATTAACAACCTTAAAGGAATTAAAAAAGGATCTCATATCTAGATTAAGTTAATCAAAGTGGTAGTGCCTCTAATCCAATCCAAATCTAGTTGGGTTCCGCCCAATGGGAACCTAATTGACATTTGGAGCAACATCATAAGGGGAAATCCTCCCATTGATCGATCATATTTCCTTAACCCTCTTATAGATTGGATGTGAACTCAAGGGATCAAAACATTGTCGGACCTTTTTGTTTGGTCCTCAGATGGCATTCAATGGGAAAACTGGTCTCATGTCTCCTTTCAATATGTCCCATTTGGTCCATGTCTTGTTCACCCATCTTAAGGGATGAACCCCATCTAAAATAAATGAACTTGATTCCAGAGGATGATGGAAACTATGAATTCACTATGAATCAAGGATATCAAGCTCATCTCCTTTCCCTGGTGCATCCTCCTAGATCAAGCTTATGGAAGAAAATTTGGTAGAGTGATGGAATCCCCAAAGTAAATACCTTCTACTATATAATAATCCACAACAACTTATTACAATAGAGAATCTCCATAATAAATGCATAAATATGGGTCCATCCTGGTGTGTTTTGTGTAGATCAAGCAACAAAACCCATCATTATCTATTTTTCAAATGTAACTTTACCACTTAAGTGTATCAATTTTCCTTCCAAGAAATTATTTCCAAATGGAATGCCCCAAACAGAAAGAGAGGCATTTTTCTTCAGTGTCATAAAAAATATGGAGGATCATTTACTAATAATTCAATCCTCAAGATATCTTGTAGTCCCCTTCCTAGATATATATGTTGGAAAGTTTGGCTAGCAAGGAATAAGGTTATTTTTCAATAAGAATTGGAACCTCCTAGGTGCACAACAAACAAAGAATGAGGACTAATCATGGTAGAGGCAATTAGAAACAAAGAATTGAAGATCCATCAAGTGTACATGTTAGAGGTTTATGAAATGGATTGGTTAACAAAGACACTCTCAAGATGGGTCTCTCAAGCTTATTGAACGACAATCAAGCGATCCCATAAACAACGCTGGAAAATAAGGAAATCAGAGGATGATTTTAAAGAATGGTTAAAAAATAAAAAGAAGCATGCACTATTATTTGATGGAGAATCCAAATGAAATCCAACGATGGTAGGTGCTAGGGGAATCATTCTCAATATTGGAGGAATTCAAGAACTTAATTTCAAATGAGATTAGGTACAACATAAAACAACCAAGGTGAAGATTACGTTGTTTTATAGGGAATTAAGGTTACAATCCCTTTAAATATTAGAACTATGATGGTATTCATGGACTCTTATATCATCATCCAATTCATGAACATCCATCCTACAAATGATGATAATCTCTCCAAAATTAATAAATAATTACACAGGTTCGATAGAATTCAATTCCTTCATATACTAATGAATCATAACAAGGAAGTCGATTTGCATGCCAATCTAGCCTCCAGTTTGGTACAAGGTTTTCTAAATCAAAATGGGGTGGTGGAGTTTTCTTCCATCCCCTAGGTTACTACCCACCATCCTCGGTTGCATAATAATCAATCCCAAGAAGAGAATATATCTAATTAGGACTAATGGTATATATGGTAGGAGGGACTAGGCATTTAGTCTAGCTCTACCTTTACACATGCTAGAGTTCATGGAGTCCACAATTTTTGAAACCATGGAGTTCTCTTTCACAAATGATGGTGGGATTTTGGATTGTGTAACAAGGCAAGGAATCAAGACTAGTTGGGAACAAGATGGTCTGTTTTGGTTTCTTTGGTGCTTTCAAGTAATCCTCCATCAATTTATTTGGTTAATTGTTACTATTATGGTTGGCATTCATCTTTGGGTTCGTTTTTGGGGGCATTGGAATCCTTTGGTGCATGGTGTCTTCTAGGCTCTCTTTGTATTATTAGACTACTATTTGAAAGGATTCACTAAACAATTTAGGTTTATTAGTTCTCCCTTCAAGTATTTGTGTGGCATTAGAGTTCATTGGCCTCATGATTCTATATTGTTTAGTGGTTATGAGTTCAAGCTTGGTTGTTATACTTTCCCTTTGGTTCAAATTATCCCTCTTCGCTCAAGGATTTGGGAGTATTGGTATTTTTCAGGGCCTGGTGACCTTATCCTCTGGGAATCCTATATATTCTTAGTCATATCTCTGATTGGAACCATAGAAAAACTCAAATATTTTGGTTCTTTGTTTTACTATTTGTGTCTTTCAATTCATGACTATGTCTGGTTTAGTGGTTTTGGTTTCAGGCTTTGATTATATGTATGTTCTTTGGTCCATATAAGTCCTTTACATTGTGTTCATCTAGTGATTGGTATTGTCATTTTGGAAAAAGGATTCTTCTATCAACTTTAATACTCCTCCCATTTGTCATCTTTCATAAAATAATAAACCTATCCCTCGAAGGGCGAAGCTCTCATTGTGGTAGAGATCTGAAGATGTTGTGGTTGATTTTTTTACAAGTGGTTTCTTTTAGGATTTGAGATACCATTTAGTTTTTGCTAGAATTAAGGATAATTAAAGTCATCACTCCTTCTATCAAAGAGGCATTTGGAAAGAATTTGGTGGGGTTCTCCATCGGTGTGAGGATTTCACAAAACGGAATAAGAATTACATATTCTTTGTCACTACTAAAGTCCATGAATTGGAGCACTGAAAAATTCTCATAATGCAATTATAATGGATAACTCGGTACAATAAAAGAGGCAAATACATGTCTTCAAGGAAGAATTTGCTACCAAGAGAAGCTTATACAAGTATTCCCCTTTAGTCTTTTTAGAGTCCCATGCATGTTGATATGCCTATTTCTTTATCATTCATTCATACAAACATAGTAATATATCATGATTTCTACAAGTCTTTTGTGCAATGGAAATGTAACTAACAACTAGTGGTAAATCCAATGACTCTAGTTATTTATATTTTAATAGATATATAAAAAAAATGATTATATATTCTAAATAAGCTTACATGCAAGTAGTCCTTCTTGTACTTGTGGTTAATATAAGTTTAAATTATTTTTTACCTCATTAAATATTAATGACAAAGACAAAATCATTGGGTGCATATCTCTCGGACTAAAGAAAGAATATTTGGGTGAGTGGTGAAGAATATTGTATGTCACGATATATTCTCGCAATGAATAGTGTATGTGGCCATGTGATATTGTATGGATTCATGGACATAATGTGAGGCAAATGAATATCGTTCACTGTGAGAATTTATCACCACATACATTGTTAGTAAGTTAACTATTTGAATATGCATCATATCATAGCTTCTTGCAACTAATGACTAGCAGTAAATCCAACAAAAATGCAACTAACGACTAGTGGTAAATCCAATGACTTTGGCTACACACACACACACAAAAAAAAAAAAAAAAATTACATGCAAGCAGCTTTACCTTACAACTAAGCATGTGTGTGATGTGATTGTACAAGATTCAGCCTCATTGAACTCATGCAGGCATGTAGGTAATAATCATTTTGTCATTTTACTTAGTGTGTTTCACATTATTGCTAGTGAGTTTTATTTAGAAGCTTATTAACCATCTAGAAGTCTCTTATTGGTAGTACATCTCCTATGAGTTTCTGGAAGTCATGGATCTTGAAGCCTTAGGATATAGAATAATTTTTTAAGCTATCCCAAACATGCCACTTTTGTGATAATTCTTATTCTAAACCTCGTTTTCTACCATTTCCACTTGGTCTAAAGCCTCACCCTAGGATTTTAGAGATTAATCTAGTTTCCTAAACAAACAATGATGGTTGGAATTCTAATTTCCTTGCACCCTTTGCTAGTAATGATGGATATGAAAGTATTAACCTTGATCTAGTTTTCTTCAAAGCATCTAATGATTCTAGCTATAATACTTCATGCTCTCCTACTAAAGATGTAGATTCCCCTATACTTGAAACAATTACCATATCTAAAGGTAAACAACTAATGAACACCTGAGTGCCATCTATGTTGCTTCATGGTTCTTCACAGAAGATTGTTGTATCCCTCAACACTATGGAATCCATTGATGATCCCACCATTAATGATCATATTGTTATCTTACATTTCCAAATTCATGTCTTATTTGCCACTACACTCTTCATATCTAGTATGAGGATGGTGATCTCCTTTAAGAACATGCTAGCTTTTATGCAACCTATTTCATTTTGGGAATGATGCCTATACATCTCTTAATAAAGGGAATGATGCCTAGACATCCCTTAAGAAATGCTCAATCCACGTGACAAACACCCCTTATGCAATGTATTCCATGTGGAAGGAATGTCTCCTAGACGTCGCTTAAGAGACGTATAGTCCACGTGGCAGATGTTCCGTAAGGAACATTCTACCTTGAATGCAACCTGCTTCATTTATGCATCATCCATGTTTGGTCCACATGACACATGCCACTTGAGAGACGTTTTTCACATGGAATGAAGGTCCCTTAAGAGACCGTTTTCATGTGGAATGAACATCCATTAAGTGATGTTTTTCAGATGGACTAGATGTCTCGTAATCAATGTTTAGTCCACATGACATATGTCCCTTAAGTGGTGTATTTCATGTGGAGAGAATGATGCATAAATGTATCTTAAGCGACATTACTTCCACATGATAGACGTCTCTTACACGATGTATGTCACATGGAAGGAATGTTTCCTAGATGTCGCTTAAGATACATTTATTCTGCATGACAGATGTTGCTTAAGAGACGTTTATAACGTGGAAGTAACATCATTTAGACATCACTTAAGCAATGTTAAGCATAGATGCCATTGTGAAAAACACATATGTTTGACTTTCATGACATCAAAAAAGCGACGTCATCCCAACGATGTATCACTAACATTGACCAGTTTTTCTTTCAAGGTTTGAGTGACACAAAATGACCTCGAACTAGTGTCGAATTAAGGGTCAATGTAGTAGTGACCAATGTGTAAGTAGGTATGAATTGTACCATTAAGATCAAATGAATACAATTAACTGATACATTTAGAAGCTAATTTTGTCCATGTTGTGGGTATGCAAATGTAACTTCTTGTTTTTTTAACAAAATTTCAATTAATAATAAAAAAGTCAAATATTTTTATAATAATATTGATTTGTATATTTTAATTATTGTGTTTGGATAAAATTATTGCATTAATGTGTTGTATAATTTAAACACATATACCAAGTGATTACACCTATGTTCATTGTAAAAATGTCAATCATCAATATATTTAATAAGCAACGTAACATTTTACAACATTGAACAATGCTAGAATAAGAAATTTATTTAATTACATATGAATAAGAGACCCTTCATTAGACAAATGGGATAACATAAAGGTCCACGATATTCAAAATGTTGATAAATAATTGTTGCACTTATTGGTAACACCTTTCCATCCAATTGGAGCAATATGTCCACATTAAACAACATGTTTGATTTTCACATACAAACATTCCAAAATTTACAATTTGTAACACTCAATTTCAATGCTCGCCATTCATTTGCCTAACTATTGTCGTTGCTCAAGTTGATTGCATGCCTCATTTCTTTATCGCTTGTGCAGGATATTGTACTTGGATTATTTTGAATGTTTTGGGGTGAAAACGCGAAAGTGGGTAACACTTCTGTGAGAATCGAGCGTCAAAGAGAGATAGCGGAAGCTATTCGGCCGAATAACCTAATTTATTCGGCCGAATAAATTAGGTTATTCAGCCAACTAATCTCTACGTTATTCGGCCGAATAACATTTAACGGTTCACCGTTATAAATAACGGAGACCTTGATTTGTGTGCAAGGTATTGTCGGACATGAAAAATGTCCGGCGTAAAAATATTTATTCGGCCGACTAATTATTCGGTCGAATACTTATTCGGCCGAATAATTACTCGACCAAATAATTATTCGATCGTATTATTTTTCTGCATAAAAGCTTGGACGCGGCCAGTCTTTGTCATTTTCTTTTGCAGTTTTTTGGACCCCGTTACTGGACCCATCCGCGTTTTTTGGTGTTCTGCCACCCCTCTCGGTAAACCATTCGCCACCTTTTCTTCTGTTGGTGTTCTGTAGGCCATTCGCCACCCCTCTTTGGAAGACCATTCGGAACCCCTTTCGCCACCCTGTTTTGTGCCACCCCTTTCGTCCCGTAGTTTCACACCACCCCTTTCGTGACCCCGTGCTGCTTGTCGTGAATTGGACAATCTCACGGAGTTGGACATCGTCCAATTTGCATGGTGTTTGGTCGTCGTGGAGTTGGACAGCGTCCAGTGTAGGTAATTTTCATTAATTTGTTTTTTTTTCTTTTTCTTTTTGTAAGTTTTGATATTCTAATGTTGGTTCATTGTTGGCAGGTTCTGTTTCATTTTTTCAGTGCTCGGCTTCCTTTTGCTTCCGTCGTTGTTGGTTCATTGTTCGGCTTCGATCTCTCGCGTTCGGTTTCCTCTTTGGCTTTCAGCATTGAAAAATAAACAGGTATGCTTTTTAATTAAAAATTAAAAATAGTTAGGCTATTTAATGAAAAATTATATATAGGATGTTGTTTCAATTTTTCAATTAATTTCTTAATTTTATTTACGGTTTTTTCAGCTACTCTGTCCATGTGGACAAAACACACACGAATCATTATTGATCGTTAGGAAACTCAAATTACAAGGAATAGACTCTTATCATGATTAGGAAAACAAAAGCAATATATTACTAACAAAGGAAAAAAGACTAGATAGATGTATCTTCAGAAATACCCATAACAAGAAACGATACACTTAGCTAGTGTACTCAACCCTGAAGAGAACCAAGAAAACAGCTTAGAATGGACTTTTTACTAATAAAACTAACCTGAACTATAGATTGATTTAAAAACACACTCTCTTACTGAAAAAAAATATATCACTATTCCTCTCACTAATTAAATCTCCTTCATAAAACTACTAGGAACAAAACACAATAACATCAACTAACGTACAAACACCTGTGCTTTTACTTACACAACCACTTTTACTAGGGGTTTTATTCAGACAATCCCACTCACTACTACTACAGATTTATAAAAACAATTTCCCTATTATAGAATAAGGATCTTAGAGTTTACTAGAACTACAACTACCTTAGGAATTACAAGTAACAACAACACAAAGGAATTATGTGGACATAGGTCATGAACTCTACTTATGCGTATTTTCATAACTAGTAATAAAGGAATACAAGGTATAGCTATGGTAAACATTGAGCTTATAACACTAATATTTATATTGGGTAATCTTAATTACATTGATTAATATGGATATACTTATCATCAATACTTACACCATTAGATCATAGCAACTTATACTATTGCGTAACTCTATACTACTATCTTAATTACGATTACTAAGCTATGTTAGTAACAAGTATAATAAAACACATATGTAAACTATGTTGAATTATGGAAAGATCACAATTAATGGTATCAGTTTCAATACAGTGACCATAACTATAATGATTAGACTAGTAAGCTTGTATATACTTAAACATCACACCTAGCCATGTAGTACTAATATGATGAATAAGGACAATGAGTTAAGCCCTTGTTTATTCATACACTAGTGTTATCCTTATAATGGCTTAAATGCAAGGTTCTTTTTTTATAACTGTAGAGATACTAGCCATAGAGATATACAGGTCATAGTAAGTATAAGCATATCCATGAACTCTGTCCACATGGATAGAGTTCATGGACTCTGTCCATGGACAGAGTCCATGAACTCTTAGTACTATTTAATGTTAGTTGTATATTGCCACAAGTAGCTAGATTGAGTTATTGTACTTGATATATTCCATTAATCATGATAGAAACTAACTTGAATAATAGGAATAACGACAATAAAAAAATAAAGGAGTTTGGTGGCTTATCCATATATTGAGTTGTAACGCTATTCTTATTTTAAGTTTAAACAACAATAGCTCTCTATAATCTTAAAAACCTAAATCTTAATTGGATTCTAAACCTGGCATACTTAGCTGAAATTAAAGAATCTGTGTGCACCTCTCCTTGTTAACGCATCTATTTAAACATTTTATCATTCTTAAACCCCACTCTAGGATCATCAGACCAAGTAACAAAAGTAATTCCGCAAACCATTAATATTATCCCGACTCAAATTTACACAATCCCGGATGTTTATATTGGTTCCCACCCCTCCAACTCTCCCCCATAAACTTATAAATGCTTTCTCCCCTTTAACTTATATAATATAACACTTTAACATGTTCATGAACAGAGTTCATGATTGTTCATGAACAAAGCATTGAAAAATAAATAGGTATGCTTTTTAACTACAAATTAAATATAGGTTTTCTCTAAAAATTAAATATAGCTATGTTGTTTAATTAAAAATTATATATAGGTATGTTGTTTTGCTTGTTCAATTTATTTCTCAATTTAATTTATGATAAACTGGGTTTTTTCAGTTGGTGAGTTTATGAGTTGGTGAGTTACTGATTACTTGACATAAAGAAGTGTAACATTCACTTAATATTTAACCATATTGGTTCAATTCATTTAAGACATCGAAAACAGTTGAAAGATTGGCACATTAATTTCTCATACATCCAACAATATTAGCTATACTCATTTTAAGAACTATTAGATGATATTAGGTATATCTAGGTCCTTATTAAAGAACTTAGTTTCTTTAGCAACTAGGTCTTAGAATTTGTGGAATTAACATGTAGAATTTGAATATGTTATGAGTTGATATTTGTGTAAGTGTAGATATCATATCAAATGGAAAGAGAGGAGTGTTCGAGGAAAAAGCGTAAGAGGTCATCACATTCTTCGGGAGTTGGTGTCCCAATTGATAATCGAAGGCTGTTGAATTCACCTCGGGATTCAAACTTATTGTACAGTTCACATTCATCTGATCATCGGCGAGGCGATAGGAGTATAGATGATTCCCCTTTATCTTTTGTAGGAGAGCATCGATCTCGACCTTCTGTAGGTATGAACATCAATATTTTAATACATGTATAAATTGTATTTTTGTGTGTACATAGTTTGTACATGTTTACACATATCTTTTTTTGTATTTGAAGCAAAGAGGGAGGAAGATCGAGCAAGGGAGACGGACATGGGTGCAGAGCAAAGTCCCCAAGAGACTCGTCATTCTACACAGGGTGACGAAGGTTGAGCCAGCACGCAATTTGTTGAACTAGCCGAGGGTTGTACACCCATAACAACTTATCCATCTGATTTACCTGAGGAGCTTCCATGGGAAAGTGGTCTTCCACAAACGACCCTTGAAAGTTGTAGATCTCACTATGACAGGTTGCAACGTGATCTTTCTTATTTGGATCTCCCTCCAGAGAACAAACAAAGTTTAGAGATGGTTTTGGGATCATTACAAAAATTCATTGAGGTATATGAGGATCTTGGACCAACAACAGATGATTTTGTTGACTTGATGCAAAGAAGAAAGGCCCAAGTGATGGGTCTAGATAAGTGGGTTGTTGTGAAGGAGAGAGTGACCAAAGAACAGGCCATGGGAATGTTTAACTTCAAAGAGGGCCTAAAACGAAAAGCATTGAAAGTGAAATATTTTAAGCACCCTCATCTTGCACATCATTTATATGATCGGTTCTTTGCAGCCTATGGTTGGTTGCCATGGAATGATGAGGTTTCTAATTATTTTGCCAGATTTTTTTATGCCAAGTTTTTTTTAAATATGAAGCCAGACTATACTGATATTCATTCCGACTTTTATGGAGTTGGAAAGGAGTGAATATACAATAGAAAAAATGCTCTTAGAGATCTCACCACTCTTCAACCTCCACCTCAGATATCTCACCCACCTAGGCTTGTGACTTACAAATCGGAGATGGAGCCCACATCACAACTTGGGACAACTTCAAGGCATGTTGTTGCTGAAGGTTTCACTTCGACATTTGTAGGAGTTGATGTGGGATTGAGTCGATAGAGGGCTCGAGCCACTATTCGGCAAAATTTTATTTACAAAACGAATGATGAGTTAGATGGAATGAGCATTGAAGATCTCAAGGCTTATGCTAAGGTTTGTTGTGATATAGCTTCGGATGTCATGTCCAATGACACATCAAGTTCAGGAGAGGTTTGTGTACTTTCAATCTATTTATTTATTTTATTCATTTTGAATTGAAATTTTTGTTACATTATATCTATGTATGATATTATGCTTGTTTTGATGTATAGTAATAAATACATTATGTAAATGTTTATTAGTTGCAGTTTTCTAGAATGTTGAATGAACATAATTTTCGAGTCTCCACTAGTGAAAATGTTGAAAATGTTGAAAATGTAGAAGAGCATCTTGGAAAGGTATATTTATTATTTACATAAATTTATATTTATGTTTGAAAGATATTTTGTCATTTTTTTTTATTTTTAATTTAACTATGTATCTTATTGTTAATTTGACTTATCCATGCAGGTTACATTAGATTCGAATTTTTTAGATGATTTTTCATCTCTTGTGAGCTAATGATTTTAATTTTTTTGTTTCGATTTTAAGTTAATTACTTAATTTTAGTTTTTTTTGCTTGCACTATGTTTTATTTATTAACAAAATTCAAATTTTAAAGAAGTGAACATATGGAAATTGGCGGTGAAGATATAGGTTTCTTGATGGATGTGGATATTGGCACCAAGGTAATTTTGTTCATAATTGAATTGTTCTCTGATATACAAGTTTAATATTTTAATTTTTTGAATTTAGTTTAAAATAGTTTAAATAATTTATGAGATTCATAAATTGTTTTTATACATGTTGCAGCTCGGGTCTCTTCGATCTCTTCGAGGCAAAGGGAAGACTCCAGTGGATGGGTCTCTTCGATCTATTCAAAGCAAAAGGAAGACTCCAGTGGAGGATAGTGGTGGACTTGCATTTAGAGAATTTGAGGTAATTTTGTTAATAATTGAATTGTTCTTTGATATAAGTTTAATATTTTAATGTTTGAATTTAGTTTAAAATTGTTTAAATAATTTATGATATTTATAATCTGTTTTTATACATGTTGCAGGTTGGGTCGAGTCCAAGGGAAGATCCTAGTGGAGGATAGTGGTGGACTTCCATTTAGAGAATGATTTATATTGCTCTTTTTTTGTTGATATATATTTTAGTTTTGGACATCAAGGAGCTATTTTTGGATTATACATATGTACATTGAACTCACATGTTCATGAATTTTTTGGGGGGATTATATACACGTACATTGAACTTACATATTTTGTGTGGTAAATGTTTAAAACATACATATTCTGTGTGGTAAATGTTTAGAATATGTTTTTGCATGTTTATGAATGTATGTATTATTAAATTTATGTATGTATGTAAATGTAAAATATTTTCAGTGTTGAGATGTAAATAATGATAGGAACGCTAGGAATGTTAGGGATGAATGTTAGGAAGTTTTGATAGGTGCAATCTAATGTCTAGAATGTTAAGAATGGATGTTAAGAATGGATGTTAAGAATAAATGTTAGGAAGTTTAGATAGAATAAGAAGTTTTGATAAGAATGTTAGGAAGTTTTGATAGGAATGTTAGGAATGTTAAGAATGAATGTTAGGTTCAAGTTAAGAATGAATATTATGAAGTTTTGATAGGAATGTTAGGAATGTTAAGAATGAATATTAGGTTCAAGTTAAGAATGAATGTTAGAAAGTTTTGATAGGAATGTTAGGAATGAATGTTAGATAGTTTTGATAGGTGCAATCTAATATTATGAATGTTTGTAATGTTAAGAATGAATGTTAGGAAGTTTTGATAAGATAGGAAGTTTTGATAGGAATGTTAGGAATGTTAAGAATGAATGTTATGAATGTTAAGAATAAATGTTATGAAGTTTTTATATGGATGCTAGGAATGTTAAGAATGAATGTTAGGTTCAAGTTAAGAATGAATGTTAAGAAGTTTTGATAGGAATGTTAGGAAGTTTTGATAGGTGCAATCTAATGTTATGAATGTTAGGAATGTTAAGAATGGATGTTAAGAATGGATGTTAAGAATGAATCTTAGAAATTCTTGATAGGAATGTTAAGAATGAATGTTAGGTTCAAGTTTTGATAAGAAACTGAGGAAGTTTTGATAGGAATGCTAGAAATGTTAGGAAGTTTTGATAGATGCAATATAATGTTATGAATGTTAAGAATGAATGTTTGATTGATATATAGGATCTTAGTTTCAACATAAAACTTGAATTTCACATAAATGATAAATGGAAATTTGTATAAATAATTCATACTTTCAATTTTTAACTAATGATTCCTATTTTCAATGTTCAGGTACATTTTGTTAGTTGGTGAACTATAGATGCTGTTGAAATCATGGCAAATGGGGATTTAATGATTTTTTGTTTTTTAATCATCAGTAAAGATTACAGGATTGTGAAGCTTATGCTAAATTAGAGCAATGATATTAGATAACAATTTGATGAATTTTCATCTGTTTGTTGTAAATAATCATTGTTCTAATTTAGCATAAGCTTCACAATCCTGCAATCCTTACTTGTGATTAAAAATCAAATGATCGTTATCTCCATTTGCCATGATTTCAGTTATGTGAACTTACACAAGTGATATTCTAAAAAAATCATGGATCATATTTATATGAATTGTTCAGCCCACCACAAAACTAGTAATGGATCAACCCATCTAATGGATCAAGAAAAATAATTTCTCATTTATTAAGTACATTAGAGAAGCATGAAATGGATCAGATGAATACAAAATCTTGCAGGTTTTTGGGTGATTCCTCACTTACATTATTTAGTCAAAAGTAAAGATTCGGGGCGGAATGTGGGGACAGCCACATCCATTATCTCATCCCTTAAGTGGTCTAATAGACATATGGGAACCCGAATAAAGTACTTTACACATACTTTAAGATGAAATTACACATTAAAGACAACATTTCATATAACTGAAATATAACATTTTTCAACTTCTTCCAACTTTTATTAAAGTTTTCATTATCAAATAATTTTCGAATTCATTTCAGCATGCTAAAATACAATCATTTAAACTCTTATTCTAGTTCTCATTCAAGATCATAGTCATAGTTCAAAGAAAAATATATATTGTACACAACATTTTATTGTACACAACATTTGACATGGAACAAAACATCAATCAATTCATTTTTGATATAGTTAAAAACATCGCAATGGAATGCCGTCCTCAATTATCCGTTCATGGTCATATTTGAACAGTTTCCATTTTTTAGTTTTTAATTGTTTTTTCGATGGAACTTGTACCAATTTTATTCGAGATGCATGTACTAAATGACTATATTGACAACATATAACATCAGGTTCATAATCCTGAAAGTAGACATAATTTTTAGTCATATGGATCTGCTGAAAAAAAATAGCTTTTTAAAATGATGGATCCTCTCTCGTATGTATATCCATTGTCATTGTAGTCCTCCAAGAACTTCATCTTTCCTTCAGTGCATTGCATCAAATGATATTTCACATTTTCGTTGTTGTCTAAAGGTGCAATCACAGCGAAAACATCTCCTGTCTAAATTACAATCGGCGTTAGGGTTTTTAAATCAATTAAATTGACTATACACATAAGGTGATGGACAAGAATGAACAATCAACAAAAAATTTGTAAGTTCAATACCTTCTCGAACAAGATCTGAAATTCTATCGCCATCAGATGATATTGCTATTTCTTCTGATTCTAATTCTTCTGCGCTTGCTAGTGGCATTTTTTCCATTGGATTAATCTCTGTGTGTTTCCAATGTTTTACGTAGTTGTTCGTTATGTTTTCACAAACTTCTGTAGATTCAACATTTTTAGTGCAAATATGACAAAAGTATGATTGCTTTCTACTGTCAAATGCAAACACGTTTTGGAAGGATTTTGTTTGAATAGAGTGAAAATATCTAGTCCCATGTATGGTGCTAAACTCGTATGGTATTGATCTATTAATATCTTGTACCCCAACACGCCAAAAAAACCTACACAATAAATGATAAATCACAAATGACAACTTTTGATGTTAGTGTACATATACTTAAATGTTAGTGTACATTTTTTTAAATTGACAATTAATATAAATTAAAAAAATCGTGTACATACCTACGCACATCTTTTGATTGTTGATTATAATCATGGATTAGATGTAATTTACACCATTAGACAACCTCTACAGCTGCATGAAATCGTGCAAAAGAATGGTTCATTTGCCATCTTCGAAGTGCTCTTTTTACGCATGCTCCTGCACCATCATGTTCACCTTTTCCATGTCCAGTTTCAAAGAAATCTCAGCAATGTTTAATGTTCAATGCCTTATGAAGTAGACATAACCAATAAAATGATCGTGAAGATTTAAATTGTCTCGCACATCCATCTGACCATATCTAATGTTCATTGAATTTAACTTCACATCTTTTTAGTGAATCATAAAAAATATTTTCAATACAATGCTGAACAAAATGTGTATCGTATGTACGATCATCGTTGATATAAAAGTGATATTCTTTAATCACATCTCGATTGTCATACGTGCTTTCAATGCCATCAACATCTTGTTGAGAATGTCTATATAGAACATGGACAAATATCGAAACTTGGTCAGAATGATAGTATTCACTTTGTATCTCATTTTGTGCAGCAAATGTGTAGTTTTCTACAAAATCAGCCACTAACAAAATTATTCCTGGTGGAAAAAATTTCACGAGACTGTTTGAATTGAAGGTCTTGCCATCGTGCTCTATGTGAATGCTTGGTGTATTTATGAATTTCACTTTCAAATTTCTTGAGAAAATCTGTCACACATATTTTATCTTCTCGCAAATCAATTCTTTTGGAATGTGCATCACTAGAACTTGTAGCATAATTGTTGTATTCATATCTTCTCCAATCAACGGTTACATTTGACATTTAACAGCAACTGATCATTATCGATAGGATATTTATTGTGGAATAAAACCAGATTTCCACAACGATGACAACGTTTTCCATTGACACATTTCTTATTATAGAATACTTCATCGTGATCTCTCTCACACAGAGTTTGAGATATGAATTCACGTATTGTGGACGGAGGTGGTGAATTTGTCCAAAGCATTTTACCAAATTCAAAAAACGTGTCGTAATATAATTGAAATTGCACATGATAACCACAACAACATGTGTCACATATAGTAATAGGTCTAACATACCATGGTTTTTATTGCACAAATGTAGTGATTGACACATTAATTCCACGATGATCTTCCTTGAATTTATTGAACAATTATACTTGTGTCATTTCCATTATATGTTTTGGACTACTTTCATATACATTTTGTGATACTCTTTGTCGTATCACATCCCTTGAATTTGGTGAAACTCGAGCATGTGCCAACCAATATTCCCGTACAATATCTTTAACGCCTGCTCCCATTCTATCTTTGTAAAACTGTCTACAAATAATTGCCCAGCAAGCAAGTTCATCATTTTCATATATTTGCATTCTGAATTTGCTATGTTTGTATAATGTCTTTCTTGAGGTTCCAACTGATTTTGCTAGTTGTGTTGTCAAACGATTTTGTCTAATACTAATTGAAACAATTGTTGTCTGAATTTCTCTACGTGCAGCACTGGTATCTTTCTTCCTGGATTTTTCAAAAAAAATTATTGTATCACCTATATTTTCTATCACATTATGTTTTTCGACTCTTTTGTCGCCTTGTGAATACCCAATAATGACGTAGCACCTTCTAACTTCTTGGACACTAATAAACATCTCAAAATTTATGCTTGTCCTGCTATTGAATAATCCTTCAGAACATCATCATAAAATTTTCTAGCACGATATCGTGCTACATGTGTGGGTATTTTTTCTCCATATTTGTTGCAATCAATGTCTTATAAAATTTCATCATCAATGGTGAAAGTACATATACATCAAGTTAAATTTAATTTAACATATATCCAAAAATACAATTCATTATAAAAAATGAATTTGGAAAATAGATGATATATACATACCAAGTCCAATTTATGGATATTGATCTTGAACTTGATCTTCAATATTGACTTCATCGACATTAGCATGTAAATCACTATTTGCATCTTCAACAATGGTCTCTTCAACTTCAATTTGTTCTTCTTGTACTATATTTTCATCAACATTATCATGTAAATCTGTATTTGTATCTTCAATCATTATCTCTTGCGTTTTTGTAAGCCTTGTTTTTTTGGCATGATATCTGAGTTTTTGTTTTTCTCTATTAACATCATCATCACGTTTACGATCACCTTTTTTTTACAGTTTCTCTTATTTCCCATGATTGTTTAATTTATATATGATAAATTAAATAATCATCACTTTATAATATAAAAAAATGAGATTTAAAAACAGTTACGGAATTTATAAACACATGAACTGAAATTTACTTCACCTTATCAAAATCTTGTAAGAGTCTTTTAAAGAAAAATTCCTTGGAAAGAAATTTCTTTTTTCTCTTAAAAAGAAATCTCCTTTGAAAAAAACCTTCTTGGAAAGAAATAAGAACTCATTGATAATAAATCTTATTTGAAAAAACCCATTGCAAAATAATAAGAATACCTTCTAAAGAAATCTTCTTTGTAAAAACCACTAAAAAATAAAAAAAAAATTAAAAAAAAAAACTTTTTTTAAAAAAATACCTAGGAATAAAAACCTTCTTTGAAAAAACCACTTAGAAAAATACTTTGGAAAAAAAAACTCATTGGCAAAAATATCTTGGAAAAAAATTTCTTTGGAAAAACCCTTGCAAAAAAATAATTCCTTTGCAAAATACGTTGGGAAAACAACTCTTTGAAAAAACCCCTTTCAAAGAAATAAGAAAGAAAAATACATCTCCTTTGCAAAAATACCTTGAAATAAAAACTTCTTTGTAAAAAATACCTTGGAAAAAAAACTCTTTAAATGCACCATTTGGAAAGAAACCTTCTTTGAAAAAACCACTTGGAAAAATACTTTGTAAAAAAAAACTCCATTGCAAAAATATCTATGAAAAAAAATACTTTGAAAAAACCTCTTGCAAAGAAACAACTTATTTGCAAAAATACATTGGAAAAAAAACTCTTTGCAAAGAAATGAGAATTGCAAAAATATCTTGGAAAAAAAACTCTTTTAAAAAACCGCTTGCAAAGAAATAACTCATTTGCAAAAATACCTTGAAAAAACAACTCTTTGAAAAAACCTCTTTCAAATAAATAAGAAGGTAAAATACAACTCATTTTCAAAAATACCTTGAAATAAAAACTCTTTAAATGCACCCCTTGTAAAAAAACCTTCTTTGAAAAACCCACTTGGAAAAATACTCTGTAAAAACAAACTATTTTGCAAAAATATTTTGGAAAAAAAAAATACTTTGAAAAACTCGTTGCAAAGAAATAACTTCTTTGCAAAAATACATTGGAAAAAAAAACTCTTTGAAAAAATCATTTGCAAAGAAATAAGAAGGAAAAATACCTTGGAATAAAAACCCCTTTGCAAAAATGCCTTAGAAAAAAACTCAGTTGAATGTACCCCTTAGAAAGAAATAAGAAAAAAAATACCTTGTAAAAAAAATTTATTTTACAAAATCTCCTTTGAAAACCCCTTCAAAAATATTTTGACCAGAAATATGTGAAAAACAAATGTGCGAAAATAATGAATCTATTTAGTTTTATTTATACAAGTATAGGGACGTAATTTTTTTTCCAGCCGACGAAAAAAAATTTGCGTTTGGTTTTTCGGTCGAACAACCTTTGTTATAAATAACGGTTCTGTTACGGAAAAAGGTTATTCGGTCGAATACTCTCTGAGACCTGAAAACTTCACGGTTCTGCACAGTTTTCAAGTTTCTCCATTTTTGGAAGGTAAAAACAATCTCTTGCACTACAAATCAACTGTCGGACTTGATACCATTAGTTTCATCATTGAATCTATTTTCCGTATGTATAGATTTTGTTGTGTATAGGTGAAATCTGATATTTTTTTATTTTTTTTTCTTAACATGTGTCAAGTTTGGTTTCATCTCTTTCAAAATGCGGTAAAATGAAAAATCCATAACTTTAAAAATATATCACCAAAAAAATTGAAAAAAATATGGTGGTGTTAATTGGGGTGTTTAATTCAAAAGGGTATTCGTAGATTTTTTAGTTGTGTAGTTAATTGAAAGAAAAGTGTCACACCACAAAACATGTTGAAAATCGACAAGGTTTCCCCATTGATCGAATTCAAAAAAAAAAAAATAGTATATAGCTCCATTGGTTACAAACTTATAGTCATGCATTAGTATATTGTGTGTAGATTGTCGTAGCATATTTTGTTTTTGCAAAAAACAATTTAACAATGATTTTACGTTCGCAACAAAACTTGACTATTTTGTAGTCCTTTCATTTTATAAGAACACACTGTCAAACATTTTCCAAATCGACATATCAAATCTCAAATAAAAAAATTGAAAAAATTATGAATAGAAAGCTAACATAATTCTCTAAAAGTTTTCTTTTTACTGAAAAGTGAAATTCTAAACAAAAATATCACTTTTGTTCACCCAAAGTTGAAAAACATGAAAAAATCAAATTTATTTTCTCACAAGACCCCCCAAAATAGACACCCATCTTCATGGATTCACCCAAATGTTGATTGGCTTGATTTTGATCCACTTAATTCCTGTCTTTGCAACATTTCCATAAATATTTTACACTATTTTCCACTCTTATTCTAAACAATATTCCGAACTCTTTCTTCAAGTTTTTTTCTCTACATGATACACATTATCTAATACACGTCATTGAAACCGACAAATAATTCAAATATATTACTCTTATATTAAATTTTAAAATAACTTACCATGTTCTCTTCTTTGGATGTGCTTCCCTCACCTTTGTTGATATAATTATTTTCCTTGATTTTCTATCATCCATCTTATATCAATAAAAGTATGCATATTGAAGTATACTAATTATGAAATATGTTTTACACATTAAGTAGATAATTTCATACTAAAATTGTTTTCGGTTAGGCAATGTGCATAATATAATAACACGTGTAGGTATTTGTATTACAGAATTATGTGTCAACGTTCTTATTACAGAAGTATAAACCGGTGCATAATTATTGTGCATTGTGTCTTGGTAAACTTGTCACACAATTTTTTAATAACAAACATCACCAAAATATCATGCTTAATATAGACTTTTACACCGATGTGTCATAATTGTATCATTGTGCACCACTGAAGTTAGAATTTTTTTCAAAAGGTCACACCAAATGTTACCCTTTACAAAAATACACATGGGCATTGTTACTATACAATGCACACTGGAACTACAAAAACATTATTAAAAAATATAATAGCAACGGGGTTTGAGATCCAATGTAATGAGTGTTCTCAATCCAAAAAAACCCCAAATCCAAATCCCCATATAAAAAATATACAAAGCCAATAAATACCCATTGCCTTAGAAACAAACCATTGTCAAATAGTAGAGAAAATAAACCCCCAATGTTAGAGTTTGCAACAACATAAACAAAAGAGAAACAATAAGAAAACCATGGTTTGTGGGGCTAAAGGTAACTCTAAAACCCTTTTGTTTTCTTGAAAATGCAATAAAAATATTGATAGGAATAAATACATCAAATATGGAATTTTTTTAATCAATTGAGGGTAAATTCAAGATGAATAAAATTAGGTTACATACATTAATTTTTTCCTTGGCATATTTATATGTGACCTATAGTGATCCCTTGCAAATTCGGATCTTCAAAAAATATGTCCACCCCAAAATCTTACCTAGGAAATCTCTCTTGCCAAAGTATCCCCTCTAACTTTTAGCAAAAGATTGGAATAGGGACCAAGTTTTTTTTATAAACTTACATTTACAAAATGAAATTTCCGCTCATTTTTTGACTTGATATTTCAGCCAATTAATGATAAACATGCTCACAACTTTTTTTTTAATTTGACCCATGTTACTCCTTATAGATTTATGTGCATTGGTGTGCTATGTTGATTTAAACATACTAAAAAAATATTTTACAATTAAAATAGAAGTGCAAACCTCTACACTTAGAACTTTGTAGAGGATTTTGTCGAGGTTTATTGTTGGTGTGTATCATAACTTAGAGTGCTTATGTGTTTAGGATATAAATATGAATTGGTGTGTTAAATGTAAACTAGGCACGGAGGTTACCTCCAAAACACTATTTGGAGTTAGAATGATACATGCATCCCAAACTTTCTTTTAAGAATGCAAACACATAAATTATATTAAACTACATACAATACATAGTGATTATTTGTGAACTCATAGGATAGGATGTTTTCCCTTTGTTATAGTATTGTCTCTCTTAATATCTCTTCCAAGATAATTAGTTCAATGCAACGAATAAATTAAACGTGGACGATATAATTGTTCAATCAAGTTACATATGTATATTATTCTTTGAAATATGCATACAACATGAGTGTGAAAGTTATCTTTTGAAGTTACCCGTGTGTCATTTAAACTTCCACGTGCATGGGAAATGTATCATTTGAAATTATACAAATGATGATTAAACTCGCACCATTTACTTAAATAAGGCTTTCAAAAGTTTGTTCGAAGTTATAATGTTACATGCTTCCCAAACTTTCTTTTGAGAATGTAGACACATATTGATTATGGTTTTGGCTCAAATGCAAAGGGATATGATAATATCAAATGGAAATTATTCACATTTCATCTCATTCCATATGAATCCAAGTTCATCAAGTTTCCCCTTGCCATTTACAGTAAGCCCAAATTTTATTTATACTCCGATTATATTATTAACGTTATGATGCCTTTGCATGTGCATTGAATAATTACGCATTGAATTTTTTGGGATCCTAGTATGGGTTTGAGTTCATATGCATTGGATATTCCACAAGTCCAAAAATGTCACAGGGTTTTATCAGGAGCAAGATATTGTATACAAATGGTAGACGAAATAAACAACCACTTTACCCTGTCAATTGTAACGTGTTATCTTCGAGCAAACATATTATGCCAATTGTACCTCAGTGATGTGAGCTAAATTAGTTCACACACCAACTATCCAAAGAATAGGTCAAATAAGTAAAATCAATAATGGAGTAAATGTAAATGAGTAAAAATGTGATTGATGATTTACAAATATAGAAGGCCCATATATATAATCGTTAAAATGGCACATAGTAACTCTTCATAAGAGTTGCGACCTAATTTATTATATATATATATATATATATATATATATATATATATATATATATTCATAACATTTCCTTTCTCTTCAGAAATGCTTTGTCCTCAAAGCATAATTTTTTAAAGACTTTGTCTCATGATCTTATAAGCTCATAAGTGTGATGCTCGATGAAACAAGGTGATATAATCTTCGAATACCTGAACTGATGTGTTGCATTTTCTGGAAACCAATCCACCCCAAATCTACTTTCATTTGAACCGTTTGATGATCAACTGTTGGGATAGAACTTCTCATTCTAGGATTCCATAGAAGTTTTTGATTTTGTCTTTGCTCTTTTTCAATGTTGTAGTTGGTTTGTTTGTAAGAAGAATATTGTTTATTTTCCTGTTGACTTTGTCATTGGTTGTAATGATTCTTGTGATTTAGATGAAGATAAGGCATCATAATATTTTGTAATTGTTCCTCAAAACCATATTGGCTTTATGTTTGTATCAATTTATCAGTTTGAACATTCTTCTGATTTTGAGCACCATTTGACTCTGTATGGGTTCCCCTTTTTGGTGTTTGAATTTGAGTGTTTGATGACTTGCCTATTGGGTTTGTCATCGTTTCCTTTTTAGCTAATGATCTCTTGCGACCTAATTCTTCTTGTAAGTATTTATTATCATGTTTTAGCCTTCTAATTTATGTAAGTAAGTCATGATTATGTCTCCTTAAACATAAGATTTCTTCCTTATAGTTTGACTTGTCAACTTCATCTTGATTGTCTTGATTTTTGTGCTCTCTTTATTTTAAGCTTTTTATTTGCTCTAACCATTCATGATTAAACTTTTGTAAGGAAGAGCTTTCTTCATCCTTGCATGGTAATTCTTTTTGAATATCTCGATTCTCCTCTTCTAAATTTTGATTGTGGTGTGCTTTATCCTTCACCTTCTTGATTTGAAGAAGTAATTTCTGACTATAATCTCCTAGACGAGAGATCTCTTCTTCTTTATCTACAATAACTTTGTCGAACTCTTTCTATATCTTCTGTATTGATTTCTAGTCTTCTTGTTAAATCACCTTCGAGATATCTTTGAGGTCTTCAGACGACACAACTTCTAAATTTGACTTCATTGTAACATCGTGAAATGTGATTTTCTTCTTTTTATAAGGAAATGAAAAAAAAAATTGTTCATATTCAAGATGAAATATCCTAAGGTTTCCATCTAGGGAGAGCCCAAAATGATGTCAACATATTTATCAAACATAGTGGTAACATTAAACCGATATGTGAATTTATAATCATCAATTGTTAGTTGTAAGTTTTAATCTCATATTCATTGCCATAAGTGATTTTATTTTCAATTATATTTAACTATAAAAGAACTAGTTGATTTGTGAAGTTGATGTTGATGTAATGTTCCTTGTTTCTAGTAGAAATACAGATGTTAACCTCCTTGTCTTGAATACTTCCCTTCAATGTTAATACTCCTCCGAAACATGATATTGGAAAACCATTATAAGAAAATCTTTCTTCCTTATTTTTAACAAGGTCCATTTTTTTATCTCTTTTTACTTCTTTTTGATAAATACTCTTGAAATAACTTAAATAAGCCCCTTTTTTTAAATGAGACTTAAAATATTATTTATAAAATAACCTTTTTTTTCTTATTTAACTTAAAAACTTCCTTGATATAAATTTCTTCTTTTTACTTGTTTCCCTTAATAACTATTAAACTCAAAAGAGAAGATTAGTTTAATATTAATCTTTTTTGTTTTTATTAAAGGGTTACTTAATATCCCCTTTTAGCTCTCGATATATATATTACACTTTGGAAAAAATACGTGTTGGTTTTATAAAACCATGTATTGGTTTTATTTATTTTTTGTCTTTTTCCTTTCAAATGTTTTCTTTCTTCTTTTTCTTTTTAACTTCTTTTCTTTTCTTTTCTTTTCTCCTATACCAATGATGTGAGCTAAATTAGTTCACACGCCAACTATCAAAGAATAGGTCAAATAAGTAAAATCCATAATGGAGTAAATGTAAATGAGTGAAAATGTGATTGATGATTTACAAATATACAAGGCCCATATATATAATCGTTAAAAGGGACTCTTCATAAGAGTTGTGACCTAATTTATTATTATTTTCATTTATGAAAATACATGTAGGAACATTCCATATGCTCCTTTTTTGAAAAATTAGAAAAAAAATCAATTATGTTTCATCCTAAATTAACCAACTTGTCACCTTCTATTGAATCAACTATGACTTCTAGTGAGCCAAAGTAAGATATCAATACTATACAAAACATCCCTACTAGGAGATCCAAAAAGTTGTATGAGTTGAGAACAAAAATGTCCAAGTACAAACCAAGGTTGATTCAATTGTTGTAGGGTAGCAATGACTTCTCTCTTCATGTACATCTACAAAGTACATACCAAACCTATTACAACCATGCTTTGTATGTCACTTGGCCATATTCCATACATATGCTTGACGTTGAGGATGGATTCTTCTTTTGTGGTAATAATCACATGATTGTAAAGTCTAAATAGATGTTTAAAATTTTAGGTTGTTTATCCTTTCACATGTATTTGTTCCTCCCAAACAGCCAAAAGCACTTATTCCCTTTTTTAGTTCTCTTTAAAGTCGGTTTCATTACTCGAATATTATAAAATACAAACATAGAATTTCCATGTATATTATGTGTTTTAATTATTATGCTTCTAGAAACTTTAACAATAAGAATATGTTATATATTGATGGTTGTCCATGTACTCGTGGGAACATTAAAGGGTTTATAAATTGTTATAGGTGCTCATTATTCAATGCAAATTGTTTATTTGAGGAACACTCCAATGACAAAGAGTTATTTATGAAAAGGAAGGCCTCCATATTTGTTGTTGTGCATGCAATATGTAATTAGTCTCCTTGTAACAATTTATTAATAAATTATAACTTTTATAAACCATCATTCATCAAAGACAACTTGCATTGGGGCTACATGTAAATAATGTAGTGCTTAATTTGACATTTGTTTTATAATTATTTGGTTGCATGTGTACTATTTGAAAAAATTCATGTTTCTACAAATTGTTTGGGATAATATTTGAACATACTAAATGCATTATGTTTGCTAATATCATTAATTTAATGCTTAATAAATTATCATTTTTAATATTTACTAAAAATTTAAATTAATTTGAGTTGCAAAAAGTTGTGTAAAACACACCATCATGCTTAAAAAATGAAGGCGCATTGTCCATAATGCGGAGTAATAATCAACACACCATAACCAGTGCTCGTAATTAAAACTTTACATGGAAATCAAGTGAATAAGTGTTTCTTTATCATTATCACTAATTAGTGTGCCACCTATACAAAGGCACCGACACTACTACAGTGCAACTTTTATGTTATGGTGCACCACTAACATGTCTATACATTTCAAAACTTATTGAAAATTTGAAAAAAAAATCATATCTAATCAGGTATAAAGTTTAACATTCTTAATGTTTGCATTCCTTTATCTTACTAATAAAAACAATACTATTGGTGATCTATTCAGGCCCCAAAGGACAATAATTCAGCCAAGAATTATATACTGGCAGGTGATTTTAACCTGGTATTATCTAGCAAAGAAAAAAGAGGAGGTATCATTCTAAGAGACCCCTTTGGGGAAAAAATGGAAGATATTCTAACCGATTGGAACTTGGTTGATATCAAACTAGCAAGGGGCAATTCACTTGGTCAAACAGGTGAATTATCCCTAGCGACATTGCTACAAGGCTAGATCAATTCCTAGTCCATAGTGATTTGCTTCTCTTCCATAGTGATGGTGTTTTTCGGAGCTGCTAATCTGATGGCGTTTCTTTGATCTTCTAATTTGATGTAGATTTATGATATTTTTGCATGCTTTGATATGGTTTTATTAATTGTAGAAGCAACTACTAATAATGTACTTACTTCCTTTTCTGATGAGCCTGTTTTTATTTGTTCTTTGGGAACCTTTTGATATTGAGATTCTAGAACATCTCGAGTTGCGACCACTGGTAGGATTATCATCTCTTCATTGGTCGCAACATCTTCTGGGTTTCGTTTTTCTACGTTATCATGATTAAGGTCATCTTCGACACCTTTTTTTTCATCATTGCATTCTTCTACAACTTCAATTCTCACATAATTGATGTTAACCTTGATTTTATTGACTTCATTGACATCTAAGACATCGATATTTTCTTTACAATTGATATTGACATTGTGATTGTTAATATCATCTTGATATTCCATATCCTTGTCTTCTACCTCTTTTGTTTCATTGTTATTGGCATTGACTTCCTTAACACATCCTTGCTCTGGAACTTTACTAGACAATTTTATAGATTTTTCAGCTGGCGTGTTAATGTGCCTTATTTCCCTACCTTGTAAGAAGCCACAACGAACTTCTGGTAGGCGTGCATACTTTTTACTAAGTATCTCATTTTGAGGTTTGTAGTTGGGATTCCTTTTCTTATCCCACTTGGTGTATGGTGGTATGGATCTTTTGTGAGGAGGGGCATAAGGAGACCTGACCGACGGACTCCTTATACCCCTCCTCACAAAATATCCATACCACCAGACACCAAGTGGGATAAGAAAAGGCATCCCAAATACAAACCTCAAAATGCGATACTTAGTAAAAAGTATGCACGCCTACCGGAAGTTTGTTGTGGATTCTTACAAGGTAGGGAAGTAAGCCACATTAACACGCTAGCTGAAAAATCTATAAAATTGTCTAGTAAAGCTCCAGAAAAAGGACGTGTTAAGGAACTCAATGACAAGAACAATGAAACAATAGAGGTAGAAGACAAGGATATGGAAGATCAAGATGATATTGACAATCACAATGTCAATATCAATTGTAAAGAAAATATCGATGTCGTAGAAGTCAATGAAGTCAATAAAATCAAAGTTAACATCAATTATGTGAGAATTGAAGTTGTAGAAGAATGCAATGATGAAAATAAAGGTGTCGAAGATGACCTTAATCATGATAACGTAGAAAAACGAAACCCAGAAGATGTTGCGACAAGTGAAGAGATGATCATCCTACCAGTGGTCGCAACTTGAGATGTTCTAGAATCTCAATATCAAAAGGTTCCCAGAGAACAAATAAAAACAAGATTGTCAGACAAGGAATTAAGTACATTATTAGTAGTTTCCGCTACAATTAAGAAAACCATATCAAATCATGCAAAAATATCATAAATCTACATCAAATTATAAGAGCAAAGAAACACCATCAGTGATGCAGGTGGGACAAGAAAAATCCAATCCAAACTGCAAACCCTAGGAATGGTTAGGTTCCTAATCTAGTAGAACCTCCAATCTTAGCTTACCCATCCAATTCTTTCCAAATATGCGGGCCTCACTTTCCAAAAATGCCTTCCGCAATTTCCTTCCTTCTGCAATTACCTTCCCGCAGCGACCTTTCCGCAATGACCTTGCGAAATCATCTTCCTTCCGCAATTGTGAGCGTTCTTTCCAACTTTCTTCCGCAATTGGCATCCACAATGTTCCTTCCGTAACTGCAACCTTTCGCAATTGCAGGTGGATATTCCGCAATTGACTTCCGCAAATTGTCTCCTGCAAAGCTCCGTCCGTAACTCCTTACAACCTTCGGATACACAAGTGTTCCTTCCACAGTTTCTATGGGCCATCGGATCCACGATCAAGAGTGTACTTGAACCTTTGTGCTAACTCTGCGTCTGCTCGGTCGTTAACTCCCGACCTCTTTCTCCTGCAGAATGTGATATGAATCGTCGATTACTTTGCGGCTTCTTTCCCGTCCATCGATCTACGATCAATGCGGAACATCCACTTTGGCTTTGCGTAGATCTATCTTCCTTGCATTTTCATTTTGTGAATCATTTCCTCATCGTTGATCTGTCTTCTCTCCTTTGATATGGACCATTCAACCTCTATTAAATGGACCGACTACAAACCTCTGTGTTTCTGCGTTGATTGATCAAAGAATCGATCAATCAACCTCATCGACTTTCACTGGACTTGATCTCCCCATCAAACCTACGCATCACCTCTACGAATTTGTATACACAGGGCATCGATCCTTTCAGTGATCGATGACCTAAGGGTTCTCAAATAATTATATCAAATTCCCTCTAAGTGTCGAAGACCTTCTGCGCTCATCCACAGAGACTTATCAATATGTCTACAAATGTTCAATTGTCAATCAATTCATGGATTAGCTACATACAGATTCAGTCAAACCTCCTCTGCCACATTCAATTATAAAAGCCCCAATTTCAAGTTAATGCATACCCACAGAGAGTTAAGCATTTACAGAGCTCGTCAATCACACAATTCATGGAATCTTACACACATAGAGAACTATTCTTTTATCACAAACAGGGATAATTTTAAGAACCCCCCCTAAATTTATATGTATAAAAAATGGGCGAATCTCCCCGATATATAGGAAAACTTGAAGGCGATTTTATCAATAATATAATATGTATATATAATTTTTTGGCGAATATTTCATTTCAATTATATAATGCTGTAAAATTTTGGCGAATCTTTTACTAAATTATAAGATATTGTAAAATCCTGGCCAATATTTCACTTAATTATAAAAAATTGTAAAAACTTGGCGAATCTTTCAATAATTTATAAAATATAGTAAAAATTTGGCGAATATTTTGCCAATAAAACTCAAGCTTTTGATTATGTACATTACTAAGGTAGTGGGACAGAAGAGCATACACCGAAGCTCAACTTTTGACTCTCTTGACTCCTAGACTCTCGAATGAACAAGTGTATGAATGAGGAGAGGATGGATTTATTTATACATTTCACAAGCAATATTTAACCACTCACAACTAGAAGGTGTCGAAAAAACACGATTGCACTAACTAGATTCACGGCAAGTAGGGACTGTACTTGTTATCTCATCCTTTAATGGTCCAATGGACATGTGGGGTCATGAATCTTGACAGGCCAACAAACTAATACAATTACGTGAATATCCTAGTAGCGGGCCACTTCCTTTATATAGAGAGATAGTTCTTGGACCAATTCCAAGCTTCCAACCAATATTCTCACCAAACTTTCTTCTGTTTGGTGTCGAATGGTAGGAGAGTTGCATATTTGTCAATGAATACTTAAAATGGCTCAATCCACACAAATTTTCCTTGGCAAGTGATAACTTCACCCATCATTGTTTTAAAACATCCCAACACTATAAAAGCATCCATAAATTGATAAATAACAAACCCATGCACTTCTAAATTCACCCAGTGATGAGAATAACACCCCATGCACTTCTAAATTCACCCAGTGATGAGAAAAACGCCCCAAACACTTCAATACTTGCCCCGGGAACTTCAAAATTCTCCCAAAGATGATAAAAATGCCCTAAGCACTTCCATATTTTCCCAGGAACTTCTAAATTCTCCCAAGGATGACAAAAACTCCCCATGCACTTCAATAGTTTCCCCAAGCGCTTCAAAATTCGAGTCACTTCAATACTTATCCCATGCACTTCAAGATTGACCCAATGATGATAGAAGCACACCATGCACTTCAATACTTGCCTCAGCCACTTCAAAATTCTCCCAACAATGATAAAAACACCCAGACACTTCAATATTTGCCCCAAGCACTTCAAAATCCCCCCCGCAAAGATAAAAACACTCCCATCCACTTCCATGATTTCCCAGGCACTTCATTACTTGCCCCGGACACTTCAAAATTCGTCCAATGATGATAAAGATGCCCTATGCACTTCAATAGTTTCCCTAGGCAAGGGAGAAAAATACCCAACAATGATATAATCACCTAGACAATCACACAAATGTCTCAATCCACACAAATTTGCCTTGGCAAGTGATAACTTTGCCCATCACTATTTTAAAACGTCCCAACACCATAAAAGCATTCATACATTGATCAATAACAACCCCAAACACTTCTAAATTCATGCAGTGAGGAGAAAAACGACCCATGCACTTCTAAATTCACCTGGTGATGAGAAAAGTGTCCCATGCACTTCTAAATTCACCCAGTGACGAGAAAAACACCCCAGGCACTACAATACTTGCCCCGGGCATGTAAAATTTTCTGAATGATGATCAAATTGCCCTAAGAACTTCAATATTTTCCCAAGTACTTGTAAATTCTCCCAAGGATGATAAAAACTCACCATGCACTTCAATATTTTCTCAAAGCACTTCAAAATTCCCCCGAGTCACTTCAATACTTGCCACATGCACTTCTAACTTGACCAATGATGATAGAAATGCCCCATGCACTTCAATACTTGCCTTGACCACTTCAAAATTCTCCAAATGATGATAAAAACACTCAGACACTTCAATATTTTCCCTAGACACTTCAATATTTTCCCCATGCACTTCATAATTCTCGCAGCGAAGATAAAAAATGCCCCCATCCACTTCTAAATTTACCCAATGATGAGAAAAATGCACCATGCACTTTTAAATCCACCCAATGATGAGAAAAACACCCCATGCACTTCTAAATCCACCTAGTGATGAGAAAAACACCCCATGCACTTCTAAATTCACCCAATGAGGAGAAAAATGCCCCAGGCACTTCAATACTTGCCCTGGGCACTTGCACTTCAAAATTATCCCAGAGAAGATAAAAATGCCCTAAGCACTTCAGTATTTTCCGAGGCACTTCAAAATTATCCCAAGGATGATAAAAACTCCCCAAGCACTTCAATATTTTCCCCAAGCACTTCAAAATCCCCCCAAGGCACTTCAATACTTGCCCCATGCACTTCTAAATTCACTCAGTGATTAGAAAAATGCCACGCGCACTTCAATACTTTCCTCGACCACTTCAAATTGTCCCAACGATGATAAAAACACCCATACACTTCAATATTTTCCCCAGGCATTTCAAAATTCACGCGGAGAAGATAAATAACGCCCCCATCCACTTCCATGTTTTCCCAGGCACTTCATTACTTTCCCTAGACACTTCAAAATTCATCTAATGACGATAAAGATGCCCTAGGCAAGAGAGAAAAACACCCAACAATGATATAATCACCCAAGCAATCACAAAAATGCCTCAATCCGCACAAATTTACCTCGGCAAGTGATAACTTTTCCCATCACTGTTTGAAAAAGTCCCAACACTATAGAAGCATCCATACATTGATAAACAACAACCGTAGGCACTTCTAAATTCACCTATTGATACGCCCCATACACTTCTAAATTCACCAAGTGACGAGAAAAATGCCCCATGCACTTCAATACTTGCCCCGGGCACTTCAAAATTCTCCGAAAGATGATAAAAACACCCTAAGCACTTCAATATTTTCCCAGGCACTTCAAAATTCTCCCAAGGATTATCAAAACTCCCCATGCACTTCAATATGTTCCCCAAGCACTTCAAAATTCCCTCAAGGCACTTCAATACTTGCCCCATGCACTTCTAAATTCACCCAGTGATGAGAAAAACGCCCCGCACACTTCAATACTTTCCTCAGCCACTTCAAAATTCCCCCAACGCTGATAAAAACACACATACACTTCAATATTTTCCCCAAGCACTTGAAAATTCTCACGGCAAAGATAAAAACGCCTCATCCACGTCCATGTTTGCCCATGCACTTCATTACTTGCCCTAGACACTTCATTATGTTCTGAAAGGATATAAAGACAACATTAACACAATGACCCAAACTTCCAAGCATTAACAACATGTAATATATATTTGCAAACACAATGACCCAAACTTCCAAGCATTAACAACACTTATTTATATACTTGCAAATATTTCAAATAAACTTATATTCACACCACTACTACTTAAAGGAATATTTTCAATGTTTATGAATCCTTCCCTTCATAATGGGATTCTTAACCATGTCAGATATTCCAAACATAACAACTCAATCAGTCTCATTCATATAGGTTTGGATCCATGACCCCCTCCTTAACCAAATCTCTAGGCTTGAAACCAAACATCAAAATATGATAGTGATTGAAGTCCCCTTCCATGTGATGTCAAATATCAAATCAAAATCAATGATTCAACATGAAATCAAACATTGATGCTACCAAGCTTTGGTAGACCACATTTACTATCCCACTCAACCATAGTTGTCTCCTAGTTGGAGATCTCCTGTTATGCTTCAAAGAACCACACTTCCACAATAGAACCACTAACCAATCCAAGTTCTGAGCATTCATAACTAATTCCCACTACCTTTTTCCCAAGCCTCTATGTAACTCTCTACTTCATTTCCCATGAGGAATTAAATCCTCCATATCCTTGTCTCTTCTCTCACCTTCAAATCACACCATCTGATATTTCCAACAATCTTGTTTTGAGTTTCCAAATTCCAACCACAAAACCATTAAACTTCCTTGCCAATATTGGTTAAAAGAGGAACCATATGATGCCATCTCCAACCTTCACACCAAATACTTTTGGACTATCAAATACTACATAGACTAATATTCAAACAAAAATATCAACTATGCATTTAATGTTTGCATCTCATTACCGTTGCAAGCACATCTTCGATGCCCATCATCCTGCATAGAGAAATATTTTCAAATGCTTATTTGTTTTTTCTACTAGAATTTGATGCACTCACCCTAAGGGGTATGATCGACATTCATACAGTGGTAGTGTTCTCATTTGCAGTGTAAACACCAATAATTATGATTTGATTTACCACAGGATGTTATACTACACAACCTTATCATTGATATCATCATAAACTTTGCTACCTTGACCACCATCTCCATGCACCACATGTTTGGGATCATCCATGGGAGCACACAACATCTCAACTTAACATCTAGACTGCTAAGCATGGTATATGTATACCTGTTCTCCACCAAACTAAATAAAACTTCCAAAACGAGATTAATTTCTCTTCTAAAGACATCTACAACCATATACCAGTTCACCACACAAAAACCAAAGGTGTCGTGAACAAGTCAGTTACAATTCAATTGTAGCTACCAATTAGTAATGCCACTGAAAAAGACTTTTCTTGTGCACCTAAGAAGAAAATTTTACAAATCCACCCTGTAGCACTAGCCTTAGTCCACTAGTAAGAAGGAAAGCCAAACAACAACACTGGTTCCTAGTTCCTACCAAAGTCCTCCAAAAAAGAACACCTCATTTATATTCGAAATAAACAGCTGCCAATGAATGATCCAATATTTTCAAATGTGGGAAGATCAAAAGCACCCTTGCTAGAAACAAAGGCTTTGTAATCAAATCATTGTCCCAAAGGTGGGGAAGGAGTGTGACTGCAAATTCTGGAAGCTGAGAAGTTCAACAAGTAAGAATATATACAAACCTAAAGGCCAATTAGCTCTGTGCCGCTATTCAAAGACCAATTCTCAGTTCTGGCTTTGTCTACAAATAATATTCTAAAAATTTCCCACGAGATTATTCAGATTCAAAATCAAAGATACATGGATCACTATGCACAATACAAGCCCTTTCAGTAAATTTGGCTTGTGAACCTTAAAAGATCATCTCTATGTCCTTTTTAGTCTATGGGCTAAGACATTGGAATTAATCACCAACAACCCCTCAAATGCTATCATTATTGTTGAATATGTATCCCTAGCCATCCTAGCAAATGAAATGCTTTATGCACCATGAAAGAATCTATGCCTTCATCAAATATCTTGAGAATCACATAAGTGAGACACTTCTTAACATCACCTACTTTGTCTCCTCAATTTGTGACATTCTCATAGAAGTTCTTCTCCAAATAGACAAAAAAACACATTGATCACAAGAAATGAGTTTATGCACTTCAAATAAACTATATGTTAAACAACCAAAACACACCTTGTCTGTCACATCCTCTTCAATTGGAGTACCCAACCACACAAAAAAGGAATGCAAACCCTTAACAATTTTTGGCTATGAAAATCCCAACACCATTCAACTGCATACATGTATTCAATTAATAATTGCAACAAAATAATCCAGCATAAACTAACATAAACAATGGTAATCCATGTCCATTTCACTCATAAACAAAACAATATACATAAAATGCATAATTATACAAAGAGAGAATAAATAATTTTTAACCAAAGGGATTTTAAGAAGCTAGCTACATATGAGCACTGTGCACAATACAAGCCCTTTCAGTAAATTTGGCTCTTGAACCTTAAAAGATCATCTCTAGACTCCAAAAAATGGACTAATACTCTGCTGTCTTCTAAATGGAGGAACACCTGCAAAACTATGTTAAGCATTGCCCTTTTCACTCAATACCTGTTTCTGCTTTTGTTTTCTTTTCAGGGGACTAGTTTGTAGTGCAACTAAAAAAATTGGAATTCTACATAGGTCTATGTGAAGTCCACATCATTCCATTGATTTTCTACAATCAAAACATCTCCTATGATTGCATCAAACTTATGTAGACCAAGTACACAATTGCTTCCTACCCAACACATGCTCTAAGGAGAACTGAAATATATGGCTTAGAGCTGTATCAACAGCTCTGGGTACAGACAGTAATCAACCAACAGAAACATACCTCGAATAAAGTTGTTCCTAAAATGGACCCGGGACTATGTAGAATGAATACGTTTTCTGTGAACCTCATAATTTTGTGGAGTATGATGTCTTTCGGTATCAAAAACCATCGTTATAAAGTCTAATGCAAAAGCCAGAAAATGAATACAACTAAGCTGTAAACAAGAATATAAATCCAATTTCAAAAAGAGCAATCAGTTGGCTGAGCATTAAATCATAACATAGCCATAACAATCTACGACTATTGGCACATATAGAAGCCTCTATACAAAGAAGAAAGGTGACCAAAGTATTATATCAGAATTCACTTATTGTAACTATCTAGGAAAAAGGATTGTTTCGAAAGGAAACATCAGGGGTACTTGAGTGGTCAAGACAACTACAAATTTGTTGTTGCATTCAGCTCGTTTGGTAACAATTTAGATTTCTGTGGAAACATTGTTGTAAAGTTTCCTTTGATGAGGTCCATCTCCCCTTTACTTTAGGGAATGTGAGGAATTTTAAGCAAGAGTTGGTTCTGCTCCTGAGAATTATTGTCAGTGCACTTCACTGTGATGTTTTGTCCATCCCTGTGGGTTCCCAGCATCATACACTGGCCTTTTTAACCTTTTGCAGACAAGAAATTTCTAGTCACCTTTGTTGTCTGCATGTTATAGCCACCTAGACTCCTGATGTACTTATTTTTTCCCTGAAGTAATATATGAAGCATTTCTCACAAAAAGAAAAGAAAAAGAAAAGCATGAAAAAAAGAAACCTTAGGGAAGGTAGTGTTGTTCCTTAAATAAGAGATGGAGTCCCCAAGATACATAAATTTGGTCTCTGGGTTAGTGATTGCATGACAACATGGAGGGGTTTTCTTAACTTGAATAAAGCAAATCCATTCTAAGGATCAACACTGTTTTTTGTGAAGGCAAAGGAAGATATTAGGATGCTTTAAAATCGGCAGATCCTTCACTACAAATATGGAACTCTATGAGCACAAATTTAACAGAGTTGGTCACTCAATGACATTAATTAAAACTTCTGTTTCAATTTCAATTTGTAGTTTTTAGGTGATGATCAAACTCAAATTGGGTTGTATAGGGACATTTAATGCCATTACGAGATTATCTAAAAAGAAAGGCAGAGAAGAATGTATCAGTCTTCAAAGAATTGTGATTTTCTCAATGACAGTGACACATTGAAAACTAACATGCATCCACCTAATGGAAGGGTGTTTTACTTGAGAGTAACGGACACTAAGGTTCCAATCTGATTGCAATGATATTAAATAGATTCCCAATTAGTACCTCTCTGGTTCATCATTAAAAAAATTGTCCTAACATAAGAAAAAATAAAGATACCCACCTGTAGCAGATGGAGCTGCCTTAAGGAAGGCATGTCTCAAACCTGTAATATGTGGCAGAGCACCTTTTTGAGTTCGAGCCTAAAAATGCTGGATGTTATGTGCTGCTGGCAAACATCTATGCTGCGGCTGACAGATGGGAAGATGTAGCAAGGGTGAGAACAATGATGAAAGACAGAGGGGTAAAAAAGACTCCAGGTTGCAGCCGTATTGAGGTAAATAATAATTAATAAGGTTCAAGCATTTGTCATGGGAGACACATCACACCCTCAAACAGAGGAAATTTATAAAATGCTGGAGACTTTGGAAGGGAAGATGGAGGCAGCAGGGTATGTTCCAGAAGCTGGCCATTGCTTTTGGGCTAATAAGCACAAGCCCTGGGACCCCACTTTGGATTACAAAAAACCTGCGTATTTGTGGTGACTGCCACAGTGCTACCAAGCTCATTTCCAAGATTACTATGCGAGAAATTTACATGAGAGATGCAAACCGTTTCCATTATTTCAAGGATGGAATGTGCTCTTGCAAGGATTACTGGTGATTCTGGTTTGAATGCACTAGCAACATAAGCCCATGATTGAGGACAAACACCTCAGAGTTCTCCTCATATGTTGTTTTACTGTTACATTGTGCAGTAACTTATTCATCGAAGATCTTGTTTGCATTAATTAGGCTTGGGACTTTTTTCTATGATGTAATGGTGTAAATTCAACAAGCCTCTGTTTGTGTGCATGTGTACATAGTAAATACACATGCAAGTCTGTCTGTCTGTCTGCCAAACATCTATGCTGTAGCTGGCCAGTAGCACTATTTAGCAAAAGCAACAGGGTTAAAAGAGACACCAGGATATAGCCCAATTAAGGTAAATAATGAAGTTCAAGAATTCATTTTGGGGGGTAGATCTCGCCTTTGATCAAGGAAAAATTATGAAATGCTGTAGACCTTTAGGTTCTATGGCTGACACTGCTGCATGATGTGGAGGATGAGACCAAGACAGAGACGCTTTCTACTTTACTGAGAAGGGCCATTGATTTTTGAGCTTATAAAGAAAGCCCTGATAAGTCATTTGGATTACAAGCTATCTTTGTGTCTGTGGCAACTGCCATAGTGCTTCTACAAGATTATGATTATGATAAACTCACTGTTACAAAAAATGGTTCCTTTGGGGATTTGGAAACTTATCTCTTTCTGAAACTGCCCCCCAGAACCTCTTTGTCCTGAAAAGGAAAACTTCTGGGAGACACTTCTGGGGCTGCTGCCTAGGCATGTCACGCTGCCAGCCCCATTTTTTTGTTCTGTTTTTTTTGGTGGGTTTTTATGGAAACCAATACATCCAAGAGGAAACCAATGTATCTCCATTCTACCAGAGAATGGAAAAATAAAATAGGAATAAATAATGGAAACTATTTCAGAAAATTTCTGGATTAAGAAAGGTTGGCCAAAAGCCAAAGCCTTGCTGTGGCTAGCTGCTAGAGGGAATATTCTTTCCCAAGACCAACTGGAGAGGTTTTGAAGACCCCACAAGGCGTGTCTTATGCAAGGAGCTGGAGGAAAATGCAAATCACTTACAAATCAGCTTTTATTTTTGCTAGCAACTGAGAGCAACTGTTGAACTTGGGCTCTGATGCTATTAGATAATTTGACCAATCTGTGATTCTGTACTACCGAAGTTTAGATCTAGATTGAGGTTAATTGCAGGTTTGGCATAGCAGACTGTACCCTGATAACAGTGTTCTGGGTCAAAAGGACACCTTGAAGCTGGACCTCCCAAGCTTCTCAAACACTTGATCTCTTTCTCAACACCTAACCTTCAGGTGCACTATGTTGTTTAGTATGTCAAAGCAGGTTCAAACTTGTTATATTAGTACCTAATTTAAAATCATGCTAAAGACCCTCCTTTGGCATTCTCTGTTCTAACTAGAATCGTCACCAAATTTAAAATCATGCTGAGCACACTCCAATCCATGAAGTTTTATTATGTCAAAGTGATCCTTCAAATCAGAAGTAGATCTCATGGTTAATTTAGGAGTCTTGGAACCATACAAAGGAATTATCATACGAAATGAAGGAGAAGAGAAATCCTAAAATAGTGCTTTCCCATGAATGATCAAATTAAAAATTGGTCCGGGGGAGTTGAATGATGCCATTAATTGGGGTGACTGCCTAGCAGCCCACTTTCTTTTCATAAAAAATACCAATATGTACATTATTGTCTGTATTAATAGTTAAGGGAAGCATTTTATCCCCCAAAAATTACCCTCTCATCTTATGCAACAACTAGCACTGCCATCAATTGCACCTGATCAAATGAATTTGGTCTGTTCAGATCAATTAGACAAGGTTGTTTGCTAGCTCCTACTTTGTATGGTCTTAGTATATTCTCTAGGCTACCCAATTGCAAGGTAGCACAGGGCAGACTAAATGAGATTCCTACCAACTGGAAACTGCCAACAACTGATCAATGGACACTTTGTTAATAGATACTTCTTAACATGGCCCACATGGTGTAGAATAGACAGTGAATGGGTGTACTGTTAAGGCACTCCTTGCGTAAGGTAACCGGTTCGAAACTCCATGGGTATGAGCCTTACCAAAAAAAAATAGATACTTCTTAACATTGGCAGTGAAGTGAGAAACTCTAAAAGAACCGAGAAGGGAGAAACTCTAAGAGAACCCCTGAATTCAATAGAAATTCTTAACAAGATTTCCAGCACCAAAATCAATGGAAAAAAGCTATAGCATTACAGACAAAGCTAGTTGAAGAATCTTGATTAACTGTCTACCTTTCAAGTTTCAATAGTCTTGGATTGAGCCAAAGCATATAACCTTCGCAGTTCCTTTGGCATCATGACATCATTTTCTGGCCTATGGCAATACGTGGTCCAAAGGATTGAGAAGATAATTCATATTAAACCATGAATGATGAATCTGATTTTATTAGCTGCTAAATTCAAAACTATACGAAATTGTTAGTAGCTATGCATGTTTATTGCTCAATGTGCTGATGGAACAGAATCATCCCTACAATCAACTCAATTGCTTAATACTCTTCTATGGGCCAGAGTTGAGCGTAAATGGGATTTAATTATTTCATTGGGTTGAATGGGGGACTCATTGTTTCAACAAAGGATGAATGGCCTCAACATTATTAATGTCAAGATTTAGGGTGTAGCACTTTATGCCAAGTGGATTATCAAAGCCCTAGAGGGAAATCAAGCAGGGAAAGTGCTAATTAGAAGCAATGTTATGGAAGGAATGCCACAGGGCAAGCTGGCATCAAAAGGCCTATAATTCCATGATCTTTTAGTTACACCAATGCCTATCATAGTTTGAGGATCCTTTGTATTCCAAAGCAATCAGAAGACCCAGGAGACCTGCAATGGGTATATTGTGCCTTAATGCGTTAAGTCTTGGTATTCAAACTATAAAGGACCTATATGATACTGCGAAGAGGGAATGTCTTCTGAAGGACATTGAGCAAAAATTTAAGCTCTTTAATATTGTGATATGATTTTCATAGAAAAAGTAAAGGAGAATGTACTCAACAACCTAGGCTTAAAGCTTGGTGTAACTCAAGCAGTCAAATTTTGGAAGGAATGGACCTGAACTTTTAAGCCTTTCTCAAGCTTCCCCCATTTGATACTTATAGATGCTTATCAAATAAACTTTCATAGAAAACAAGCTTAAAAGATATTGGAGACTAGGCTCAAAGTAGTCGACATGATGGTTCTGCTTAAGTAAAATATTGAATGCATTTGCAGATTCAAAGAAGGGTTTCTTTACACGTTATTTGATTCACAAGACCTAGTAACAGGCCCTCCAACTAGATAAGATGGGCATAACCCTCATGTCCCCTTTGTACCTGAGAAGAGTAATTTCTGAACTTGTTTTAGAACCACCTGCATGCTAGGGCACTTTGGAAATGGATATCAAATTTTACAGATCCATACTGCATGCTACCATCATCTAGGAGTTGTTGGTGGATTGATCAATAATTTTGAGTTTCAATTTATATGGCAGTATTTCAGAATTGAAACACTCTATTTGGAAGGAATCAAACTATGTCATTGTAGCTAAATTGACTACTTGACACTTGTCCATTATATTGTACTTTTTACATCCAAAACTAAGCTGAAAAGGTGGCAAAAAAATTAGACCACTCAAGGAATTTTTAATAGGTCGTTGAGGTCATGCACCATGCACAGCTAGTGAGGTCCCTCTAGATGAGGGGGCCTTTGAAAGTGGGCAACTTATTTGCAGTTTCTCTTGTTAAAGGTAGATGAGGCATTCTGCTACTCCAAATTCCTTTAGGGTTGAGCTAGGCCAAAAGAGGGATGGCACCAACCTCCACCGCATTTCAACAAGTGCCTAACTTTAAATGTGGCTATGTCAGAGATTGAGAAATTAGAGGATGTTGATTTAAGAGTGGCTGAGGCACAACAATATAAGAGCTACTAGCCAAGGATGGATGGGGTGACACTGACAAGCATCAACAAGATCTGCTGACAAGTGATTCAGCAACCTCTGCTCCTCCATGGATCCGTTGTTCCATGCATCCACTGCCACCAGTTTTCTGTATTGTTCTGTATTGTGTACTCTCTGGCAGGCTTAAAGGTCGTTAATTTTGACTTTCAAACAATTGCTTTCAGGAAATTTGAGGACATGTGAAATAGTAGTGCCAATTTTATTCTTCAATTGTTCATGATCGGCACAATTTTGTAATTATCTCTACCCTAACAGGTATATGTGGCTAGTATGCTTGAGGATTGCCTTTTCTGCAGTTCTGCTCATTGCACTCCAGGTGGAAGAGATGTGTCGCATCCATGAGTGGGTAACTAGAATGAAAAAAAGTTGAGGTCCAACGTCTAATGTAAAAGAGAAAATAGAAACAAACCAACCATTCGTTAATTTACACCATAAAAAAAAAACTTGCTAAAATAGATCCATCTCAAATATATGGGATTACCCCTCGCTGAATTCCTGTTCCATTATTTTTTTAACTATAATGGCAATGAGCACATTCATGCTCCCCTTCAGACATGGAATTATAAAAGAATGCTTATGTACAAAACTGTTCATAGAATATTATCAAGTCTTAAGAGGACAAACAGATCACTCTTCACAGCCCTCCTATGATGGCTAATAAACATTATAATAAATGCAACATCCCTGCTATCCAGACATCTAGTTCTATGAAATCGAAAACAAAACTAACCTCTTAGCCTCAGTGAAGACTGTAAACCCCAAGAAGCTTTGAACAACTGCAAAAGCCACTGTCAAAAACTCCAGCTTTGCCGAATGCAGAGATCTAATGATTTTTCTTGTGGTTTTTACTGGCTCTTGCCCCCCTTATATAGAGACTTCGACATGCTGGAACCTTCATCTCATTTATGGAGTATGGACCAATTCAAGGTTAAAATAATCTTTACCCAACAAAATTTGGTGGTTGAAACCTCAATTCAAACCCCCATTAACCAAAATCGACGGGAGTTGGGGCGATTCAAAATTTTGAAATGAGATTTTCATAAAAACCTCAACGCCGGGCCACCATTGCCGAAAACGTGGGGCGAGCCAGCTGCTCATGGGCGTCATCATGGGTGAAGTTCGAAGTTCGAACCATTCAACCAAATACCAAGTTACCATTACCAATTTACCAATCGCGGCCTCGGCCCTCCATTAGAAATTTAGACCATTACCCAAATAATAAATTACTGGGCCGCTGGCTGGGCAAACCAACTGTTCGCGGCCTCCATTACCAGAAAATGGTGGGCGAACCAACTGTAGGCGGCCTCCATTACCCTAAATGGTGGGCGAACCAGCTCTTCCAAGCCTCCATTACCCGAAATTCTGGGCGAATTCACCATTTCGGGATTCTTTTACTTGGCTATATTGATTTTTCCAATTTCGTGACCATGGCTATTCGATTTCCTTTGACTATGGGTTAAATAAATATGGGGCTAATATGTTAAATTTAAAAAAACTCATTTCATATTGAAAATTCGCCCAGGGTTTCTTGGTAACCCCTATAATTTCGCCCATGGGCTATAATTCGCCCCTAAAATTTTCCTTGATCACAAATACAGACATGGATACATATATGCACAATTATCCTTCTTCATTCACACATAAGAAACCTTATACAAGTAGGATCACTTCCCCTAGCCTAATTTACATTGTTTTGGCCACTCTTTCCAGATTTACATTGTTTGGATACCCTTTTCATGCCTGGTAGGCTCATACATTTATACAGAAGGATCATGAAACCAATTCTAGTTCAGATCCATAAACCTCTCAACAATCTCCTACATTTTATAAACTGTTATCTAAATTTAGCAACACTCTTATCATATCTCTATGACTCCACCAAAACAACCATCGAATGCTCCCACTATTCGTGTACTTGGTTGCATGACTCACAATTTGATTCAATGACTCACCTAAATGACTCATCACACACCTAATGACTCGTCACCTATCTAGAATCACACTTAAAACATAGGATTTGTACAATATTTCATCAAAGAACCATTAATTCATAAATTGAAGACCCCTTCTAGGTCTGATCAAGAGTACAAGGGTTTAAAGGCAAGATGCTCCTGCATCAATCAGATTAGCAGCTCCGAAAAATATTCCACATAGTTGTTATGTGTTTATCTACAGAATCATAAGCATGAGAAGATTTGAATGGAAATGCGACCAATTATTTCAAGAACTGCTCAACCGTGGCACCATTATTCATGGCAAGAATTCCAGTTGCAGCACGCTCATAGAAGATTCGTGGTCGAATCTTTTCAGAGCGGTATGACTTGTAATATACCTAAAATAGTATATTACTATTATTAATATTATTAGTTTACAATTAGGTTAATTAGTATTAATAGGCCAAAGGTCACCTCCTTAAGGTGCAACCGTTCATTAAGTCAGCATGCATATATAATGTTGACAAGTCAATGTAATATTCAATTCAATCAATTCAATAATAAAAATATATATCTTATCAAATAAGATAATCATATAAGGTTGTTACTTTACATTATATCCTCATGTATTCTCCCTTTGGTGATTTATGACCATGAGCCTATTAATCCTTCTCAAAAATTTGGGCCTATTCCTTTCCAATTTTATCCCTTATGGCTTCAAGATCCCCAATCCATGGAGATTATTTTTGTAGTTTGGAAGTAATGAATTTTTGGATATCCTTCTTACATCTAGGAACAAAAGCTTAAATTGTTGCATTTCCTACGAACACACCACCACTTAAAACATTATGGGAACAATAACCTCCCATATTCTCTCTTTTAAAATTATTGTTGTTGTAGCATCCAAGCTTTGCTCTTTATTTTCTTGAGCCTACTGCTCCACGGGGTCATGCTACTCCACTTCCTTCACATATACCAACACTAAACTTAACATCTTGTTTAGTAGGTTTTTTTATCCCATCATGTATATCTCTTCTATTAAACTGCCATGGCCTCCCCAACAAAATGTGACAAGCATCCATGGGTAACACATCAAATAGAATTTTATCACTATAATCCCCAATATTAGAATTAATCAAGCACTACTCCCTTAAAGTGACCCTATGCCCATTTGTAACCATGACACTCAACATGCTTCTAGATGAGGTGTACACTTCAATTTCAATTTTTGAACTACTTCACAAGACACCAAACTTATTGAATCACCAATAATGAAATTCCAACAATTAGATTATATCTTACACTTCATTCTAAATAGCGTCTTCCTCTGTTCTAGTTCTTTCTCAACCTCTTTCTTAGGTTGCAGCAATACTTTCCTCATCATCAAATTTTCTCCCTGGCCTGCCCTCAATTCCACAACGGCAGAAAAACAAAGCAACTCCAATTTGTAAGTCTTTGTATCATAAATCCATCACGCATAATACACTACGATAATAAAACGCAATTTACTTATGTTGAATTCAACCACAACGTAACTTTGCAAATTTTATTAATTAGATTAATCAATCTCTTGGGCCTCATTTACATTTAGCGGAGCTATGATTTGAATTTTTCCATGCTCTTACTTATCCACAAACTTCTCCTACAAGAACTAAAAGTGAGATCTCCCTTGCAGGCCATCAATTTATGAAATTGTTGGAGAATATCAAGTAATTCATGTTATTGGAATGAATCACTTGAGTGCCAATTTGATTGGTCTTCAAGGCAATTAAAATTATTGTAGTTATATTGTTTCATATTCCCCATAATTATGTTAGCGGCATTAATTATTCACTTTTACACCATAATTTTTACTACTAAATTTTGGATGAATTATTTAACTTTTTGAGCGTGTTATCCACTGCTTTATTATCAAAATAATGTTTGGATTCCCTACTCTTGAAGGGAAAGAAGTTCTTTACGAGCACATCATGCCACTAGAGGCACGATGGGAAGAACAATTCCCAAATCTGGACCAAAATATGGTTGGTTGCTATAAAATGATATGGACTAAATTATAATTGTTATCTCTTCTTTGGTCGAGCATTTCTTCCACAAGTTCTTTCATGGCCAAAACCATGAGAGGTTTTCTCTTCTTCCATAGATATGTTATAACAGTTTCTATAGCAACAATTGTAGTATCACTTGTACCAACATAAAATATTTGAAATATCATGTAGGCAACACCTCAACAACTAAAAATGAATAAGATGTGTAAGATAGTTTTCTATGCTAGAGATGCTCCTACATCACACTTGCATTAGATCATTTATGTCACAAGTATCATCAACCATTGACCAGTCTTACTTCATGTTCTCAATTTTCATTGTTAGTATCTCCTGCTTGTTTTAACTTAATTGTTTAAGTGATTCTTTCAATTTATCATTCATATCCATTTTCTTGTGAAGAGCAACTCAATCATTTTAATCATGTAATGAGTCATGTGGTTCTTTAATTATTTAAGTGGCATTTTGCAAACACGTTGCTCCTTTACCCATTTTAGATTTACAATTGTGCCATGCTTGCTTGTACTCACTTTTTTTTGTCATGGTCACCTGCACTTGTCTCCAACTTAGGGTGTCAAGTACTACCAATCATGCACCCCAGAGCATTCTTCCTCTTGAATGTGATTATAATGAGTTGACCCTCTGAATGCAAGGCATATATTTAATTTGAGAAAGCAACTATTTCTCAATGACTTGAAACTTTCTATGTGAGGTCTTCTTATTCAATTTCAAGTAGGTCCTTTGTACAATTTAATGAATCAACATTATCCTTCAATGATTCAATTTGTAAAATTCAATAACTCAACCAATTGTTGATTCAAAGAGATGTTGTTCTTGATGAATTTACAATTTCCCACTTAGTGTCAAACGGGGAAAATTTTAAGGATCCATACTTATTTAAAAATGTAAAAACCTTGGCGAATATTACCAATTCTTAAAATGTCAACTATAAAATATTTGACGATATTTTGCTAAAAATATTTCGATTTCTAAGGATTTTAAATAGTGTATATAATAATTTGGCGATTTTTAGAGTGAAAAAAATTTACCCCATCAAAATTGGGCAAAACAAGGCTTCAAAAAATGCAAATTGGCAAAAACAAATTTTGGAAAAAAAACATGGAAAATAGCCCATGGGCTAAATTTGGCCCCTAAAATTTTTCTTGGTGTCAAATATTTCAAAATGACACATAGTCGTTTACCAATTTACAAAGATAATAAGTTTAAGATAGCTTCAAAACACTTAATTATTGCAATCACAATTTTTGTACTTACTTTACTTAACAAATTAAATACAAGTGTTAAACACTAACACAAAACATCATTAAATATATAAAGAAAAATCATCCACCACTACACGAGCATAAAGTGTTCATTAGATTCTCTTATTCTAATTTAGGAATAGGTATAATACACATCCACCACCACACCAAAAAAATTGTTATTAATTTTACATACTTAAAATGTTAATTTTTTTTACATACAAAAATAATCAATGACAAAAAAATATTTGCCATTAACTAACCTCCTTTTATTAACTTCGCTAATATAAAAACTTTTACCAAATAAAAACATATAAAACTTTGTGGATTCTATCATAAACACTTTAATCTCCACCTCTATTGTGGGCAAGAGTAAGTAGCTCATTTAGTGAGTGAAGGAAGCTCAGGCATTTCAGAAAGTGCAAAGTGGGGTTCAATGCTCCCGCATTACAATATATTCTGAAAAAATAAAAATAAAAAAATCTCCACCTCATTGTATAAACTTTGGTGACTTTGGTGTTGTGGATTATTTTACCAATTACCAGCTTTAATATTATAAAGTCGCATGACAACTCTTTTTAAAATATATGACATAGTACATTTTACAAACTTTGACAAAGATTTATGCCTCTCCGAATCTCGGGTCATGGAAAATTTTAAAAAAAAATCCTTGCCCTTATAAAATAGAATGAGAACCACATCCTTAGCAAGCACCCATAAGAATTGGTAATGTCTAAATGAGGTAATTTGATTGCCCTTTGTAATCAAAGAGATTACTACACTCGATAGAATAACATTTAGTACGTTTGAAGTATGGCATTATGCATTAAGTTATCTCATTATAAAATAGCATTGAGCATATGATATATACTTAAGGAAAAAAAATTATAGTAATTATCTTTAAATACTTAAAGGAAAAAAAATTATAGTAATTATCTTTATATTACTTTTAATGAAAAGAGCAATCTAGGATTTTTAATTATTTTTTATGTGTATTCATTTTGTAATTATAATTAAGGAGTTTACAAGTTATGGGATTTATAATCTATGCTCAATTTCACATTTGTTACTTATATGGATCAAAATAATTGCATCAACAAGTTTACAAGATGTTGTCAATAATTTCATATTTAGTAGATCAATATGTTGGTTTGTTCACATAAATTGATATCTCAAGGTGCGCATCACAAGTGTTGAATTTATCTAATATATGTTTTGTTTAAAAAATATCAAAAACAAAAGTAAACAACAATAATAATAGAATAAGAGATTTATGGCGATGGTAGCTTCAATATTTTACTATTACTTAAAAAAAAAATGTTTTATCTCTTGTGATACAATGCCATGAGTCACTTCCCTTTTATACAATACATAAGAGGCTTCCAAAAGAAACAGAAAAACACTAGAAGGTTCTAGAAATTTTTTCCTTGGGGCTCCGCTCTCTAATGGGTGAAATCGCGAACCTGGAAAACACTTTTGTGACAAACGGAGTGAAAAAAATAGAGCGCGAGCGGATGATCACGCGAAAATAATTCAACCTCAAACTCTAGGCCGAGAGTTTTGAGATTTCAAACTCTTGCCCGAGAGTTTAAAAAAAACTCTAGGTCGAGAGTTTGAACCAATCGCCGCGCTGTATTTTTAAAAAAAACTCTAGGATGAGAGTTTGAACTAAACTCTCGGTTGAGAGTTTGAAAGATATTTTTTCGCCCGAGAGTTTATGGTCAACAAACCTACGAAAATATATGGCATCTTTCCGGAACCTGCAACTTCAGCAAGCCCGAACCCCTGCAAATTCTAAATATTATTTGTCGGACTTGGAAGCAATGGATTCATCTCCGAATCTAGTTTCTAATGATATAATAATTGTTTCATTTCGACTTGAATTTCTATTTATTAATATATTTTTTTCTAAACCTTATCCCTTAAGAATTTTACTACTTTGAAAATCACCCGAAATGAAAATTCAATATCATAACAAAGATAACACCAAAAAATTTGAAATTAAACAGAGATCATAATTGGCTCGTCCTCTTCAAAAGGGTACTTTTAGGTTTTCCAATAAGAGTCACATTTGAAAGAAAATGTGAAGACAAAAACATGTGTCGATAATGCACCATTTTCTGAACATACGTTGTTTCGATAAATAATAAAAAATAGTTATCAAGTCTTAAAAAACTCAAAATATAGTCCAGGATCCAGTGTAGTGTGTGTAGATTATGATCCTACAATTTTTTTCCCTAAAATGAATAACCATCTATCAAAAAACCATTGCCAACACAGGTCACTCATTATCCATACCTAAAATTTTCAAGTATATGTCGTCTGTTGACAACAAATTTGTCCCACGATATGTCCATAAAAAAAATTTAAAAAAATATGAGTAGAAAGCTAATTCAATTCTCTAAAACCTTTGTGTCTACTTCAAGTTGAAATTCCTAAGGGAGATATGGGTTTGAAGAGGTCGAAGTTGAAAAACATAAAATTTAGCAGTTTTGTTTGTCAAAAGCAAGCCAAAATTGTTTCCCAACTTCATGTTTTCACCCTAATACCCAATCACAGGGGCCCTGCCCCTATACCCCTAAGCATAGCGGACATGTCTAGCACCCCTACAAACCCTACCCCCCTCCCCCAACACATCAAATCATGCTTGGGGACAGTCATGTGCCACTCTACAAGAAAATATCAGAAATCTAGATATTGCCTTCACCTCCTAACATTCTCCCACTTGAAGTTGATAATAAGGAAGTTCCATGCCTATGTTTTCTGCTCACCTGCCATTGCCCAATGTTGTCTTCAACACATTTTCAACAATCCCAAAGAATTTTTGAACCATTCAAACTGCTCTCTCCTGACTGACTTTATAAACATATCTACGGTATTCTCATTGGTATCAATTTTCTCCAACAAGATCCTACATTCTTCCACCACTTTTCTTATGAAATGGTACTTAATATCAATATGCTTCGTGCAACCATAAAATGTTGGATTCTTCACTAAGTGAATAGCACTTTAACAGTCACAATGCAAACTGATCTTCCTTTGCATCATTCTGAAATCACCCATCAGTCGCTCTAGCCCAAGAAAAATTTTAGGGGCGAAATTTAGCCCATGGGTAAGTTTTTCAACCCTTTTTTCCAAAAAAAAACATTTGTCAATTAGCCCTTTTTTCAAAGATGATTCACCCAAATTCCATGGGATAATTTTTTTTACTCTGAAAATCGCCAAAATTGTCCAAAAACTATATAAAGTCCTCAGAAATTTCAATATTTAAAAAAAAAAAAATCACCAAACATTTAATGGTTCCAAATTTAAGAATTAGTAAAATTCGCCAAGGTTTCTACTTTGAGAAAATTATGAATCCTTAAAATTTTCCCTACTCTAGCCATATTGTCTCTCTATTAGCCTCAGTTGATGCCACATATTATGCTTCAATGGTTGATAAAGCCATGACTAGCTACAACTTAGATGTCCAGCTTACGGCTCCACCAACAAGAAAGAAATTACATCATGTAGTAGACCCTTGTCCATCTCTATCTCCACCAAAATTAGAATCTACAAAATCTTTAATTTGTAAATTTATCGAATTGTACCAAATAGCAGCATTTGAAGCACACCTTAAGTATCTCAATACCCACTTCACAACAATCCAATGATCCTTACCAAGATTCGCCATGAAGCAGCTAACAACTCACATTGTTTCGGAAGTATCCAATATTGTGCTCACCATGGCAAACATGAGGTTTCCTACTATTGATAAATACAATAGGTGAAACATGCTTGTCTGCTTTTCATTTAACCAAATCTTCTTACCTATTATGTCCATATGTATCTCCAACCGTAGAATTTGGTTTGCTACTTCTAATTCCTTCAGTTCAAATGTCATAGCCGACTAAGCCTTAAGATTAATTATTTTCTTCATGTTGGCGCCTGTAACCACCATACCATCAACATACTACAACAAGATAATAGAATTGTCATCATCAAACCTCTTATAGTATGCACAATGGTCAACTTCACTTTTACTAAAAAATTGGTTCTTCATGAAGGTGTCAAATTTTATGTACCACATTTTTAACACAAGTTTCAATCCATACAGATATTTCTTGAGTCTGCAAACCAAATGCTCTTGACCTCTTTCTGTATAGCCCTCAAGTTTATCCATATAAATTTCTTCCTCGAGACCACCATGCACGAAAGTAGTTTTTATATCAAGTTGCTCCAACTCTAAATTTGGTGTTGCTACAAGTGCAAATAAAACTCTTACAATAGTTGGCTTCAAAACTAGAGAGAAGATTTCATTAAAATATATGCTTGACTTTTGCACATAACCTTTTGCCACCAAACAAGCTTTATAGTGTTTCAGTAACTATCATTGTTCTTATTTACTTTGTACACCCACTTGTTCCCAACAACCTTTCTTCTAAGTGGAAGATCCACAGTTCTTGTGTTTCATTCTTGTGTGTTGTTTTATTTTCCTCGTACATGGATTTCCTCCATTTGTCGGAATTCTTAGACTCTCTAGCTTCCTAAAATGAATTGGGTTCACCATCATCAATTAACAAAGAAAAAAGGAGTGGAAATCAAAAGAATGCCTTTTTGGACACCCTTTGGTATGTGTAGATCTTCGGTGTTGTGGTTTTTAAACTAAATGTTCTTCATGTTGATCAAAAGCTTCATTTTCATTTCATCTTCAATCATTTCTAATTCAACGAGTACAATATCGGGTGGTCATTGTACTTCCTTTGTGTGGATTTTTCATTAAAAATAACATCTCAGCTAACAATTACCTTGTGGTCAGTAGGATCTTACAAGATATACCCTTATAATCAATACAAACACATTTATTTGACTTTGGTCCAAGTTTTGGACCTTTTTTCTTTAGCCACATGGACAAATGCATCATAGACAAAGATACACAAATGAGAATAATCAAATGGCTTACTACACCAAACCTCCTTTGGAATCTATCCACAACATAGTTTTAGGTGATATGTTAATTAGATAAGAAGTTGTATTAACAGCCTCTATCCAAAATACATTATCCAAAACAGGTATGTTGAGCATGTTTCTTGCGCATTCCATAATTGTGCAAGAAACATGCTCTATTATTATAGAGTATATGGAGCAATGTTCTAGTGCTTAATTCCTTCCTACAAAGAAATTTTATCAAATTCCTTGGAGCAATATTCTCCTCTATTATCTCACTTGGGACAAACAAACTTGCCCAAGCTTTTCTCTACTCATGCCTTGAACTCTTTTTAAATTTCTCAAATGCTTCTAACTTATTTTTATAAAAAATACACCCACACTGTTATAGAATAATCATCTATAAAAGTTAGAAAATACCTAGCACCATTTATAGAGAGAGTGGGGACTAGTCCAAAATATAAGTTGCAAAGGATCGTAACTTTTACCAGAGCTTGAAATAACCAATTTCTCCTATGTTTTACCAAAAATACAGTGCTCACACAAGTCTAAATCAAAACTTAATCCCATAAAGCATACCTCAGTCATGCAGAATTTTCAAACTTTTTTCACTCATTTGTTTGAGTAGTTGATGCCACAACATCACTACATCAAGAACATTCCTGGATTTTGTTATTGTTGAATTATTTGTTATTGTATCACTACATAAACAAGACAAGGGTCCCATAAGATTCTCCTTTTGCTACCACTAGGGCTCCTTTGGTTATTTTGAAATGGTTGTCACCAAAGGTAGTAGAATACCCCAGCTTATCCATCATCTTGATTGAGAGAAAATTCTTTTGTAGATTTAGTATATGTCGTCTATCTCACAACTTCTATTCTCTCACATCATCTTTCTTGATCGTAATAACCACTCTTTCCACAATCTCTAAAGGATGATCATCACCCAAGTAGACCATCCCACCACTATAGGGTTGATGTTTGATAAACCAATCTTTATACAACGACATGAGGAAAGATGCACTCGAGTTCAAAACACGGGCATATAAAAGAGATTTGATATCACTAAGATGGAAGGTCTCACATGTTGTTGTCTCTTCTGAATCTATTGATCTGTCTTTTCATCCTTCTTTTTTAGATGCCAACAAGCCTTCCTCAATTGGCTTGGTTTCCCACAATTCCAACACTTTTCCTTTCAGCATGCGTCCCTCTAGACTTAGATCTAGACTATGATCTACCTTGTTGACCCCTCTCACTAGATCGACCTCTCACAAAAGGATTTCAGTAGTAGAGGGTTCCAAAGGCAATTGTTGCCTCAACTCTTCTCCAAGTAAAGCATCTACCATATCATCAAATTTCAAAGTTCCTGATGTTGAGTTGGTGATGATCATCACTAAATGATCCTAGGTATCTAAGAGAGAACAGAGTAAAATTATCTCTATGTCGTCATCCTCCACATTTACACTAATCGAGACTAATTTACATATTAGGGTATTAAAATCATTCAAATGATCTACCATAGATGAACCCTCCAACCTCAAATGCTAAAACTAGTTTTTCAAGAAAACATTATTTGTTGTCGATTTAGTCTCATATAGTTTCCCAAGTTTCTCCCAAAGGCTATCCCTAGTCTTTTCTTCAGCAGCATTGAACAAAACAAAGACTACTAGGCAAAGGCGAATAGTAAAAAACCATCTTTTTATCCAGCTTTTTCCACTCCTCATCGGTCATGTTGCTAGGTTTCTAGGAAATCACTGCTAGGTTTCTAGGAAATCACTTTCAAGGCTAGGCCTTGGTCATTCCAACAAATCTTCCACCTTAATCTTCCAAAGGGAGAAATTCTTGCCATCAAACTTTTCAATCTTGAGCTTGGTTAAACCTCCTGTCACTATTGCAACTCTCACTCACAAAAAACCCTATGCCTAGAGTTTTCCAAGCCCTAATACCATATGTTAAAAAATCATAAAAAAACAAGAGCAAATAACAATAACAATAGAACACGAGATTTATGTGGAAACCCTTTTGCGCGCAAGTAAACCCATGGGGCAATGGAAGCTTCACTCTTTTATTATTTCTCGACAAAAAAACTTGCAGTGCTTTCACTCTTGTGATACAATGTCAAGGATCACTTCCCCTTTATACAATAAATTAAAAAATCCTAGAAAGAGCTGAAACACAGTAAAAGTTTCCAAAAAAATCACCTTAAGAACCCTCTCCTACAAGCCTCGACAAAGGGACTTGATCACCCCCCAAACATATCAAAGATCTAGATATTGACTTCACCTCCTAACAAGATTCAAATTACATCAGTGTTAACAACACCAAATAAAAAGTAATTAAAAAATCCATGTCCACTCATAAAATAAAAAATTAAAACCAAATAAAAAGTTATTAAAAAAATCCATGTCCATTCATAAAATTTATAATAAAAAAACATCATAAGTCCATCTTAAACCCAAATCTAACAGAGAGGGATCCAATTTCTTGAGGTGTAAAAAATTTCTATATACATCAAGAAATTGGATCCCTCTTAGTGCTTAGATCCAAGTTTAAGATGGATCCATGCTAGTGGTAGTCATTGATCAAGCATGCTGTCATTTGGATATCATGCTCAAAAAGTGGTCCTAATTATCCAAGGTATGTTGATATTGGATTCTTGTACACAAGGGCTTGCTTTCAACTACTCAATAGATATTGTTAAATTTGCACCTATTGGTACTTAGACAACCATTAATACAAGTCCATTGTCTAAATTAATTAGAGGATTGAAAGAGAAGCTTACAAATGTTTTTACAAAGCATTGAGCATTGAAGTAAAAATATGCATCAAAGCTCTCAAAGTTGTACACACAAGGAGATAACAAGGTTAAACCATTATACATATTAGCATTTGGCCCAACGTAACTTTATATACCAGCGTAGATCCATCTCAAACCCGGATCTATCAAGCATCGAGAGGGATCCAATTTCTTGAGGTGTAATTTTTTTTGTTTTATCTTAAATTTTTCACAATAAGAAAAAAAGTACCCCTCAAGAAATTGGATCCCTCTCTTTTAATTTTTTAATTTTTGATGAGTTATGAGCGAACATGAAATTTTTAATGACTTTTGATTTTTTATAAGTCATGAGCCGACATGGAAACGTAACGTGACAAACGTGACAAATGGGACAAACGTTACAACATCTCCCCCATACTGGGTTGTAACGGAACGTGACAAATGTGACAAATGTGACAAACGTGACAACATCTCCCCCATACTGGGTTGTAACGTAACGTGACAAACGTGACAAATGTGACATTTGACATGTGACATCCATTACAGGATCTCCCCCATACTACAAACATGACAAATGTGACATGTGACATCCGTTACAGGATCTCCCCCATACTATTACATTTTACATTTTATTACTTTTGAAAACGTGACATGTGACATCCGTTACAGGATCTCCCCCATACTGGGTTGTAAGCAACTCATTTACACTCGGTGCAATAACCTTTAAGATGACTAAAAGCCTTCATAATGTAAAACACCTTCCCTAATTATGACACGATGTTTTTACACTTGTGAGCATGACAACCCAAAGGGACCCTTTGCATACCACTTTAACCTAGCAAGTTTAGCTCCCCACAAATAAAGTAGAAAAGGGTGCACATCCTTAACTAGAAGGAGCGTTCACATTATGTTGAGTGGCTTCACTCACCCTTAACTAGGAGTGTTCACATTATGTTTAGTGGCTTCACTCAAAGGACATTTGCTACGATGTACAAGAGAGGTTTTTGTTTCTTACTAAGGAGTTTAGAGGTTTCCACCTATTTTTCGCTAATTCTAATCACTAATAAGAAAATGTGTGACTAATAGATATTCCACCAGCAATATTTTCATAGCCAACAATATTTATGTCATTTGACAATATAGACATTACCTAGCTTTTGTCTAAGTCTTTTAGCATGTAAGTTTTCATATCTGACCTAGTAAAACTAGAAATTTCAATATTTAGCATGATAAAATTAAAAGAACTTTACAAAAGAGTGACAGCTTAATAAACTTATGATTTGTAATTTATGTTCCATTATATTATTCTCTCTTTAGCTTGGTCTAAGATGCATATCTGGGAATTATACTTATTTTAATCGAGTAGAATACATAAATCTACAAATAAGATATGTAAATCTATAAATAAGATAGATAACCAATTCTTATGAATTGATCAGTCTGAGTGTAGAAGCTACATTGGATTGTCATTGTATGAGCTGCTAATTACCTACAATACTAGCATTCCCACTTGCAACAACAATAATTTATGACAGTGTTCTATGATTTATAAGTTACTACCTAAGTTTAATATATTGGATAAAATTACTACCTAAATTTAATATATTGGATAAATTTATTATAAGAAACTCCATTCACACAAACTTTCCTATTGACCCAAGAAAACATCAAACAGTGAAGCCCAGTTATAGATTTCACAATAACCAATAAGCTCAAAGCCATAGCATGCATACAAATTTAGAACCAAGAACCAATTACAAACATGTTCTTATTCAAAATATTGAAGCATGAGATGAGGTTTATGAAATAAAGCAGTTATCTTTGTATCAATGCCTTTCAAGTCAATTCCATGACAAATTGGATATAAATGAGGAGAAAACTCCACCTTTGCTTTGTGACAAAAGAAGCTAAGATGACACACCAAAGTCATGAACAATAATAGTGCTAAAAAAGTAGGTAATCAACAAGATAGATCAATTCCATGACAAATTGGATATAGATGACGAGAAAACTCCACCTTTGCTTTGTGACAAAAGAAGCTAAGGTGACACATCAAAGTCCTGAACAATAATAGTGCTAAAAGAGTAGGTAATCAATTAGATAGATATAGATGAGGAGAAAACTCCACCTTTGCTTTGTGACCAAAAAAAACTAAGATGACACACCAAAGTCATGAACAATAATAGTGCTAAAAGAGTAGGTAATCAACAAGATAGAACTTCGATATCTGATGCGGATCAATAAAATGAATGTGCTGAGGAGTGAGCAGTCGTGGAAGGATATTGTTGACAAGGGAAGCAATGAAGGGGGACTGAAGGAGTTGTAGAAGTTTAAGATATAAGGAGAGATGGCCAGCTCTTGGTTGAAGAAGAGAGGAATGGTTTTGGAGGGAAGTCCACTAAGAGGGAATAGCAAAGAGGGAGTGTCCACAGAGTCTGAAGGACTTTATGGTCAGGAATTGAGGATGGATTAGAGAACCCAGACCGATGGGGTGAAGCTAATCTCAGAACGATTTGCAGCACTTTCTCATAATTAATCTCAGGTGGATTTGGTTATTTTCTGAAAGCTAGATCAGTGTTTATTTTAATACAAATGTTCGCCTATAAGTGAATCACTTTTTAGTTAATTTATGAGCCCCGTGAATGCTTATTTCCATACAAAAGATGAGGAGAAAACTCCACCTTTGCTTTGTGACAAAAGAAGCTAAGATGACACACCAAAGTCATCAACAATAACAGTGCTTAAAGAATAGGTAATCAACAAGATAGACCTTCGACATCTGATGCTGCACTTTCTCATAATTAATCCCAAGTGGATTTAGTCATTTTCTGAAGCTAGATCAGTGTTTATTTTAATACAAATGTTCGCCTATAAGTGAATCACTTTTTTAGTTATTTTATGAGAGCCCCGTGAATGATTATTTCCATACAAATATTGGCAATAAGTGTATGAGTGAATCACCTAAAGTTGGTTGAAGCAAGCTCCAATAACATATTTAATTTATTGATTTTTAATCAGTAGCGACATGTTATAATAGCAAGAATTAGCAAATATTGAGGTCAATTCCTTACAATTTTCAAGGCTTATTCTTGAAATTTCACAATAAAATATTAAGCTAACATGGTAAGTTATAAATAAAGGAAATGGTAGATTCTATCTTAGTGTCTGTGTCCAAATTTTCAAGGCTTACTCTTGAAATTTCACAATGAAATACTAATCTAAGGTGGTAGGTAAGTTATAAATTTTGGAATTAGTAAGATGTTATCTTAGTGTCTGCGTCATTGAGGCTTGACTAGTTGAACGGGGCTGATGATATTTCTCTACCAAGGTTCAACTCTCTTCAGAGTTCAATTCCCTCAGGGGTGACGAGATTGGTGATGCCAAAAAGCAGGGTAAGTTCACAGTATCACATCACCTTCTATTGTCTTGTGAATATATACCCATTCGATCCAATTTGAAGCATGTTGCTTTGCATCAAGTAAAACATGTTTTTAACTTCAATTGGTCATTGTGTATAAGACAATATTGAGGACCAAGAACTGCTATAATTTCCTTTGCGATCCCTAAGAAGCAATCCAAGATTTCATACCAATACAGTGTTTATATCCATTTTGTAATGGGAATGACAAGTTGTCAAGTTCAATGTGAGGACCTTCTGTTCCCCACCCACCTGTTAACGTAAAAGCTTTGCCATTTCAACCCAGGGTCTATCAATTTAGGTAAACCACATATGTCAAGGCAATAAATTTCTTCATTGGCAATTAACCTTCTTTGCTGTCCCTGTATCAGTGCAGGCACTGGATTTAGTGACAACTTTGTCAACAAAATATTTCTTCCATATGATATTTTGTCCATATCCTAAAATCGAGATTTTCAATTACTCCCTATATCCATGCTTGCTTGAATCCTCTATGAACCATATTTATTATTTTATTCTTGGTAGAAATGCATAACAATAAACCTGATGAGTGCGAACGACCTCTTGTTGGTTCTAAATAGTTTAATTCTCGGAAAAATAAAATAAATAAATGAATAGCACGAGGATATGAAGCAATTTTTTCTTTAATAAGTAAAACCAAGGCGATGCCCACCATCTCCACTACACAGTAATAGTTCCTGAGCTCAACATGCCCCCTGTAGGTATTGTAATGAGTTCTTCACAACCTACTAAAAACATTTAGTTTTGTCACTTTCAGTTCATTTAGTGTTTGCCACATTAATGCAGATTGAGGATCGAAGATCTATAACACAACTAAAAAGCTGTCAGCTCTTTATATAACTACGTGTGAGCTGCTTAGAGAGACGATGTGAAACAGACTCATGATCAGCAAGATTAAATATAGACGACCTACATGTATATTAGATAGCAAAACAGACTAAGTGTAAACCAAATAGCATACAAACCTTTGATCAAATTACATACACACATAACAAGTGTAGTATAGGTCTGAATTGTCAACTTCAGAAGCTTACAATCTTAAAAAATAATACCTACAAACAATGTTTTCTTAATAATGAAAACATACAATTGGGGGGTGGGAGGAAGCGATGAGTAACAGAAGAAGCACAAAATAATTTATACGACTTTCACATTATTGTCGATAACTTAATGTATACAGCTTTCACATAAGGATACAATTCAAAAGTTACCATTTCTGTTATGAACCAGAAATATATTTACGAGTGCCTGATTTGCATCAAATTGCATGCTGAACATCCTACACAGCCTAAGATAATGCAAAGACAACTGTAACCGAATCTGAAACAATCCTGACAAATGTTGACGCCTTTGACAAGTTGACTTGAAGAGCTTCTACCAGTCCTTCTTGATCTCAAAAGAATAATTCACTTCAAGGTGACATCTCCGGTCATCATCTACAAACTGTACAGGACATGTTAAATTCTTCCCAAAACATTCACTAAAGAAAAGCACAGCAAATTACACCTAGCTACCAAAAATTTAAGCTTGTTAACTTACAGAGCTTGGCCTCTAGTTTTGTTGAATGAGAAAAAAATGTATAAAAATATTCCTACGAGTATTCATATCCTTGAGTTACAAACCTTTGTTTTGGCTGTATAAGATCCGCGAGCAAGAGCACCAGATGGAGCTGTTTCTTCTTCCAGAACATGTACATATGGTTCTCGCTGAGGACTAAATGTCCCCAGCATACAATGAGTGTGATCAACTGGATATACTAATGGGTCGTCAGCATGCTTTGAGATAATGTCGAAACGAAACAAAATTCATGCTCAACTACAAAGAACTTCAAGTAACCTACCTGGAAATCCAGTTTTCCAAACTCTGCTCTCATATACTAAACCAGAAACAATATTATGTCGAACCATAAAGGTAAGCTTCAAACTGTACTTGGAACCTTCCTTTAAAGTAAAGGCTATGTCATTGGCACTCTTCTGAAGAGGTAACGATAAAGTTATTTCTCGATGGCCACAAGGAACTATCCCCAAAGATAGAAATACAACTTCTGGTTCCATTTTCTCTGAAAATATGACATGAGATTAACCATTGTTAGAGATAAATCCAACTATATATCGGCCCATGCATGAATGTAAGCAGTATATATCATAGTAACCTTCAATGAAGTTATGGTCAATGCAACCAAGCAATTGCTCCTTCCACCTTCTAAGGCTCTCATCCTCCTGAAATACAATAGCAAGCCAACGATTCAGTAATGCCTATGACTCTGCTCACCCACTCCACATCAGCTCGGCCAAGATTCCAAGCAAATTCATAAAAATTAAATACAATGTGCAATAGACAAAATCTATTTTATGCTGCATGTGCAACATGGAACTATTCCCTTGGCATGGCAATATTTTAAAAAGTTATAGGAAAGCACCAGGCCATACTAAACAGCATGCATATAAAATTTCGAAGGATATTTCAATACAGAATACAATGCCAAATATAATGCCAAATAAAGTAAAAGAGAAGAAAACATGTTAATGTAATTGAAGTTGGTAAAAACATCAAGAAAATGGGAATATTCTGCTCCCCTTGTACCAAGTACCACCCTACTGTGTAGGATGTGGATCCACCTAGGATCCGTCATGGAAACAGATCCCTTGGAGAAGGAAATGGGCCCCTATCCCTGGAAACGGATCCTGGGAAAATCAAACAAATCTCAAGTTTTCAAACGGATCCTGAAATTTCCAAGGCTTTGGTGACCCGCTGATCCCCTCCCCAAAAATTGATATTTCAATGAAAACCCTTCTAAAACGCTGAACACCTAAAGGCCAAAACCATAAACCCCATTCCTGCTCAAGGTCAGATCCATCCTTATGTCAAGATTTGCTCTCGAACTCTGATCTATCAAGGTCTGATATCAAGGTCCTCATTTGATCTATATTTATGGCTGATTTATCCTTATGACCCGCTTCATGGTCATGCTGAAATGGCTTTCAAAATTATCAATATCAATTATGGTTATAACTTATCAAATTATCAGTTATGGTACATGATTGCCTAATAGTAACATGCATGAAAACTTTCTTTTTTGTCAATATTTATAGTTCTACTCTTGTGTTTCATAATTATTTTTGGTTCTTCACTCTGTTTTTTATTTATTATAAAATTATTTTTATATCTTTTTGTACTTGCCGTTTCCCATACCTGGATCCTAGCTTTTCAAAAATCTGGCTAATCCATATCTGTATCCTGTTAACATAGGAAAAAACAGAATGGCAAAGGAGAGACAATCAAGAGAATAATCACAAGTCACTCTAATAATCAACAGGCCCAACATCTACCTTCAAAGGGAAGAGGACGAGATCCCAGAAAGAGAAAGCAAGCCTCAAGAATAAGTCTAAAATCATTTTGCTATATTTTAGAGGCATATGAAGTCAAAAGAAAGAACGGAGCTTAAATGTGAAGAGCAGTCCAAAGCACAGGATAGCATGCGAGCAGTGTTAAATCTAAATGAATGAATGTCAAACTTATCAGTGGGGCTCAACCATGAAGTGTAGTTTATAATAGTTTATATCATTGGGCTTGGCTTTCCTTCAAAATATAACATCAATATCAATACATAAAGAACAAGATTCAGCAGTGAAATGAGGAAAGTGCGGCACTTGGAAAAGAAAAGAAGTTTTGAAAGGGTAGAATAAGGCTGAGAGCAGATAATATCAATGTAGTAAGAGCATGCAACTTGTCCATGATATCAATATAGTAAGAACATTCTAGAAGTTGAGTACAGAAAATGTAAATCCAAAGCAATGTTTTCATGTTAGCAAAAAATATATAGCTTGAGTGGGTCTAACAGTTAAGGACATGTGTCGGAACTTATTTTCTATATTAAACTGTAATGGAGCTTAGAAGTCTCAACGATTCGATAGACACTCCGACCCTTATCAGAGTTCTAATCTGTTTTCCTTGAAAGATAAGAAAAGAATGAGGTTTCAAACAAAATAAAAGATGAGAGGAATAGCCATTAAGGATTAGTTGAAGTATAATAAAACATTGATGAAAAGAGGTGGTTATTAATAAAAATATAATAAATGGGCAAGGTTAATAATAGATTCAGAAAGAAACAATAACAAGGAAACCAAAAAAACTTTAAAAGTAATAAGAGAATTATAACGAGTGCGTGTAATGTTAAAAAGATTGAATAGGGTATGGATACAACCAAGAATGATAAAAAGAATATATTAGAATTTAAGAATAAGAGAAGATATAATAATGATGAAAGGACTTGGTAAAAATAGCAATAAAGAAAAACAGCGTCTAGCCATATTACATACATAAGGTAATAATAAATTGAAAAAGGGATAAGATTTTGGAAACGGATAAATAAATATTAAAATACAGAAAAAGAAAATGATAAGAAATAAAAAATGTAACGATAAATAATAAAATGAATTAAAAATATGAACAATAGAATTGATTAAAAAAGAGAGAAAGATAAAGTTAAAAACATGAATGATAGACTTGATTAAAAAGATGTGAAGCAATATAAGGGGTGCATGAATGATAAACTTGATTAAATGGGTGCAAGGATGTGAAGCAAGATAAGGGGGAGACATTAATAGAGATAATGAAGATAGGATTAATTGGAAAAGCAAGTTAGTAAGAAATAATAAAATAAGTTCTCTCTACAAGAGCTAAAGCATTATGAATCACATTTCTAACTTATTAAAAATGTAGTGTTTTCCTAATAAGAGCAATCAAATCTATATGTTTGCATCAAATTGACATTCTACATGTTTTTATAAATTAGTATTTAATAGGAATCTGGGAAACAGGACCTGCCCCAAGGCATCCATGTCCATATCTCATATATCATGCATGTGAAACGCTAGGACATGTATCAAACACGCATTTGAAACATGCTCAAGCAATGTTTGGACATGTCAAACACCAATGTGCTTTACAAGATGAGGGACAAGTGGCTAAAGGGAAAGACAAAGATGTTGGATGGATTTCCTGATGAGATGGGTTTGGACAACAATGTTGTGCTGGCAGTTTGGCACTGGCCAACTTGACTATTAATGATCCATTGCTAGAGCCAATCTTTTTATAATGGTGATCCTCTTGGGGGGTCATCCTCCACACCAACAAATGCAAATCTTGAAGTAAATATAAAGGAGGAAGAGGTGGAGGAGAAAAGAGAAAGCAATAGCAATGGTGGAGATCAACTAACAAGCTATGAAATCCTTCCATCATCAGTTCTAGTATCTACCCTATTTTGTATTTGCCATTGGCAATCCCACGTATGGTATCAGACTATCAGTAATTCAATATCTATGAAATATATGATTTTGATGACATCAAATGACACAATGAGAAAGCTAAAGTTTACATTTTTATTTTGAAACCTCTATTTTATGTGTATTGAACATTATAATTTCTTGAGTGTTTGATCATCATTGATATACTAACTAGTTGTATCAATATTTTGTAAATTTTCTAAAAAAGTTGCATCTTTATGTCTATATTTCATTTTTGTATTTATAATTTGTAATTCTTTTATATGTAATTTTATATTTATATGTATATATACAAAACATGTCCCCCTTGTCATGTTTCAAGGTCAAAGTTGTTGATGTATATGTAACTTCGCAATGTATTTCACATATATGTATATTGTATTCCTATAGAGATGTTATTATTCCTCTATACGGAAGTGTCGTTATTTATATTGTAAGTGTCGTAACTTATACTTGATGGGTTATTAGACCACCTCGTTTGGGGTTGGCCCTGTATAAGTCATGTGGGTCAAAGGGTTATTAGACCACCCTATTGGGGGTCGGCCATGTGGGTCGAAGGGTTATTAGACCACCCTATTGGGGGTCGGCCCAATCAGCATTATGTTATGTGGTTAAGTTCGAGCCTACATGAGTTAGGTAAAAAGGCAAGTCAAGTCAAGTATAAATAGAGTGCAGGAGGCACTCTATTTACTCACTCACTTCTCACTCATGCACTCAAGGAGGAGTGGCACACTTATGGAGGAGGAGGATCTGCTGCTAGGTTATGTCTATCTCTCATGGTTGGTTGTATCATTGCTCTATCTATCTCTGAGGAAGTTATTGGGGTTTTTCACCTTTATGGTTTTCCCCAAGTAAATCTTTGTGTCTCTTGTGTGTTTGCATTATTGTCTCCATGATTGATATGCTGTAGATATGCTGTACATGTTGTTCTCTCAGTTAAGATCCTAGATCAGATTGAAGTAAATTCTGAAAATTTAACAAAAGTGTCTCATGTCAAAGACCTATATCTACATGTCCAAGTGTCATGTGACTTAGATCGTAATTATTATTTATATTTTACTCTTTTTCCCTTTGAATACAATTTGTCCCACCCTCAAGCCCATAAGTGAGGATAAGATTGTTGATACCTTGCTAACCCTCATCAACAATTGGATCACAAAGAGCCCAATCAACAATTAACTCACAAAGAGCGAACACATCACAAGCAGGATTTGAACACATGGAGAGGATGACAAATTAAAAATTCACCTCTCAACCACCTACGTTAGACCTAATTGATATTACTTATATTTTACTTATTAAAACATATTTCTATATACCTTTACTATATTAATGATTAGTGTTTCCTACTTGACAAGGATTTAGGTACATTACAAGGTAACTTGTATGTGCTCTAATCTATTACCACTGAGAGGGATCCAATTTCTTGAAGTGTATTTCTTTTTTTAAATTTAAACTCAAGAAATTTGATCTCTCTTGATTTATAGATCCGGGTTTAAATTTTAAGTTTTTATTTTATAAATGAATATCTATTTTTTAATTACTTTTCATAATATTTTAGCCGACATGAATTTTTTTAATTATTTTTTAATTAAAAAAATTACTTTTTACGTTAAATTACTTTTCACGTTAAATTACTTTTCACGTTAAATTACTGGGTTGTAGAGCACCTCGTTTCACTTGGTGCAATAAAATCCCATTCCTAACTTCTTACTAATGTAGTATTTGCCTAAACGTAGCTAGTATTTGCCTAAACGTAGCACTCGAATCCATATCGATTACATCAAATTGGCATTCTAAACATTTTATATATATATATATGTGTGAAGCATTCCCAAAATCACTTTGCTCTTGAGAATCTTTTGGGAAAGACCGCCACTGCTCCCAACAACACTGATTGATATCATGCACATCTATATCTTATAACATCTCATACAAACCAACAAAATATACAATAACATGAAGCATGAATAACAAAAGATAATGACAATAAAATACTTTCTTTCATAAGAACCTGTCCAAAAAAATAGGTTGCGGGGGGAGAAATTTACCAACCACAGGAGTCAAATGTGGACACCGCCCCCTTCTATGCATTCACTCTCTCAAGAAACCCACCCTAGCAAGTTAAACCGTTCGAGCAAGAAGAGTCCAAGTTGATGATTGTTGTCTAGGAGACCTTGCATGGTAGTCTTTGGCTCCACAATGAATAGTCAACAAAAACACATGGAATGCAAGTTTCCTGCTCTCTATAGCCATAGATTTCTTCAAGTCTAATTAATTATTGTCTCCTAACAATCACCAAACCATGTGGCTCACCCAAGCTCACAATTTCCACATGCAAATTAGAGGTGATTTAGTCGTGGAAGAGCATTTGGGGATGGAAGGATGGAAGAAGCTCCCCATTTCAAACCATGCATTATATACCTTTCCTTACATAAGACATATGTGATCTCACAAATCATCCGATGAAGGTCTAGATGGTGCTTCATTTTCTTAATGGCACATGATGAAAAGGTGGGTAGCTCTTGAGTTGACACATCTAGATGGTGCTTTGTTTTTTGACTGGCATGTGATCAAAAGGTCAGAAGTTCTTAAGTTGACACAAAGCAATTTAACCTTTTTCCCATTAACTCCCCCTTTCCTCTTGCCCTCTCATGGACTCAACCACCTTATGCTCCTAGCAGCTATCTTGGACCTTTTACAATATATCTCATATTTTATTTTAACCTAGGATATTGTGTACCATGGTGACATCACCACATGCTACATAGGAAATATAAAAACATGATATCAAAACAAGATCCAAGCCTTTTCATTATCTAGTTGAGACTTGGCCGTGAGATCTACACAAGTACATTATAACTAAGCCCACTTGTACATAATCTAACCGAATATATTCGAAAGGTCAAAACTGGGGTACTAAATCGAAAACAATATCTTAAGCCCAACAATGTTTTGAAGTATTTCAAAGAAATATAAATATTTCTCAACATACAAAAGCACACCTACAATCTAGCCAATTTGTACATAAACTATGTGCATCGTTCATGCATGAGTAATTTTCTAAATCTATAATGTTAAAAGACGAATAAAGGAAACCCGTTGCACCATCACGCTTAGTTAAAAAGTTTTTACCCTTGCCAAACCTACTTCCATACTCGCATCAAACAAACCCACACGAGCTAGACCCACTCAACATCTTGGCTCCTAAAGCCCCTCAAACCCACAAGCATGTTCATCCTCTATAAGAGCAACCAAAACAAGACAAAGGTTGGACCAAAGGGGAACATATGAAGCCCGCATGGTTAATCACTCAAAACCAAAATCCAATTGAGATTCAAAATGAAGTTAATGGAAAGGTTATTGCTAGAGTTGTGTTGGTTATATCATCCATCAAGTACACCCATATTTGCCACACCCACATTGTAACAACTTCCTTTCAGAGAAAATTTGTTAAACTACCACACTTAGTTTAAGAAGTTTTCAACTTGCAAACCTACTAACATACCTACACTTGCACCTAATTGCACCCGTGCAACACTAGTTAATATTACAACGCCTATAAAAGCCAAACACTCTTAACCTCACATAAAGGAGGATTATCTCAAAGGAATTGTGAAATGAAATACTAAAATCTCCTCAATAGGAAAGTAAATCAACACTCCAAAATATAAAGAGTAAAATACACTAAAGGGGCTAGCCAACCTCAAGGTCTTTTATAACAAAATAATGAGGCCCATAGATCACAATCAATTATTATCCTTGGAAGGTCTCAAGGACTCTAGGATGGCAATTGAAGATATCCATTCTCATCCATGAGGAGAATCTATTGGAATGGTGAAATGATGTATTTTGTAAACACATTCATCCTTAAGAAGTTATGGTAAACAAGTAACCACCATTAGAAGGAGAGATGAGAATGCGATTACACGTAATTGAAGGCTACAAAGTTACAAACCCACAACTTGAAAAGCAACCTTTCAATAACTTATTAGCAAAAGCAAAGAATCTAAGTCAAGCAACTAGGATTGTAGATAACAAGAGAGCTAAGGGAGTGTAAATTCAAGCTGGCCTTCTTGGATCAAAAGGGAGAAACCAACTAAGTAATTTCTCAAAGCCCTCGGGACTCAATATGTAATTGAAATAATTTTAACGCCATCTAGAGGGAACATGTCACCAAAAACATTGTAATACCCCCTATGAGCATAGACAATGGGTAAGTATTTGTAAGTTTGGTAAGTGATTTACTATTTGAGTTAATAATAATAATAATATAACTAATAAAAGGGTGCACTTAGGCTTATATCTCCCTAGGACCACCATGGAGGCAACAACCAAAAAGAGGGGAAGTAGCGGAGTCACAAAATATAATATTTTATTGAGGTTGCCAAGTGTCTAGATCCCAAGCCTTCATATCCCTTTATATTATTTGCATATATTTTTCCGTGCTTTATGGAGGAGCATGTGTTCTCCTTGCAAGCTTTAAGTGGATGCAAGCCTAGGGAGGTGTATTCCCTCAATCTTGAGAAGAAGAAAAAAATTATTCTACCATTCACAAATCCTTGGGAGATGAATGTTACTATGGGATATGTTGGGGAGAGACAATCCATGTTGTTTCCATACTTACCATAAGAGATTAACATGGATGGGCATATGTTGCAAAGTTTCTGGTTCAACATGCCGATCATATATGTTGGAAGCTTGACTGCATAGGAAGAATAGTGGTTGTCGGCTAGACAAAATGGCAATGGAGACAGTATATAAGGTTGTAATTGAACCAAAAAACACGTGGCTTTAAATGTAGATTTTGTTTCAAAAGAGCATACAAGCTTGGTATGGGAGCATTGTTTGTTCTAAACACGAACTACAAAGTTGGGTCCATGGTGAGAATGGCAAGTCATGAAACAATTTAAAATGCCCAAATCCATTATATGACAAAAGATTGAATTGCCAAATAAGGGGTCACCATGTTGTTTGGGAGCAAGAGGAAGATCAACAACCCATAGTTAAACCACCAAATTTGATGGTGTTATGGATTTCAGCATTTTGGAGCAATAGGTATGTCATGAATGGACCAAATTAAATCATACAAATCAAATCAACAATTGATAAGCCATCATGGGAAATCTAGGAAGGAGAAGGCCTAATGAGATGAATTATTGTGAATGGATGATATTATATCAAGCAATCAATTGACGATTGACAATGCATCACGATGTTTCAAGATTTCAATAAAAAAAAGAGAAAATAAAGTGCTGCAAACAATTGAGATTAGATCTGCCCATTAGATCAACAACTAAAGACTCTCGCAAGATTCTAGCTCATCGAGATTTCGAAGTTTTGGAAATGCTACAAATGGTTTGGAATGAATCAATGGATCCAAATCGACAATGGAGATCCTCTTGCAAGATTTAATTTCATTGAGGAATCCATGTATGGGGAAAGCCACGAACAAGCAAGATTAGATCGAGGAATCTTAATCAACGACCCAAGTCACATTGCAAGGAATAAGATTTTGCCAAAAGCAAAAAAAAAAAAGGAAAAGCCACAAACGACTCAAATCAACTCCACCCACCAGATCTACAATGGAGATTTGAACTATAGGATGCCTTTTAACCAATGATAAAAATTGCAGCATTGCCTCTACGAATATCCCCTACAAAGAATCTCCAAGGGCCATGTCAAAATGGAAAGCATAGATAGAAGAGGATAGTAGTTTTCGCCAAAAAATTTAAGTCTAGAGAAAGTGCAAAAGGACAAAGTTACCAATTCCATAATTAGTAGAAATTGATTGGAGCATTGGATCACTGATCTAAATGTTTTTGAGTACTCACAAACATAAGTGTTATTAGCACTAGATACAAAAGTTTTAAGGGTTCGGTTCTCGTTGGATTTTCTTCTACAAGTTGATGAAGTAGGTCTCCGAGTTTGATTGCACAAGTGAGAAAGTGCAGAAAATGCACAAAAATGGTAATTTCGGAGCTGTAACTTTTAGCTCGGAACTCAGAACTAAGCACAAGTACAATCCTTGTAAAGGTAATATTGAGGAGAATATAAAAAAAAAAGTTCTGATTTTTAAAAATATGTTTATGTTTGTTTCGGAAGGTGAGCAAAATGAAGTATTGACGCTTGGTTAGACAATGCAGCTTAAAAATATGTTTATGATTGTTTCGGAAGGTGAGCAAAATGAAGTATTGACGCTTGGTTAGACAAAGTATCCTAAACTTTATGAAAAAGTTATATGGTAATATAGGAGAGTTCCAGAGGTGAAGCTGACTAAGGATGACAGTGCGCACATCATAACGATGCTCGCACAATGGGGTGAAGGCACAATTAAGGAAGCAAAACATGGGATATTCAAGGTCAATCATGAAGGGAGAAAGAAAATCAAAAAGGTTGATTGTGTTTTACCCAAAAGCATGTAATGCATTCAACAAGATCAACACATGCAAATTGGTGGTAGTCATACATTTAGCAAGGTTATAGAATATACCAGAATATAAAGAAGGGTTGCAGGAGTCATAATCATTGTAGCTAGTTATTATGTACAACCAATGTTTTAAAACTCGAACTCAACCATGACTCAAACCGGTTTGAATTTAATAACTCAGTTTTCTAAAAAATACATAAAATATTCAAATTTTAGTGGAAAAAAATATATTAAAGATTCCAAACCATTAGTGACAAAATAAGTAAGGTCTACTCATGTATATACCATGTAAGGGTGAATATATCAAAATGGCACCAAGTGCAATACATATCTTAAACAAAATACATAATCAACGAGGCTCTAAATAGCCTCTAGAGTCCAAAAAACAACATGCTATGCTGAAAAAACTCTAAATGCTCACAGACTCACAAGTTGCACCGCTGCTTCAAAAGCTCCAAGCCTCCAGATGCTCAAAAATGCTCAATGAAGATGGTGTGAGGCAAATAGAGAGGGTGGAGGTGTCTCTTTATAAGTTTGAAATAAGGTTAGTATCTTAGGTCAAATTTTAAAATAAAATAAAATAAAAACATTTTTCCTCCACGGATGCACCCAACCCAATCCCACGCCAACTCAACCAAGTTAAGACAGAACCAACTTGATCGATTGGTTTGGTACCAAACCGACCGAGTCAAACATTGACTCGGCCAGTTCAATACCAAACCAATTGACCGAGTCGGTTTAAAAAACGAGTGAAAGTCCAAGGGGGTAAACTCAATCAACTCGACCAGTTTCGAATCTAAGTTGTATGGTTTTAAAAACATTATGTACAACCAGGTAGAAGTGACAGGAATAAGGAACAAGGAATAGACCAGCATATAAATAATGACATTAATATGCATAAAGAATGATGCAAGTCCTTAACCTCGAAAGAAAGAGAAAGGCAACTAAATAATAATGGTTGCAAACCATGATTACAAATAAAGAAGTTATGCCAATTGGTATGGTAGAGGAAATCTGCCAAAGAAAAAGAGAACGGGGACTTCATGAAGTGATGGGTGAACCATCTTTGTGGGCAAATTATACATATGTATAAATATATATGTGGAAAGTAGCAAGATATGAACCATTAACTTATCTGTAAATAAGAATGTGAATAGAAATTTA